>CM041767.1:3697500-4897500 GCA_023373885.1 Hestina assimilis | reverse complement strand
GCTGGTCTGGCACAGCTCGGGTTGATTACTTGAGACATTTAGAGATATTTAGTAATATTTTTGTTTCTGAATTTCCAACACGGATGCATATGTTCGTATTCATCGTGCCTTGGAGAGCATGTTAAGCTGTCGGGCCCGGTTTTTATCACATAACACCACATAATAGTCGTTTTATAATGATCTATTACGTAATCCGTACTGTTTTACCGGCGTCAGGGTGTGACGACCCCATCGCCCGCTGTTGGGATAACCTCTGTCACAGCAGAGATTATTCCACCAGTGCAATCAGTCACACTGGTGGGAGGTCTCTTGTTGCAAGAGGCCAGCTAGGTAGGTACCACCACAATGTCAAATATTCTGCCGCCAAATAGTACTGCTTAAGCATTACTGTGTTCCGGTTTGAAGGGCACTGTAGGTTAGTGAAATTACTGGGCAGAGGAGATTTAAGAACTAATATCTCTTGTTGGCGTGAGTGGCTCATAGGGTGCGGCAACCACTTACCATCAGGTGGGCCGTATGCTTGTTTGCCAACTTGTAACATAAAATATATATATCTACATATGTTAAAGAACTACAGGTAGATAGTATTAGTGACAGCCCGTTAATATCCCAAAAGCTTCCTCATCCGTTAGTAAGAAGAATTAAAATCGGAATTCGCTTCGTGTCTCTTGTCGCGCAGTTAGTGATCAACCTAGTTTCACAGTTGTTCTGGCCTCAAAAACCTCTGACTTGACTTATCAACTATTGTCATATTGACAACAGCCGGGACAGACTTTTTACGTGCTATCCGAAGAACGAAAATGTTTGTATTAGTAGGGAAGACATGTTTCTATCAAAATAAATGGGCCGGCTCGACAATGGAAGTACTACACTCTCACAGAAAATCGGCGTAAAGTAACAGCACCAGCAGCCACGTTTGCGTTTCTTGCTATGAGTGAGAGTGTCAATCTACCACCCATTCTGTGCCTTTCCTTTTTTCCTTTCTGATACTTGCCCTCCTATCCTGTTGGCAACATTAATACTTCAAGTATTGCAAGCGGTAGGTTGCGGTGACTGCATACCATCAGGCAGACCGTATGCATGGTCGCCAACTGTCTTCTTCTCTTTATCCTAACATTATTCCAGATATTTTATTTAACCAGGGTCTGCTTATTACTCTTATCCGGATTTAACAGGTTACTAGTTTTTACACAGAGCGATTGCCATCTCACCTCCGCAACCCTAAGGGCGAACCAGTAGCTCATTGAATAAGAGTAATTTACTTATCAAGAGTTAACGATAATTATCAGATATTATGTTATCTCTCCGAGGCACGGTGGGGACCGTCGAGACTAAAGGCAGACTCGCTACCCACAAATCATGTTTGCCAACTGTCATGAAATAAAAAATATCCACTTACCTGACAATCCAGACATCGGCAAGATTCCCTGTAAGTACAATTAATAAGTTCCGATTCATAATGTTTAAGGTATTGTACGTTGTCATTTTCATCGTTCCTCTTTCGGCGAGTGAGAGACGCTAGAAATGATAATATTGAAACACCACGTGGTTTCGACTTCGATTGTTCTCTGAAAAAGATTTTGTTAATGAAATATCCTAACAATATTAGAAACTAGCTTATGACAGCGGCTTCGGCCGCGTGAATAACAATTTTAATACAAACTCTGAACCCCCTCGCTCCTCTTACAAACTTTGAATGTCATATTTATTTATATCGAATCAACAACCCAAAAATAGGCTTCAAGCTTCGGGCTATAAAAATGACGATAGCTTTATACAAGTTTTTATCCCACTTTTCAACGCCTTAAAACCTTTTTTCGCATTAAAAAGTAGCCTATGTCCTTTCTCAGGCTCTAGACTATCTGCGTAACAATTTTCTTTAGATCGGTTCAATAGTTTTGACGTGAAAGCGCGACAGACAGACAGACAGAGATACAGAGTTACTTTTGCATTTATAATAAGTATTAACTAAGGATGTGAATTTTTAAATTTGGATATTTGTTACTCAATCACTCAAAAACTAATGGAATTGATAATTTGACACAGATATGGATTGTTAATTGAATTAACTCATAGGATACTTTATATCCAGGAAAAATGTTAGGTACCTACCTGTAGAGTTTTAAAAACATCGACCCAATAAAAAGGTTCTTAAAAGTTGTATCTCTTTTTACCTGTGTATGTGTGTAATGTAGGTCCTAAACGAGGAACCGATTTAAATTTATAGTTTTTTTGAAGGTGACTTTATCGAGAGTGTTTAAGAAAATTCATCTAGTTTCATCTTTTTGAACATAATTTTCTACTTGATAAATTGTCGGAGTTTTTAGAAATAATTACTAGTATAGTAATACTAGTAGTATTTTTAATACTCACTCCTTGCTGTCTTCATTATTCACGAGAGCCGGTTTCTCATCGCACAGAAGAGCTTGACTCGAATGTCGTTTTACACGACGTTTCACACATCCCACTTCATCACTTTTTTCATTTATAGCTGTTGAATTAAAAAAATAATTGGTAGGCCTTATTGCGCGAGGCCAGCTAGGTAGGTATCACCGCAATGTCAGTTATTCTACCGCAATTCAGTATACTGTGGTTCGGTTTAAAGGGCGCTGTAGCTAATAAAATTACTGGACAAAGAAGATATTCTCGAGATAGGCAACGCGTTCATAAACTACGAGAACCGCTTACCATCTTACCATCAGATGGGTTGTATGCTTGCTTGACAAGTTGCCTTACATAAAAAATATCAAGCTTTAATTAGTCAAGAATCTTTTGGGAGTTCGTAGAGCCTTGCTATTTGGGGCTGAATGGTTCTACCGCAGGTGGTAAATACTACCCACACAAAGATATAGGTATAAACGTGACTCCCAGGTGGTAGAGCTACCTTTCTACCAGGACAAATGAGCCGGCATACAAAAGTAATAATATAAATACTGCTGCATGTTTCTTCCATCCTATCACTTGGGTTGCCAACGCGCATGTGACACTTCAAGTAATGCGTCCGTTGGTTGCGGTAACTGCTTATTTTTACTTTTTATTTTATGTAACAAGGTGGCAAGCAAGCATATGGCCCACCTGATGGTGAGCGGATGCCTGATGGTAGCCTGTAGATGAGCGCACGCAACACCATTAGTAAGTGCCACTCACGCGTTGCCAACCTCGAGATATCAGTGAAACCATCAGACGGACCGTATGCTTGTTTGCTTATTTGTTTGTTCTGGCGCAGCTATAATACGCTACAATAATTGACTGGCTCTATCTAAATATAGTATTTGATCTACAAGAAGAGTACAATTCAATAAAAAAAATATTACCATTTCTCTGATCGTTATAATTCCAGCTAATCGGTTCCGGGTTGTAATTAGCATCGAAATCGCCATGTTGGTTTGTCGTCTCGATCGGCCATAGCTCCTCGACAGACTGGTTCTGATAAATCGTCTCAGTTGACGTGTTGCCGTTCTCTACATCATAATTATTCGATGGTTCTAAAACCTAAAATGTGATAATTTTTAGAGTAATAACTCCTGCGCCATGTCTCCGGTCCTGTCACCTATCAGACACGCAGCAGTATCGCTACTGCTTCTCAATGATAGTCTATAAAGATGTGTAGTGACATCTACACGCAACACAACGCAACGTGATAGAAAGACAAGATTGTCACATCTCATATCAAGCTACAGCGACACCTACATGGCATACTATGCAACGATATTGACGAAAAAGATCGTCAAGATCCTAAATCGCGCTGTCATAGTTTAATACGTTAGTAAAGTATATATACCACTTTTCAATGTAAGGCGTCGGGCCGCCCACCTGGTCGGAGGATCCTCCTGTTGTGTTGGAGGGGCTTTCGCAAGTCATACCCTAGAAAGATGTCTTACGACTTATACACTTTGCACTACTCGGACTTCTTTTGACGTATTGCTTGAAGTAAAAAGGTCGCCTTTAACTCATTTAAAGTATTGGCAATCATGGATGTGACACACTTTTGACCAGGCAACCTTTACATAAGGAATAATTCTTTTTCTTCCGGCCCTAAGTGGGGTCGGCACTGCACGTCGTCTTCTTCCATTCTGTTCCCACTCCTCTTCCACGCATTCCCGTCTTTTCCGGGCTTCTTTTCATCACATGTCTCACTTTCATGTCCAATATTCTGCCGCCAAATAGTAGTGCTTAGGCACTACTGTGTTCCGGTTTGAAGGGCATTGTACGCTAGTGAAATTACTGGACGAACGAGATTTAAGAACTAATATCTCGAGGTTGGCAACGCGCGAGTGGCACCTACTAATGGTGCTGCAAGCGCTCATAGGCTGCGGCAGCCACTTACCATCAGGAGGGCCGTATGCTTGTTTGCCAATTTCTAACATAAAAAAAAAATATATCGTTCTTTTGACCACATGACTTTCTTCTTTTCGCATAACATGCCCATACCAGGATAATCTTCCACTCTTCAATTTTTCAGTCACTGGTGCTACTTTCAAACTTCCCCTTATATACTCATTTCTAATTTAAAATAATGAATAATATAACCTTTTATTACATTAAAAAATTATAAATTTTCAGTTTTTTTTTTGTGTATCCATTGCCCTTTACAGCGTCACTAAGTGAGGGAGCCGAGTACTGAGATCCAGTCGTGTAAGAGACAGCTCCCATTTGATATAACATATAATTAGAGCTACGTACTCTAAGGTTGTTAACGGAACCCTATCCATAGGTAGAGCCCAGGGCCGGATTTAGAGGTCTGGAGGCCTCGGGGCAGCAAAGCAGTTCAAGCGCCCTAGCCCCAAATCATTTTCCAAATAAAATTAACTATTTTTTTAACTAAATTTGATTATTAACTAATTTTACAAAAAGTAGATTTTTTTTCATTTCTTTAAAGATAAAACTTCGAAAAAAAATATATATGTGGGATTTGGTTTGATTTATTTATCATGTTACAATATAAACGAAATAGGTTGTAGTCTTAATATAAAGTAGAGCTGGTTGCCATAGACATCTGTCGTATCTGTCATGGTTCGACATCAGTCGTATCGTTTTTATTCAAGGGATCATGGACGGACGTATTTTGAAGCAGTGCCTATGGCGACTGAGGCACAGATTGATAAAATTATTAAGGCAGACACGAACATCAACCACGCAGATCCTAATTGAGCTGATTCTTTATGTTTACTTGTCGGAATTTTAAAGATATTTTTCTCGATTTTTTCTCTTTTGGGGGCTCTTTTGGTGTGGGAGCTGTCGCCCCACTTGTCATCCCCTAATTCCTGCCATGGTAGAGCTTGAAAGTTTCACAGAATGTTCTGTTGCCGCCGAACCATCACTCGACAAGCGCAAAAGAGATGCAAGAAGCGTTGTATCATACTCTTTCTACCAGGTCAATGTCGAACGTTCTCTCGCTCTGTCTATTAACTGTCTACGGGCGACAGTGCAATATAGCGCCGTCCATGTTTTTCCTCTTTCTAAACAACATTTACTTACATCATAATTGGTACGACTTCCTAAGAAGAAAACCGCTCCAGTACCGGTCACAGCCATATTTTATCTGAAAGATTTACGAATATTTAGGTCTATATATTTTAGTGGTAGCAGAGCTACGCTCCTCCTGGGACAAAGGAGCCGGTTTGATCGGGGAAGTACTACCCTCTCTAAAATAGGCGTAAAGTAAAAGAGTAATGTTGCGTTTCGTGTGATGAGTGAGAGCGCAAAGGCCCAAACTCCTACCCCCACTGTTCCCTTCCTTTTTCTCTTCCCATCCCTTTCCTCCCATCCCTTGGGTTGGCAACTCGCATGTGATACTACAAGTATCACGCGTGTTCATAGGTTGCGGTGACTGATCACCATCAGGCGGACCGTATGCTTGTTTGCCAACATGACATAAAAAAGAACTATTTTAGGTATGGAATATGGTCAAGATTAACATAGGTTTCTATGAAAATTCGTTCGCAGCCAGTATCCACTGGTTGCTCAAATCCTTAACTTATAACCATAAACCAGTTTGGTAACCATGTGGATATAGTTTTTCAAGGCATTACTAATATTCCCATTGCCACTCCAAATAAGCTCGAAGCTTGCGCTAGGAGTGGGAACGACAGTAGCCCAAGAGGGTCAGGATCGAACCCGCGAATCTTGCGTTAACGGACCGAATTCGGCCCTTCTACTGAGCTATAGTCTTCAAATATATCTTTGTCCGTATATTTGTTTTCTGTAATACCTATTAAACACACACAACCACACAGAAAGGAACACGTGCCTGTACAATCAATACAATATCTATCCGTGCGGGAATCGAACCCGCGATCAATGCACTTTAGGGGCTCGCTACCATGTGCAACAATTCTGGTAAAATATATATATGTATGTATGTTTATTTTTGTCTATCATGAACTGACGTGAATATCATAATTAAAAATAAAAAGCTCAAAACTTCAAAACCCTCTATTCCCATATAAAAAGACTAAAAATATGGTTGGTTAACTTTATAACTAGTTTTTGCCCACGGTTTCGTCTGCTAAATGGAATAATTAGGATGATGAATGGTCTGGCCTTTTATTGAGGCCGGCTAGGTAGGTCCCGCAGGGTCAGATATTCTACCGCAAAGCAGTACCTAGTGCCTGGCATTACTGTGTTTTGGTTGAAGGACACTGTAGCTAGTGAAATTACTGGGCAAGATTTAAGAACCAATATCTCGAGTTTGACAACGCGTGTGTATAGTAGGTTCCGAGATTACCGCGTTCAAAACAAACTCTTTAATTTTATAATATTGATATAGATTAAATCACACAGTTATAGACTCAATCAACTCAATCTAAAAATAACTTATTGATTATAGATGACCTAAATACACAATTTATAAGTCGGTCAAATTCATGACGAGAAATATATTACAAAATTAATAATATTTTATTAAAACTAATAAATAAAAAACTCTGCAATATGCACATAACAGTGCATGTAAATATATTGAGAAGTCTTTATCCTAAGTCTAATATTTACTTTATTAAAACGAAAGAAAAAATTGAATTGTTTAACATTCTTAATAAATGTCACGTACCTTGTTAAATATTTTTGTAACTATTACTGATAAATATTTTTAAATTAATACTTGATAAACATAAAACAAAATACTCTTTGCCTCAAAGCCTCGTTGGCTTTGACGTGTTAGGATCATGCGCGGTGACGACGCTGAGTTGCTAGAATGCAGACAATATAAAATATATTTAACTAGTTTTTAATCGCAGCTTCGCATGAATAAAAATTTTTAATGAGACACTTTTGTAATAGAAATAATAGGTTCAAAACTTCATCCACATCATTTCACAGTTTTAAAGATTTTTTTTTCGCGACAAAGATTAATCAAAATCGGTTTAGATTTTTATAATATTACTCGCAATAATGTAGTTTTTTTTACTATTTTTTTATTATTATTTTGTTTATTCCCATATTCAGATATACATACGTATAATTGTTAACCAAGTGAGATAGAAATGAATGGAGTTACATTAATAGGCACAGATCAGCGTGTGGACAAGATGATATGCGATTTGATACATTAAAGCCCGGTTGTCCACACGCTATGCAGATTAATGGGATGATGATAAAAATGTGATAAAAATGGGATTATAATAAGAGTGGAGTACAATTATTACATTTCTGTATTATTATTTATGTTGGCAATATGAAATTAACAAAAAATTTAACTAGTTTTTGACCGTGGTTTTGCCCGTATGAATAACCTTTTTTTAATAACTTTTATTGTAATAGAAATAATAGATTTGAAATTTCATCCCCCATTTCACAGTTTCTAAAGTTTTTCTTTCGCGGCAAATAATCAAAATAAAGTCAGATTTTTACATTTATAATATTAGTCGCAATAATATAGTCTAGATTCCATAAAATCTATATATATATTAAAATTCAATTTAGTTTTTTCTTAATCACACGTGAACGTAACATTTTTTCAGGATAAAAGCAACCTATGTGTTAATCCAGAAACCCAACAGTGTATCTGCAGGCCAAATTTCATTCAAATCCCTTCAGCCGTTTAACATGTTTGAGTTATAAATATGCAAACATAAAAACATACATACATCCAAACACTCACTTTCGCTCACAAACTTTCACTTTTTTTTTAAATTTTTCCAAGACATTACTAATATTCCTATTGCCCCTCCAAATAAGCTCGCAGCTTGCGCTAGGAGTGGGTACGACAATAGCCTAAGGGGTTCAGGATCAAACCCGCGACTCTAGGAGCATTAACGGAGCGCAGTCGACCCTTCTACCGTTGAGCTATTGAGTCGTCTATATTATCACTACATAGTATAAAACAAAGTCGCTTTCTCTGTCCCTATGTATGCTTAAATCTTTAAAATTAAGCAACGGATTTTGATGCGGTCTTTTTAAATAGATTGAGTGATTGAAGAGGAAGGTTTATATGTATAATAACATCCATTAATTTTAAGGTGATGCCGTAAATAATTACATTTAACGCGTGCAGGCCACGGGCAGTAATAAATACATCAAAACTACTGGATCGATTTTAATTATATTTTCAGTGAATTACATAGGCTATATATTTTATACCCGTGCGAAGCCGGAGCGGGCCGCTAGTATATTTATAATATTAATACGTTCTTCAGAACCCTACTGAATAACTTCGATTACGAGTATAACTTTTCAAAAGGTTGAGTGTGTAGCGTTTATTTATTTATTTATTTATTAAATGGGCCGGCTCAGCCGATGAAGTACCACCTTCTCACAGATGTTTTTTTTCCCATCTCATCCTTCTTTTCCCTTCTCATCCCGTCCCTCATGTTTCTTTGGTTGGCAACGCGCTTGTGATACTTTAAGTATCGCAAGCGTTCATAGCTTGAGGTGACTGCTTAGTATCAGGCACACCGTATGCTTGTTTGCCAACCGTCATGACATAAAAAAGGATTATTCAAATCGGTTCAATAGTCTTCAAGTAATCGAGTAAGAACTAACTACCTAAAGGTTGTTTCCTTTTGCAAAAAACCAGAATATAAAAGTTGAATGACCTCCAATACAAGTTCAAATCTTTTTTTCGAAACATGACTCAGAGGAAGTCTTTGGATTAAAATATAAATTAACCGTACTTGACGACCGTTATGCGTGTTGGTAGTAAGCCTGCGTTTAGCATCGATCGCAGTTTCTTCGTCATAATTTTTCGTGGTATTTTTATTTTACCTAGAGTCTGCTTATTACTCTTATCCGGATTTGACAGGTTACTAGTTTTTACACAGAGCGATTGCCATCTGACCTCCGCAACACTAAGGGCGAACCAGTAACTCATTGGATAAGAGCAATTTACTTAGTTATGTGATAACAACCGGGACAACCGGGACCGACAGCTTAACGTGCTCTCCGAGACACGGTGGGGAGCCCCACACGGACAAACGCCCAGACCGAGACGGAAATTTTAACAAACATCTGCCCGAGCGGGTATCGAAACTGAACCGTCGAGACTAAAGGCAGGCTCCCTACCCACAACGCTACAACGGTGTCGATAGTAGATCTCAATTCTTATCAGTTATATCATAACATCTGATAATAATCGTTAACTCTTGATAGGCAATTTTCTCTCATCCAAATGTTTTTAAGCGTACGGGTCAGATGGTTACCTTCTGTGTAAGTAAGCTTTTCAATCAATTATTAATAATCCAATTGTATCCAACCGCCTTCGAGTAATCTAGTAACAAACATACATTCAAAAACATGCATTCTAAATAGTAGAGTCATGCTCCTTCTAACATAAAAGGAGCGGCTTGATCGGGGAAGTACTACCCCCTCAC
Organism: Hestina assimilis; assembly: GCA_023373885.1. Taxonomy (NCBI): domain Eukaryota; kingdom Metazoa; phylum Arthropoda; class Insecta; order Lepidoptera; family Nymphalidae; genus Hestina; species Hestina assimilis. The sequence goes on along the minus strand of CM041767.1, from coordinate 4,887,691 downwards.
AGAAAATCGGCGTAAAGTAACAGTATCAGTAGGTACTGTTGCGTTTCGCGCGATGAGTGAGAGCGCCGGAGGCCCAATCTCCCACCCCCTCTGTTCCCTTTTCTCCTATCCCTCGGGTTGGCAAAGCGCTCGTGATACTACAGGTATCGCGCCCGTTCATAGGTTGTGGTGACTGCTTACTATCAAGCTGTATGTTTGTTTGTCAACCGTCATGACATAAAAAAATTGGAAGTTCCTTACGTATTTTCTTCAACTCCGAATATAATTCTTAATTAAATCTTTATATTTTAATAAGTTATATGATAAAAGAGACGGGGACAGAAGAAGAGAGAGAGTTGCACACCCGGCTGTGACCTCACTTTTTGAGTGGTGATTTGCTCGTCGTGGGCTCGATACACACACACAAACACAAACACACACATCATACGGCATTTTGCTACGAGACGATTTCTAATAAATTGCACAACCCGTAAGGCATAGGAACTTCCAATGTTACAAGGTTGCAAGTTTAAGGTGGCAAGTTTAAGGTTGCAAATTTAAGGTTCCAAAAAGGATTTGAAGTAGTAAAAGGAGTCAAATCTACCACGGCGGGACTGATTGCAGTCATTGTATACAAGCATTCGTCATTCTTTAGCGTCTGGGTACATAGTACTTTTTTCTAGCGAATACATCTAGTGTGACGGAATGGCAAATCTTGAAATATGGTCTTAATTAACTTAGAAACAAGGTTTAAATTTGTGTGCTACGCATTTTCGTGAAGTGGTTGCGTGTACCACCGTACCTCGTGGTAACGGACCCCTCGACTGTACAAGCAGAATATGTGCTTATATGCAACTCGCGGAGAAAACTTTAATAGCGCGATTCAGGATTATAGTGTAGTAAAAAATACAGAGGTTACATACTGCTCTATATAGGGGTATTCAATTATTTATTTATCTTGTAGCGAAAGTCTTACGTGACTTAAATCTAATCAGAAATAATTATTTTCACTGTCATTCTTATTTAATTCTGTTACATTTCAACTGGTGTTGGTCTGTTTGATCGGACTAATCTCCATAACGGTTGACTTTGATGCAACATTTTAATTAAATGAAACAGTTGCTTCACACTTTAGGATGTATTATCTTAATCTTAATAATAAAATTAAAATAAATTTCTGTATAGTCAATTTAAATATTTGACCTCTGAGGATATTGAGTCTATGAAATGGCCGTCGAGATCATAGTGTGCCATTGTGAGACAGAGTAACAAAATTTTATCCTTCTTATTTCACTTAAACAAATTAATGTGTAGAAGCTAGTTAAGAAATCGTCTTCATCTTCATCCTAGCATTATTCCCGGTATTTTATGTACCCAGGGTCTGCTTATTACTCTTATCCGGATTTGACAGGTTACTAGTTTTTATACGGAGCGATTGCCATCTGACCCCCGCAACCCTAAGGGCGAACCAGTAACTCATTGGATAAGAGCAATTTACTTATCAAGAGTTAACGATTATTATCAGATGTTATTGATAATAACCGGGACCGACAGCTTAACGTGCTCTCCGAGGCACGGTGGGGAGACCCACACGGACAAACGCCCAGACCGAGACAGAAATTTTAACAAACATCTGCCCGAGCGGGAATCGAACCCGCAACCGTCGAGACTAAAGGCAGACTCGCTACCCACAACGCCACAACGGTGTCGCTAGTTAAGAAATGTAATCAATTAATATAAAAACAGAAAAAAAAAAATCATGGCAAACATGCAGGCAGCTCATCTGATACTAAGCTATTACCGCCGAACGTGAACATTCAATTTAATCACAAATATCTATTTCGGTCTGGGTGTTTTTGTGGGTCTCCTCACAGTCACACTGGTGGTAGGTCTTTTGTTGCAAGAGGCCGGCTAGGTAGGTACCACCGCAGTGTCAAATATTCTGCAGCCAAATAGTAGTGCTTAGGCATTACTATGTTCCGGTTTGAAGGGCACTGAACGCTAGTGAAATTACTGGGCAGAGGAGATTTAAGAACTAATATCTCGAGGTTGGCAACGCGTGAGTGGCGCCTACTAATGGTGCTGCAAGCGCTCATAGGCTACGGCAATCACTTACCATCAGGTGGGCCGTATGTTTGTTTGCCAACAAAAAAAAAAAGTTAAGCTGTCGGTTCCGCTTGTTATCATAACATTTTAACCAGTGAGCTACTGGTTCGCTCTTAGGGTTACTGAGGATGGCAATCGCTTTGTGCAAAACTAGTAAACTGTCAAATCCGGAAAAGAGTAATAAGACCCCGGCTAGATATAATGGTAAGAATAAGAGGCTCTTTCCGATTTCAATAAGCTCTCTTATAATTGCCCAAGTCGTATAAAAAAGTTTAATAAATATAAAAAAAAATATATATTATCAACATTTATTCTTAACGATCTGTGGAGTCACTACTCTATGTTTTAGTACGTGGAGGGGTTGAAATCAGGTTTCTTAGTGTCTTCGTCTTAAGATACACATTGCCAAGGTAATATAAACCTTAAGAGCTTACAATAAGACTGTATTGTTAGTACGAGCAATGTCATGCTTGGCTGGCTGGTTTCTTAAGTAGGACGTTAAAGGTTGGATGAACTGTACAAGTGTTGTGTACTGAAACAGCATTAAACATTTTCTACGACAGAAGTTAGTGCTAAGCAACATCGGCATATAGAGCACCGTTTTCTGTTGTAGATTTTGATTTCTTGCTGATCTTTATAGTATAGATATGCCCGCAGCTCGCGTTATGTAGTTTTTTTGATGATCCCACGGAAATCCAACCAATTTCCGGGATAACAAGTGTTGTATATATAAATCTGGGTATTAAGCTACCTGTGTACTAAATTTCATCAAAATCTGTCCGGTAGTTTTTGCGTGAAAGAGCAACAAACATCCATCCATCCTCACAAATATTCACATATTTTATGAAAAATTGTTACTATTATAAGAAGGATTCTGCCAGCGGCTTCACCCGCGTGAATAAAATAATAGTAATTTTAATATAAATAAATAAATGCTGCACACACAACGGCTCCCATTCGGATAGTGATATCCTGTGTCAGGGTCCGGAAACACATACAAGGACAAGGACAAATACACAGAGACAATAATTAATCATCATTTTCATATTTCGTCTCTACATCTCGATGTAGAGGCACGAGAGAGGAAAATTTTAAATATGAAATATAATATGAATAATGTTTTTTTTTTTAATTTTGTGTGATAGAATCATGCTGCTCCGGTCCGACCGGAGAAGAACTTTTATACCAAGATGGTGGCAAACAATAGTTCGGCCCGCCTGCTAGTAAGCAGTCACCGTAGCCTATGGACGCCTGCAACGCCAGAGGTATCGCATGCGTGATGCCGACCCTTTAAAAACTTTTTCAAACTTCCCTTGAAGAACCCACTCACAAAAAATTGCCGTAATGTAACAGAGTACTGTTGCGTTTCGTGCCATGAGTGTGATTTCTTGGGTTGGCAACGAGCAATGCACTATTTAAGTACCGCACTAACTAATTACCATATTATTTGTCAACCATCATGAAATAAAAAATTAAAAAAATATTAATTAAATATTAATTAATGTAATTCTGATAGCTGATTGATAAAACATTAAAACTCTACATTTATTTGTGGTAATATTTCAAAATATTTTTAATGAGTACCTAAATATTTATTTTTTTAATTATCACAGATACTTATTACAATATTTTAAAGAAAGAAAGAAAGAAAGAAGTAATTTATTTGGGACAATACATGGTTGTTAAAAGAAAAGACAGACGTAGAATAAAAGAAAATAAAAAAAACAATTAAACTTAACAATAACTTACAAAAGTACCTATAACTATAAAAGAAAAAAAAAATAAATAAATAACTTAATAAATAAAAAAGACAATTATGGGAAAAAAATTACCTAACAAAAAAAAAAAAAGTAAATACATAAATAAAATAGAATTTATGATGTCTTTTCTAAAAAACAATGCTATATATATTTCTATAATTTTTTATTTTTGATACCGAGACTATGCTCTATATGCCAGTGAAAGTTCCGTTAAAACCGTCCAGTCGTTCCAGAGATTAGCCGGAATAAACAGACAGACAGACAAAAACAGTGAAACAGACAAAGAATTGTTTTTTTTAATGTAAGTACTGTATAATTTCATATTCATTTAGCGCAAAGTTTTAGTGCAATTTTGAAATACCAACTTATTTTATTTTTATAGATAGAGATCCTATAGTTATGCATAAAATGATTTAAAAATTATTAAAGACACACATTTCGCTGCTATGACAAGAATAAACCTTAACGATTTTCCAAATTGCAACCTTAATATGTTTTCTTTATGGACTTATATTGCGTGTGAGTTTATAGCGTGACGTAATTCGCTTCACCGTCGTCTTGGTGCAATGTACTGCAACTCTACATACGCTGTGACATTTTTGATATAATCACTTTGTATACAAGAAAATAGAGTAATTTAGAATTAGGGCTAGTTATTATCATAATAGAAAACGTTATAATTGTTATCTAATTACATTTCTAATAAGATTCGAATAAGATTAATTCTTAAATGATATATTTAGTAACCCACATCGCTTTTTAATAAAAGAATAATATGTAGAGATATTTTAGAGATTAATATTGGAGTTGTTAGTTAATTATTTAATATAAATAACAACAGTTATAAGCAAATAATACGAATGGAAGAAAGTAAATCCAATTTAAAACATTTCGAGAGCCGCACATCACAGCTCGATCGACCAATGAGCGTTGCGGGTCTGAATCGCGCTATAAGAGTTTTCTAACTCACTTTGTATAAATACACAGCCTCGTGCAGTTCTAGTGGGGAGTCCCAATGCTACTCGGGATACCGGTCGTGGCGGGGGGCCGGTCTTAAGCCTCCGCCATCTGAATATGTCACTTATTAATAAGTCGTCATGTATGGATTCAAAGTAAAGAAATGGTGATTTTAAATAAACAATTCTTAAAATGAAAAATCGAGAATTCTTCTCACAGACACCGATGTAGCAGCTTTGACTTCCTTTTTGCTTCAAGCTAATTGCTGATGTCGTTGGATAATGAAAGATAGAGAAAGGAATTTTATATTAGCAATCAGTATTCTAAAATATTTTTATAATAATACATAATATTTTTGCCAAATTTATTATGATACACAATTCTTACAAGAATCTTATCGCTTTTCCCCTCAAAATATACGTATATTTTCGACTCTATCACTGCATAATTATCTAATAATCGTAAATAAAACTAACTAATTAACTGTCTAATATTTTAAATAATATTTTGACCAGTTAAAACTTAATATAACATGCTTATAGGAATCTTATAAAGACCATTATGTTAATCAATATGTGTTATAAACCAACTCTAATTTTTTTGACTCTACCATATAAGAATTATCAATATTTTAAGTAATTAGTCTATTTTATACCTTAAATCGTCTTTATAAATAGACTAGGTGCCGAACATGGTGGCAGAACTGTGTATCCTGTACAATTCTACTTCATGTAAAAATTAAAAATAGCTGGAAAACTTTAAAAAGGATTTTGTTAACAGCGCCATCTACACGATCAAGTTAAAGCTACGAGCTATCCAGGTAACCTTATCACCTGGATAGCTCTTAGTACATTTTATTAACACACATACACAGAATTGCATAAAAATCAGTCGAACCGTTTCGAAGGAGTTTGGAAACCAACATCGTGACAGGAGAATTTTATATATTAGATAATATGTACATTCTGAAACAAAAAAAATATTAGCTATTATGCAGTAGAGCAACGTGATGGATGAAGCTTTTAGGTATGGCTCTACCTTGATAGAGAAATTTTTTTTTTAGGAATATCACCTAGTAACGACTCCTCTTTTTTAATGACACATGAAACGCTCAAAGTCGCTTGTAAGCTACTTTATAAATTAACAGTATATTATTAATTCATATGTCTGCTCCGTGCTTACAGAGTATATGTAAAACGTCGGTCACGGATAAAATAAATTTAGTGTTCTTCTTTCTGGCATTATTATTATTACTATCCAGATATGACAGGCTACTAGTTCTTATGCAGGCAGGCTGCTAGTTGGATGATTACCTACCTAGAATTAAGGATTACTACTGAATAATATAGTCTGTCTTGAGATTTTTCTTAATCAAATGAGTTGTATGCATTTATGTATGGCTCTATGTTATCAGTAGAGTAAATTAACAAATCACGTTTGTCAAATATAATATAATTATGAAACGATTTATCAACTTAAGGCAAAATCATTTTAATGAAAATTAAATTCTAAAATTGTTTATAAGTAAAATAGTAGAGCTATTACAATTAATTTAGCCCTCTTTTTAAAAAGAAGTGTATAAGAAATTATTTTATCATTTTAAAAAAGTTCATTCTTTTCTCGTCCTTAACAATTTTGGAACAAAAGAAGGTCAAATCAGCTACCTAAGTGTGGGTGAGACAATTACTGCCTCTCTTTATCATTTTCTTGACATATTTGACATTAGTTTACCATATATGATTTGCTTTATTACGCGCTTCAACATATCTGATGGCGGGGAAGTAGACCGGCTCCCTGCCTTCACCGGCTCACTTAGTAGCTACGGACCCTCCTCTTGCATTACAAACCGAACGCTTTATATACATAGCGTAGCTAAAAACTTTGATAGCGCGATTCAGAACTCACATTATAACATCAATTAATTCCCTTATCATCATCCTATAAAGCTTATACAAAAAAAATATAGAAATAATAAATAATTTTGTTCAAAGTTATTTTATTAGAAATGGTCTGTTTTAGTAGATTAAAGGTGTTTTCAAAAATGATAAATTGTTATGGGAGTTTCTACATGTGTAAAAGAGACAGTACGGTCTCGTAATTATATTGATCGGTCATATTCTATTTACGTTCTTGCTCTACCACTCTACGTAGCTTCTACGTCGAGTCATTGATCTTTAAAAAGAGAAAGAGGTAAGGATTCATACGTGTAAACGTGATGGCACGATGTTAATAATTGTACTAGATAAAAATAACACGCTACTTTTTTATTTTTAATTTTTTCAATTATTTTTAAATATTATTGTATTATTATTCTAAATTACTATTAAATATTAGAAAGCCAGCTTTATGTTTTAATTAAGGTCATACGACTAATTCTTTTACTTTTTATTTTTTAATCCACATTTATGCTTATGTAATATTAAATTTCCATTTTATTGTAATATAGTAATTGAAATCGCAATTACACTAATGAGGTTTAATGTAATGATAAATATTTTAATTTTAATTTTGTTTTTTTTTTATTGTTGGCAGCATTGCTACTGCTCTGAATGCTAATAGAGACTATATTTGCTTGAACAAAATATTTATAATGACTTGTATGGGGTGTGGAATGAAACACTAGGTTAAAAATGGCGTATGCCAAATATACTTATTTACAACGTGAATGTTAAGTTAGTGATGATATTTAGGAAAATATTGCTATCAAATAAATAACGATCGTGTGTAATTTGTTTATTTACAAAGTTTAATCAATTGTTGCCATCAAAAGTGAGTTACCAATTGTTGCAATAATCATAAAATTGTTTTTATCGACATTATAGAAACACCGAAATCTGTAGTGTTGCAAGAAGATTTTTCAAGACCTACTTGACGTATATATTTATCAAAATCAAAACATTGAAATGTTTTTAAAAGGATTAACATTTAATAACAATATGTGTAACAGGATAATTCTAATTAAATTCATAATAAAGTAAAATTTGTGAAAGAAAATCTGATAACTACAATGATTTAACTGACTTCATTTTCAATTTATTACATCTGATTTACTTTATATGTTAGTAATATTACTGTTATGTGCCTAAAAACTATGTAATATTTTAAATAAATCTTACTTTTACGTTATTTATGTATTAGTAATTTCTATATATCAGTAATTTTTATTCAATACTATAACCTGATATGAACAAATTATTAACCACTAACCACAGTAGTCCACTTCTAGCACCTATCACTCAATTTTAATTAATTTAATATGTTTACAAGAGTGAGCTGACAATAAATATATAATTTTATTCAATAATTCATGTTGTATCCAATTTTTGTTCTAGGCCAATAAATCATGTCCGATGAAGAACAAGAAAGCCAGACAGAAACGGCAACAAGGTTGCTGACTGCTGAATATAAAGATGGTAAGTTTATGATTAAACCAATACTTTATTTAAAATAAAGAAAGTTCATCTTATATATAAAAATTCTCGTGTCACTATGTTAGTTACCAAACTTCTCCAAAATGGTTTGACCAATTTTTATGAAATTCTATATGCATATACAGTAGGTCTGAGTTTCGGCTACTATCTATTATCATACCCCTAAATGTTAAGGGTGGTCCACCTCAAAAATTTTTATTTTATTTTTTTAACAAAATTTTGCAATTAGAAAACACATACAACCCTAAATTTTCACTCTTCTACCATCAACCCCTATTTTTTAATAGCCATATTAGTAAATCAACAACTCTCGCCGGTGTCACTTCTAGACTCGGGTAGAGGGTGCTGTTATCGGGTCCGAGATTTTATTTGGGGCAGTACAACGTCCCGCCGCCCTCTAGTATTATATATAGTTTTTGTATTGTTCATTAAATATGACCATCGTATAATACTGTAAGATCAATATAAGACCTTCTTTTTCCGGTTAATAAAAGGTCAAGGCTGAAAACCAGCACTGCTGTATACTTTGGAATATAGCAGCATATAAAGCTGAGGTTTACACCTTTTTGCCTTACAGACCATATAATTGTGTACCCCTTGGTTGTATTATTATGTATAATAATTGTTATAATATTAATAGCTTCATAATTCACGGGAATCTATTAAGTTTTAAGCCACAACAAACATACAAACAAAACCATTTTCCAGGATAAAAAGTATCCTATGTCCTATTCCTCCCGGTAACAATCTATATCTGTGCCAAATTTCATTCAAATCTATTCAGCCGTTTTAGCTTGATTTAGTACAAAATGTGCAAACATAAAAACTTTCACATTTATTACATTAGTAGGAAATAGGAAAGAGCTTGCCATTAAACATAGAAAACCTCCCGGCTCGTTAGGTGTAACTGGGTCAGAAAGCTTGTTATTCAATTCAATTCTTAGGTTAATGGCTTCCATTTGTGCTAATTTAGCACAGAGTACTTCGCCAATGTCGCGTAGAATGGAGAAGTCACGAAGAAGATTGAACAGTCAGATGATATACACACTTAATTAATTTGTAGTCAGGTGAAATGGAAGGGATTTGTTGTTAGTCCTCAACCTAGAACAGCACAAACAAAAATATATATATATAGAAGGACGAAACAGTTAAAAAAGCTTGTTATAATTACTGATCTTGACATTTATTATAAATTTTCAGGTCAGCTGGAAATTGTTGAGATGACTCCGTATGAACCAAACACAAAGGTAATAATACTATTTTAATTTTTATTAATTATTTAAATTTCAAAATTAGAAACAATAATTAAATTCAAAATAACTTTAAAATCGAATACCATCTCTTAATAGACGTTCATGACAGTTGGCAAACAAGCATATGGTCCACCTGATGGTAAGTCACCGCAAACTGTGAACGCGCGCGTTACTTGAAGTGTCACATGCGCGTTGACAACCCGAGCGATAGGATGGGAGGGATAAGAAAGGAAAAAGGAAGGGAAAAGAGGGGGTGGTTGGGCCAGTGGGCCTCCGGCGCTCTCAATCATCACACAAAATGCAACAGTACTTACTACATTTACAGTATTACTTTATGCCGATTTTCTGTGACAGGGTAGTACTTCCCCGGTCGAGCCGACACATTTGTTTGAAAATTTAATTTTTAAAGTTGCCCCCAGAATTTCACCCCTTTCCTGCAAAACTTAAACAGGTAGTACAAGGGTCAAATAATTATTTATTATCATCAAGCATCTATTACTAGTACTTAGTACCTTTTCACATGTGCCGGTTGCTGGGTATCCGGCGCCGATTATCCGGCAACTCATTTCGCTTTCATACGACCATACGATAAATTTGAATCTAGAAGCTCCAACGCACAGTGGTGCACACACACGCAACAACAAAATTATACCGGTCCGTGTGAAAGCTGCTATATAAGCCTATACACTTCGCTACCGGATACCCGGCACCGGCTACCCGGCTACCCGGCAACCTGCACGTGTGAAAAGGCACATACAGTTCATGAGATACATTGTAAATTTTTATGAATTTTAGAATTTAAGCAATATTGGTTTCGATTTGTGTGTGTGTTTTAATTTGGTTTAATATTATTACAGATACAACACATAGAGGGAGATTCACAAGATGATTCGGAGAACAGTAATGAGGGACTGAAGTACATGCAGGTTTTAGACTCGGACAAGAACGTTGTTGTCGATTTACTTAATTTGACATTGGTCAGGTGAGCTATCTAAAATTATTTAATTAATTCCCGTTTGTACATTTGTGTGCTTATCACTCGAGAACCCACTGCTCCTCAAATATTTGGTTATATCTATTATATACATATTTTGTTCTGGGCGTTTTTCCTTGTGGGTCTCCCCACCGTGCCTCGGAGAGCACGTTAAGGTATCGGTCCTGGTTGTTATTAAAACATGTGATGATAATCGTTAACTCTTGATAGATAATTTGCTCTTATCAAATAAGTTTTTAGTTCGCCCTTAGCTTACCGAAGGACAGGTGGCAATCGCTCTGTGTAGAAACATGTAACCTGTCAAATCCGGGTAAGAGTAATAAGCAGACCAAAATCTACTTTAATTTTTTTAATAAATAATTGAATGCTACACACTCAACAGCCCCTATTAGGATAGTTATATCCTGTGTAGGGGTCTGGAAATATATAAATAAAATTTTGCAATAATTTGTCTTGATGGCAGGTGTGAAGATGGCCAAGAAGCTTACCGTCTGGTGACTAATGATTCGGAGAGTGGTGACGATGCGACCGTCACTTGTGTCCTGTCGAACGACGATGGTGATGGTAAGTGTACCGTTTTAACATTAATTAATAATAATAATAAACGCTACACAGTCAACAGTCTCCATTAGGATATTGATAACCTGTGTTGAGGGTCCAGAAACATACACAATGAATAGGACAAACACACCTAGACACATGCCTGTATGGTCAATACAAACATCTTCTCCGAGCGGGAATCGAATCCGCGACCTGTGGGGCTAAGACACACGGTCACAACATGTGTGAGCCAAATATCTTTTCTATGATAAAAAGTCACCTTTAATAAAAAAAGTAGTTGAATTTTTGTCATATTTGGTTTAATGTAAAAATCCAAACGGCTCACACTCATATTTGGTTTCCCGTGAAATTATCAATTCCCTATCATGTAGTAGTTTTTGTGTGAGAGACAAACATACATCTATATTCACAAACTTTTATTATATTAATAGTTAACTATGGTTAATTTTTCAGATCAAGACAACCAAGAGTCATACGTGGTGCTGGAAGGAGAACAGGGCCCGATGGTGTTCCTCCAATCCTCGTTGCCGCAGACCAACCAAACCATTCCCAAACCTGAGCCAAAGAAAGAGGTGACTCTTCTGTCTTACATTTTACACTGGTGGTAGGTCTTTTGTTGCAAGAGGCCGGCTTAGGTAGGTACCACCGCAGTGTCCAATATTCTGCCGCCAAATAGTAGTGCTTAGACATTACTGTGTTCCGGTTTAAAGGACACTGTAGGTAGTGAAATTACTGGGCAGAGGAGATTTAAGAACTAATATCTCTCATTGGCAACGCGTGAGTGGCACCTACTAATGGTGCTGCAAGCGCTCATAGGCTACGGCAACCACTTACCATCAGGTGGGCCGTATGCTTGTTTGCCAACTTATAACATTAATAAAAAAGTCTATAATTATTTAATTAGGGTTATTTACATGGGCTTAACGAGGTAGGAGGCAGGGGGGGGTGTTAAGCTACCTGCTAAATACTGAGAAATGAACACGAATATAATGCATTTAGAACTATTTCTCTAATAATTATTGAAGAAAATAGTCATGTTAACCGCTTTTTTATTTTTAAAGTCCTTCAGATTCTTCATTATCAAGCTGCGGAACCCTTTAGTATCGACTATATGATGTTTTAGCTCCCTCCCCCCTCTAGTTTTTAAGTAGTTATTTATAAATGTGTTTTCAAATAATTTTTGCAAACAGAAGTAATACAAAAATTTTTGATCATATTTCTTTTTCTTCACTACGTAGTATAAAACAAAGTCGCTATCTCTGTCCCTATGTATGCTTAAATCTCTAAAACTATGCAACCGATTTTGATGCGTTTTTTTTTAATAGATAGAGTTATTGAAGAGGAAGGTTCATATGTATAAAAATAGTGGGGAAAAAAATTGAGGTTTCTAATGTGATGTCGTAAATAATTACATTTAACGCGTGCGGGCCACGGGCAGTAATGAATAAATCTGTAGCGACATCTACACGCAACATGACGTAACGCGATAGAAAGACAAGATTGTCACAATGTCGCATCAAGCTACAACGACACCTACAGGGCACACTACGCAACGATATGGACGACCAACGAACGTCACGATCCTAAATCGCGCTATCAAAGTTTCCTACGCGAAACGACTATATGTTATATACAACTTTCCAAAGTAAGTCGTTGGGCTTCGGCCCAGGGCTTCGGTCCGCCAAGCAATATCACCCGCCTGGTCGGAGGATCCTCCCTTAGTGTTGGAGAGACATTCCACACGTCGTTGCCTCCACAAATCCAAACTACTGGATCGATTTTAATCATTTTTTCAGAGAATGACATAGGCTATATTATATTTTATACCGTGCGAAGTCGGAGCGGGCCGCTAGTTATTAATACGACGCTTGCCGCGTTCGGAAGTAGATTTACAAAACAAGTAGTCAGTTCCGTTGGCAACCTTCGTGTACGGAACCTTAAACAGATAACCTCGTTCTATAAAAAAATGTAAACGTGATAAAATCATCACAAATATATGAAAGTATGTATTAATTGTTACAGAAAAAGCCTGCAATAACGCCAGCGGAAATATTAGAGAGGGCAAAGGCGTTACAGAAAGCTAAGTAAGTAATAGAGCCATACTCCTCTCAGCAGAACAGGGTCGGCTCGACTGGGGAAGTGCTACCCTCTCACAGATAATCGGCGTCAAGTAACAGTATCAGTAGGTACTGTTGCGTTTCTTGCGATGAATGGGAATGCCGGAGGCCCAATCTCGAATCGGAATGGGGGGGGTGCTATTACCTTTCCTCCTATCCTTTGTGCAACGGGCATGTGATTACAGTTATTGCTTCCACCATCAGGCTGATCGTATGCTTGTTTGCCAACTGTAGTGAAATTAAAAACAAAATCTAGTATTTTCAGCTGGCCTTTATAGGATTTCTACTTGTCCCCATAAGTTTTATTTTTATTTTTTGAAGATTCGAACGCCCTCCCCCATCTCTTTGGTTAACGTTTAGAAATAATAATAAACATTACACACTTAATGGCTCCCTTGTGGATAGCAATATCCTGTGTCGGGGTCCACTAAAATATTCCTACCCACCGGTAAATGGGACAAGGACCGAGACCGGAACATAACAATACAACGCCCATAGGGCGGGTTTATTTTTTTACCCAACGACTTGGTAGCTAAGGCTCTGGCAGTCATACATACGAAATATATTTATAATTATTATAACATTTCCAGAGCGTTATTCAAACATCACACGTCATCAAAGCCCCGCGGTAACAAGCGCAAGAGCGAGCTCCCGCCCGCTCACGAGCTGCTGTCGTCGCCGCAGTTCAAGCTGTTCCTGTACTCCTGCAAGCTGTGCAGCTTCAAGTGCAACGCCATCAAGGAGCTGACCGCGCACAAGGTGAGGTTAACGGGGTCACCAGGTGTTTGTTAGGTTAACCTTTAAGTAATTAATAACGATAATTAATTGAATTAAGAAGAAAAAACTAATTTAAAAAATGCTTTCTTTTTCCCATTTTATAAAAATCTATTTAAATAAGACGAAATCAATATTTTTCGTCTAACATTTTTGTCCATGATTGTACCTGCGCAGTAGCGGCCATTTTCGTTCATTTTGAATTAAGATAACTATAAGGCCACCTATTTGTAACATTAATATTATTTTAAAAGTTGGCAAACAAGCATACGGCCCACCTGATGGTAAGTGGCTGCCGCAGCCTATGAGCGCGCGCAGCACCATTAGTAGGGGCCACTCACGCGTTGCCAACCTCGAGATATTAGTTCTTAAATCTCGTCTGCCCAGTAATTTCACTAGTGTACAATGCCCTTCATACCGGAACACAGTAGTGCCTAAGCACTACTATTTGGCGGCAGAATATTGGACACTGCGGTGGTACCTACCTAGCTGGCCTCTTGCAACAAAAGACCTACCACCAGTGAAAAAGTTAATATCTGTTAATCATGTTGCCCAATAAAGTATACTGATATTTTATTCCCAGGCGGCCGAACACAGCGGTGGTACCAGCAAGTGGCGCGGCGGGGGGCGAGCGGCCGCCAGCTCGCTGCAGTGCGCGCGCTGCCCCTACCGCGGCACCACGCACACGCAGGTACCACCACCGTCACTATCACTACCACCGATGCTATGTCCCACCAGCCGGCCATCACTGCCATCACTATTACTACCGCTACATCCATTATCACAAATATCACCACCACTACCCTCTACCCTACCGTCGCTACCGCCATTCCACTTAAGTACTATGGTGTACATTTATTTTTTGTTTACAGTTAATGAAACACGTGAAAGACAAACATCTTGAAAGCACCACCGCAACTACATCCTGTAAGTGACAATTTTTAACCGACTTCAAAAAAAGGTTCTGTCAGTTCTGACAATCGCATCCATAAGAAAACCATATAAGTCTTAAATTTGCTTTAATGATTAAGTAATATCATATTCGTAACTAAAAAGTATAAAATAAAATCGTTTTTGGAAAAAGGTCTTGGTTAAGAGTTTGTATTAAAATCCTTATTCACGTGGGCTAAGCCGCTGGTAGAAGCTAGTAATTTATAAGTCTGTCCATTCCAGCAGCTCGTTTACTGCTGGAGAGCGAGGAGGTGCGCGCGGCGGACGTGCTGGTGTGCGGCGCGTGCGGGTTCGAGTCCGCCGCGCGCGACGTGTTCCGGCGGCACATCGAGCGCGAGCACGGCGTCAAACCGTGTTGAAATGCCTATAATAAATTATTATTAGACCTAATTGTGTTTTATTTATAACTTACATCTTCTTCCTTACATTTATCCCGGTGTATTAGCCAGGGTCTGACGGGTTATTAGTTTTTTATACAGACCAATTGCCATCTGACCTCCGCAACCCTAAGGGGAATCAGTAACTCATTGGATAACAGCAAATTACCTATCAAGAGTTAACGATTACTATCAGATGTTATGATAACAACCGCGACCGACAATTTAACGTGCTCTCCGAGGCACGGTGAAGAGACTCACAAGAGCTATTTGTAAGATAAATACAAATGGCCGCCTCGTGCGGGAATTGAATCGTTTAGACCAAAGGCAGGCTGAAAATGAAAAAATGTTTATTTGGTTAACTTGAAGTTCAATGTCTTTTTACTAGGTTGGAACCACCTAGTAGGTTTCACCAGTCTACTGAAAGATCAACGAGAAAAAATGAGCGATTGCTATTGGTCCTTGCTAAGGAAAGTCGTAATGACTTCTACTTTTTCTTTCGTTTCACTCTTTACGCTATCTGTCTCGCTCTTTCGGCTCTTTTATTATGAGTAAATATTTATTTTACCTCCAATTCTCCATCTTGTTTTGCTAATTTTTTGTACAAATTGTGTCCTACTAGTTTGCGATAAAATAACGAAGTTATTATCCTCATTTATTATTTATAGTTTATATATATCGTCTAATATATATTATTAACCATGCATTGTAAAATAAACAATCATGGCTAGTAGAAAGTGTAAAGAGAAACAAAATGTGTCTGGGCTTGTGACGAAAAGATTTTCAAGAAGTGATTGTAAAGGAAATTTTGATAATTTTCCATATTCATTGAAGAAAATCTCGGTAAGTTTGTCGTATACAAATTTCGTTATGACCTAACCTATTTTTAAAACAATTCATATAACTTTGTTACTGAAAGCAATTAACTAGCTCTATTCATATTTCATTATTATTTAATTACAATAAATAGCACATTATTATGTAACGAAAAATTTACTCATTTTATTATAAGAGAAATTTAATTATTTTAGGGTCCTACGTTACATTATACCTAATACAAAAATGTTACTTTTGCATTAAATTATATTATAATTAAGCTAGCATTTGAAATTATTCCCTGAATTCAAAGGTTTATTGATAACTTAAATTTAAAATGAAAGAGTAAATAAAATCCCTTGTTTTATTTTCTACATATTCATCATAATGTCTGGATAACATAATACAGAAATTTTAAATAGTTTTATTATTCTTACAATCATTGTACTGAACTAATGTATTTTAAGACATAAAATACTTAAGAATTTCAATGGTGATAGAAGTTTATTATATTATGGTAGGTGTCAGTTTATATAGCAGATGATTATCTAATAAAACCAACATCTTTTTAGAAAAATGCATAACCATACAATATAATGTTATAAAATAATTTTGAGTGTGTACTGTTTATTTATTTATTTATGTAATTGTATCAATACATAAATTAACATTTGTTTACACCCAATTTAATACTAACAATATTTACAAATAATTAAAACTACAAATTTTGTCCACAGCGAATGGTGGCAAAAATGCTAGCTCACAAGCTGCATTACATTAACAGTATATACTTTTGTTTCCAGGTGCAGAGAGTGGGTAAAAGTAACAGGAAAAGAACATTTGGCACACTTACCAACTGAGAGATTACACTAAAATAAGTTTATGAGTGGTAAACATTTTAAGGACTGATTAAAAAAAAGAATGCTATACCATTTCTGTTGCTCAATGCTCCACCCTAATCAGATGAGATGAAAGTATAAAACAGTTATATCTATTAAAATATTTTACCAATTCTATTTGAATAAAATTTTGGTTTGATTTGATTTGATTTATTTCTCAACATAACTATATCTCAATTTATTACTGATTTTGTTTTAGTGGTAAATTGAAATTAAAATAATGACTTAATTTCTTATTAAACAATAACCACTACAACAAAATCAGTAATAAATCCCAAAAAAAAGAAAAAGCTAAGCGCACATCACTATCGATGAAATATTCATCGATATCGATAATTTTTATCGACATAGCACGTCACTAATCACTATGATTTATTGTAATGTTGGTAGAATTGATTGTTTTTTTGATAGTTGGCAAGAGAGCGATTCTTTAGTCTGACTATTCACGATGGTCATATTGAATCTATGGGACTCCAGTCTCTTACTTATTTGCTCTGTGGGTTTCACAGAAACCGGTATCAGGTGGCCCCGCTTTTCTATATCCATCATAATTTAGGTTACTTTTAATATCATAACGTCACAAGTTAACTTAATATATAAAAATTTAATTACAAACTAATACAATAAAAATATGTGTCACTGTGTAGGTATATATGAGTAGTGTGATTGTATTAAGTATGTCAGAGTGAGTAAAAATTATAAGAATTGCAATTAAAAATATACAATGTTGGCCTCGCAAGTCTTATACATAATTTTTGTACTGCCTTAAAAATATTATAAACATTAATAAGTTTGTCTCGACTACTATGGAGTTGTATAAAGGTACTGACACATATGCTCATAATTAAGCATGCTTGTAAGTATGCTTAAAACTAGCATGCTCTACATCTGTTTACATTATCTAGCAATAATCAAACTAGTTTTCAGCATGCACATTGATAAAATCGATACTACCTACTTCTTACTAGAATTCTCATAAGCAAACCTATTCAGATGCGCTCGAAGGACCACTTCCACCCGCACCTCAAGTAGCATGCTCGAAAATCAAACGACTGTTAATTTTCGAGCAAGCTCGAAATAAGCATGCTCATTACTAGCAACGCTTAAACACACATGCTACTAAGTAGCAATTGCTTATAAAATATAGCATGCTTACGTGCTAGTAACGAGCATGTGTGTCAGTACCCTAATGGGAATTGTGGAAATTCAAGTATGGCAACACAGTTTTCAAATCAATCAATCGAGGCTCGAGTCATATGGGCTGTTTTTAGTGTCGATAATTGTTTGTTTTTAAATAAATTACACTATAAAATTGTGATATTGTGAAGAATTTAGATAATACATACTTAATATTAATTGTTAAAAGGTTTGTGTGATCTGAGAAAGCAAGGAAGATTTGTTGCAGCAGAGTGCGACAGGTAGGTATTTTTATTATTTTTTGTACAATAAAATACGTTAGTTACGACTTCAAGATCATAACTTCTTTGTTTATTACCTTAACGGTGAATTAATGCATCATCGTTGAATAATTATAACTATCACAATAATTAGTTATGTCATAATTTTATTCTTTATTTATGTTTTTCGCGAAGTATTTTTCTTAGATTAGTTAATCGTACATTTTTAAATTAAGCATTTGCTATCCTTACCTTCCTTAAAAAGCGTATAAGATCAATATTTTTTTAAAATTTTTAATAGATTTACTTCAAATATAATTTTTCAAAAAATGAGAGAAAAAAATATTTTTTCCAGCTTAATTTGCTTGGTTAAAAATAATCAAAGAACAAAATACAAAAAATAATTCTTATTTTCTCTTTGTATTTTCATATTCTTTAACATTTTCATTTAAATTTGAGAAAAGAAATCATTAAACAAAAATAGTGAAGGTGTATTTGACATGTATATGCTAAAGCTAAAAACAGCTATAGTATTTCAAAATTAATAACACTAAACATTAAAAATACCTACAGCCCTACAATAGTAAATCTATTCAACTTAATTAAACAGATATAAAGAAACATTAATCTCTATTAAAATAATTAAAACTTGTCCAACTCGTTAAAAATACATGTAATTCTATTGATAAAAGGAGTATAAATTATCTAGTATATGTCTAACATTTTAAAGAACATGGAAAAAGGTTAATTCAATCAGTGACACTATAGGTAATTAATCAAAGTTTTGCTCGCTACATTTATTTTGTTCAACAGTGACTTATTTTTCTAGCAAGATCTCCCCTAGCAAACCTTAAGTACATCAAAACAAAAAACTGGACTCCTATTCCTTATTGCGTTATGTATAATTGTCATTATTATCATCTTAATATTATAAGCATGAAAGTTAGTTAGAATGGGTGTATGTTTGGATGGATGAATGAATGTTACTCTTTGATACAAAAACTCAATATCTTTGAATGAAATTACTGGCATACTTAAACAAATATATATAGGCTACACACTCAATGGCCCCCATTAGGATAAAAATATCCTGTATCGAGTTCCGCAACACACACCGACAACCACAAACTCACCCAGATCAGAACACATGCCTGTGTGGTCAATGCCAACATCTGTTCCAAGCGAGAATTGAACCTGTGGTGCTTAAGGCAGACTCGCTACCGCTACTTTTGTCTTGTAAAAGTGTTACCATAGGAAAATAAAAAACTACATAAATGAAGGTGAAGCAATGGACACACCTCGTATAATTGTATGAAAGATATATAAATGGAAGGTTACAATATGAAATAATATTAATACTTATTATAACATTGTGTATACTGTCACCAGTTGTAAGTTCCAAGTTCTGCCTACATTAGTTTCCTTTACCAAGAACTTCATCTTCTTTCTATCATTATTCCCATTATACGAGTATTTACCCTGGGTCTTCTTATTACTCCTGTCCGGTTGTGACAGGTTACTAGTTATTACACAGAGCAATTGCTGTCTGACCTCTGCAACCCTAAGGGTGAACCAGTAACTCATTGGATAACAACAATTTAGCTTATCAAGAATTAACAATTATTATCATTTGTTATGCTAGGCACGGTGGGGAGAGCCACAAGGAAAAACACCCAGACCGAAACAGATATTTGTAAGATCAATGTAAACATTTGCACAAGCGGGAATCAAACCAGCAACCGTGTACGTATATGTGTACTAAGAACATAATATTAAAACTACAAACAATAATATAAATATAAACGCGACACACTCAACGGCCCCCATTAAGATAGTAATAGCCTGTGTCGGGGTCCGGAAACACATACAAGGACAAGGACAAATACACCCAGACCAGAAAATATGCTTGCATGGTCAATACAAACATATTATGCTCCGAGCGGGAATCGAACCCGCGACCTGTGGCGTTTAAGACAGGTTCGCTACCGCTGCGCCACAACGTCGTCGAAATATATATGTATTGTATAAATTGTATAAAAATTACATTTAATAGTATTAGAGCCATACTTTCCCATCACAAAATGGCCGGCTCTATCGGGGAACCCTCTCACAGATAATCAGTGTAAAATAAGTACTGTTGGGTTTCGTGCGATGAGTGAAAGCACCGGAGGCCCACCCACCCCTTACTATCCCTTGGGTTGTCAACGCGCATGTGATACTTCAAGTATCACGCGCGTTCATAGACGGTGATTGCTTACCATCAGGCGGACCATTTCCTTGTTTACCAACTGTCATGACAAAAAATAATTTGCGCTACAATAACCACTCTGTGGAATCAACTTCCGCCGGCGGTCTTTCCGAACCGATACGACTTGGGAACCTTCAAGAGAAGAGCGTATTCCTTCCTTAAAGGTCGGCAACGCGCCTGCATGCCTTCTGGTGTTGCAGATGTTCATGGGCGGCGGTGATCGCTTAACATCAAGTGAGCCTCCGGCCCGTTTGCCCCCTCTCACATAAAAAAAAGTATCGTGTGCGTTCATAGATTGCGGTGAGTGCTTACCATCAGGCGGACCGTATACTTGTTTACCAACTGTCATGACAAAAAATAATTTGCGCTACAATAACCAGTTCTACTGATTACTCAACCCATTTAAATGTTAATGCAAATAACACAAACCAAGTATGTTTGTGTGTCACAATGTTTTCACATCAAATTCCGCAAGATTGCGTTATACTTAACATAACGCTTTTCTAGGGTTCCGTACCTAAAGGGTAAAACGGGACCATTTTACTGAAACACCGCTGTCTGTCTATCGCCAGCCTCTATCTCATGAACCGTAATAGTTAGACAGTTGAAATTTTCACAGATTATGTATTTCTGTTGCCGCTATACAACAAATCCTAAAAAAAACAACCTCCCATACAACAGTCATGATTTTTTATCGTCCTTATAAACTAGATAACTAGTGGTCCCGGCAGACCTACTAATACTAACGGTACAATTGTGAATCTAAACCATCGAATCCTCTGGAACACATACAAAAAATACATTCAAATCGGTCCAGCCGTTTCGGAGTAATTCAGTGACATGTAGAATTATATATATAAAGATGGTACGGAACCCTTTGTGCGCGACTCCGACTCTCACTTGGCCGGTTTTATTTGTCTTGCAATCTGCTTAGTCGTGTGCATCTGATTTTACAGATAAGCTATTTTTATTCAAGCTAATCGGTTTTAATAACTGTTACGCTGAACAGGTTCTATAACTAATGGCTATCGGCCTGTAGTACAGCCATGCTTCTCCAAGCCTACATGGGGTGGCTCGACTGGGAAGTACTACCCTCTCACAGAAAATCGGCGTAAAGTACCTGTCCTGCGATGACTGAGAACGCCAGAGGCCCAGTCTCCCACCCCTCTGTTCCCTTCATTTTTTCCGTCTCATCCCTTCCTCCTTGACACCGTTGTGGCGTTGTGAGTAGCGAGTCTGCCTTTAGACTCGACGGTTGCGGGTTCGATTCCCGCTCGGAACAGATGTTTGTATTAATCGTACAGGCATGTTTTCCGGTCTGAGTGTGTTTGTCTTTGTCATTGTGAATGTTTCCGGACCCCGACACAGGATATAATTATCCTAATGGGGGCCGTTGAGTGTGTAGCGTTTATTATTATTATTATTATCCCTTAGGTTGATAACGCGCATGTGCCACTTCCTGTATCGCCCGTGTTCGTAGGTTGTGGTGACTGCTTACCATCAGGCGGACAGTATGATTGTTTGCCAACCGACATCGAATGAAACGTAACGTAACCTGATACTTTAAAGTACTTCTCCGATCGAGACGACCCATTAATGACGAAAATTGAAATACTACCCTAAAATGTATTTATGAAGTTTTTTTTATGTTACTAAGTTGGCAAAAGCAAGCATACGGTCTACCTTTTTTTTTTTTTCGGAATGTGTATTGCTGTTGGCCCTAATGGCCTTGACAGCGTCACCGGGCAGGGGGCGAGTACAGAGACTCAGCCGTGATAAAGGGGCAGCCCTCACGGGGGCTCAAATTCCGTCCTTAGGGTGCCTCCGGCGAAGCCGAACCACGGCTAAGGACGGTCTACCTGATGGTAAGCGGTTGCCGTAGCCTATGAGCGTTTACAACACCATAAGTAGGTGCCATTCACGCGTGGCTACCTCGAGATATTGGTTATAAATCTCCTCTGCCCAGTAATTTCACTAGCGTATAGTGCCCTTTAAACCGGAACACAGTAATGCCAAAGACACTACTGCTTTGCGGTAGAATATTTGTCACTGTGGTGGTGCCTACCTAGCCGGCCTCTTGCAACAAAAGACCTACAACCAGTGTCACTGATTGCACTGGTGGAATAATCTCTGCTGTGACAGAGATTATCCCAAAAGCGGGCGATGTGGCCGTCGGGTCCCGACGCCGAAAGTAGCTCACCAGTTCTTAAGATTTAAAAGAATTAACTAAAAATTTGCAACTATTTTGAAGTCGTATAAAAAATTAAAATACTGTCATTTAGTTTATCTGTCAAGTTTCTTAAAGCTTTCTATTTAGACAGACTGATAAGGTAAATATGCGATGTTATCTCTTATATAATTGCCATTCCATCTTTATCAATAACGTAATCTAACTCAATATTCAGAATGACTAACAAGTTACTATACACCCATTGACTTACTAAAAACTAAGGGCCTTTTCATGCAGAAAAAAACCAGACAATTGCGAGTCGGATCTACCAGTATAACTACGTCGACGGGAACTACCATATAGGTTTTCGATCAAAAACCTGTAGGGTACTTCCGGTTGGTCGAGAATTGCCAATTTTGGTTTAAAACCAAGGTCTTACAGAACAAGTAAAGGGAAAATTCCGAAAAATAAAAAAGTTGAAAGTTAAAGTAAATTTTGGCACCTACAAGTTTGTCCATATCTTTTTATCGTGTTGACTCAGGACCTTTTTTTTTCAGGAGCGCTAGGCGAAACACAGTGCTTGTCAGGTCGCGATGGTTAGTTCTATGAGAGTTCCCGTAACCTGACAATCGCACTGAGGTCGGCCACCGAGGAGGTTTTAGTGGGTCCTCATGACGTTACCATCTTGTCATGGAACCCCACATAACCCGGTTCTCCTCCCCAGGAAGCCGGGTATCTGGTAGCAGATTTCTTCCCCAAAAAAAAAAAAAAAAAGGACCTTAATTTTTATACACCTGATAGGGACTATAGACCTCAGTATGTGGTATAAATTTCAACTTGCTAGGTCCATCCGTTCCTGAGAAAATCGGTGACACACGGGTAGACAGACGGATAAGAGAGTGATCTTAGGATAAGAGAGTGATCTTGTGATAAGGATTCCTTATAATTTTTGAGCTATGGAAGCCTAAAAATTACCCAGATTCGTTGGTGCTCTTTTGTAAATTCCACACGAACGCAACGTAAGTCACACGCTAATTTTATTCGATTATGTTGTGTGTGACTAACTTCGTTCCGTTGCGTCGATGACCTTGCGGAGGAGCACCAGCGAACAACAGTTTTGTCTTTATGGAATGAATTCGTGTTGTCCTTTTCTTTGCCACGCGTCAAAAAATTTGAATTCCTTACCAGCACACTGCTGCTGTGTGCTTTGCGAGGCACGGTGGGGAGGCAAGGACAAACGCCCAGACCGAAACAGATATCTGTAAACTGTACGGTGTCATACTTTCTTTCATATTATGTATTTAGTGAAAAGCTGTTATTTTCACATTACTAACAGACTCTTTTTCATCCTAGCATTATTCTCGGGTATTTTATGTACCCAGGGTCTGCTTGTTATACTCTTATCCGGATTAGACAGGTTAATAGTTTTTACACAGAGCGAGTCCATCTGATCTCCGCAACCGTAAGAGCGAATCAGTAACTCATTGGTTAAAACCAATTTACTTATCAAGAGTTAGCGATTATTTTCAGATGTTATATGATAACAACCGGGACCGACAGTTTAACGTGCTCTCGAGGCGCGGTAGTAAGAACCACAAGGACAAACGAACAAGCAGTTCAGTTTGATTCATTTGTATATATCAATCACGCCGCCTTAACACGAAACCGGAGGCGAGAACTAGTTTCGTAATTCATACCGAGTCGACAATTCAATTATAAATCCAACCTGTCATTTCAAAGCCTTATTGATTCAACCAGCATTACTTATCCGGAATAGGTGATGTTTGTGGCGTGAATTTAAATCGATGTTCTAGTTAGATAACGTGGTTTCGTCTGTCGTTATACGATTTTTATATTAGCTACGCCCGCGACTTCGCTCGTGTTAACCATAATTATTTTTCTACCATAAAGTAGCCTGAATTTGTCCTTGTAACATCAGATATGTGCGACTGAAAGTTATGTTAAAATCGGTCCAGCTGTTTAAGAGATTAGTCGGAACAAACAAACTTATAGACAGACAAATTTTTATAAATTAATTATGTATAGTTTGGTATAGGCTAATATAGAATATATTTCTATTTTATAAATAATAAAAATTAATATTATAGCTCAATTTGGCCCTGACTATTATTACATCTTACAGGTACATTAGATCTTATTCTAAATACAGCTCTGGATTATGGTCAATATATAGAAAAATCGTCATAACTCGTTATCCGATGCATAATTATGTCCATTTTGTGTTTTAACATTGAAATATGATTTTATCCTATTTAAATAACTGTATAACAGACTTACTATTACTAAGGTTAACTTCATTCCGCAGCACAATAAATCTGATGTGTAACTAACTTCGTATCGTACCAGCGTGTCTGATATTTTGAAAGGCCGGTCCGTAGTAGGCTTAGAATAAGTTTATCTGTACTTCTAATAAAACTCATTTTTAAAATTCGAACAAATTATATATCTCTTTATAAATTTCAAAATGGAAACTTTCTGCTAATTAAATAAACAGACTGACACACAATCTGATCATTTACTATATTAATTATATAAATAAATTTATTGCATTACCAATTACGTCGACCTGTCATCGTTTTCAGCCAAACGTTTTTGACAGTGCATGGCGCGAAATGCGAAACGACGCGCGTGAACTTGCATTCGATATTTAAAATATTGTTTTTGTTTTTTTTTTGTTTTCTTGTTTCTGGCCAGTGTTTTGCTTATAATATGGACTCTATGCTATCTATCGAGCTAAATAGGTATCAAATTATATTATTACAATTTTAAAACAATTTGGTTAATATTGTTTTTTCGTCACAATAGTTTTGCCTAAAACTCTAAGCTTTCGCTGTCCGTCGGTCCGTTCGCCCTTCCGTCTGTCTATCTCATTAAACGTAAGTTGCCGCTATAACAACAAATATAAAAATACCCTACGAATACACGAAACTTTTTTTTTTTTAATTTTTGTATAGATAAAAGACAAAAGCTCCATTAGTTCCATTCTAAAATGCCTCTAACATAGATTATATATTTTATTTTCAATTCCAAGATAACTAAGTCATCGTCTCGATCGCCTAGACTGCATTCGGCTTTGGATCTAAGCCAGACAGTGCAATGAACTGTTACTTTTTTTGTTCAATCTCGTGTCGACTATTCGTGTATTGCGGATAAAGACGATGTAAGAAGGTTTAATTTAAAGTTATGTTGAAATTTAATAGAAGAATCTTGAAAAGGCTTAGTTGCCGGTGTTCTTCTTATCGAGTGGTTAGTGGCCAACCTAGTGTCAGAGTTGTTCAGGTCGCCCGTATAGGCCTCTGACTTGACTTATCGACTGCCATCAAATTGATAACAGCCGGGACCGACTTTTTACGTGCCCTCCGAAGCATTGAGACTGTTCGGGGCGAAAAACCCACCAAGGGAACAGCAAGGTCCAAGAACTGCCGCCGCCTAATTTTTAATAAGGTTGTTTGAATATTTTCGCATTTCAATTCTTTTTTTTTATGTTACAAGTTGGCAAGCAAGCATAGGGCCCACCTGATGGCAAGCGGTTGCCTTAGCCTATGAGCGCACGCAACACCATAAGTAGGTGCCACTCACGCGTTGCCAACCTCGAGATATTGGTTCTTGAATCTCCTTTGCTCAGTAATTTCACTAGCGTACAGTGCCCTTCAAACCGGAACACAGTAATGTCTAAGCACTACTATTTGGCAGTAGAATATTTAACACTGCGTTTGTACCTACCTAGCCGCCCTCTTGCAACAAAAGACGTACCAGTGTGACTGGTTGCACTGGTGGAATAATCTCTGCCGTGTCAGAGATTATCCCAACAGCGGGCGATGGGGTCGTCACGTCCCGACGCCTCAATTCGGCAATATTTTGTCAAAATTATACCCAAGCGAGTAACGTTCAAAAGCAATGATAATGTAAGACAATGTGAATCCTTGGCACAATTGAACAATACAGCCGAAGACCTCGAATTAGTTATGAGTGTTTTGGAAACAATGCCGAAATGCTCTGCCAAATATTTATTTTATTACTTATAATGGTGAAATGGAGGTCAAACGAAAATTTTATATATATTCCTAAACTTATTATGAACAGGTCCTTACATAAAGACAAAATGTCTCTGTGACTCGTCGGTGCCCCTTCGTAAATTGAACACCGAAGAAAATGGACCATACTAGTTTAATAAAATACGACAGTTATGGAAACTGCCGATAGAAGTGAAAACTTGAAACTAAAGTAACTGTAGTTTTTTTATTAATAAATAGTATTGTCATTATTTCCTGATTAATGTACAATAATTTTATAACTTTTATAAATGGCAACACCATCTCGTATCTGATTGGCTAAAAAATAAAACAATGGCGGACGCGGGTCATTGGAATTGGCCAATCAGGGTCATGGAAAATTGGCGGGAAAATGGATTGAGGTAGCGCGAAAAGGTGGATAAGAAGGACTTTGGTTGAATTCGGGAGATGATACACAAGGCTATTCTGGAAAATAACGAAACTATTAATGTATTAAGCACAGAGTTTAATTTATAAAAGTATGAATAATTACAATTTTATAATTTATAAATTGAAGTTGTTAACATTAATCCGATAATATAGAAAGACTCCAATATGTACGCGCGTCGCCAGTCTGACGTAACACGTCACATGAAGCATGTCTGTGACGCGAATAGATTTAGTCCCAATCTAATATCATTCAACGCGGCTAAAGAAGTTTTTAAAAATGAAATATATATTCGTAAATATCATCTCAATGATGTCACAAGATAAATTAGAGGGAGAAACAGCGGGGCGCGCTTAGTCTATTTATATAAAACGTGTCATACGCCCTTCAATATAAAAGCGATTCATAAGAACCATGCCAAAAGTTACAGGAAAGAAGTGAAGACAGCCATTGAATCATAATATAGTATATACTAAAATGTTAGATGAATTTTGAATTATATTTACAATTTTGATGGAAATAAATAAATAAACGCTACATACTCAATGACTCTTTAGTGTAGTGATATCCTGTAACCGATCCGGAAACACAACGACAAGGACAAACACACCCAGATCTGAACACATGCTTGTATGGTCAATACAAACATCTGCTTTCTGGCGCTATCTATTTGTGGCGTTAAACGCAGATTCCCTGTCGCTACATCACAGCGTCGTCTAATTAAAAACATGCTTGATGTTAAACAGTTATCGTAACCTACGAGCGGTTGCAACACCATTTATTTTTAAGTGTCAATCACGCGTTGCCAACCTCAAGCAGAAGTGAATATTTGGGACACTTTGTTAATTTAGAATGGACTGTTCTTATATAATAAGTCGACACACTCGACTGGATGGTGCGTAACGGATCAAAAATACGGAAGTAATTAAATTACTAAAATATATCCATATGGTATCTACTATTTAACAGAAATAAAATAAATAAAAAGTTCAGATGTTTGTTATAAATATCAGTTTCGGTCTGGGCGCTTATCCATGTGGGTCTGTCCAACTTGCCCCGGAGAGCACGTTAAGCTGTCGATACTGGTTGTTATCATATCATATAGGTAATTTACTCTTATCCAATGAGGTACTGGTTCGACCTTTGGGTGGCAAATGTCAGATGGCAATCGCTGTTAAATTAGGAGAATAATGCTAGGAAGAAGAAGAATATAAATAAAAAATAGCCCAAACAACGCTCAATCTCAAAATTTTCCATATACTTTATAAATTTCACTCTGTACTATAATTAATTTTACGTTCCCGAAATGTATCAGTTTTTGTGCGCTCAGTTGCCGCGTTAAACCGCTCTCGCCTGTCACAGGACTCTTAATAATCGCTCGACATTAAAACGGTATAACGCCTTCAAAGGTTTAACAATTTAAAAAACCTCTTTTTGTCTTTAAATTTAGTGATTATTGTCGATTTTTACAACAGCGTATATAACGCTTAGATTTTAAAATCCATTTTCAATTCAATTCTTAGGTTATGGCACTTATGAATTCCAGTTGTGGAAATCTATTTTAGATATATTTTTGTTATCTGTGGTGAAGAAACGTCAAAATAAGTGTAGGATAATGTAGTGATTATTTTGTTAAATGCGGTTACCTTTTTGTAAAATGTGGGATTTACACTCTCGAAGATTACGTTCAACGATAATGGATTGAAGCCGTACTGTTTGTTTGTAAGGATAAACTAAATTTTAATTTATTTTAATTTAAAATTTTGCAGACTTTAAAATTTTCCCCAAACATAGGTCGCTGTCAACAAGTTTTTGTATGTCTTTGACAGTGACAGTTTCGTTTCGAAACAAAGATACAGCGTAAAATATCGAGTATAATCTCAAATTAATTAGAAAAATAATTTAAGTATTCTAAGTTTGACATTCCTCTTTTACAAAAAAACTGTAAAACACAAACACATATACACGTTTCTCATTTAGCTTACTTTAATTTTACTTGTGAAGTAAAAAATCATCGAAACATACCAAGACCATATAGCATCACTATATTCCGGTTTGTTTTTTTTTTTAAACGGAACAAGAAGCTCCTTATCAGCCATTGTTATTTTTCTTATATCTTTGTATACATCTTTTCATGTTACGTGTCTATGGATGAATCAATGCGAGATTTAAAAAAAGAACGTAGTATCAACATAGAGAGTTTGTTTTGAAGATCGTTTGAAAATGGAACGCTTTGTTTTTCTTATGGTTCGGATGTGCAGCGATCAAAGATAGCTCTATAGTTTATGACTGGCCAGTTCTCGATGATCTGTGGTTTCATTCGCGTATGATTTTCGCAGTTTTGCCAACAAACTTTGTTTTTTTTTTTTTTTTTATAAAGGTTATGTATATTTTTCATCATACTATTAATAAGTTCTGTGTTAAGTCTTGTGCGTGTATGTGCATGGATAGTAGTCATGTCCATAGTCCGTCTGTCTAGATATATCTGGAATTGTCTATCTATCTGTAGACGCCTGCCATTGACTATTATTATAATTTGTGTCAAAACCATCTACATTTCAAAAACAAATATTTGTCTATATCTTTTAAACGTTCATTAGTTATTCTAAACGAAACCGGAAACTAATTTTTTTAATAAGCCAAACGTCAAGTTATATCAAAATCGGACGCCATTTTGATCTTACGAAAATGGCGGTAATAATTAACAGTGATTTGTCATTTTATAATTCAGCCTAATTATGAAGATCCCGTATTCCATTTCCTCATACCAATAAAATGTCACATTAATTGGAAGTTTGCCAATCAATTTTGATTCTTATGTAATATTAATATAGTATAGATTGCGTCATATGTATCAGTTTTATTATTGAGGGAAAGAGAAATCAACACTTCTTATAAGTAAATAAAAATCTGCCTTAAGCGCCACAAGTCGCGGGTTTGATCCCCGCTCGGAGCATATGTTTGTATGGGCCATGCAGGCATGTGTTCCGGTCTGGGTGTGTTTGTCATTGTAATGGGTATGTTTCCGAACCGCCGACACAGGATATAACTATCCTAATGAAGGCCGTTGAGTGTGTTGCGTTTTTTTTTCTCAGTGCAGTTTCATAATGCCACAAGTTAATTGTACAGAATTTATCGTTTGAAGAGAAGTATTCCCTTCAAGAAAGAGCACCAACGAGTCTGTACATTTTATTACTACGGTAGGGGCTTTCTTTGGTCTTTGTCTCCAGTTTAAAGCGAGTGTAAATATACACTCTTGTTAAAAAAAAAACAATCGTCTAAGTACCGCGAAGACCATGCTATATTATGTCTATGAATCTGTACCGCCATTTTGGTAACTTG
Organism: Hestina assimilis; assembly: GCA_023373885.1. Taxonomy (NCBI): domain Eukaryota; kingdom Metazoa; phylum Arthropoda; class Insecta; order Lepidoptera; family Nymphalidae; genus Hestina; species Hestina assimilis. Next base: position 4,857,098 of record CM041767.1, on the reverse strand, counting down.
CCAAGCTGTCTCGTTACGTCACAGGTATGACGTGTCATTGTTTATTTCCTACTAAGCTCACTAATCGCGTCGCGTTTTAAAATCGTATTTGTTTCTGCCAATCGAAGCTTAGAGCGATGAATCAGAATTGATTCTGTAGCTGTTGTGACGATAGACAGTCGACATTTTATAATGGGATGTTAACAAGAGATTTTTTTTCGGAATGTATATTGCTGTTGGTCCTACTGGCCTTGACAGCGTCATCGAGGTGGGGAGTACAGAGACTCAGCCGTTATAATGGGGCAGCCCTCACGTGGGCTCAGATTTGATTCCGTCCTTAGGGTGCCTCCTGCGAAGCCGAACTACGGCTAAGGACGTCATCGGAGATGGAGGCAGCGCTCCGAGCGCATTCTATACGATAGACTCACCCGACGGTGTGAGCGCGACGCGACGTGCGAAACAATGGACCTCGTCCTCGCCGGCGACGACGGTGTTGTGTGCGTGTCTGTGCTGTGTAAGGGGCATTTTCTAATGTAATCCTATCGTCAGGGTCTTGCAGGACGTGCCTAGGACGCCTTACTTTTGTCGACAAGAGGTTTACTTTTTCTTATAAAAGATGCCTCGATCGAGAGTGTTCTTAGCTTCTCCCTGGTAGTAGAGCCGGCTGGGTGGTTACCAACGCAGTGTCAAATATTCAACCGCAAAGCAATAGTGTTTTTGGCATGGTGTTTCGGTTTGAAGGACACTGGAGCTAATGAAATTACTGGGCAAAGGAGATTTAAGAACCAATATCTCTCGTTGTCAACGCGTGATTGATACCTACTAATGGTGTTGCGCGCACTCATAGGCTATGACGACCGCTTACCACCAGGTGGGTCGTATGCTTGCTTGCCAACTTAGTAACTTATCTTTTTTTCTTATAAAAGTTGACTCGACCGAGATGTTCTTATATATCACCACACTGTCAGATATTCTACCGCAAAGCAGCAGTGTGTTTTGCATGACTGTGTTTCGGTTTGAAGGATATTATAGGCTAGTAGAATTATTGGGCAAAAGAAATTTAAGAATATCTCGAGGTTGGCACCGCGTGAGTGGCACCTACTAATGGTGCTGCAAGCGCTCATACGCTACGGCAACCACTTATCATCAGGTGGGCTGTATGCTTGTTTGCCAACTTGTAAAATAAAAAAATATTTTGAAAATATCTTAAGTTTCTATTCTTATCTTACTGTTTACTTTACGACTGTCCCTCGAACTCAGCGATATTTCGTTGCACTTAAGACAAGATTTTCATCTCGTCTCGTCGCTGTGACTAAGAACGCAATCTCGGGTTTATTTCTGTCTCAATCCTTAGGGAACTTACCCATACTACGTGACTAATTTTTACAATTCTGAGCCTCGGTGACCACTCGTCGTATAAGTCGTAGAACCGTGTTCCTTTTAGCACAATTGGGGTTGTTCCACTGCGGAAGTACCCTCTCCCAAAAAATTGGCGTAAGATAACAGTATCACTGCGTTCGTGCGATGTTTGAGAGCGTTGGAGGTCCAATCTGTCATCACCACTACACTCTTCCCTCATAGGAGGGAGAAGTGAGGTTTGAGTTATAGGACTAGTATCCTATGTGCAATATCAAAGATATCACACATGTGATACTTCAAGTATCGCAAGCATTCATAGGTTATACGGCCCGCCTGATGGTAAGCAGCCACCGCAGCCTATGAACGCGCTCGATACTTGTGATGTCATACGCGCGTTCCCAACCCCAGAAGAGAAAAAGAAAGGAAGGAGAAGGCGTGAGAGATTGGGTCTCCATCTCTCTCACTCATCGCACGAAACGCAATTTTACTATAACTTAACGCCAATTTTCTATTAGAGAGTAGTATTTCTCCGGTCGAGCCGGCCCACTTTAGTTGGGTGAAGCATAGCTCTACTGCTAACCAGCATCCATAAGTCTCGACCAGAGAGGTGGTGACAACAACTTGACCATCTCTCGACCACACAGTATGGAAAAACCATACATACATACCCGGGGCCCCCTGAAAGGGTCACGTAGTATGGGTAGGTTACCTAACTCCTTGAATCTCTTGAATAAATAACTTATTTAAGACAGTTTTGTATTAATTCTGATAGTTGTTTACATGTCTTTGACTAAAAACAGTTCTGTATAAACCTCAATATCTTTATGACCCTGCCACAGAATAAGGGTTATATTTTTTTACGTATGTTTGTATGTATGTAATGGCTTAAGCGGCGCAGATCGCTGATTCGATTACCGCTTAGGGCACATGTTTGTATTGACAATATAGGCTAATTGTTCCGCTCTGGGCGTATTTGTCTTTGTCTCTGTGTATTCTAATGGGGGTCTTTGAGTGTGTAGCGTTTATTTGTTTACGTAAGTCTGATACCTGCGCTTTGTATTATAAACGGATTATTGATACAAAGCGCTTGTTATTTTTGAGGGTTTTTGGGTATCATGATCTGATAGATAAATAGTATACCTATTTCTACAGTGGTACGGTACCCTTTATGCGCGTTTTTTTTTTAATTTCGAATTTATAGATAACCTAAAAAAACATAATAAATGTCACCCTATAAATAATCATAAACACGCAGACGGGCAACGAAAATAAAACGAACACCCGCTGCATTCTCGATGCAGTGCTTTTTTTTCAGCGTCTAAATTTGAACGTGGCCACGCGCCAGTAGCTGCGCGTGCGCACCCCGACGCACAAGTATCATAATATTTTTTTGATTTTTTCATGCGGCAACATTATTTTTTTAGGTAAATAGATTTAGATTAGTGTATTTTTGTGTTTAACATAGATTATAAAACAATTTTTTTTTTATTTAAACGTCTTGTAGTTCATATAGCTAGAAGCATAGAGTCCTGTGTCGGCCGGAGTTAATTTTAAATTAGTGCTATATATATGTACTAAGTGATGGTTTGAGTGAACGTGTCGTGTTCAACGCGCCATAGACAAAGATATAGATGGTTTTATAGTTTTTAAGTGTTTATTAAGAATGGGGAAGAAGAAGAAACCTAATGGGAAGAAGGGCGCGAATCGTTTCTTTCGCTGGATAAGAAGGTAATGGCGCGAAATAATAACTGTGTGTTCAATAAAAATAATAATATTGCATGTTGTTTTTGTTATTAATGTTATAGTTTGTCGTAACATTAAAATGGATGGATTGTTGGAGTAATAACTAATAATAGTTATAATTAAATAATAACTAAATTATTTTTATTTATCGAGTGGTTACCAACCTAGTGTCAGAGTTGTTCAGGTCGCCCGTATAGGCCTCTGACTTGACTTTTCGACTGTTGTGAAATTGTTATCCGACATTTTACGTGCCCTCCGAAGAACGGAGACGCTCGTTTAAAGTACCACTATGCGATCACCCATCTAGATACCGAACGCGCCTAAAGTTGCTTTATCCGCCGATCGTTTACCAATCAGTGAGCGCACACGGCTATGAGCGTCTCATTCATCAGTTCATATTTTATTTGGCGACCGTTGTGGTCGTAGTAGTCCGCTTTCAAATATATTTTTCGGTCTGGCGTTAACTCTTGATAGGAAATTTGCTGTAAATATAATACCGGGAATAATTATTGACACCGTCGTGGCGTTGTGGGTAGCGAGTCTGCCTTTAGCCTCGACGGTTGCGGGTTCGATTCCCGCTCGGAGCAGATAATTTTATTAATCGTACAGGCATGTTTTCCGGTCTGGGTGTGTTTGTCCTTGTCATTGTGAATGTTTCCGGACCCTCGACACAGGATATAATTATAGTAATGGGGGCCGTTGAATGTGTAGCGTTTATTTATAATACTAGAACGAAGAAGACTTACTTTTATTGCGAAATAATGTTGGGTTCCCGTGAAATTATCCAAAAACAAAATCCATTTCAAATTTGGTCGGCGCGGGCACTGATTTTTTTAAGTTGGCAAACAAGCTGTTTTGTAGTAGAATATTTGACACTTCCGTGATACAAAATGCCGGCATCTTGCAACAACAGACCTACCACCAGTGTGACTGATTGCGCCGGTGGAATAATCTCTGCTGTGACATATTATATAAAATATGACATTCAAAGTTATTAAGTTAAAGGCGTCGGGATGTGACGACCCCATCGCCCGCTATTGGGATAACCTCTGTCACAGCAGAGATTATTCCACCAGTGCAATCAGTCACACTGGTGATAGGTCTTTTGTTGCAAGAGGCCGGCTAGGTAGGTACCACCGCAGTGTCCAATATTCTGCCGCCAAATAGTAGTGCTTAGGCACTACTGTGTTCCGGTTTGAAGGGCATTGTACGCTGGTGAAATTACTGGGCAGACGAGATTTGGGAACTAATACCTCGAGGTTGGCAACGCGTGAGTGGCACCTACTAATGGTGCTGCGGGCGCTCATGGGCTGCGGCGGCCACTTGCCATCGGGTGGGCCGTATGCTTGTTTGCCAACTTCTAACATAAAAAAAGTTTGTAAAAGTTTTACCCTCAAGGGTGTAAAATAACAATAGGGAATAAGGGATGAAAGTGTTTATGGAAATACTGCCAATAGCTCATTAAGCTATTTATACGTATGTTCTTATATGTAAAATAATTAGCTTAAATAATTAAAAATTCACGCGAACGAAGTAGCTGCCACAGCTAGTTTAATCTCTTATTTTTATTCTATGAGAATTAAACTTATCATAACGATTAATTGATAGAGACACCGTTGTGGCGTTGTGTGTAGCGAGTCTGCCTTTAGTCTCGACGGTTGCGGGTTCGATTCCCGCTCGGGCAGATGTTTGTTAAAATTTCTGTCTCGGTCTGGGCGTTTGTCCATGTGGGTCTCCCCACCGTGCCTCGGAGAGCACGTTAAGCTGTCGGTCCAGGTTATTATCAATAACACCTGATAATAATCGTTAACTCTTGATAAGTAAATTGCTCTTATCCAATAAGTTACTGGTTCGCCCTTAGGGTTGCGGAGGTCAGATGGCAATCGCTCTGTGTAAAAACTAGTAACCCGTCAAATCCGGATAAGAGTAATAAGCAAACCCTGGGTACATAAAAATACCGGGAATAATGCTAGGATGAAGAATAACTATTAACTGATAGAGTGCTTCGTAAAGACAATTGGTAACTTAAACATGATTACTGATGCATGGACGGAAGACCAGCGAGGACGATACCCAGACCGAGACAAATTGTATGGCCCATAGAAACAACTACCGTTTCCAATTAATCTGGTCAAAAATTACATGTAAAAAGCTAGGGATTGGTAAAATTGGTCTTAGTCTTGCAATCTTGATTTTGGCCTTGCTTTTTTATGTCTTGACGGTTGGCAAACAAGCATACGATCCGCCTGACGGCAAGTACCGCAACCTATAAACGCTTGCGATATTTGAAGTATCATTTGAGCGTTGCCAACCCAAGGAACAGGAGGGAAGGGATTAGAAGGGAAAGGACTAGAGGAGGGTGAGAGATTGGGCCTTTTGCGCGCATTCATCGCACGAAACGCAACAGTACCTACTGATACTGTTACTTTACGCCGATTTTCTGTCATTAGTGCTTCTCTGGCGCATGACTCTACTACCGTCAAAAATTATTTTAAACTCTTTTTTTATGTTATCAGTTAGCAAACAAGCTTACGGCCCACCTGATGGTAAGTGGTTGCCGTAGCCTATGAGCACTTGCAGCACCATTAGCAGGTGCCACTCACGCGTTGCCAACCTCGAGATATTAGTTCTTAAATCTCGTCTGCCCAGTAATTTCACTAGCGTACAGTGTCCTTCAAACCGGAACACAGTAATGCCTAAGCGCTACTATTTGGCGGCAGAATATTTGACACTGCGGTGGTACCTACCTAGCCGGCCTCTTGCAACAAAAGACCTACCACCAGTGTGACTGATTGGACTGGTGGAATAATCTCTGCTGAGGCAGAGGTTATCCCAACAGCGGGCGACGCCGGGGTACTCGTAGACTCGCAGACAAATACAAGAATTTTAAATACTCAATCTGTTTGTAAGTTTTATATTTATCATTAAACTTTCTTAGCTTTCTTAATACCGTTAATAGATATCCTGTTTAATTAATTAGCACTAAGTACAAGTTATTTATATTTCCTTTAAAAGGTGTTTATCCACAGACGGACGTATCGACGGACGTAACTGTTAATAGGAGATAGATATGTACGGAGATTTGATATTTTATTTTTATAATAATAAACGCTGTACACTCAACGGCTCCCATGAAGATAGTTATATCCTGTGTCGAGGGTCGGGATACATACACTATGACAAGGATAAACACACCCAGACCGGAATTGTATGTGTTTCCGGACCCCCGACACAGGATATTATTGTCTGATTGGGTTGGTTGAGTGTGCAGCGTTTATTTATTTTATTTAACTATTATATTTTTGCCCCATATAGGCCTTAAATTAAGATTTTGCCCTCCCCTGGGCCAAATCTTGGCCCATGGTCGCCGACAGTATGCTAGTATAGTATAATATATTCTTATAATTAATATACTCTCTCAACTTCAATCCTTCATTTAATTGATCAATTTTATTAATTCCTTTAACATTTATTCTAAATATTATTATAGTATTATATTTTAATGGACTTTTTTTTTAGTATAATGTGTAAGCTAAATTGTTTGTAAATGAATTTATTGAATGAATTGTATTTATAATATTAACTGACATAATTGAATGAATGTATTCGTAAATTGTGTTCACATGGTTTTGGATTTTAACTTGGTCAATTTGAATTGTTTGATTATATATTGAATGTACTTTAGTTAAAATCTGTTTTGTGAACCACAAATAAATAAATAAATAAGAAAACACTTTTTTATAGAAAAGCACGTGATGTTGGTCGTTTGCCAAGTATGCGTCTTTCGCGGGGTAACTTAGGGATAACGCAACTATATTTTCTCAATTTTACGGCGGCAGACTCCAAGATTATACAAGATTTTAAGACAGATTTTGGATGAAATTTAGTACACACATAGCTTATTACCTGGATTAACATATATGATACTTTTGATCCCGGAAAAATGTTGGGCTCCCGTGGGATCGTCAAAAAACTACATAACGCGAGCTAAGTCGCGGGCACATTTAGTATTACATTTTTTTTAATGTCTTATAAAAATATATAAAATTCCTTCTCTCTCTCTCTTTCTTACTTTCTTTGTTTTAATATGCATGCTGTATTTATTTTTTTTTGTTACTGAAATGGAAAGCAAGCTTATGGTCCATCTCATGGTAAGCGGTTGCCATAGCCTATGAGCGCTTGCAACACCATTTGTAAGCATCACTCTCGCGTGAATAACCAAAAAAATATAATATATGAAAGGTTATGCAGGTGTCAATATTTTGAAACTTATTTTGTTGATTCCTAAAAAATGTTTTTTGAGTTATGGCGCTTTCGGTTCAGTCACACAGGTGGTAGGTCTTTTGTTGCAAGAGGCTGGCTAGGTAGGTACCACCGCAAATAGTAGTGCTTAGCCATTATTGTGTTCCGGTTAGAAGGGCACTGTACGCTGGTGAAATTACTGGACAGATGAGATTTCAGAACTAATATCTCGAGGTTGGCAATGCGTGAATGGCACCTACTAATGGTGTTGCGCAGGCTCATAGACTACGGCGCCTACTTACCATCAGGTGGGCCGTATGCTTGTTTGCCAACTTGTTACATAAAAAAATTACGATGTACCTCAGTTTTTGACATGTTTCTGGTCTTCATTTGAATCGCAATAAGAGTTAATGGTAGACTCCCAGAGCTATAAAAGAATAGCTTCTCTTAATTAATGTATTACAGCGAGTAATGAAATAAACAGTTAAACCTATTAAAGAATTAGGACGGATTTGTTTGAGCGTGTTAGGATATAAGCGGCCATTTTGAATTTTACGTGTTGTAATCCTTAAAAAGTTTATTGACGTCCAAGACGCGATGTGTGAGATATTAATTAAATAAAAATATATAAATTAATAAAAAAATGTATCTATATATACATATACGTAAAATTGAAACGTCTGTTTGTAATTCTAAATTTAACAGCTTTTCAATAACTGTATATGAATGTATTATACGGTAGTTACAGGTGCAAAAATCTATTTTTGTCCAAACAAAATTTTTGTCTGTCTGTTTGTTCCGGCTAATCTCTGAAACGGTTGGACCGATTTTTATGGCAAATCCGTAGTTTAGGCTACTTAGTTATGAAAAAGAATTAGTGTTCTACAATAAAGGAAAATCGGTAGGCGAGTGGAGCCGTGGGGGCAGCTTTTTTTTTCGGAATATGTATTGCTGTTGGCCCTACTGGCCTTGACGGCGTCACCGCGCGGGGTGAAGGGGGGCGAGTACAGAAACTCAGCCGTGATAAAGGGCAGCCCTCACGGGGTTCAAATTTGATTCCGTCCTTAGGGTGCCTCCTGCGAAGCCGAACCACGGCGGCGAACGTCGTCGGAGATGGAGGCAGCGCTCCGAGCGCATTCCATACGATAGACTCACCCGACGGTGTGAGCGCGACGCGACGTGCGATACAGAGGACCTCGTCCTCGCCGGTGAAGACGGTGTTATGTGCGTGTCTGTGCGGTGTAAGGGGCATTTTCTAATGTAATCCTATCGTCAGGGTCTTGCAGGACGTGCTTAGGACGCCTAACTTTTGTCGGTTGGTAACATCGGTCTGTGTAGATACAAGCATGTCTAATCAAAGGATTTAGATGGACGAGGCGCAGTTAGTGTCCTTTAAATAAAGTCTATAAGCAAATTTACACGAGATCCTTGTCTCGTATCTCCTCACCCATGTTTCCCGTCATCATTCGGATCGCTATATTAATGAAACAAAGAGTATTACATAAGCCGATAATTGACTATTGTATATCATCCGGCCATTCATAACACACACGGTCAGGGCAAAATACATTATATAGTAATACTAGCGGCCCGCTCCGGCTTCGCACGGGTATAAAATATATAGCCTATGTTATTCACTGAAAAAATGATTAAAATCGATCCGGTAGTTTTGATTTATTCATTACTGCCCGTGGCCCGCACGCGTTAAATGTAATTATTTACGACATCACATTAGAAACCTCAAATATTTTTTTCTCCACTATTTAATGGATGTTATTATACATATAATACTTTCCTCTTCAATCACTCTATCTATTTAAAAACCGCATCAAAATCCGTTGCGTAGTTTTAAAGATTTAAGCATACATAGGGACAGAGAAAGCGACTTTGTTTTATACTATGTAGTGATAGTGATACATAATTCTTATAAATGCGAAAGTAACTCTGACTCTCTTTCTGTCTTTCACGCCAAAAATACGGGGCCGTTTTCAATGTTATTTGGTACACAGATAGTCTAGAGCCTGAGAAATGACATAGGCTTTTTTAATGCGAAGAAAAGGTTGTAAGTGGTTGACAAAGGGGTATTAAAAGTTGTATGGAAGTATCGTCATTACTAGAGCTAGAAGCTTGAAATTTATTTTCTAGGCTGTTGATTCGATATAAATAAATATGATATTCAAAGTTTGTGAAAGTTTTACCCTCAAAGTTGTAAAATTACGATAGGGAATTGGGGATGAAACCAAAACGTTATTCATGCGGGCGAAGCCGCAGGCAGAAGCTAGTAATTTATATAGTAACATTGTCCTGCTCCAAAAAAATCTGGGACCCGATAACAGCGGCCCCTTACTGAGTCTAATTCTGAAGAGAAGTGACACCGGAGAAATTTATTGAATTACTAATATCGCTATTAAAAATAGGGGTTGAAAATTTAGGGTTGTATGTATTTTTTAATGTCATATCATAAAACAACCATAACATTTAGGAGTATGAAAAATTAATTTTGACCGATTCTGAGACCTACCCGATATGCACACAAAATTTCATCAAAATCGGTCAAGCGGTTTCGGAGGAGAATAGTAACTAAAACTGTGACACGAGAATTGTATATGTTATATAACTCTAATGATTTTTATGTGACTAAGTTGGCAAACAAGCATACGGCCCACCTGATGGTAAGCGGTTGTCGTAGCCTATGAGCGCGCGCAACACCATTAGTAGGTGTCACTCGCGCGTTGACAACGAGAGGTATTGGTTCTTACATCTACTTTGCCCAGTAATTTCACTAGCTACAGTGTCCTTGAAACCGAAACACAATATACTGCTTTACGGTAGAAGAACTTCGGCCTCTTGTCTTCTTCTTCTTCTTATCGAGTGGTTAGTGATCAACCTAGTGTCAGAGTTGTTCAGGTCGCCCGTAGGCCTCTGATTTGACTTATCGACTGTTGTCTAATTGTCAACAGCCGGGACCGACTTTTTACGTGCCCTTCGAAGCACGGAGACGCTCGGTTGAAATACCACTATGCGATCACCCATCTAGTGACTGACCGCGCCTAAAGTTACTTAACCTACCGATCGTTTACCGATCAGCGGGTGCACTCGGCTATGAGCGTCTCCCTCATATCAGCCTCTTGTAATAAAAGACCATCTGCAAAACTTTTTTTTATTTCATGACCTACCTACATTCCCCTATACCTCGGGTGGAAAACGCATATGTGATACTTCAAGTATCGCGCGCGTTCATAGGTTGCGGTTACTGCTTACCATCAGGCTGACCGTATGCTTGTTTGCCAACCGTCACGACATAAAAAACTACGCTATTGTGTAACATACAAACAAAAAACAACTGAATTGAAAACTCCTTTGTGAATTAGGCTAAAAAAAAACAATATGGCGATTTAATAGTTTCCAACGCCATTCCTCTTTATGTCTGAGCAAAAACTACTAAAGCAATTTTTTATTTAAAAGCTTACGATTAGTTTAAAAACTGGTTTATATTTTATTTCAACCCGATGACGAGTTGATCATTTTTTTTCGGAATGTGTATTGCTGTTGGGCCTATTGGCCTTGACAGCGTCACCGAGCGAAGGGGCCGAGTACAGAGACCCGGCCGTGAAAAGGAGGCAGGCCTCACGGGTTCTCAAATTTGATTCCGTCCTTAGGGCGCCTCTTGCGAAGCCCAACCTAAGGACGTCATCGAGGATGACGAGTTGATGAAATAATGATTTAAAAATTGGAATTTTCATAGATTATGTATTTCTATGGCCACTATAATAACAAATTATGTGGTGATACGAAACCCTTTATGTCCCACGCTTGACCGGTTTTTATTATTTTGTCCCACTACAACACTATGGGTTGTCTTTTTTTATTATGTGTATTGCTGTTGGCCCTACTGGCCTTGACAGCGTCACCGGATGGGTTATTTTATGACAAAGGTATTTAGTTTGACGACCTCTGTGGCGTGCTGGTAACCTGCTTTGAGTCTCGACGGCGGAACTGGGCGTTTGTCTTTGTGAGTCCCCACCATGATAATAATCATTAAATCTTGATAATTAATGTGCATGTAAATCCAATGAGTTACTGGTTCGCCCTTAGGGTTGCAGAGGTCAAAAGGCAATCGCTCTGTTAAAACTAGTAACCCGTCACAATATAAGAGTATAAACATACCCAGTATAAATACCGGGAACAATGCAGTCACACTGGTTGTGGGTCTTTTGTTGCAAGCGGCGGGCTAAGTAGGTACCCCCGCAGTGTTAAATATTCTACCGCCAAATAGTAGTGCTTAGGTATTACTGTGTTGCGGTTTGAAGGGCACTGTAGGCTGGTGAAATTACTGGGAAAAGGAGATTTAAGAACCAATATCGACGCGCGTTGTCAACGCGCGCGTGACACCTACTAATGGTGTTGCGCGCGCTCATAGGCTACGACAACCGCTTACCATCAGGTGGGTCGTATGCTTGTTTGCCAACTTGTAACATAAAAAATCATTATTTTTACTATGACATAATATCATTATATCGATCCATGCGTTGGCAAAGTGATTATGAAATAGGAAGCCGTTTGACTTATCTTTGATAACAATTTACCTTATTACCTGACATTGAACTAACACGTCATATATAAAAATAGACAATATTTTCATAAAACTGTACTGTGCCTGCGACTTTGCTCGCAGTGACGGAAAGTGGAAAAACGATGACGACAGCACCTTAATACGAGCCTTACGACGACGTTGTTGAAGCCCAGTGGTAGTGAACCTGCCTTAAATGCTACCGGGTTCGATTCCCGCTCGGAGCACAAAGTGTTTGTATTTACCATGCAATCATATTTTCCGGTTTGGGTATTTGTTCTTATCCTTGTATATGTTTCCGGACGTGGCTTAATGGGGCCGTTGAGTGTGCAGCGTTTATTTAGTTAATATTGAATCTCCGTTGTCCTTACGGCCGAATCTCAGGAACCGTAGTAAAATTACTAAAAATCTATACTAATATTATAAATGTGAAAGTTTGGATGGATGTTTGTTACTCTTTCACGCAAAAACTACTAAACGTATTTGGATAAAATTTGCTACACACATAGCCTATTACCTGGATTAACACAAAGGATACTTTTATACAAAAAAAAAGGCAAAATAAATAAATAAACGCCGCACACTCAACGGCCCCTATTAGGACAATGATATCCTGTGTCGGGGTCCGGAAACATATACAAGGACAAGAACAAATACACACAGACCGGAAAATATGCTTGCATGGTCAATACAAACATATTATGCTCCGAGCGTAATCGAACCGGCGATCTGTGGCGTTTAAGGCAGGTTCGCTACCTCTGCGCCACAATGTTCGTCTAAATGTTGGGTTTCCGTGGGATTATCAAAAAACTATTAATGAGAGCGGAGCCGCGCGCACTGTTAGTTAAAAATTAACAAGAAACTTCATATACCAGACGTTTTTTGTTGTATCTCACGAACTGTAAAAGATAACTTTCTTATGTTAGTCTTATATATCCCACGGTAGTAAGGAACCCATTACGTGTGAGTCCGACACGCACTTCACCGTTTTTATTATTACGGCGATTGTTCAGTGAAAGTCCCATCGAAATATGTCTAAACATTGAGATTACCCGGAATAAACAGACAAACAGACAAAAATTTAAAACTAGTTTGTACTTTTCTATAGATTTTATAAATAAAAAACTAAGATCATAGATAACGTATTCATTATTTCAATCTAAAACTTTCACGCTTAACAAGATAATTAGACTCTTTTATGGTCTGGTTTTAAGGTTTTTAAATCTATTTAAAGTATAAATTTCTTCGTTAACAGCTTTATACAACATCACACACAACATCTGGCTTAGTAAAATCATCACAGAAAACTACAGCACGTGCCGGGCAATAAAAAATCGTCTGCCATGTCCCCTTTTACCCCCTACCCAACTTTTACCATCAATCAACGATAACATCGAATAACTATACATTGACGATCTAGACTTGCGTAACAGTTTAACATTGTTTCAAAAGATGCGTTGGATTGTGTCGTTAGTAACCACACGATATATTCAATTAGCGTCAAAATATACCGATACCATTGGCGATATAACACTGTACGAGTTTTGAAAGTGGTTTTTAAAGAAGCGTTGGATAGCGTGTATCAGTATATTTTCGATTGGTAGAGCGATGTACAGTCGTTAATTGTACCGAGAGTCCGGACGGAGACCACGTCATACTGTTGTGCCGCCTACGGGCAATAGGACGTGCGCGAGAGTTTGAAACGAATAATAATTAAGTGAAACTGTTTGGTGTAACGCAAGGTACAATTCTAGTTCCGCTGTACTTTTTTATCCATACAGACGGTGCTAATTATGAATCAAGTGTCGTTGAACTTAAGTGTTTTCTTCTAAGTGTTTTTAGTGATAATTATTAATCAAAGAAAAATGATATAAAACTACAAAGTTATTTTTCAAATAACAAAATGCAAGATATGCGTGAGTATTTTGAAATGTTAATATTTTGATGTTACTAATGACTAAGCGGTAAAAATTTTTAGTAGGCTATTTGGTTAATTATTGAAATATGAAATTTAAAACAATAGAAATAGGATTCTGTTTAGACAATTGGACTTTGTTGAATCATTGGTGTAGTGAATGCATACAATAATTGTTTTTTTTCTTACATTTCCTTTTACAATAGAATTCTTGTTTTTGTCTGGTAGTATTTTTTTAAATACTATTGTTTGCTTTTTATATACATAATAAAAAATATTCTTTGATTCTTCACTTTAAATACGATTAAGAGAGACTTTAAAAAATTTTATTTTTTCCATATATATATTCACAGATGATCGTGTTACTACTGTTATGAAAACTTAAATATTAAACCATGTTTTAAACTATCTTTATACCAAGTTTTATCCGTCCAGTCGTTATTTTGTAACAAAAATCCAAACATTTATAATATTAAGTAAGCAGGTTTTATTTACTACAAAAACTATCCCAACCCAAAAAAAATAGCCCAAATTAAGAGGCACCATTACAATCTGCTTAAGAATGATTAAGAAATTAGAAGCTTAATTATAAATAAATAATAAATAAACACTACACACTCAACTCAACTCCCATTAGGATTATTATATCTTGTGTCGGCGGTCGAGAAACATACACCATGATACTGCGATCTGTGGTGATTAAAGCAGGTTCGCTAGCACTATGCCACAATGTCGTCAATTATTACATAAACTATCCGAATTCCAAAAAATAGCTCAAATTAAGAGGCACCATTACAAAGCGGACTAAGAACGATTAAGAAGTTAGATAGATAGATAGAGAGAAGCTTAATTGAATCTATAGAAAGATAAGATAAGATTGATAGAACTAAATAGTAATAAAAAGACTTATCTTAAGATTATCTTTTATCATTAAAAGAGCAATAGATGGGAAGTGAAATAAAAGATCTATTGCTGTAAGCGGTTTTATCTTTAACATCTTTCTAGTATTTTCTAGAATATTGTCTGGATTTGCTTATCATGTTAATGAAATCAGATTATTAGTTCGACGACGTTGTGGCGCAGCGGTAGCGAACCTGCCTTAAACGCCACAGGTCGTGGGTTCGATTCCCGCTCGGAGCATAATATGTTTGTATTGACCATGCAAGCATATTTTCCGGTCTGGGTGTATTTGTCCTTGTCCTTGTATGTGTTTCCGGACCCCCGACGCAGGATATCACTATCCTAATGGAGGCCGTTGAGTGTGCAGCGTTTATAATTATCATTATTAGAGGCCGGCTAAGTAGCTACCACCACTATCAGATATTCTACCGCAAAGCAGTAGTGTGTTTTACATTACTGTGTTCCAGTTTGAAAGACACGGTAGCTAGTGAAATTACTTAATCTTTTGATTAAATTTTGCACAAAGATAGCTTAATATCTGGATTAAAAAAAAAATGTATTATATTTATCCCGGGAAAATAATAGGTTCCTGTGCGATTGTCAAAGATGTACTACAGGACTTATTCACTGAAGGTTCGCTCGATACCACGGGAGCCTAACATTTTAACATTTTACATTTCCGGGATAAAAAGTATCCTATATCTTAATCCAGGTATACTGCTATATGTGTATAAAATTTCATCCAAATCTGTTCGGTAGTTTTTGCGTGAAAGAATAACAAACATCCATCCATCCAAACTTTGACATTTATAATATTAGTCAGATTAGTTAGATTTACATATAAATATTTCATTTATTTCTAGAGATAATTGTAAGGAAATCATGGATGAAGTCGCGGGCAGATACAAGTTATTGAATAAACTATAAAATACTAGCGGCCCGCTCCGGCTTCGCACGGGTATAAAATATATAGCCTATGTCATTCACTGAAAAAATGATTAAAATCGATCTGGTAGTTTTGATTTATTCATTACTGCCCGTGGCCCGCACGCGTTAAATGTAATTATTTACGACATCACATTAGAAACCTCAAAAATAATAGTATTTCTCCAGTATTTCTGAATGTTATTATACATATAAACCTTCCTCTTCAATCACTCTATCTATTAAAAAAACCGCATCAAAATCCGTTGCGTAGTTTTAAAGATTTAAGCATACATAGGGACAGAGAAAGCGACTTTGTTTTATACTATGTAGTGATGCTTGTCTAGGCATATGCCTGTCACCACCATGGCAGTCAAAAAGTCAACTTCTTAAGCCATACAGTAATCAGCTAAAAGACTTTAAACCTTACAAATGTCGTTAAAAGTACTTCAATATCGGGAGTGGTCATATGTCTTAATGATAATGGAGCAGTTAACCCACTGAGGTGTGGTTTTTCGTGTGATTTGTTAACCGGCCGAGTAAAACCGTAGGGGACCCTTGGATACACAAAAATATAGAGGCCTCCTTTATAAAATGGACTATAAATAAGGTTGTTCCTTTTTGACGTAAGTGTATTTGTCGTCATTTAGGGGGCTTCGGCCGGTTAGGGGCCTTGGGCTAATACCTCATATTCTCTTTTCGTAAAGACGGAGGAACACAAAAAAAAAGACCTTCGGTAGTCACAATGATTTAACAGGTTACCTGTCCCATAAAGCACTAATTAATATTTCAATTTCTTAACAATTGTGTCTATTTTATGGACAGGGAATGGGTTAATTATAAGAAACTTTGTATTTATTTTTATTTCATGATGATCATTACTGCAACCTATAAACGCTGCAGATACTTGAGGTATGACGTGCACGTTGCACGACGACCCGAGGATAGGAGGAGGAATGAAAAGGAAAAAAGGGAGGGAACAGAGGGGATAGGAGATTGGGCCTCCTGCGCTTTCACTCACCGCTAAAAACGCAACAGTACTGATATTGTTACTTTTTCTAAGACTAATTTAAATTTTTCTCTTATACAAGTTCTTTTTATAGAGATTTTAATCAAAATCGCGACAGTTAGCTACCGTTGCACAATTTAGAATGTTCTCAGAAAAAGAAAGATTTTGTCATCATGATTTTTCTCACAGATCGGAGATCACGTTGTCATTACAAATGAATTTAGATTTCTTGTCAGTATCTTAATGTAAATTTCTTCACGAGTTATTTTAATCTTATAATTGCTAAAACAAAGCATATTTTCCAACCATTGTGCAAAATATTATAATTATTAATAACCTCAACAAAAGCCTCAATAGCTCAATGGTATTGCGAGCGTCGCAGGTTCGCTCCTGACCCCTTTGGCCTATTGTCGTATCCGCTCCAAGCCATGGACGTAAGGTCGTGCTAAAAACGGAAAAATACATAAATATAAGGTATTTTTAACGATTTAACAAATAAGTATTGAAGAAACCGGCGTCGGGATGTGACGACCCCATCGCCCGCTGTTGGGATAACCTCTGTCACAGCAGAGATTATTGTACCAGTGCAATCAATCACACTTGTGGTAGGTCTTTTGTTGCAAGAGGCCGGCTAGGTAGGTACCACCGCAGTGTCAAATATTCATAATGCCGCCGCCAAATAGTAATGCTTAGACATTACTGTGTTCCGGTTTGAAGGGCACTGTACGCTAGTGAAATTACTGGGCAGAGGAGATTTAAGAACTAATATCTCGAGGTTGGCAACGCGTGAGTGGCACCTGCTAATGGTGTTTTGCGCGCTCATAGGCTACGGCAACCACTTACCATCAGGTGGGCCGTATGCTTGTTTGCCAACTTGTAACAAAAAAAGAAAATAGTCACTTTGAACACCCCACCCTCCCCAGATACTAAATTAAGATTTTGCCCCTTCCTAGTTCAAATGCTGGCTACGCCCAGTTCCTAGCACAAGCTACAAGTTTATTTGGAGGGTGATTATTAGTAATGTCTTGAAAAAAGTATTTTTAATATTCTTATGAAGAATTTCTAAGGATTTAATTTAGATTTTTTTTTAATATTTTCAAAATCAAAAAAAATCTAACTTATCTATTACAGTTCATTAGCTACTGCAAAAAACGTCAAAAATATCAAGTATCCTTTTATGGGGTCCTTTATTTTTAAATTTTATTCTATTTTAAAAAATTTTTGTCTTAACTGCAACAGAATGCATCCTGTGAAAATTTCAACTCCAACTAACTGTTTTTGGTACGGAAATCAAAACAAATCAAATCAAATATTTTTATTCAACGTAAAAAGCATATAACTTATTTATTGAAAGTCAAGATTCTACCACCGGCTCCAAAATTAAACCTCTACCCGAGAAGAACCGGCGATACAAACTCGGGGGTTATATCTTTTTTAATATAATATAATTTTTTAAAATGTCCAAGTAATTTACATATTATGTTCACTGAAAAGCCTGGAGTGACTGTCTCATTCCCAAGGTGTGGTGTCCTCAAGGTATTCATTAATTTAACGGAATCCTAAAAAACGAAGATTAACAATAACTCCAATCGAAAGTGTTTATTAAATAGAAAAAAATCAAGTATTTCATCATCAAAAGCGTAATTAAAGCGATAATAATATCGACTGATAAAAAATGGTCGTGGGAAAATAACAGAGTTTCTATTCTATAATGAAAGTTACCGAGCTATGGTTAATGAAACAGTAGACTGTGGAAACACTTTCTAACGTCTCATGTTACATTATTATGCTTCACTTTTTAACTTAGAAAAACAACTGATGGTTTTAGTTTTCGTTACGAATAGGGATGGGGAAGTGAAAAAAGTATCGATAAATATTATCGAGTAATAAAATCGATAAAAAATAAATAAACGCTACACACTCAACGGATAGTTATAACCTGTGTCGGGGTCCGGATACAATGACAAAGACAAACACACCCAGACCGGAACACATGCCTGTATGAACAATACAAATATCTGCTCCGAGCGGGAATCAAACCCGAGACCTGTGGCGCATGTGATGTAACATGTCAACAAATGAAATCACCTGAATTTTTTTACGGTAGTGTAAATGAACCAGCACGATCGGGGAAGTACTACCATCTATTTCTTATGTGTAAACAAAACTAGCTCTTAACCACGGCGACGCCCGCGTTAATACGATTTTTAATAAGGCATCTTTATTGAAATAAAATTATGTGGTTATAAAATGATATTATTTTATATCAATACTAAAACTAACTAAAATTTTCTTTAAAAGTCAGCGCCATCCGTGCCGGCTTCTTACATGTTGGCGCAAAGTTAATATTTGAAAAGATATCATTCTAACGAAGCGTCACATTGATGGTTACTTCAATAAACACCATGCAAAAAATTATTGTCGTACCGCATATAAAAGGACGAATCGTTGAAATCCGACGTAGTTACAGTGCTGTGCAATTTATTGTGTTATCTAGTAAAGGGATTAAAAGCATTGTTGGTTACAATAAGTTGTTCATAATGTCAACCTACTTGGATGAATTTCATAAAGGCTCCAGGCTATAGCTTAGTCTGATTCAAAATGAATACTGATAAAACCACAGGCGTAGTTTTATACATATTACAGACTTGTAAACATAAGTAAATTTAGACCTTATGTTTACAAGTCATTTTTACCTTCATATGTATAGCTTAATTATTTCGGTTTTTTTTGTTTTTTTTCTTGTATACATTAGTATTGTTTAAATTTATTAGCAACAAGCTTAAGAAATAGTAGGTGTAAGGTTGTTGCTCGTACCAGTCAGTCACCCCAAATGTCAAGCTCACCAGAACGCGGTACACCCTGCCGACTAACCAACGAGGCTCTGCCGACCGACAAATGGACGCAAATAAGCAATACCATGTCAACCCACACGAATGTCATTTCGAGAAAAACGCGTTTGAAAATTTTGAACAACTTGCTTTATATGAATTTTTTTATGTATTGGTCAAGTTCTTGGCAATTTCAGATTTATGTAAGTTATTTTACTTATTTTCACAAAAATAAGTATACAAACTGCATATTTCGTATAAAATATACCCCAAAATGTTTATATTAAAAATACATAAATTGCATGATTGAAAAAATTTCTTTTTTAGAAGTTTTAAAGCTTTAAAACCCTACAAATATTAAAGAAAAATGTTCTTCTACCATTTACGAACACTTCTACATATACAACTCAGTTTTTTCAATTTTGTGGGTTGACATGGTATTGCTTATTTGCGTCCAAATGCCGGTATAACCATTCAAACCAGCTGACTGAAACTACGAGATCGATGACGTGCAGCAGCGTCATCGGAGCAACACAGCCAGCTCTGCGATCCCCAACCCGCCTGCCAAGCGTGGCGATTATGGCAAAGCCGCCCTTATGATAGTACGAAACATGCCACGGCGCCTAGTTCCCGGCAGCCCCGCTGTTCCTCTCTCTCTCTCTCTCTCTCTCTCTCTCTCTCTCTCTCTCTCTCTCTCTCACTCTGGCAGCAGTTATGGAAATGGCGGGGTGAGGGGTAAAAAGAGTCGTTGGGAGCCGCTGGATGCAAGCGGCACAAGATGGCCCGGTGGCAGTATTTAGGCGAGACCTATGTCCAGCATTGGACAGCCATAGGTCGATGATGATCATGATGTGACGTCACTTGCAGGCCTCGGCTGAAACTCAGCGCTGAATGACTTGTAGTCATGAAGCACCTGCTGAGCTGTTTCGCCTTGTAGTCATGAAGCACCTGCTGAGCTGTTTCGCCTTGTAGTCATGAAGCACCTGCTGAGCTGTTTCGCCTTTCGCTGTTTTGTCTGTATTCTTTACTTTATATCCTTTATAAAATAGAATTAGTTATTATATAATAAGCTTACTATTTAGTTATTAATTAGAATTTACGTTAAATATTTTTAAGACACTACAGTGATAAATAAATAAATAAAATAAGTAATGTATTTTTTAATACATTACCTTTATTTTTGCTTTTAGTTTTGAAGTTGGTTGGTTTTTAATATTTTTTCCTATTATGGATTGATTGCCTCCATCTTGACTTTGACCGCGAACGACGAACGTTAATTCAATTGAGGCTATTGACGAAATTACTACGATTTGTCCAATTGCGTTCAATAACGTGTTACGGCCATTTCTCATCCCGCTATTCAAGGGACGTCCCGTTGTATAAGCATAAAAAAATCGGGACATTAGGTTACTTAAGTATGGTATTGTTTTATTCAAATATCTCTAAACAAAAATAATTATTATAATCACTTAATACATACTATAGACAAGCCTTTACATATATTTATAAAAAGTCAAAGAATCGCTGGTGCCCCTTACACGAACCCAACAAAATGGAGTTAAACACAAATTTGCAAATGCTAATAGATGTGACTAACTTCCAGAGTTTCACAGCGTGTTGGCCTGTCTATAGTACTGTATAAATGTGCGGCAACGCACATGGGTCTGCTGGTATGTACGTATATGATGATAGCCTCACAGCCGTGTTCGGCTATAGCGACAGCTTCATTGATACAAAGTCTGACCGGCCGCCCAACTCACGCCCTTTACAAACTTGGAATTTCATATTTATTTACATCGAATCAACTTTAAAACAGCTTTAAAAATAAGTTTCAAACTTCTAGCTGTAACTAGATACTTCCATACAACTTAACCTTAGACATACATCAACTAGGTATGTACCACCGCAGTGTCAGTTATTCTACCACAGTAGATTGTGTTTCGGTTTGAAGGACACTGTAGGTAAATTACTGGGTAAAAGAAGATTTAAGACCCAATACCTCTCGTTGGCAACGTATGAGTGACAACTGCAAATGTATAATGCATGCTTGTTTGCCAATTTAGTCGCATAAAAAATGCTCTTCATAAAAAGATAATCCCTAAATAGCAAAATTTGCTTTATTTTCTGCGACGCTACAACCTTTCCCGGGTCTTGGCCACCTCAACGTTTTGCCATTTTTTTTATGTTACGGCCCACCTGATGGTAAGGGGTTGCCGTAGCCTATGAACGCTTGCAGCACCAGTAGTAGGTGCCACTCACGCGTTGCCAACCTCGAGATATTAGTTCTTAAATCTCCTCTGCCCAGTAATTTCACTAGCGTACAGTGCACTTCAAACCGGAACACAGTAATGCCTACGCACTACCATTTGGCGGCAGAATATTTGACACTGCGGTGGTACCTACTGGAGGCACTGGTGGAATAATCTCTACTATGACAGAGGTTATCCCAACAGCGGGCGATGGGGTCGTCACATCCCGACGCCGGTAATTGCCATTCGTTCCGATCCTTGGCTTCTTTTCCAGGAAATCGGTTGTCCTTTGTCCGTAGCCAAGATCGTAGTTTATTAAGCGATCCGGTATTCTCTCTTGTTGAAGTTTTCGTAACCAGGTTTATACCATGTGGGGTGATTAGCCCTCCTCTTTTATCCGGGCTTGGGACCAGCACCACAGTTCCCCCATTGCTTCGGCAGTGTAAAAATAGGAAAAGATTACCCATAAATGACAGTCGCGTGGTCAATTGTCATGTCTTAAATGACTTTTCTTTATAACACCACTATTAATGAAATTAAAACTGTACCGGAAGAGTCAATAAAAAAGTTTAAGATTAAATATTACGCGTATTACAATGGAATAAGGTTTAAATTTTACCGAAACAGAATTAACTGATTCACCTGCTGAGCACGAAGTAAATTACAAGTCCATTGACCCCTTGATCTAAACTATGATGGCGGATTTTTTATTTCGAAAAATACAAAAGTTCAACATCCTGTCTTTACGGTACAGATCTTTTATAAGAAACAACCATAATATCCTATGTAATATATATAGTTCTTCTTTTCCTAGCATTAATCCGGGTATTATATTTACCCAGATTCTGCTATTACTCTTATCCGGATTTGACGGGCTATATTTCTGCACAGAGTGATTGCCACCTTTGTAGCTATAACCTGTATATAATAATGGATTGAAAAATTTAGATACTGTGCGTGTTGCTAGCGAGACTGCTTTAGCTTCGAAAATTGCTCGTACGATTCCCGTTCGGAGTAGATGTTTATGTTGATCTTAAAAATATCTATTTCGGTCTGTGCACGAGATCCACGAAATCCCCACCGCGCCTCGGAGAGCACGTTAAGTTGTCGGTCCCCGTTGTTATCACATAACATCTGATAATAATCTATAACTCTTGATATGTAATTTGCTCTTATCGAATGAGCTACTGGTTCGCCTTTTGGGTAGCGGACGTCAGATGGTAATCGCTCTGTGTAAAAACTAGTAACCTTTCAAATATGGATAAGAGTATAAACAGACCCTGGTCGGAATGGTGCTAGGAGGAAGAACGAGAAGATTATAAGCGATTCGGGACAAAAAGAAAACCGATTTTTTTTTATGTAAGAGGGGGCAAACGGGCAGGAGGCTCACCTGATGTTAAGTGATCACCGCCGCCCATGAACATCTACAACACCAGAAGGCATGCAGGTGCGTTGCCGACCTTTAAGGAAAGAATACGCTCTTCTCTTGAAGGTTCCCAAGTCGTATCGGTTCGGAAAGACCGCCGGCGGAAGTTGATTCCACAGAGTGGTTGTACGAGGAAGAAAGAGTCTTCTAAATCGCGCTGTTGTGGATTTCCAGACATCGAATTGTGAACCTTCTTTCTATTGAAGTCGGTTCTCCTTATTGAGTGATTAGTGGCCAACCTAGTGTCAGAGTTGTTCAGGTCGCCCGTAGGCCTCTGATTTGACTTATCGACTGTTGCCAAATTGTCAACAGCCGGGACCGACTTTTACGTGCCCCCGAAGCACGGAGACGCTCAGTTGAAATACCACTGCGATCACCCATCTAGTGACTGACCGCGCCTAAAGTTGCTTTACCCACCGATCGTTTACCGATCATTGAGCACATCCGCCTATGAGCGTCTCATTTGAAGTCGGTAAAGTATTTCTAGACTTCACACACCATTTTACTAATACGCTATAAGGAAATGTTTCACGATATAATCTGTAGCGAATCGCCTTCACCAATCGGTGAATAGCCGGCCATTTTTTTTTACTTTCCGTGTATAAATTGATATTTAACACGAAAATATTTGAACGCAAATAAGCAATACCATGTCAACCCACACGAATGTCATTTCGAGAAAAACGCGTTTGAAAATTTTGAACAACTTGCTTTATATGATTTTTTAAAATGTATTTTTTTTTATCAAGTTTTTGGCAATTTCAGATTTATGTAAGTTATTTTACTTATTTTCACAAAAATAAGTATACAAACTGCATATTTCGTGTATAATATAACCCAAAACGTTTAACATAATGCATACATTGCATGATTAAAAAATGGCTTTTTTAGAAGTTTTAAAGCTAAAACCTTACAAATATTAAAGAAAAATGTTCTTCAGCCATTTACCAACACTTCTGCATATATAACTCAGTTTTTTCAATTTTGTGGGTTGACATGGTATTGCTTAATTGCGTCCATTTATTAACTCATCGACATTTTTAATTGGTTGTCTTCTTTTTTTATCGGGCTGATGAAGATCGGCGTAAAGAAATTTTTTTTTTTTTTTTTAGAATGTGTATTGCTGTTGGCCCTACTGGCCTTGACAGCGTCACCGGGCGGGGGACCGAGTACTGAGACTCAGCCGTGATAAAGGGACAGCCCTCACGGGGGCCCAAATTTGATTCCGTCCTTAGGGTGCCTCCTGCGAAGCCGAACCACGGCTAAGGACGTCATCGGAGATGGAGGCAGCGCTCCGAGCGCATTCTATACGATAGACAAAGGCGTAAAGTAACAGTATCAGTAGGTACTGTTGCGTTTCGTGCGATGAGTGAGAGCGCGGGAGGACCAGTATCCCACTCACTCCCTCTGTTCCCTTCCCTCGTTGACTCACTTGAAGCATCACATGCGCGTTGACAACGCTAGTTATGCCTTGCGTTGTCTCAGTGTTCAAAGGTTACTGCAACCTGTGAACGCGCGCGATACTTGAAGTATCACATGCGCGTTATGCGAGGGTAGTACATCCCCGGTCGAGACGGTCCATTGTGATCGTAAGTGCTCTACTACTAAAGATATAACTTGAAGTAATACTATAATAACAACTAAAAAATTATTGTATGGGAGTAATTAATGTGCTCGCTTAATAGTCCAATAGTCCATTAAAATACGATTGCATCAATTTATTTACACTTTTATTGCATAAATAAATACTTCCGACCGGATATAAAAGTCTAGACAGGAAATAGAATATTGGCAAGGAACACGTTCCTCGTTGCGGTATCCTATTAATATTATGAATGTGAAAGTTTGGATGTCTGGATACTCAATTTTTTTTTTTGAAGAATATTAGCAATGCTTTTTCAAGGCATTACTAATATTCCTATTGCCCTCCAAACGTTGTTGAAATACCACTATGCAATCACCCATCTAGTGACTGATCGCGCCTAAAGTTGCTTAACCTACCGATCGTTTACCGATCACTCGGCTATAAGCGTCCCGGTTACCGCGATAAACACATGGGATACATTTAAGGTATACATTGAAGGGATGGAAAGGGGAAAAAAGTGTGCAAAGGGGGGTAAGAATTTAGGCCCCCGGCGATCTCACTCATCGCACGAAAGGCAATAGTACTCTGATACTTTACGGCGATTTTCTTTGAGAGGGTAGTACTTCCCCGGTCATCTCGGCCTATTTATGCTGGAAGAAGTATGGCTCTACTAGTGCTTGAAAGCATGGTTTCCTTTAGGTTAAAAAATACTTGACTACTTGAATTTTGTTGCGCCTTGTAATAAAGATTCCTTATTAAAAATTGCATTCACGCGGGCGTCGCCGTGGGCGTCACCATTAAACAAAGAAACTCACATTAGCATTTGGACGCAATATAGAAATAATTGGTAGGAACTTTCATCGTCGGTTTCACCATCCTAAAGTTTTGTTTTTCTGACACAAATGTTGACTACGTCGCCTAAAAACTACGTGGCCGCCGTAATACGACGAATGATAAATATTGTTTAGAATAGGATTAAAATAAGTAAATTATATGTACGTAATAGATAAGTTACTCCTGCCTTTCTAAAAAAGTTTATTTTTAATCATGCAATTTATGTATTATGTTAAACGTTTTGGGTTATATTATATACGAAATATGCAGTTTGTATACTTGTTTTTGTGAAAATAAGTAAAATAACTTACATAAATCTGAAATTGCCAAAAACTTAATGTTAGAAAAATATCTATGTTACGGGCACAGAGTGTGGAAAGCCCAAAATCTGACTCAGTCGCTTCTCTCACATACATTGTTATTGTTAAAACGCCGGCATACCATGTCGTTCAATCATATTGAAAAAAAAATCACTTTCATCGAAATTACAGACAGACAAACCAATTTATATATAGATAACACAAATTGTTTCAGTCACGAATGATGGCTTGCGTCGTTTCAATCATCTCTGAATGATTAATGTTTTAACACGAACGATATTACGAAGAACTGTTTCAGCTTCATTGATGACAGCTCTAGGGATGTATATGTTTATATTTTTATCGATAAAAATCCGAATTTTGTTATTTCATCCGTCACGATAATTTCGGCGTTTGAGGATTCGATAATCGTCTCAGCGAGAACAATTACAGGGATCTTAAACTTTTTACTAAAAGCAAAACTGAAAAGCAATCAATATTTTCTATAAAAGAATTCGGTACTAAGTAAAATATTAACACAGAAGGCATCGACTTTTGTTGTAGAAAACTTTTTTAGAACTTTTAAAGGGGAACAATTCCATCGTACGTAACATTCCTGCGTAACGTTAACGTTGTTTACGCAACGCAGGCAACGGAAGCTCTGAAAGGGAATATTTTTTTCCGTTTCTACGACATTGTGCATTGTTGTTCCGCTCCTGTTGATCATAGCTTGATGGTTTACAGTCTATAGCGTTCCTCGATAAATCGACTATTCAACACAAGAAAAAAAATTCAATTCACACCATTAGTTGCAGAGATCAGCGCGTTCAACCAAACAAACAAACCTTTGAGTTTTATATTATTTGTATTGTATTGTATTTGTATTGTATTGTAACAGCATTGACGATTATGTTCAATTAAATAAAATTGTAAAAATATCTGTAACCAATATTGTGTTGATTTCTAATTAATGCCTCAATAGCTCACCGGTAGAGGAGCCAACTCTGCTCCATTAACGCGAGAGTCGAACGTTCGATCCTGACCCTTTGAGCTATTGTCGTACCCAATCCTAGCGCAAGCTACGAGCTTATTTGGAGAGGCAACAGAAATATTTGTAATGCCTTGAAAAAGCATTGCTAATATTATTTTTAATTAAATTAAAAATAATTTAAATATCGATATCGATAATCTCCTCGGTCACTACACTATTTTGTGAAACAACGAGCGAATCTCACGCAAAATTGTATTACGAACTAATGTCCTAACGGTTTTCTTAGAACGATTTCGATACCGTCATCCACAACGACTCATAACTATATAATTATTCACAGAATTCTAGCTCTTATGTGCTTTGTCTTATATATCAAAATAGCTTAAAGATTTTTTTATGTTACTACTTCGCAAGCGGCCCGCCTGATGGTAAGCGGTTGCCGTAGCACAGCGCGCCCAACACCATTAGTAAGTGCCAGTCACGCGTTGCCAACCTCAAAATATTGGTTGGTGGCACTGTAGGCTAGTGAAATTACTGGGCAGAGGAGATTGAAGAACCAATACATCGTTGGCAACGCGTTGGTGACACCTACTAATGGTATTGCAAGCGCTCATAGGTTACGACAACCGTATGCTTTCTTGCCAACTTAGTCTTTTTTTTTATGTTAGAAGTTGGCAAACAAGCATACGGCCCACCTGATGGTAAGTGGCTTCCGCAGCCTATGAACGCTTGCAGCACCATTAGTAGGTGCCACTCGCGCGTTGCCAACCTCGAGATATTAGTTCTTAAATCTCGTTCGCCCAGTAATTTCACTAGCATACAATGCCCTTCAAACCGGAACACAGTAGTGCCTAAGCACTACTATTTGGCGGCAGAATATTGGACACTGCGGTGGTACCCACCTAGCCGGCCTCTTGCAACAAAAGACCTACCACCAGTGTGACTGATTGCACTGGTAGAATAATATCTGTTGTGACAGAGGTTATCCCAACAGCGGGCGATGGGGTCGTCACATCCCGACGCCTTAAAAACAGTCTTAACTTAGTCACAAAAAGACATTAAATTTTGAATATTTCGAGGATATGGGTTTGAACGACAAAACAGTTCCCTAGCAACGTTCATGGGGATAGCCCAATAAATTAAAACCCGTCCTTGTTCCCAAAATGTAAACAATATCGCGTGCTCGTTTCAATTAATCGATAAACATATTTCTATTTCAATTCACAATGGGTCCGCACGCGTTTTGGGTGTGCCAAGCGGTGCAAGGCAGTTGGATTTTTTTTTTTATGTTAAAAGTTGGCAAACAAGCATACGGCCCACCTGATGGTAAGTGGTTACCGTAGCCTATGAGCGCTTGCAGAACCATTAGCAGGTGCCACACACACGTTGCCAACCTCAAGATATTGGTTCTTAAATCTCGTCTGCCCAGTAATTTCACTAGCGTACAGTGCCCTTCAAACCGGAACACAGTAATGCCTAAGCACTACTATTTGGCGGCAGAATATTTGACACTGCGGTGGTACCTACCTTGCCGGCCTCTTGCAAAAAATGGATAATCTTTATCCTTTACGTTACGTTTTGAGGTTCACAGATTTGGAAGAAAACACCTGATGGCTCTAAATGAGACTTTAATGAGATTTGTGAATAGAACTTCTCAAATCACAGGTCAATCGTAGTCCAAAAGAAGGTCAAGAAGAAGCAGAGGTCACTAATTATCGCACTTGGTCACTTGTATTGCTTGTACTTTCTACGCTCGTTGCTCAGAACTAAATAACTCAATCGACGCGCCGGGCCGCTTATATAGTGCGGAACAAGGGTTCGAGAAAGTTCCGTCCACGGAATGTTATACGGTTCTTTTCGAGAACACATCTTTCTAGAACCTACGCGTCGCGAAGGAAAACAGCAATAGTTGCAAGAGATTTTGAACCTTATGCACCGGGGTTCAGGTTCTCCATAACACTATCTGTCTGTCGCGCTTTCACGCCAGAATGACTAAATCGATTTAAATGGAATTTGGTACAGAGATAGTCTAGGGCATGAGGAAGTACATAGGCTACTTTTTAATGCGTAAAAAGGTTTTAAGGTACTTAGCGCGGGAATTAAAGGTTGTTGTGATATTTTTAGAGCTAGAAGCTTGAAACTTATTTTTTAGGCTGTTAATACGATATAAATAAATATGACATTCAAAGTTTGTAAAAGTTTTACACTCAAGGGTGTAAAATAACAATAGGGAATAGGCGATGAAAGCAAAACGTTATTCACGTGGCCGAAACCGCTGGCAGTAGCTACTATAGTCATGTACACAATTTCTTAACCAACATTACAGAATGATTGTTTAGTTTTTTTTTAATGTGCAGAACCCTAATTCTTACGTTATTCAAATAAGCAATCTGCGTCTTAAAAGTTAGTCGTTACAATTGTGCCAATTTTTAATAAATGCACAACGCTTTATATAACTTGTTACGTAGAATGATTACAAACTATTATTATAAAACTGATCAAGTGCGTGTCGGAGTTGCACATTAAGGGTTGCGTACCACATAGGCCGGCCATAAAACAAGCAAGTGTTTGATGGATAAGCAGTCACCGAAACCTATGAACGGGCGCGATACTTGAAGTGTCACATGCGCGTTGCCAAGGGTGGGGAATGGACCTTAGGCGCTCTCTCTCACCGCTTCCCCGATCGAGCCGACCCATTTTTGATGGAAAGAAGCATGTCTCTATTACTCCACTACTACAAAAAAAGTGAATTCTGAAGAATTTTTATTATCTTAATTTGGAGTATAAGATAATATTTCTCAGAGCGCTGTCTGCATCTCCGATGACGTCCTTAGCAGTGGTTCGGTTTCGCAGGAGGCACCCTAAGAACGGAAACAAATTTGAGCCCCTTGAGGGCTGCCCTTTATCACGGCTGAGTATCTGTACTCGGCCCCCGCTCGGTGACGCTGTCAAGGCCAGTAGGGCCAAATAGCAATACACATCTCGAAAAAAAAAAAAAGATAATATTTAAAACTGGTATATATTTTTAATTTTATCTCGCTACGGTATGGGACCCTGAAATAATAGTGAAACCATATCTAATATATAAAATTCTCGTGTTACAATGTTCGTTCCCATACTCCTGCGAAACGGCTTGACCGATTCTTACGAATTTTTTATGCATATTCAGTAAGTCTGAGAATCGGCTACTATCTATTTTTCAAACCCCTCAGTGATAAGGGGTGTCCACCCCAATTTTTTTTTTTAAATTTTTTGGATAAAAT
The DNA here is from genome assembly GCA_023373885.1 of Hestina assimilis. NCBI lineage: Eukaryota > Metazoa > Arthropoda > Insecta > Lepidoptera > Nymphalidae > Hestina > Hestina assimilis. The sequence goes on along the minus strand of CM041767.1, from coordinate 4,826,979 downwards.
TTTTATTTTTTATTTTTTTATTATGTGGCATTAAAAATACATACGACCCTAAATTTTCAATTTTTATCACCAACCCTTCCTTTTAATAGCCTTATTAGTCAATCAAAAACTTTCACCGGGTAGAGGGCGCTGCTATCGGGTCCCAGATTTTTTCGGGGCAGGACAACGTCTGCCGGGCCCGCTAGTATTATTCTAGATTTTGAAAGAAGCCGCGCGCAGAAGTTACTATGTCATAAAAATTGTAGTTAAACATTAGGTAAGAATATTCTCACGGTCCAAATATTTTCGACTTAGAACACTTTAAAAAAAATTCATTTTACATAATAAGCGTGGGATGTTTTTTTTTTTTTTTATTGTTTGCGTAAGTATTTTTTTATAATTTTTTTAACTCGCTTTTTTTGTTGTTTTATTTTTAATAAATTAACTTGTTTGTACTAATTTTTGTTTTTATTTAATTTATATTTTAAAATAAAACACGCATAATTGATTTGTAAAAATATTAATCTTTAAAGCTAACAAATATTTTTCTTTTACAGCGATTTGCCTGATGAAGAGGAAAAGAAGTCGCCCGTCCTCCTTCTAGGAGTCAACAAAATATCCGATTCACCGTTCTTCAGGAGACGGGTCACTGACCCACATGCTTCGGGTTCTATTAGATTTTTCCGCCCCCCAAAATCAAAATACACGAGAGGTCTAAATGGAGACGAGAGACTGGAGAAGATCAGACAGGATCTCCTCGTCCACAAACACAAACCAGATACGTACATTCCAAGAACCCATGAGCTATCTTTAGAACCAGATGCGAAGGGTCCATGTATCAGATTGAGTTGCGTAGGAAATTGTATCTGTGAGAGGAACAGATCCTCATCCAACAGAGGTTCATTTTCGTTCCACAGACCGGAAAATCGACAAACATCCTTATGTCCATCTGAGCCGTATGACAAAATTGAGCAGAGAGATAATTCTGAGAATGAAATAGAGTTCAAATATACAGAACACGTTCCTGACAACCAACCATCTAGTAGCAAGCAACATTCGTACAACGTAACCCCAAAATCGACAGAGCGAAGGCACTTTTTGCTCGCCAACCTGAATGAGAGATTCCGGAAAACGCTCAGCTTGGACTCGAGGAAGATTGATACGAATCGTGTCCTCAGTCTGCCACAGGAATCCCGTCCTAAGTCTCTAGTAAACACGAGCAATATTTGCGTACAACAGTATAAATCAGGCGATCCGTATATCGCCCAAAATTTTGACAAATCCAATCAACCCAAAAAGAAAAGGAAATCTTTCTTCTCATTAGACACTTTTTTCGATTCGAAAAAATCTGATACCTCATCCATAGACGACTATTGCTCATCAAAATACAAACGCTTCGAATTGGAAAGCGATGATTCGCCACTTTTCAGACGTGATATAAACAGTGAAAGAACGCCAGATCTCCTCAACCTACCAGTAATTATAGATTCTGTGCGTAAAAAGCAATCGGATACTAAAAGACAATTGGACAAACTGGAAAATCATTATTACAAAAGTTTAAATAAGACTCGTACTGTTATAGACGCAGTACCAGCTGACGCGACTGACGCACAAGGTACTAGCGGAAATACCAATCACGTTTTCATTTATGATGACGAAGTTGAATACATAGAACCAATAAGGAGCAATTTCACAAGTCAAAGCACTTTGATACTTGATAAAAATGTCACAGACAGTCTAAAACCTGATTCAATTCTAACGATAGATACTGACGAAACTGACATTAAACTGCCAAGCTCAACAGTATCCCCTAAATCCTATGAAGTTAGAGACGATTTTGATAGTATAGGTGCTTATGAAATTGAAGTTAAGGAGTCTGATCTTTTGAAGGACACGAAGAAGTTGGTAGTCAAAGTTATGGATAAATCAGTGGATTCCATCGGTAGTTGCTCGTTGGACGTCGACGCGAGCACGGATTTTTCAGGTATATTAGTATAGTTCATTCCAATAGAATTTGTACAAAACATAAAAAGAAAAATTGCTTATACTAAATGATAGGTTGTTCATTTTCGAATGTTCTGACAAAGTTGATGACATAAAATTGTACTAGCGTCTAACAATTGCAATCTCCTTACATATAAATATTTTCTATTTAACACTACGCCTTCACAAAGTTAGTTTATCTTAATTAACGTTCCTTTGAAAATAGCTAAGCATCTCTGATTTCTTCAACTCGAACTTATGAATTATAATAGACCAAGTTGTTATGTCGGGACGACCGTCTAAAATATATTTTTATATCCCTTGGGATATTTTATAGATGAACAGTAATTCCCGTTATATTCTGTATCCCTGACAAAACTAGGATTCAAATGTATTATAATAGATTGAATAGATAAGGTGTGGAACCCTAAAAATTAACAAGCGACTTTCATATTTTAAATATATTACTTAGTATTAATACTAATCTACTAAACGCTACTAAAAACTAAAGTCGTAATTTTATTAAAAGCTGTAAAAACCGACAGCTTTGCGAACGGGGTACAAGTAATCATATATTTTCAAAATTAAAATATGTACTATTATTGTTTGTATTGACCATACAGGCATCTCTTCCGGTCTGGACGTTTGTCCTTGTTACTGTGTATGTTCTCGACACAAAATATTGCTATCCTAATGAGGGTCGTTGAGTGTAGCGCTCATTATTATTATTTTACTTTTGTACAAATTCTATTGTAATAAACTATAAGTGTGTTGTGACTTCAGCATGATCTGTAGTATTTATATCATTTATATAAAAATATAATTATAATATATAAGTATATAATATTATTTTATTTTAACTTTCATATAAATAAAACTTACATTTTTATTATTTTAATGCGTTTTACTTTCACCTTTCATTTTAATGCTTATTGTTGTGTCCGTTTTATAGCGTTTTAATTTTAATTATCATTTACTTTAACCGTTTTCAAATATGTGATATTTATCTGCATAGTGCTATCAAGCTTTTTGATTTTTTTATGTTAAGTTGGCAAGCAAGCGTACAACCAACCTGATGGTAAGCGGTTGCCGTATCCTGTGAGCGCGCGGAACACCATTAGTAGGTGTCACTCACGCGTTGTTAATGAGAGATATTGGTTCTTTCAGGCATGGAAAAAAATTAATAAAAGTAATCCGAGGAAGCCATCTTACTCATAGCGGCTGACTCATTCGGAATGTAGTCGTTTTTTAGGGTCCCGTAGCCAAATGGCAAAAACGGAACCCTTATAGTTTCGTCATGTCCGTCTGTCCGTCTGTCCGTCTGTCCGTCCGTCCGTCCGTCCGTCCGTCCGTATGTCACAGTCATTTTACTCGGAGACTGTTGACTATCTATACGAAATTTACTAAATAGGTGTATTCCATGAACCATGAAAAAAAAATTTCAACGTATGACAACGTGTGATATATTTTTAGATAGGTCTTTTAAAATGATAGAGCGGTTTGATTTTGAGTTTTTTCATTAAGCCAGTAGTTGTTGAGATATTAGCTCCTAAAGTCGTAAAATCGTGTCCCCCTCTAACTTTTGAACTATTTGATTTAAAATTCTGGAAAAATTTGAGCTTGTAGAATACTACATGAACTTTTATCCACATTTAGTTTGAAGAAGATAGGTCTATAAATTTAAGAGATATATAAGTTTTTCCCATTACTTTGTTTTTCATATTACTTTTAATAATTACTATGAAATTACCAACTTATTTTTGCGGTCGGTTTTAATTCGTTAATATTTTTAAAGCCCTTAAGATTCTTCATAACCAAGCTGCGGAACCCTTTAGTTTCAACTGTGCGTGGTCCACAACGCACTTGACTGGTAATTATTTTTATATAAAGCCGCTTAGGGTAAAATTTGGTTATATAAAATTTTCGTTCGTGCCCGCTGAGACAGAGGCCTATCAGTCATTATAAATGACTTTGAATGTCACAAGATTTCTATAGTAGAGAAATATATTCAACGGCCCCCATTAGGATAATTATCCTGTGTCGGGGGTCCGGAAACATTCACAATGACAAGGACAAACACACCTAGACCGGAAAACATGGCTGTACGATTAATACAAACATCTGCTCCGAGCGGGAATCGAACCCGCAACCGTCGAGGCTAAAGGCAGACTCGGTACCCACAACGCCACAACGGTGTCACGTCAAAGATAGATATAAAAATGCCTTATTTAAAAACGCGAACATTATCTGCATGCGAGTGAAATTGTGTTTTTTTTTTATGTTAGAAGTTGGCAAACAAGCATACGGCCCACCTGATGGTAAGTGGCTGCCGCAGCCTATGAGCGCTTGCAGCACCATTAGTAGGTGCCACTCACGCGTTGCCAACCTCGAGATATTGGTTCTTAAAGCTCCTCTGCCCAGTAATTTCACTAGCGTACAGTGCCCTTCAAACCGGAACACAGTAATGTCTAAACACTACTATTTGGCGGCAGAATATTTGACACTGCGGTGGTACCTACCTAGCCGGCCTCTTGCAACAAAAGACCTACCACCAGTGTGACTGATTGCACTGGTGGAATAATCTCTGTTGTGACAGAGGTTATCCCGACAGCGGGCGATGGGGTCGTCACATCCCGACGCCGGTAAAAGTTATTTAAAAAAGTATACAAATACAACGATAAGAAAACATTTCTATAATAGAAATTATACAGTTTCTTTAAACTTTCTATTCATCATAATATTCAAAATAATGATCATACTAAATTTTAATTTGGAAATAAAATTTTATTTTCTAAGTAAAAAAGACATAAATAGTTATGACTTGAAATCTTAGTCAAAAATGTACGCAAATAAGCAATACCATGTCAACCCACACGAATGTGATTTCGAGAAAAACGCGTTTGAAAATTTTGAACAACTTGCTTTATATGAATTTTTTTATGTATTGGTCAAGTTATTTTGCCAATTTCAGATTTATGTAAGTTATAAAATAAGTATACAAACTGCATATTTCGTATATAATATAACCCAAAACGTTTAACATAATACATAAATTACATGATTGAAAAATGGCTTTTTTAGAAGTTTTAAAGCTTAAAACCCTACAAATATTAAAGAAAAATGTTCTTCGGCCATTTACCAACACTACTGCATATATAACTCAGTTTTTTCAATTTTGTGGGTTGACATGGTATTGCTTATTTGCGTCCATTAATATGGTCGGGGTCTTTAAATACCTTTAAATATGACGACAGTTGTGACGTGCTGGTAGCCCTTCTTTGAGCCACGACGATCGCTGGTTCGATTCCTGCTCGGAGCAGTTGTTTGTTATATCTGTTTCGTTTGGGTGTTTTTCTTTATGGGTCCTTCCACCGTGCCTCGGAGAGCACGTTAAGCTGTCGGTCCCGGTTGTTAACTCTTTATAGGTAATTTCAAATTTGATCTTATCCAATGAGTTACTGGTTCGCCCTTTGGGTTGCGGAGGTCAGATGGCAATCGCTCTGTGTAAAAACTAGTAACCTGTCAAATCCGGATAAGAGTAATAAGCAGACCCTGGATCAATAAAATACTTGGAGTAATGCTAGAAAGAAGAACAAATTATAAGCATTAAAAATGTCTATGTGTGAATAATTAAAACGTCATAAGATATTATTCAGAATAAAGTCTTCATGGAAGTAATAAGTAAGCAATGGTAGTGAATCTGCATTAAGCGTCACAGATCACGGGTTCGATTCCCGCACGGAGCAGATTTTTGTATTGACCATACACGCATTATTCCGGTCTGGGTGTGTTTGTCCTTGTCATTGTGAATATTTCCGGACCCCGACACAGGATATTACTATCCTAATGGAGGCCGTTGAGTGTGTAGCGTTTATTATTATTTATTTACATTGTGGCGCAATGGTAGTGAATCTGCCTTAAGCGCCACAGATCACGGGTTCGATTCCCGCACGGAGCAGATTTTTGTATTGACCATACACGCATGTTTTCCGGTCTGGGTGTATTTGTCCTTGTCATTGTGTATGTCTCCGCACCCCCGACACAGGATGTAACCAGATGGAGGCCGTTGAGTATGTAGCGTTTGTATATTAATTTATATACAAAATTACAACCCTGAAAAGTCGTAAGATATTGATACAGAATAATGTTTTCAATTCAACCATATTCTTCACGTCCTACTAATATTTTAATAACGCCTCGCTCAGTTTCGGTCTAGTAAATTCGAATCTATTATAATTAATCAATATTTTACATAATATTTACATGACTGTCCATATTACGTGTTATTTTTGACGTGCATAATAATGATCGTAAATAATAAAAAAGAGAGGTCGGTCGGTTCCTGACGAGGTCAAAAGTCAGGAACGAAGTGCCTTACGTTTTTTCTTCAACTCCGAATATAATTCGAAATGAAATCTGTATAATTCAATAGGTCATATGATGAAAAGAGACGGGGACAGAGAGAGATTAGCGCACTCGCTTACTCGTGTGCCCATTTGCTTGTAGTAGGCTCGATACACACATACGGCATTTCGTTACGTGACGATTTCTTCTGCCCAAAATTTCTAAGAGAGTTTCTAAGAATGAGTTCAGCTAAAACCTCACAGCCTATACTTTGAAAATTTGTAAATCTATCAGCTGGTCTATGACCTGCTCATAAAATTATTTTTGATTAAAATATTTTTATGGAATATCCATACCTATAGTCAATCAAAAACAGCGGTAGATAATGATATAAAGAGATTTTAAATGAGTGTTATTAAATATACCTAATAGAATCTATATCTATATCTAAGCAAAAAAAATCTCGTTTTTATATAATTTCAATAACTTGCTTTTTTATTTATCTAAATCATAACTTTTTCTATACAATATTTAATAAATAATACAATAATTATTATTATGCTGCAAAAAGTGCCTTTTTAAACAAAATTTTCTGCCATCCGAAATTAGTAATTACGTTCCATTTCATGCCTGTTTCGCATCAATTGGCGCAATCTCTTTAAATCGAATTTAGTATCTGTGAATTTGGAAACGGATTTGTTTACGTGAAAAATTTTAAACCTACTTAATTAAACTTAATGTTAACTTTATGTATGTTTACAATGTTTTTTTTTCATAAAGCGTGAGATTAAAATAGGTATTTATTTTTGTGACGAGCTTTACTTTTGAAATATTTTTAAAACGAAGTAGCGAGCGCCGCACAACATGTCACACGGCCGAGCAGGATGACGCAAGATTGAATCTAGAACACGTTTGCTAAAATTATTCTAAAACAAACTTGTTTCACATTTATAGACAGGTTTATTACCTTAAAAATATTATAGCGACTATCATTTAATAAAAAACACGATTAGCTTTAAATTGAGCCACGCCGGGGTATTTTTTGAAATTGATGTTTCGCATTTCACAATTTATTTGTTTGTCAGTCCATGAATAATGTTTGTTTTTAACTTAAGATAACATACCGTCGTCTCATTTAAGAATTTGTTTATTTATTTTTTAATATTCACAATAAAAATTTACTTAAATATAAATATTGCAATGTTACCTATCGTTTTTTTTCAAAATATTTTATTGAAATATGTAGGTCGAATAGATATCGCATACAATGCAAATTGAAAATTGCATATTACTAACAAAAGATCACATATACAGAACCACATTAACACATCGGCCTCGATTGTGCCTACGCACTTCTCGCTAGTTCGGTCATTGGCGTCGAAACACTTGACGGATACACGCGTACACATAATAAGCTATTTACTGTGAACATACTCATTATTACTATAAAATATACTATATTACTATATATTGTGAATGAATAAAGAAAATTCAAGCTTGTTGACCGTGAAACGGAACGGAACCAGACCGGCCCTAACTTGATTCCGGTATGAGGGTGACGTCTAGAGAAAAAAAATAAAAAGTTTGACATCTGTGATTTCTCATATAAATTTTGTCAGATTACAACAATCGTAAATTCTATGTAGTGTTAAATGTGATAAAAAAAAGCGGATAAATAATATTTCGTTGTTTTGTTTATCGTTGTGGAATTTGCGTCTTTTGGACAACAAAAGAACACCGGTAAGTCTTTTGTTAGAAATAATGTTACTAATTATTTCTACCTACGCTTTTCCTGCTAAAATATTTGATCAAAAACTTGTTTTAAACGTCTCATTTCTCAATTTGAAATATCTTTCTTTATTTCTCCAGCTATGATGAGTAATACTACGATTCTAAAGTACGACAAAATTTTCCTCGTTTCCAAACATTTAAAAGTAATTTTTAATTATGGGAATGTCACGAGTAAATATTATAGTCTTGAATTTAGACTCATAATTAATCGATTTATAAGCGAACTAATATCATTACGTCACACATATAATCCAACATCTCATTATACCAGTTCCTTGAAATGAAAAAGAATAAACGTCATTACGTCGTGACGTGACGACCCCATCGTCTGCTGTTAGGATCTCTGTCAGAGATTATTCCACCAGTGCAATCAGTCACACTGGTCTTTTGCTGCAAGAGGCCTGCTAGTTAGGTACCACTGCAGTGTCTTTGGCATTATTGTATGTGGTTTTGAAGGGCACTGTAGCCTAGTGAAATAACTGTGCAAAATAGATTTAAAAACGAATATCTCGGGGTTGGCAATGCAAGAGTGATACATACAAAATGGTGTTGAAAGCACTCATAAGCTACGGCAACCGCTTAACATTAGGTGGGCCGTAAGTTTGCTTGGTAACTTAGTTACATAAAAATAAGTTATGATTGTCATTAAACATGTATAGTATGATATGGTAACCCTATCGCACTATATTTTAGTCATACTGCATTATAAAATTTGTCAACAGTAGTGAATATTTCATAAACCTGTATCTGACTCAAGAAAATTGCAAAATCACTTAATACTTTGAAATAGTGTGGGTAAACTGGCCTCATAAGTTTCAATAGCCGTTTAGCACAATGTAAATACTAAAGGTCTTGACACATAAATATTATTTAAAAACTAGTGTATACATAAATGTACGGGCAAGATTAGGACATCCTAATATCCGGGGACCAACTATTCCAATTTTAACTTATAAATCATAGACAAAAGCATTTTTAATCAAACATATTGTTTCTTAAAAAGTTCTGTTTTTAGTTCTGAATAAACTATAACTCTATCTATCTGAATTTTAGTACCAGCAGAACCCGCGGCTTCACCCTCGTTATTGCAGTTGCTATGCTGGGCAAATATCTAAATTATTTTTCCGGGATAAAAATGAGCCTTGAACTTTCTAACCCCTAAAATAAATAATAATAATAAATAAACGCTGCACACTCAACGGCCCCATTAGGATAGTAATATCCTGTGTCGGGGTCCGAAAACATTCACAATGACAAGGACAAATACACCCAGACCGGAAAATATGCTTGCATGGTCAATACAAACATATTATGCTCCGAGCGGGAATCGAACCCGCGACTTGTGGCGTTTAAGGCAGGTTCGCTACCGCTGCGCCACAACGTCGTCTATCTATACAAATACAACTACCTATGCAAAATATCATATCATCAATTAAAGCAAATCCCACCATCCCCCAGGAACCATACATTTTACAGGAATTAGAAGCCTACGTACTATTCCAGATTACAATTTATCTCTTAGAGTATCCTCTTTGTTAATCCAAGTAATAAACTATCTATGCACTAAATTTCATCCAAATCTGCTAAGCTATTTTTCAGTGAGCAACAAACATCCCAATAAATCAACTTCTTCTTCATCCTAGCATTATTCCCGGTATTTTATTTTACCCAGGGTCTGCTTTATTACTCTTATCCGGATTTGACAGGTTACTAGTTTTTACACAGAGCGATTGCCATCTGACCTCCGCAACCCTAAGGGCTAACTAGCAACTCATTGGATAAGAGCAATTTACTTATCAAGAGTTAACGATTATTATCAGATGTTATGTGATAACAAACGGGACCGACAGCTTAACGTGCTCTCCGAGGCACGGTGGGGATACCCACAGACAAACGCCCAGACCGAGACAGAAATTTTAACAAACATCTGCCCGAGCGGGAATCGAACCCGCAACCGTCGAGACTTAAGGCAGACATGCTACCCACAACGCCACAACGGTGTCAGTCCCAATAAATCAACTGTCTGTGTACTAAGTTTCAAACAAAACTATTCTGTCGTTTTTGCAACATGCAAACATACAAACTTTAACAAATAAATAAATAAATTTCACATTTATAATATAAGTAGTATTTACTATTAATAATTATTTTCCCTCACTTTTGATATAACCTTGGCTTATTTTTACTTGATAAAATAGAAAATATTTAATTATGAAAACATAATCAATTAAAAATATATATCGTAAATATAATAATTTCAATATTAATTAATATGTATACATATGTTTTGCAATGCTCTGCCAGTTTGTCACATGTAACTGGTTTTGGTGTTAAAAACAACTAATTAAATCAATTAAAATAAAATTCCTTATCATATAAACATATTCCCTTTTTTTATTCAAAGTTAATAACGACATTGTGGTGTGTTAGTAGTCTTCTTTTAGCCTTGACGGTTGCAGGTTTGATTCCCACTCAGGGCAGATGTTTATATAGATAATACAAATATCTGTTTTAGTCATGCCGTTAGACCTTCTGTGTCTCCCCTCTCAGTCCTGGTTGTTATCATTACATAACATTTGATAATAATCGTTAACTCTTGATAGGTAATTTGCTCTTATCCAATGAGTTACTCAGTTAGTTAACTAACTAAGTTACTCAGTTAGTTCAGGTGGCAATCGCTCTGTGTAAAAACTAATAACCTGTCAAATCCAGATAATAGTAATAAGCAGACCCTGGCTAAATACAGGGAATAATGCTAGAAGGAAGAAGGTCTGCTTATTACTCTTATCCGGATTTGGTTGGTTATTGGTTGTACACACATTAACCATCTGACCTCTACAAACCTAAGGGTGAACCAGTAACTCATTGGATAATAGCAAATTACGTATCAAGAGTTAAACGATTATTATCAGATGTTATATTGTAACAACCGGGACCAACATCTTGTGCTCTCGGAGGCACATAGGAGAGACCCACAAGGACTAACGCCCAGACCGAAACAGATACTTGTATGATCAATACAAACATCTGCCCGAGCGGGTATCGAACCCGCTACCGTCGAGGCTAAAGGCAGACTCGCTAACCAATATGCCACAATGGTGTCGATGGGTAATGTTGAGTGTGTATTGTTTTTTTGTTTGAATATCTCAGCAATTTTGAACTGTCTTAGTTTTTTTTATCCGACTGCCGAAGGAGGGTAATGTTCTTTGAGCATATCTATGTATGTATGTAAGTCTATATCTTTGTGACACTCTACAGGCTAAACCCTTTGACGGATTTCAACTTATGAGGTATCATTAGATTCGTCCCAGGTGTGTCCCCGTCTGCGGTACCTTTACTAATATTAAAGTAATATTTATATTACAGTGGTTATTGTAGAGCTTGTTTTTAGCTTTTTAGGAGATATTTTTGATGCTGACGGGTTTCTTGTTTAATTTAATAATTTATCTTATTTTTTATATTAGTTGCTATAATAAATATGTATTACTAAATCTTATTGGAATTGAATGATTGGTCAATGCAGTATTTGATTTGTAGCCTGACCTTGGCATCTTTAAAAAGAGTGTCAAAGCCCCTTTGTCTTGCTAACAAATAAATTGGTACAATATTTTTGTTATTCAAATTATTCATTGCATCACGATCAGTGTATTAGTGTAAATAACTAAAACTTCACTCTTAATAAGAACTGTATTATTGTAGTAAAATACGACAAATATCCTTCTTCGTCCTATTACATTATTCGCGGTATTTATTACTAGTTTTTATACAGAGTGATTATTGACTATCCCGGTGACGATGCCAAGGCCGCTAGGGCCAACAGCAATACACAATCAGGGGAAAAATAAGGGGCGAGGAGGGTTGACGAAGTGTGACTTTGTGTGACAAGTGTTCCTGAGTATAGTTCCTTAAATGTAACTTGAACCAAAATGGCCGCTTCTGCGCAGGTACAATAATGGACAAAAATGTTAGACAAAAATATTGGTTTCGTCTTATTTAAATCGATTCTTTATAAAGTGGGAAAACGGAATGAAGTATATAATATAGTTATTATTTCTTCTAAATTCAATTAATTATTTATTAATTATCGTTATTAATTACTTAAATAAAATAAAACAAATAAATAGTATAGAAAAAAGGTACCTATATATAAAAAAAAGTTAATATACATTATTAATAGTGAGACAGACTTCTTTGTATCTTCCGCAGTATTATTCAGAGAATTAGTTATATTATTTTCTTTTAAAAAATAACTATAAGCGTCAAATACCGTCCTACTCTCCCGTCTCCTTAAAGTTGATTGTGGTCGAGACATTATCTTGAAATAAATGTTAACACACTTGACAAAACTAATTTATATTTTAATTTATTTTTAATAATTTATTATTAAAGAACTAAAACAATCGTGAGCGAGTGTACTAAACCCGGCCCCCTTCATACCGCATACGGTTGAGACCCAAAAACGTGTTACTGCGCAGGGTTCAAGTTACATTTAACAGACTATATTGTAACGTCACATTTCAAAATTGCAAGTACTTATACGTGAAATAACTAATTATTTAATTAACTAATTTCGGAACTGCTGTTTTAATTAAATTAATTCTAGATGTAAAAATGTAAAAATTATGTGACAACATACAAATGTGACTAGCTGTGACTAGGAAGGGTCAAAGAGTCATGAAATTCGTGTAACGTTATATAGGGATGGCCCTTATAAGACACTTTATTTGACACTAAAATATTTGCAGCCCTATAATCTTAGGGTTGAACTTAGTTTTCGTTTTTTATCTTCTGACATCACAGTATACATATTAAATAGTCAAGGTCGTTGCGATAAAGCATAATCTCTGATAACATTTCATTATACTGTATTTTCACTAGTATTGCGTTAGTGAATTGCGTTAAAAAATGTGTGATTATTTCTTAACGTTTTGTAAGTTATGTAATTAACTATTTTTATATACTTTTTTATCTATCTCTAGTATTACGTTAATTTAAATTTCTTATTAATAAAATAGTACAAGGTTAAAAAGACTTATTTTGTTAGTTTGTAATGTGTTAGTGCTTTTAATGAATTACATATATCAGCATTGAACAGCATTCTTTATAAAAAGAGCTATTTGTTATGAAGATGTGTACGTATCAACTCTTATTTTAACATACACAGGCATGCTTACGGATGCTGAAGTATGCGTACGAGTGCATGAGGATGCTTAAGCATACTATGCATATGTGTGTCCATACAAAAACCATCCAGCTAAATGCTGGTTGATGCTGAAAAGTTTAATTCAGGCTATAAACGCTGCTCTGTCTCAAATCTAATGTTCATTGTTTTTATTTAAAAAAAAAAAAAAATTTATAGTAAGATTTTGGTATATTTTCTGAACATTAAATAATATAATTTTCATTATTGTTTCAGATACAACATCCGGAAGTTTGAATCTCCTGACGCCGTCGTCAACGACGAGCAGGATAAGGGACTTCACGTCTCGAATACAAGAGCGTGTGTCTAGTCTACAGCAGAGTGCGACACCACAGGTACCAATCACACCGGTGAGGACTCCAGACGATCCCACGCCAACACCGCGCAGATCGGATAACCTCCTCAGACCACCAAAGATCCACATAGACACAGCCAGTCACAGGTCAAGGAGCCACCAGAGGAAACGCGACGAAGCACCCCAAAAGAAACCCAGCTATCTCAACTTAGCCTGCTCTGTGAATGGGTATACCAACCTAACGACATACGATTCGAAATTGCGCCAAGATATAAACAAAAGTCGCGAAGCGTCCCCCATAAGACCAATAACACACACATACCAATATAGAAGCGAAAATAACTCGCTACTTGTACCAGTTCCGGTTAGTGCTAACAAGCTGCTCGTACCAACATTCGGACCTCATGATACTTGCACGAATTTGACATCGAAAGCGCCTACCAAGGCGCACACAGATCCCCAGATAGCTTCGCCTGTACATGCATTCATGGCTGCTGAGAATCAACAATTGAAAAACGACTTCTTAGGCCCAAGCATGACGACAGCGAGTCGTCCTTATATATCGAATGAGAGCAAAAACTTTGCAACATCAATGTTACATCAGAAAGATGAGGTAGACAATGTTAAAGAAGCGACATTCAAGTCCAGTTATTCAGAGAGTAATTTTAGACAAACGGTTACGACAAATGGAAAAGAAACTAGGTTAACATCTGAATCTTATACGATATCATCTAATGGCGTCTCGAAACGGGTCGAGATCACTAAGGAGAATGGAGAAAAATTGACGAGTCCTATGAAGAGTTTTATACAGCAGCGCGTGGAGAGGCTGTACGGACCGGGAGCGCTGGCTCAGGGTTTTTTCAACCAGAAACGGCACAAGTTAAAGAGCTCCAGCGAGGACGATGATCCGAAAGTCCTAACAGAGAAGTCTCTAAACTGTACAAGCGAAAGATTCGTCTCACCAAGGAAATCCAACGAATGTTTTGACAGCGAAAATATATGTACGAGTCCAATGAACGAGGATCCAACAGTTCTACCTGTTATGAGACATTTGAGGCCGGAATTCCGAGCCCAACTACCTATCCTATCTCCGCGGAAGAGCTTAAAAGATCTCTCACCGCAGAAAGTGGAACAAGACATTCCCGAGCCGATGAAGACTGAAGTTGTTGAGAAAATTAGTGAAGTGACAAATGGTGTTTCTGTGATAAACTTAAATGAATCTGTTAATGAGGTTAATGGTTTGAACGGTGTGGAAAAAGTTAATGGTGATGTGGTTAAAGATGCTTATTATTTCTTAGACTTGGAAAAGAAGGAGACTGAACGGCTAATTGCGTTGGCCGCTGGAGCGGAGAAAGAATTGGAATGTTTACAGGTAATTTAATATTTCATGAATGATTAATTTATGTGTATTCTCTCTCTTTCTTTCCTCTGTGGGAGTGTTTTCGTGAAAAGAGACAGATGTGTGTAACAGGAAGCCTGAGAAGCACGTGCTTTTTTTTTCTTTTATGTCATGTCCGTTGGCAAAGAAGCATACGGTCCCTCTGATTATAAGCAGCCACCGCAACCTATCAACGCTTGCGATACTTGAAGTACGACATGCGCGATGCCAACCAAGGGATAGAAGGGAAGGAAGGAGAAGGGATAAAAGGCAGGGTACAGAGAGGATGGGAGATTGGGCCTCCAGCCCTCCCACTAATCGCAGGAAACGCAACAGTACCAACTGATACTGTTACTTTACGCCGATTATCTGTGAGAGGGTAGTACTTCCCCGGTGGAGCCGACCCATTAGTGCTCAAAGTGGACTTTAGTTCTGTGACAATGTTTACAAGAACTTATTTAACTTTTATGTTATTAATTTCAGAATAAAGAAAACGTAAGTGAGGAAGTGCTGGGGTTATTGCGTGCTGCTTCAGGCAAAGCTAGACTTTTGGCAACGCAGAAGATGCAACAATTTGAAGGTAAAATGTTTAAGAAAACTTACTAACATTATGAGGTCCATCAGACACAATAAAAAAAAAATAAACCTATACCAGGCCATTGCCACCCCATACCACCATTTGATTGAGATGGTTTTCCAACCCACGAAAGGAACCTCATTACAAAAATTAGTGAGTCTTTTAAATTGTAAGCTGTTAAACCATTATGTTTTCATCGTGGGGTCTTCTTATCGAGTGATTAGTGGCCAACCTAGTGTCAGAGTTGTTCAGATCGCCCGTATAGGCCTCTGACTTGACTTATCGACTGTTGTCAAATTGATAACAGCCGGGACCGATTCTTTGCGTGCCCTCCGAAGTACGGAGACAGTTGAAATATCATTATGCAATCACCCATCTAGTGACTGACCGCGTCTAAAATTGCTTAATCCACGGATCGTTTAGGGATCAGTGAGCGAACCCGGCTATGAGCATCGTGGATAATTTTTTTTTTTTCGTAATTTGTGTTGGCCCTACTGGCCTTGACAGCGTCACTGGGTGGGGGGGCCGAGTACAGAGACTCAGCCTTGATAATTTGAATCCGTCCTTAGGGTGCCTCCTGCATCGTGCATAAAAGGGTAAAATGCACAGTGATTTATAATAATACACATCTCATCACATCCTCCTTCATCACTTCAAATTCTACTCATATTGTAAATGTGAAAGTTAAAAGTGAAAATTGATGTATATTTGTTAAACTTTTATGCAAAAACTACTGATCAGATTTGGATTAAATTCGGCACACAGATAGCTTATTACCTGGATTAACACATGTGGGATTAGATTTAGGTCCCTGTGGGATTATCAAAAAACTATATTAATGTGGCATCTTCTATTAAATTTTCTTTTTAACGTACCAATTTAAAACACATACTTGTCAAATTCCAGGCCTCTGTTACAACAATATCAACGAACGCGGCGATGAACAGTTCCCAACAACGCTGGAAGACCTGCAGGGCTTCTGGGACATGGTCTGCTTGCAAGTACGGAACGTTGAAGCTCTCTACCAACACCTGGATATGCTGAAGGCGAATAATTGGCAAGAGGTGAGTTTCTGATAACCGCTGCACAGAAATCTGATGCCCAGGGATCCTTTTTTTATGTTTCAAGTTGGCAAACAAGCATACGGCCCACCTGATGGTAAGTGGTTACCGTAGCCTATGAGCGCTTGCAGCACCATTAGTAGGTGCCACTCACAAGTTGCCAACCTCGAGATATTGGTTCTTAAATCTCGTCTGCCCAGTAACTTCACTAGCCTACAGTGCCCTTGAAACCGGAACACAGGAATGCCTAAGTACTACTATTTAGCGGCAGAATATTAGACACTGCGGTAGTACCTACCTAGCCGGCCTCTTGCAACAAAAGACCTACCACCAGTGTGACTGATTGCACCTGTGGAATAATCTCTGCTGTCTGCTGTCTCTCAAATCTGATGCCTAGGGATCTGGAAATGGAGACCCCATTAGGATGATAATATTTTGTGTCAGGAGGTTACACAACACAAGCACCAATATGTGGTCCAGTGGTAGTGAACTTGCTTTAAGCGCCACAGGTCGCGGGTTCGATTCCCGCTCCGAGCAAATTTTTGTATTAACCATACATACATGTTTTCCGGTCTGGGTATGTTTGTGACCCCCGACACAGGATATAACTATCCTAATATCGACCTAACGGCACCCCGTTGTGTGTGTACTGTTTATTTATTTATAAAAAAGGCCGTCATGGAGAATGCCGATATAATTGAAAACTTTAAATTTTGGCATAATGGTATTTTTTTCAAATTAATTATAATAATTAGTTATAATTAAAATTTCAAAATTTGTAAATTGAAATTATTAACATAACAGTCTAAAGTGACACGTCACATGAATTATGTCGGTGACGCGAAAAGACGTCAAATTCGTGAATTTCGAAAGAAGTTTTCACTTTTAAAAAAGAAGCATTACTTCGAAAATATTAAAAAAATGGATAGAAAATATCCCAAAAATATACAGTAGTATAACTTCAACAAAAAGCAAGTTCCGTATAATGAGCGATAACCCGTTCAACTGCAGGTGTCTGCGCCGGAAGCGCGCGCTCCCCCTCCCCGCGCGCCGCGCCGCGCGCCCCCGCGCCCGCGCACAAGAACGAGAAGGCGCGCCTCGCCGCCGAGAAGAGGGAGGCCGACAGGAAGGCGATGCTGGAACACCGCAGGTACATACTGTTACGGAGAACCTTATTATAACTCTTTCAATATAAGTTGAACCATGCGCAGTAACACGTTTTTGGGTCTCAACCGTATGCGGTATGAAGGAGGCCGCGTAACTATAGCAACGCTAGACCCGATTGGTACACTCGCTCACAGTTGTTTTAGTTCTTTAAAAATTAAATTCAAATATAAATTGTTTTTGTAATAATTATTTTTTTTTAAATTTCAAGATAAGGTCTCATCCCAATAAGTGACAGTGATTAAAAATGTACATTAACTATAATTTTTTATATACCTTTTTTTATACTATTTATTTGTTTTATTCTACTTAAGTAATTAATAACGATAAAGAATAAATAATTAATTGAGTTTAGAAGAAACAATAACTATATTATATACTTAATTCCACTTTCCCACTTTATAAAAAATGTATTAAAATAAGACGAAATCAATATTTGTGTCTAACATTTTGGTCCATGATTGTACCTGCGCAGAAGCGGCCATTTTGGTTCATTTTAAATTGAAAGCACTATACCAGGGACGTAAAGTTTGAAATCGGTCGCAACTATCTCTCTCTTTCCTTCGTAACGCGTACGTTCTAGAATGTTGTATTTTCGAAAAGGTTCACCTGGTGTAAAGTGATTACCGGCATGAAGATCTGCAACACCAGCGGATATTTGGACGCAAATAAGCAATACCATGTCAACCCACACGAATGTCATTTCGAGAAAAACGCCATTTAAAATTTTTAACAACTTCCTTTATATGATTTTTTTTATGTATTGGTGAAGTTTTTGGCAATTTCAGATTTATGTGAGTTATTTATACTCCTTTTCACAATAAATAAGTATACAAACTGCATATTTCGTATACAATATAACCCAAAACGTTTAACATAATACATAAATTGCATGATTAAAAATGGATTTTTTAGAAGTTTTAAAGCTTAAAACCCTACAAATATTAAAGAAAAATATTCTTCAGCCATTTACCAACACTTCTGCATATATAACTTCAGTTTTTTCAATTTTGTGGGTTGACATGGTATTGCTTATTTGCTTCCGTTTCAACCCTTAAGATGCTGCTGGTTATACGCTGACCGAAGAGCAGTCAGTTTACCAAAGTATGGTCGTAGCTAAGTGCAGCATTTAACAAAAGATATTCCCTCAGATAGGGTGAGCTAGAAGGGGATATTAAACGCAATGCAGTATAGTGACCGACCGAAATTTCGATTTCGGTTTCGGTTTTCGACCAGTTTCGGCCAAAAATCTAGTTTCGGCTTTAGTTTCGGTTTCGGCCAAAATATAGCCGAAACTTTCGGCCCTGCCGAAACTAGATTGTTCGTGAGTTTCCGTGCGTTGTTCGGTAAACTTCGCAGCCAGCTCGTGACCGCAAGCTGACGCGGCCAAAAAATCTTCAGAATTAAGTATTAGATTGTTCTTTAAAATATTCATGACAAAAAAAATTATGATTTTAATGAATTTTTAGTTTTTATTTCATTTTACTCTATTTAACTGTCTATATTGTATACAGTGGTGGTCAACTAATTAGGGACATTGGTATAACAGGAGTAACATTTATTTATATTTTCCGTAACTTCAGTTTACATGAAGTCTTTATTACGTTTTTTAATGTTAAATGCTCAAGTCTTTTAACCAATGTTTTCTTAATAGAATTATTAAAATTTTAGAAAGGATTGTAATTAAAAAAAAGCGTTATTTTGACTGGTATTGAGCAACGAGCAAACCTGCGAACAAGCATATTTGCCCTAACAGACAAAGCCCTGCGTTCTCTCTCAATATCTGCATTGTCTTTCAAGTCATAGAATACTACATGGCCAAGATATTTAAAGCATTCAACTCTCTTTAGTGGAACTCCGTGTAACTTGATAGCAGGTACAATAGATGGAATCGATTTTCCCCTGGCCTGAAAGACCATGCATTCGCTTTTCTTATAGACTAAGCCATGATGTTTGAAATAGTTCTCACAAAGACTTAGCAGTTTTGCTAACCCACAGACAGATGCACGCAGCAGAACCATGTCGTTTGCGTAACTAATGTTATTAAGACAGACTCCGTCAATATGACATCCGACACGAGTGCTACTGAGCGTCTGTAATTCTGTATTAGGGCATTCACATACAGATTAAACAACCCAGGTGAGTCAGGCCACCCTGCCTCACCCCACATTCCAACCTTTAAGACCTTGAGTAGCTCTCTGACCATCGCACAACAGTAACCTGATTTTTATACCAAAACTTAAAAATCATGTTGATCTCTTCAGGCATGCCAGTGAGTTTTAATTTCTGCCATAAGATATCGTAATTAACCAGGTCAAATGCCTTGGATAAATCGAGAAAACAGGCGTAAATGGGTGATGGTAAGGTTATGAAGAATCTTAACGGTTTTAAAAATAATAACGAAGTAAAACCGACCGCAAAAATAAGTTGGTAATTTCATAGTAATTATTAAAAGTAATATGAAAAACAAAGTTATGGGAAAAACTTATATATCTCTTAAATTTGTAGACCTATCTTCTTCAAACTAAATGTGGATGAAAGTTCATGTGGTATTCTACAAGCTCAAATTTTCCCAGAATTTTAAATCCCATAGTTCAAAAGTTAGAGGGGACACAATTTTTACGACTTTAAGAACTAATATCTCAACAACTACTGGCTTAATGAAAAAAAACTCAAAATAAAACCTCCTTATCATTTTTGAAAGACCTATCAAAGATATCTCACACGTTGCCATACGTTGAATTTTTTCAATCGTCAGTTACATGTATGGACTGCTACCCTTAATTCATATATATATTAAGATTTTATTACAAAATCCTTGTGCGGTTCATGGAATACAGCTAATTAGTAAATTTCGTATAGATAGAGTCAATGGTCTACGAGTAAAATGACTGTGACATACGGACGGACAGACGGACGGACGGACAGACGGACATGACGAAACTATAAGGGTTCCGTTTTAGCCATTTGGCTACGGAACCTAATAACAACAATTAAACTTACTGCTCCTTGGTGCTAATATAAGTCTGGACAAGTAATTAGGGACATTTGAGAAAATATTAGAAATAATGAAAGCAGAATGTAATGGAAGAAAAAATGTACATTTATAATTAAAATTCATCTAAAAGCAACGTTTTTCTATTAAAAATTAACATTAAATGTGATTGCCATTATTAGCTATAGCCATATCGACATCGGCGCGGCATCGACTGTATCAAATAATGACAAGTTTCGTTAGTGAATTTCTTCGAGGCGTCTTTGGAACTACTATGGAGTTGGTTTAAATTTGCAGTTATTTGTACCACAGATGGACGCAAATAAGCAATACCATGTCAACCCACAAGAATGTCATTTCGAGAAAAACGCGTTTGAAAATTTTAAATAACTTGTTTTATATGATTTTTTTTTATGTATTGTTCAAATTTTTGGCAATTTCAGATTTATTTAAGTTATTTTACTTATTTTCACAGAAAATAAGTATACAAACTGCGTATTTCGTATATAATAATATAACCCAAAACGTTTAACATAATACATAAATTGAATGATTAAATAATGGCTTTTTTAGAAGTTTTAAAGCTTAAAACCCTACAAATATTAAAGAAAAATGCTCTTCTGCCATTTACCAACACTTCGGCAAATATAACTCGGTTTTTCCAATTTTGTGGGTTGACATGGTATTGCCTATTTGCGTCTAAATGTTCCAAAGAATTCAAGCCTAGGCTATTGGCAGTCCAATCTAAAATTGCAGCCTTTGTATTTCAGGTTTATTTTTAAAAAATCGAAAATAAAACACTAACTCTTGCTGTCCTTAATTAGATAGTCAGCCAGTAAATGAGCAATTTCGATGAGAGAGATTTTAAATAAACCACCATTAAATATTCTTAGCTTCAAAAAAGTACACACCATTGAACAGTACACTTTATAACAAACAGTATCTCATAAAATTAAACTTTTAAAATATTTAACCAAATTATTTTCCTTTTGTAATTAGTTGACTACTAATGTATACATGCAAATAAATGTTAAAAAAACTTGAAATTCAATAAAAAATAAATTTTAGTAAAAAAACGTAATATTTAATATTTTTTAAAGTTTCGGTTTCGGTTTCGGTTTCGGCCGGGAAACTGAGAGAAAGCGAGCCGAAAGTTCGGTTTCGGTTTCGGTTTCGGCTGAAAAACCAGTTTCGGTCGGACCCTAATGCAGTAGTACCAATACTTCTACGTCATATCCATGTCTTATAAACACCACCCTATATTTTTTTAAATAATAATAATATGAATGCAGTGATTCTTAACGACCGCTGTGGTGTGTTGGTAACGAGCCTGCCTTTAGTCTCCCCCGTCGTGGGTTTGATTCCACAAGCTTACACATAACTGTCTCAGCGTGGGCTTTTGTCCTTGTGGGTTTGCCTACCGTGCCTCGGAGAGCACGTCAAGCTGTCGTTCCTCAATATCGCCCAAATAGTTTTATTATGCGACAAATTGGCTAGCATGCATACAACCCTTTTTTTTTTTTTTTTGTTTTTGTGGAATGTGTATTGCTGTTGGTCCTACTGGCCTTGACAGCGTCACCGGGCGGGATATCCATGGAACAAGAATGGAAAACAGAGAAGTTTACTTTTTAAAATACAGAGTTGAATGTTCTTGATATCGGTCTAATATCGATAACAACAGACTATTTTTTTTTTTTTTTTTTTGTATATTTTTGATTAATATTTAAGTTAAATAGGGTACAATGGGATTGTAGGTTGTACATGTTCTTTTTGAATAGAAAATCCGAAAACTAAACCCGAAAAATGTAACTAATCCGTTGTTTAAATAGTTATTTAAAGGGTATTTTTTGTTATGTTAGTGTATATAATAATGAATGTGTATCTTTACAGACGTGTAGCTCGCGAACGTCAGCTGGCAGCTCGTTCAGCCCCCGCAGCTAACGAGTCAGCCCACGACACTGCTGTTGAGGGCAGCCAGGTGAGCCTTTCATTAATAAAACAATAACCATGTTTATATTATGTTTATGTTGTATAGCATCATCGGGTAAAGATTTGTGGTAACATGAACATGTTGTGATAAAATGAATGTCCAAAAATATTCATGAAAAAGAAATGAAAACTTGTTTTCAATTTGACGCACTGAAGCCATAAATTTACCTTCTGTCAAAAATCGTTCAACACGGCTAAATAAGTTTTCACCACAAAATAATCTCTTGAGGCTCGGTATTATATACTAAATATAAATGTGTTATTTCCAGGAGGTGGAGATATTTGTCGGTAAAAGTGCAAAAACAATTATCCCTCAAGGAGACTGTCCTGACAGTGTCTCCGAGGACACCATCGTACAAAGCTGATCTGCTTCCAACACCCGTACATCAACCGTCTTAAACATTATCAGGGTCCCAATAAAAGCATTATAGTTTTCTATTGCATTATTTATTAAAACTCACCCCACACTCATAAGACAAAATTTTATATATATCCAATTTAAATAATATGCATTTAAAGTTTTGTATAAATAATGCAATATAAAATTATTTAAACCTATGTACTAATAATATTTATTTAGCAGATTTTCTGTTTTGTCCATTTTGGTAACTGGCAACATTGAAATGTAATGTCAAACTTTAAAAAAAAGAAAATCAAAATGAACGAAATCGAAAGACATCATTCCTATAAAAAATGACAAATCCTAATATTGGCATGTATTGTAATTTAGATTTAAAAAAAAATACTCGTAGCTGGCTGAATTTTATCGTATAGTTAATAATGCACTCTATGGCCGATGTTATAAGGGTTAATATAGTTTTAGATTACAGTTCTCGAATGACATGGATTAAAAAAAAATACTTTGGTGGTAAAAGTTAAATTATTAATGAAAAAAAGGAAATACCTGTTTTTTTATTAATAAATAAAACTCGATACATCAATTATTTAAAAACTTATTATATTCGTATTACTGGCATATAAATTTCTTAGAACAATATAAGCAAAAAATAAAATGCGACTGAACTTTGGAAAACTTGTGACTAAAATCGCCGAAAAAGCTTAACATCTGACAAGTGTAACCGGGGCTTGGAAATCGTAAAATAAATCGTGTCAGATACATGTTATATTGTATGTACAACCCTACAATTTAACGGTTTTGTAAAAAAAACAAAATCGTATAATTCCGGTTTATTAAAACTAGCCTAATCTCAGCTGAAAAACCGAATTTAACGTTATAAACCTGATTACATTTTAAATATGCTTTTTAAACTGATCCCAAGCCTTGTGTGTACTTATTGCACATGATATTTTTATTATAATCTTTAGGCTGTATGTATAAAATGCACTCTTTTTAAACGCAATATCTTGTTTTGTATAGATGTTAACCATTTAATATAAGCGCTTCTTTAAAAAAAAATGGAAATATATTGTTGATTTTTCTTTTATTACTGATATAAATACTTCAATGAATATTACTAAGTTTATCTACAGAGCAT
The DNA here is from genome assembly GCA_023373885.1 of Hestina assimilis. Classification (NCBI taxonomy): domain Eukaryota; kingdom Metazoa; phylum Arthropoda; class Insecta; order Lepidoptera; family Nymphalidae; genus Hestina; species Hestina assimilis. The sequence goes on along the minus strand of CM041767.1, from coordinate 4,802,727 downwards.
ATAAGACAGTTATTTCACTATAATACAAAGGCGGTAATTAAATTAGAAGAAAAATCGTTCGTATATTTCCATAAATGTATGTATAAAACGTAAATGACAACGGAATATGATCTCTTCCGAGAAATGCTTGAAATTCGATATATAGAAATTAAAAAATAACGAATTTTTACTTATTAGTGTTGCTAGCTAAAAGTAAAAGCTGCCAGATTGAAATTAAAAATCGTTACAGTATTATTTGTTTTGACATTTCTGTTATATGATCATAGACTTACAGACAGGCCCTTCCATACGGACAAAATGTCCAAACACTCACTGGTGCTCCGTCGCAACGAAACGAAGTTAAGTACACACTATCTTACTCAATTATATTTGCAAGCTTGTAACGCTAACTTCATTCGATAATCTTGCTATCTTCGTTTCCAAAGAGTACGACCGAGTCTTTGACATTTTGTCTGTATGAAAGGACCTGTCTATGGTATATAGTAAGTCTGTTTACATGATTGTTTTTTTTAAACAGTTAATGATCTTAATCTAACTGCCTTGAAATATGAGAGTGAGAGATTTGAAATGTAAATATCTGACGGAGAATTTTGGTTATTTAATGATGACAATGAATTTATTATAATAGAAGGAAGGCTGGTCCAAAATTTCGTATGACTGATGTTTTAAAACATATTTTTAACTATCTTTTTTTCATGAAATATTATGTTATAAATTTTGCTCACTGTGTTGTGATCATTAAAAAATCAAACGAATTAATTACTTTGAATACCGACTCAATTATTATATATTATTTTACACTACAAAATTTGTTTAAAATTGATAATGTATTGTAATAAATTATTGTTTAATTGTATTGTTGTTTTATTACAAAATATTTTACACCCTTGTTTTTATTTTTATAAAGAAGAATATTTAATCCTAATTTTGCATCCTTATTCAGACTAAAATTATAATGAATAAGTAACCCATCACAAGTTATGAGATTACTTACGTAAGATCGTACGGAATTTCGGATACAATGGCTGTATTGTGACGTCACTATCGACTAGTTACTGAGTGTTGCCAAGTGACAAATTGAAAAACTTTGATTTGAGTAAATATTTTAATATAATTACTTTTTTGTCTTCACAATAAAAAAAAAAGTTCCGTGCTACTAAAATTTATATTCTGTGTGAGTTTTATGACCGTGTCTTAACAAAAAAAATAGAGACGTCGAAATTATTGTGTTATATTGGTTTTGAGTGTAGTTTCAGATAAATATCAAAAACTTTCTATTGTAGGGAAAAATACTTACGCTGATGGCAAGCTTTATGTTTTGAGGAGTGACGTCACAGAGCGTTTGGCTAGAAAATTGTAAAGTTCTTATTAATTATTGATATTTTGTTTTGTTTATAATACACTTTTTAAGTTCTCTATTAAATATAAATTACAATATTTCAAAAACCTATTAAATCAGAAAAAAAAGACGACGTATCGATTGAACGTAACAGACCTAACATCTGTTAATATAATTTACAAATAGCTTTTGATCGCAACTACGACCATTAGTCGTAGTTGTAAAACAGAGAAATGATACTATATTATCGTATAAACTAAATGAAACTTTATACCTGTTTCTTTGAAAGAATATTAGAAATTGTTTTTCAAGGCGTTACTAATATTCCTTTTGCCCCTCCAAATAAACTCAAAGCCCAATAGCCCAATGCGGTCAGGATCGAACCCGTGGCTCTCGTGAGAGTAGACAGAACGAGGCAGCCCTTCTACCGTTGTGTTATTGAGGCTTCAAAACGGGAGGTTTGGTACATTCACTGTTGTCTTGTCTTCGTCCTTGTCAACTGAATTGTCCTTTTAGTGCAAAAAAACAATAATTTTAATAGCTATGCCTATTAAATTCTGCATTATTGCTTATATTTAATTACATAATACATATCGTGAGCTTACATCGTGTATCGAGGATACATGCATACATACATTTAAAACGAAACGAGGCTTCTGTAATGTGATGAATGAATGAAATGAAAAATGAATGACGAATGTGGAAAAAGTAAGCCCACTACTTGGGCCTCCGGCTCTGAACAGGTTAATTAGCAAAAAGTAGCATTGCGCATCATCATTCACAGTCTTTCAAATCCCATTCTTAGTAAAGGGCGGTGGTAAGTACTAGAGGTAGAAAATAATAAGCCATCACCATCCATCCCGATCGGACTCGAATAAAACAGACGGTATTTCTTCACACTATTTTGAATTTAAAAAAAAGATATAGTTTTTATTTCTGCTAATTTCAATATATAATATCTTATCAATCAATTTATAATTTTTATTTTTATTATTTTGAATTTTAATTTTTATTTTATATGTAAATTTTTTTCATGAATATTCCGAAAATAAATATATTTTATATTGTTGATAAAAAAGCTATTGATGATGATGATGATATTATAACTAGACGCAAATAAGCAATACCATGTCAACCCACACGAATGTCATTTCGAGAAAAACGCGTTTGAAAATTTTTAACAATATGATTTTTTTTTTGTATTGGTCAAGTTTTAGGCAATTTTACTTATTTTCACATGTATGTAACATGTGTAGGTATGTAAGTTATTTTACTTATTTTTTTTTTTATTTTTTTTTATGTTAGAAGTTGGCAAACAAGCATACGGCCCACCTGATGGTAAGTGGTTGCCGTAGCCTATGAGCGCTTGCAGCACCACTAGTAGGTGTCACTCACGCGTTGCCAACCTCGAGATATTAGTTCTTAAATCTCGTTCGCCCAGTAATTTCACTAGCGTACAATGCCCTTCAAACCGGAACACAGTAATGCCTAAGCACTACTATTTGGCGGCAGAATATTTGACACTGCGGTGGTACCTACCTAGCCGGCCTCTTGCAACAAAAGACCTACCACCAGTGTGACTGATTGCACTGGTGGAATAATCTCTGTTGTGACAGAGGTTATCCCAACAGCGGGCGATGGGGTCGTCACATCCCGACGCCTTTAAACACTAAAAATAAGTATACTAACTGCATATTTCGTATACAATATAACCCAAAACGTTTAACATAATACATAAATTGCATGATTAAAAATGGCTTATTTCGATGTTTTAAAGCTTAAAACCCTATAAATATTAAAGAAAAATGTTCTTCAGCCATTTACCAACACTTCTGCATATATAAGTCAGTTTTTTCAATTTTGTGGGTTGACATGGTATTGCTTATTTGCGTCCAATTATGGTACTATATTTTGTTTTTATGACCATTGTAAAAAAGTGATAGGAAAGTTAACAAGGACATTAATTTTATACATATTTTAAACTACGTAAACTGATAAGAGGTATTGTATACTGGCAACTAAATTCATCTAATCACCCAACAATAATTATTTTTATTTTCTTCAAACAACACATTTCACTCCATCTACAAATGTTAACTTCGGAACCTTGTTCTCTATACTTTTAGATAGCTTGACGTTTTAAGGATCGTTCTCCGTATCTTTACCCTCCATTCGCGTAATAAGCAACACAAACTTATATCATTACAGTAATTCAATTAATTTTAATTAAAAAGTAATAAATAAATAAATTAAAAATAATTAAATAAGTTAATAGGTAATGATCAACGTGGTTCGTTTTAAATATTTATCTCTCGTTAAAAATATAGAATCCTAGTAAATTCCATATACTTACCATTTACAATTCATAAAACTAAAATTAATATAACCATCAAACTAAAATATATTTTATATTATATGAAAACAATATCAAAATGTTATAATTTAGTTATTCACACGTCGAAAGGAATGTATTAAGAAGAATAATCTATTGTCTATGGGTTGACAACCTATGTCCGACGTCATTTTCATGGTTTTATTTTCGATTATTTTAAATCGTCAGTTAATTCTTAGTAAATATAGTTAAATAATTATTTTTTATTTAATTTATTTTATTTATAAGAATAAATTTACATTTTTAGTGTTAAATTAAAAATAAGTTATAAAAATGTCGGAATTGTTCCCGCGTGTTTCCTTCCCGCGCACGTCGCACTAGGTGGAAGTTGGTCATGGTCGTCCGCCAAACGGAAAGCCGCCATGATGGCTTTCTGTAAAGTACGCTCAATATGCAAAGTTTCGATATTGTTTTTCATTAATTGTGACTGAGTGCGTGCAAAAATTAACCATGGGAACGAACTAGAGTGTGCAAAGTGCAGTTTAAGGTCCTTTGGGACCTCCTGGAGGAGCTATAAAGTGTTTTATAAGTGCATTTGTGTGTCGACGCTAGCGTGTTTTGTTCTGTCAACAAAATGTCGAAGCTCTCGTTTAGGGCGAGGGCCCTGGATGCGTCGAAACCAATGCCCATATATCTCGCCGAGGAGCTTCCGGATTTACCGGACTACTCGGCGATTAATCGTGCTGTACCTCAGATGCCCTCTGGTATGGAAAAAGAGGAGGAAAGTGTGAGTATTTTGCGCATTTAGGTGTTAAGTCATCAAAACTACTGTGTGTCGGCCATCATGTTTCAGTTTCGTATTCCTACCGCTAGGGGCGGTATATTTATTCGTAATAGAGGATTTTTAGCGAATTTATTGCTTTAGGTTTATTGCGTACGTTGAAATTTTATTATTAAGTCGTTTAAGAGTGTTTATGAGGCGATAAAATGGTTAATTTCGCATTATTAACAAAAGTATATACTTGTCAAAATTTCGCGCGTTAAACACCGCATGGTGTTTTCGCAAGAACCTTGCGAACCCGTAGTTCACTCAAATGTGATTTTCTCGGTTAATTTGCGTCGTACGGCGTTGCTATTTTAGAATTTATCGCTCAAATATATATGGAAAATATGAAAATTAAAAACTTCGCTGCCGGTCAATCGACCATATGTTATTTGTTTACAAACAAACTCGTACGCCGGTACGCGCTGATTGACAAATTATACTTCTATCTCTTCAATAAATGATAATATTTTTCTTATTAAACTGTTTATCTTTGTTTTATGTATAATAATAATACCATTATTATTATTATCATTCCTCATCTAAAGTTGATTTCTATTTTTAAAAAAGGTAATAATTTTTGTCATTAAATTAAATTGATCACTCACTACACACAATATTATCATGATAATAATTACAATCCACTTTTATTAAAATACAAAATCAAACTATTTCACTTCTTATTAAATAATTTTGCTATTTTTCATACTTAGTTTTTATTTTTTACTACAATTTCGTTTCGTTCTTTCTCTTTTTAATTTAATATTAAATTAAATTTATTCAATTTTAAAAAATCTTTTCCATTATTTGATTGTTTTAATTAAACAAACAAAACTAGGGTAACCAGTTCACATTTCCCATTTTTAGGGACATGTTAAATACAAGACTTAAGTTTCATTTATTATTATTTTTCTTCTTAAAAGATAACACAAATAAAATAACAAAAATCAAACTCTGTGATTTCTTTGATAACTAAAACAAAACACATTTGTAAACATTTAAAAATGAATTAAAGTGTCTTTAGTTGTTATTTACAGTCTGAAAACAATTATATTGGACTATAAATTATAAACTAAACAATTATGGAAAAAAGTGAATTTGTTAGTAGTTCTTTGAATATTCGAAACATTGACTATTATTGCTGGATGGCCCTCACTAAATATTTTTCTTAATTACTTAATTGCAACTTGCATTAATCTAGTGGAGTCGGCCTTTTAACCATTGAACTAATGATTTAAGTATTTGGGTATTAATTGCGAAATTAGTGTGTATGGTACACCAAAATAGGACATCCCATTAAATTGGAAGACATGTTCACCCTATTAAAAACTTTGTAAATCTTATGAAGCAGCTATGAGAATAATTAACAATATGATTAGTTTGACATGTACCAATGCCATTTTCTTACCTTTGTCTTTTATAACAATTTTCTACATATTATTTACTAAACTTAGTTGTGTGTCTTAGCAAATTTTTACAAATTGTAATAAAATTCAGTACTTTAGTTTTTTTTATGTGATGATTAAAAATTCATACAGCAAAAATGATTTTAAAAGTAATGAAAGTAACCAAAACTCTCAAGTAGTTAATGAAAATATAGACACATAGTGTTTACCATTAGGATAAAAACACTAGAAGAATTGAAAAATGAAAATTTACAAATAGTATTAAAACTTTATACATATTATATAGACGAGAACACTAATAATTCAATACATTCATTATATTGTGTATATACAGTCTAATAAATTGTCCTGTCGCTTAGCATCTAAGATACTGTCTTTGTTAACTTGGTTTATTATGAGACAATTGTTGCAATAAATAAGTACTCTTGAGATTACTTTTTAAAGTAATCTTATATCCCTTATGTTAAACAACTTATGCTATATATAGCTACTCCGCAAAGAATAATATCAATTATATTGAAGCATGCTTTTGAGCATGGTTTTCCTAACATTATTCCCGGTATTTACTTAAGGTCTGCTTATTACTCATACCCAGATTTGATAGGTTACTAGATAGACACACAGAGCAATTGCCAACTGATGTCTGCAACCCTAAGGGTGAACCAGTAACACATTGGATAACAGCAAATTACCTATCAAGAGCTTACGATTATTATCAGATGTTATGTGATAACAACCGGGACCGACAATTAAAATAAAATAAACTCCGTCAATGGTTATTTTATAGATAAAACATTAAATATATCATACAAAAACTTACGAGAATTAGTAATTAATCGGATCATTAATTAATTATGTTATCTCTTATCTATAAATAAAAAGGGATTTATATAAAACATTGTCATAATTCATGTTAACTTGTAAAGTTTTTTCCTCATTTAAATCAATTCTTAGGATGTTTAAAGGTTTTTTTTTTTTTATGTTATAAGTTGGCAAACAAGCATACGACCCACCTGATGGTAAGTGGTTGCCGTAGCCTATGAGCGCTTGCAGCACCATTAGTAGGTACCACTCACGCGTTGCCAACCTCGAGATATTGGTTCTTAAATCTCCTCTGCCCAGTAATTTCACTAGCGTACAGTGCCCTTCAAACCGGAACACACTAATGCCTAAGCACTACTATTTGGCGGCAGAATATTTGACACTGCGGTGGTACCTACCTAGCCGGCCTCTTGCAACAAAAGACCTACCACCAGTGTGACTGATTGCACTGGAGGAATAATCTCTGCTGTGACAGAGATTATCCCAACAGCGGGCGATGGGGTCGTCACATCCCGACGCCGGGGTCTTACCGAATATGTTTAATAAACATTATTATTTAAAAGACATTAAAAGTTGTTTGTTAGAAAAACTTATGTGGAAAATTACTATGGTCCCTGTGATTTCATTTTTGTCATCAAAGTTTCATCTGAGATACCTTCCGACTTCTAACACATCTGTTCTAGCATATGCCCCACCTGACGGTTAGCAGTTGTCGTAGCCTATGAGCTGTGTAGCTTGCAACAACCTTCACTCGTAGGTATCACTAAGGCATTGCCAACCTTGAGATATAAATTCCGTTGCCCCAGTAATTTCACTAGCTATTGTTCTTCAGACCGATACATCGTAATAACAGGCATGCCAAGCTTTGCCTTAGAATTCTGTAGTATGTAGCTACATAGGGTGGTCTCCTGCAATGACTTGATTTGAAAAATTATCATGTATAAGATAATATTAACACAAAAAACTATTTCTCACAATTTCACAATTGATTAAAGTATTTATTAGTATGTATGTCAAATAAAAATGTGTATAAATCCATTTTACAAATCTTGCTGGATGCTTTAATGCCAACTGGCTAACAACGTACCACATACATAGGTAAGAAACTGAATGAAGTGTTTGTATCTAGAGCTGTGTTTCGAGGTCTGACAGTCTATAACCAGTTATATCTTCGTAGTAGGCAGATTGTCTTCTGCGGTTTTAGCCACCTTTGTGTTTGGACTCTACCCTTTATCTCGTCTCTTCTCTTTATATAATTTGAACATTTATCTTACTTGTCTGTAATACATATTATACAGAAGGCTTCACTCATTTTGATTAATTTTACTTTATTTCATTTGATTTTGTATTAAATAAATACTGCATTAGAGAAAAGTACTTTTTGTCGCAAAAACGAAATTTTAAGGGGGTGAAGTAGGGTATGAAATAATTAATAAATTAATTTCTATTACAATAAAGATTTATCAACAATCTTTATTCACGCGGCCGAAACCGTGGACTAGTGTAATATAAGAAATCTATGGAAAATCAGCCTTAAAATAGCAATATAATATTTAACCAATATAAATAACAAGGAAAAATCAATTTAGTTATGAATGTACACTGTGAATAATTTTGCGCTTTTTAACGGTCAGTCTGTCAATTCAGCTACTTTACAAATAAATACAAAAAATTATGTTGTAGCATCAATAGTCATTACGAATTCTGTTCTGCGAATTAACTGTAAATAAATAAATTAGCCTACTTCAAATAAAAACAACAATGGATTTTTTGTCAATGATCTTCTATATTGCTTTTTAATCTTTTAATTTGCTCTGAAAAGAGACAGCCCCTCCAAATTTCCTAAGGCGTTCAGTCTCCCTCCAAACTTCCTAATGCTTCTTCTGTGTGCCTAAATCTGGGCTCAAGATGTCACCTGGAGGAGTGCTCCGATGTTTTTAAACGTGTATATGTATGGACAAGAACGTAGGCCATTTTTTGACATGAAGAGGCTGATGTAGGGTATGAAAATTTTGTACCCGGAATCATTGAATTGCATTACAAATAAAGATGCCTCATTACAATACGTTATTCATGCGGGTGAAGTCGCGAGCACTCAGTTCCCTTCCTTTTTTCCTTGTCATCCCTTTCCCTCCTAACCTTTGTGTTGGCAACACGCCTGTAATACTTCCAGTATCGCAAGCGGTGACCGCTTACCATCGGGCGGACCGTATGCTTGTTTGCCAACCGTCATGACGGAAGAAAAAAATAACTGGTATTTTTCTCATTAAGAAATAACAAAATTATTTTATTATATTTTATAAGATTAATGTTCGACATCACGTATCGTGACTCGTCTGTTATTTCTTATATTTCAATCTTAACGGCACATCTGAAGATGACACCGATATCAAACCTCAATCTCCTTAGCTGTGATTCTCGTGAGCAATTTAATACGTGGTTATTACTAGCCAGTGGTGTCGGTGGTTTTAAATATAACTAGCATCTGCCCGCGACTTCGTTCGACCTTAAAAGTTGGTCCCGAGGGAAATTAATCATTTATATGTTGACGACGTTGTGGCGCAGCGGTAGCAAACCTGCCGTAAATGCCACATGTCGCGGGTTCGATCCCCGCTCGGAACATACTATGTTTGTATTAACCATGCAAGCCTATTTTCCGGTCTGGGTGTATTTGTCCTTGTCCTTGTATATGTTTTCGGACCCCTGATACAGGATATCATTATCTTAATGAAAGCCGTTGAGTGTGCAGTGTTTATCTATTATATGTAAATAACTTAAGTATACCAAATTTCAATTGAATACGTAATTTAGCATGTTTTTAGATAATTTCTCAAGTACCTAATCTTTTTTCCGGGTTCAAAAGTATCGTAGTCATCGTCTTTAACCTATAAACGTCTACTGCTGGACATAAGCCTAAATAATGCCACAGGAAACGATCTTGCGCCACTTGCAACCAGCTGCTCCCACCGACTCGCCTTATGTCATAAATCCACCTAGTAGGAAGCCAGCCGATGCCGTGACTTACGGTGTATGGTCTCCATGCTATGTTTGGTTCTTCGAGCCAAAAGTATCCTATGTTTTAATCCAGATAATAAGCTATCTGTGTGCTAAATTTCATCCAAATCCGTTCAGTCGTTTATGCGTGAATGAATTTTAACATACATACAGACTTTCGCATTTATAATATTAGGTTTTGCATTTATAATAGGATATATTCCGCTATAAATCGCAGTTCGAATAACGTGATAATAATTAGGTCTTAGTGTCTAAATGTTAGAAAGTTAGTCGAAAGAAACAGGTTCTAGCTCGGTCGTGTCATATGAGTGACATGACTAAAAGTGTTGTGGGTTTTTCTTATATTTAAACCTTCGAAACCGGAAGTTTTGGACTCGAATAATAATAAGTTTCCACGTATAATTTATATGACTACTGGCTTCTGCCAGTGGCTCCGCCCGCGTGAATAACGATTTTAATACAAATTTTTAACCATCGTTAAAACCTTTCTTTCAGGGGTGGAATTTTAGAAAATATTAAAATTTTAAAACACAGCATCGAGCGCTTGTATACACGTTGTTACAGGGTGGAATAGCTTTGTGTGTCTAATCTAATATTGCCAACATAAATAGCATGTAAATAATCCGGTTCGGGAAGCGACGACCCCATCGCCCGCTGTTGGCATAACCTCTGTCATAGCAGAGATTATTCCACCAGTGCAATCAGTCACACTGCTGGTAGGTCTTTTGTTGCAAGAGGCTGGGTGGTTAGGTACCACCGCAGTGTCAAATATTCTGTCGCCAAATAGTAGTGCTTAGGCATTACTGTGTTCCGATTAGAAGGGCACTGTACGCTGGGGAAATTAATGGGAGGATTTAAGAACCAATATCTCGAGGTTGGCAACGCGTGAGTGGCACCTACTAATGGTGCTGCAAGCGTTCATATGCTACGGCAACCACTTATCATCATGTGGGCCGTATGCTTGTTTGCCAACTTGTAACATACAAAAAAATACAAAAATGTAATAGTTGTACTCTAATCCTAAGAAATCTATAATTTATTGTTATCAATAAAGGTTAAATTAAAGTATTATACTTTAATTTATTAACTTTAAATTCACTTTACCTCAAATAAAGAGATTCTACTGATTTATACTTAAATAAAATAACAATATATACGTTAAATTAAGTATCTCGTAAAATGTCACACACACATTTAAACACAAACATTTCACTAATAAATATAACACAATATTATGTACACGTGAAATTGCTTCAAAAGCTTTCTGGCATAGTTATACAATACAACACAGCAAACACCTCGTGCTTAATTAAAAGTTATTCTTATAGAAGTTTCATTAAAGCTTTTTACTACTTCCTTTGTGTTATGAGGTAAACTTTACCCTTTTTTCTGTTATATAAATAGTCATAAAAACAACAAAATTAGAACACCTTCCATTTTTAACCGATCTTGTGTCTCTTTTTACCCGACTGCGTGACGCGAGAAATGTGTGTATTTTAATAATAATAATTATAATAATAATCTTTGTTGTTTTTCGTAATAACAGTACATTTTAATTTAAAAAAATTAAAGAAGAAAAAAAAATTACAACACAAACTAAATTTAACAACGATAGGGTAATACGGCAATCGGTAGCAAGCTCAGCTATAATTATGCTGTTTTCGGCTTGCTCCTTCCCTGACTCACAGTGGCGACTTAATAAGTTATAAATATAAAAATTAAAACAAACATTTTGTGTTTAATTTTTTATTTTGTTCAATCATTCAATGTCAATATTTTTTTTTTTTTATAAACAGTACTAGCAATGCTTTTTAATGGCATTACTAATATTCCTATTGCCCCTCCAAATAAGCTCGAAGCTTGCACTAGGAGTGGGTACGACAATAGCCCAGGGGGGTCAGGATCGAACCTGCGTCTCTCGCGTTAACGGAGCGAAGTCGGCCCTTCTACCCTTGAGCTATTGAGGCTTGATAATATGGAATTTTGGACAGATTGACAAAAATATAAAAAATTGATTATATACTTTCATATGCATTTATTGAAAAGCCATTATATTCATATTTATTTGTAGAGAGAGATAAGCGGATTAACGATCGTACGAGTCGCGTGTGTAATAAAAGGCGCGCCTATACGCAACTTTACGCGCTTCAGAAAGGAGCTTACACACTTGTATAAAACAGTGGTCTGAAACCACCTTACTTGACCTTACAGTAAGGTTCATCCAATTATAAAAAGTTAATAATGGCGACGGATAAAACCCAAAGTAAATGTTTATAATATGCTGTCATGCCAATTTACTCCTTACTCATCGTTGCTAAGGCATAAATTTAATTGATGCTTTTTTATGTAACTAAGTTGGCAAACAAGCATACGGCCCACCTGATGGCCGTAGCCTATGATTGTGCGCAACACCATTACTAAGTGCCAATCATGCGTTGCCAACCACGAGATATTTGTTCTTAAATCTCTTTTGCCCAGTAATTTCGCTAGCCTACAGTGCCCTTGAAACTGAAACAGTAATGTCAAAGACACTACTGCTTGCACCACCAGCAGTGTAACTGATTGGAATAATCTCTGCTGTGACAGAGATTATCCCAATAGCGGGCGATGGGGTTATCACTTCTCGACGTCTTAATGATGCTGATTAACGTTTAGTATTTCATACTAAAAGCTACTGATAAGGATCGTTTTTGATATTTATTTTGAAGGTGATAAGGTTGTTTTTCATTTGAGAATCCTTGTGGGTGTAATTTTATATTGTTTTGACTAACTTAGTCTTCTTAATAAACCTGACTTGAATTTCAGTACGTATCAAAATTGCTTACCCTTAAATGTTTAGATTATTATTATCTTTGTTCTTTGCCCTTTAAGTTATTTTTATTATTGTTTATCTTCAGTGAAAGTTTAAACTTTATAACATTTAATTAAAAACTCGTCCTAAGACGCTCTCGGGATATTATATTAATTGCTGTTTTTAACCTAAATCAGCTGGCTCGATTGGGAAGTACGGGCAAGAATATCCATATACTATTGATATCCCTATACTAGAAGAATATCCCTATACTATTGATATCCCTATACTAGAAGAATATCCCTATACTATTGATATACTATTGATATCTTAAGTTTACCGTTTACCATCAAGCGGACCATACGCTTCTTTACCACTTTTAAGATAAAGGGAAACATGATTAGAGTTCGTTAATTATAATATAAATATAAAAATTAAAAAAATATATCACCTTATGAAATAGCTTTTGTTTCAATTAAACGATTGTACAGATGTTATGTAATTACAATTCCCAATAATTCCTACCTATAGGAATTATTGGGATATGTAATCACCTATAGGAGGCGGGGACCGGTTGGTCGTAATTAGTGTACGCGATGGCGTCGAAGCGGAAGGGTTCGGGTTCGATACAATTATGACGGGGTACTGAATTATGTAGTACGTGCTTCCTCTAAGCCCTACCGTCTAGGGTATTAAGCTTTGTCGCTATTGTTCTACACGGAATATAAACATTATAGGAATGTATTAACTCTCGTTTATATATTAAAAAATGAATCTTCGAAATGTGTATATTTACCTACGCGCATAGCTTCGGAACGACTGCATCAAATTGAATAATTCTTTTTTGTTGTGTTTGTAATTGTCAGGGCAATTTGTATGGGATCAACGGGATCATATTTCCCACGGGAACGGGATCGGGAAGTGTATATGGACGCACAAAACGTCATTATATCACTACATAAGCCTCAATAGTTAAGCCTCAATAGCTCAACGGTAGAAGGGCCGACTCCGCTCTGTTAACGCGAGAGTTACGGGTTCGATCCTGACCCCCTTGGGCTACTGTCGTACCCACTCCTAGCGCAAGCTTCGAGCTTATTTGGAGGGGCAACAGGAATATTAGTAATACCTTTAAAAAGGCATTGCTAATATTCTTTTAAAAAAAAAACAAAAAAAAAAAAAAAAACAAAAACATAGTATAAAACATAGTCGCTTTCTCTGTCCCTATGTATGCTTAAATCTTTAAAACTAAGCAACGGATTTTGATGCGGTTTTTTAATAGATAGAGTGATTGAAGAGGAAGGTTTATATGTAAAATATCATCCATTAAATAGTGGAGAATTACTGTATATTTTTCAGGTTTCTAATGTGATGTCGTAAATAATTACATTTAACGCATGCGGGCCACAGGCAGTAATGAATAAATCAAAACTATTGGATCGATTTTAATAATTTTTTCAGTGAATGACATAGGCTATATATTTTATACCCATGCGAAGCCGGAGCGGGCCGCTAGTTTTATATATATAGATGATTTTCTACCGGCTTATCTGTTAAAATATACTTTCCTCTTTATATTATTACTATCAAACTTTTTATTAAAATCGTTATTCACGCGAGCGAAGACGCTGGCAGTAGCCAGTATTATAAAACTTTTCCATAATCCAACGCTTCAGATGTTATAATAGACGGCCCTTTGAAACTAACCTCTCATAACTTTCTTAGTAACAGTATGATGATCAAAGACGATAATACCGTTCAAAGGTAAATACCGACACGAATAATCAATTAAAATCTTATCTTATCTTTATTTTATTATAATATTATCATTGATAAGCTCGTGTCCTACTATAGTTGATAAGCGAACCGGCAAACTACTAGCATAAGCTACAGAACCTTTATGGTAAAGTAAATGAGGTTACGGGATCTATTCTCGTTTAAGCCGGCTGTTTGTATTTACCTTCTTCATCCTAGCATTATTCCCGGTATTTTATGTACCCAGGGTCTGCTTATTACTCTTATCCGGATTTGACAGGTTACTAGTTTTTACACGGAGCGATTGCCATCTGACCCCGCAACCCTAAGGGCGAACCAGTAACTCATTGGATAAGAGTAACTCATTGAATAAGTGAATTGCACTTATCAAGAGTTAACGGTTATTATAAGATGTTATTGATAATAACCGGGACCGACAGCTTAACGTGCTCTCCGAGGCACGGTGGGGAGACCCACACGGACAAACGCCCAGACCGAGACAGAAATTTTAACAAGCATCTGCCCGAGCGGGAATCGAACCCGCAACCGTCGAGACTAAAGGCAGACTCGCTACCCACAACGCCACAACGGTTGTTTGTATTTACCATAAAGACATATTCGGTAATGGATGGCCGTGTTTGTGGATTTTCGGACCCCCCGACTCAGGACAATACTGTTCTAATGGGAGTCGTTGGGAGGAGTTGTTAATTCAATAAAAAATAACAATTTGTTATATTGATTGCGTTAAATTAGCTCTTTTAATTCCAAGAGTTCCAGTTTCTGTTTAAACCGAAATTGGACACTGTAGCGAGATCTACACGCAGCACAACGTAACAACATTGTTACGTTGTGCTGACGGAATGCGATAGAAAGACCAAATTGTCACAATCCCGCATCAAACTATAGAAAATTAAAGCGACACCTCGTCTCCATCGTAAATAACGCTATCAGAGTTTTTTACGCTAGTAAAGAATATATACAACTTCACAACGTAAGACCGTAAGTCGTCGGGGTTCGGCCCACCAGGCAATGTCACCCACTTGTTCGGAGGATCCTTGCTTTGTGTTGGAGAGACATTCACATGTCGCACCTTCACAGTGGTTATCCTATTTTGTTGGATGGACATTTCATACCTCGAACCCTCCACAGGCACCAAACCAGACGTACCATAACCTAAAAAAGTAGCACCAGCGACGGCGGAACATGATGGAAATCTGTTTTGGGGGTTAAATGTCTGTCTGACATTACCACCATATTAGCCGAAAGGGAGGCTAGTGCAGATTTAAGATCGAGGGCGACCGTTGTGGCGTGTTATGTGTTGGCGTGTGTAGCCTTGCTTTTTTTTTTAATTTTTTTTTATTTAGCCTGCCTTTTTTTTTTTTTTTTACTTGGAGAAATGCAGTTACGCACTCGAGCGCCGGGACGGGTGCAATGGCGCAGGAGGTGTGAGGACTCGGAGCCGAGCTCCCCTACCCACTAAAACTCCAAGGTCTTGCCTGCCCTGAGTCTCGCGGGTTCGATTCCAGATCGAGGCGATTATTTGTATTGATTTTATATCTGTCTCGGTCTGGCTTTTGTCCTTGTGGGTCTCCCCAGCGTGCCTCGGAGAGCACGTTAAGCAGTCGGTCCCGGTTGCTATCACTTAACATCTGATAATAATCGTTAAATCTGGATAGGTAATCTGCTCTTATACAATGAGTTACTGGTTCGCCCTTAGTGTTGCGGAGGTCAGATGGCAATCGCTCTGTGTAAAACTAACCTGTCAAATCCGTAGTACCAGAAATACTGCTAGGAAGCAGAAGAGAAGGAGGTTAGTGCAGATCATCCATCCATCCACCTACCATGAGTTGGAGTAGAATCATCTGCTCATCTTCTTCTACTTCCGCCGGCGGTCTTTCCGAACCGATACGACTTGGGAACCTTCAAGAGAAGAGCGTATTCTTTCCTTAAAGGTCGGCAACGCGCCTGCATGCCTTCTTGTGTTGCAGATGTTCATGGGCGGCGGTGATCACTTAACATCAGGTGAGCCTCCTGCCCGTTTGCCCCCTCTTACATAAAAAAATCGAGCTAAATAAAAAGGAAAATGACATTTGGGGTGGAAGTAGGTACTCATCAAACAATAAGCAACATTACGAACATCGTCCAAGTTTTAGGTTATGGTTTAGTTATAAAAGCATTTATTTATTGGATAAGGACGTTGACCTTAATAAGCGTATCAGATCACTGACCGCCTATAATAAATGGAGGCATAGAGTTTTCGCTCCAAATCCGATTACAAGTTACATTTTCTGCTTATATATTTACTTAGTATGTAATATGATAGTCTTATTTACTAATACTTTTATAGACGAAGTTGTGGCGCAGCGGTAGCAATCAGGCGTTTAGTGCAACAGGCCGCGGGTTCGATTCCAGCTTGGAGCAGATTTTTTGTGTTCTTCCTTAACGTTGTGTACGTTTATGTTTTTGGTCACCATACACAAGATATAAATATTGTAGTGGCCTTTAAATGTGTAGCGTTTATTTTTTATTTATTCTATAGACGTTTAGCTCCAAATTTGCAAAAGCTTGTTATTATTAGGGTTCCGTACCCAAATGGTGCCACGCACGTCGGTGTTATCCGAATTGATACCGTTTTCCTTGCAAAACAAAACCTTTTCAATTAATTAACTTTTATTAAACCTAATGATTAATGACGATCGATTGGGCGTGTTGGATATAGAGTCTGTTTTCAGTCTAGACTAACAGGATTTGCGCTGAGAGAGGCTAGGTAAATAAAGCGATTTCGGGGCGTCGAAGCTTATTTGCGTAAGCGACCCCATGACATCGCACTATTGCATGAGGGTTCCGCTGAGCTTTAGTGTGTATTGCCTCTAACAAGCGGGCGAGCCCCACACTACCACTGTCTAGTGTACTTGACGAGTACACTACGTGCTGTGGTGTGCGTAAATGCATTTCTCAGCTAAAAAAAAAGATAATAATGTGATTCTATTGGTTCACACAAACTCGCTATGCATCCTCGCCTATCTCCGGTGGAAACGCAGCCTTAGCCTGTTTTGCAAAATGTTTTACGTACAAACGATGTGGTGTATGTGGTATATCACCCACACATGCATTTTTACCATGTTTATTATTAAACTTTGACACCCAATCCTACACGTGTCTGTGTGTTGTTATAGTCTTTGTATATCTACTGTTCACACAGGCGCGCGTTGCTTGGCAACACACACACACACACATACATATACAGATTCATATTCTTTTATAGATATTTTCAGTTCACACGCCCACAATGACCCAAGAGTTATTGTGATAGTTGTATATAAATATACAGGCTACGATATACACATAAATCTTATTAAAAGCTCTCACTTGAAGGTAAAATATAATGTTCATATGTATAGAGATATCCTAAAGTTTGTATGTTTGGGTGATTGGTTGTTTGTTACTCAATTAAACAATAATTGCCGTACGGATTTGGATAAAATTTTGCACTGATAAAGATTGTTCCTTTGATTAACACATACATTACGTACGATACGTACGATAAATAACAAAAAAAGTTTCCTTGGAATTAACAAGAGACGAACTACAGGAACTTCGATTGACTAGTACATCATTAAAATGTTATGGGCAGATGTTATAGTTCAGTATATAAGTTTTCAATAAATGTAACTAATGAAATGTAAAAATATAAAACCTTTACCCTCCGTATTTATACATATAAAAGAATACATGATTGACATAATATCAACGCCCAGTCTAAACCCTTGGCCCAAGAAAGCCGATATTTTCACAAGTGTTTGTTTCAAAACGTTAATGAGCACTAAGAAATTTTTTTTCGAAAATCCACCCTTAAAGGGGATGAAAGGTTGTATGGCATATCCGTCATTTTTTGCGAACAATTAAAGATAAAAACACGTTTTTAACATTTTCTAAAATTCCACCCTGGAGTGGTGAAAAGGGGGTTCAATGTTTGTATTAAAAACGCAATTCACGCGGGCGAACCCGCTGGCAGAAGCTGGTTCATATTTTGGTAATTTCATTATTATATAATTTAGATTTTATTCCTAAAACACTATCGACTAATCCCTTTATTAAATATTTGACTCCCATAATACTTGTCAATCAATCTTTTGTATCATTAAAAATACCTACTGATATAAGCATTGGCATTGTCTTATTTTTTACGTAAAAATATCACGTATCCAAAAATCTAAAGTTATGTTTAACATATTGCTCCAAAATATTTTAATCAAATATTTAAGAAAGATTACCCATTACATTGTTTATGACCCTTACCTATTACCTTACCGAATTATTATATTTACTATGTAATACTGTATTATAAGTATTTTTTTATGTTACTAAGTTGGCAAGCAAGCATACGGTCCACCTGATCGTAAGCGGTCGCTGTAGCCTACAAGCGCTTGCAACACCATTAGAAGGTGCCACTCAGGCGTTACCAACCTCGAGATATTGGTTCTTAAATCTCCTTTGCTTAGTAATTTCACTAGCATACAGTGCCCTTCAAACCGAAACACAGTAATGCCGAAGACACTACTGCTTTGCGTTAGAATATTTGGCACTGCGGTAGTATCTACCTAGCTGGCCTCTTGCAACAAACCTACCACAAGTGGGACTGATTGCACTGGTGCAATAATCTCTGCTGTGACAGTTTACCGGCAGCGGGCGATGCGGTTATCATTGAAATAAACGAATTTTTATTTTTATTAATGAATAATAATTTGAATTTTTGCGAGGTAGGTCTTCATTGTCTTATTGTCTATATGGCATGCACGTCACTAAATATTTGTGTATAAGCATACTTATATATAAAACATTCTCTGTCAGCCAATCTTCCGACATGTAAGAAAAAAAGTTTAGTCTACAGAACGTTTCTAGGAAACAGCCATACATTCGAAAAACATTATATGTGTGACGACGTTGTGGCGCAGCGGTACCTGCCTTAAACGCCACAGGTCGCGGGATCGATTCCCGCTCGGAGCATAATATGTTTGTATTGACCATGCAAGCATATTTTCCGGTCTGGGTGTATTTGTCCTTATCATTGTGAATGTTTCCGGACCCCCGACACAGGATATTACTATCCTAATGGGGGCCGTTGAGTGTGCAGCGTTTATTTATTTATTTTATATTTATTTTATTATTATATCTCTATCTCATTCGAATCAGGAAAAAATTCTTAATAGATAAAAGATTTCATCATCAAAAAATCCCTTTCTCGAATTATCTAGAAAATTATTTTTATTTCATTCACTCATAAATATTATATCAGTTGAAGCTACACGCGTTTATAGAAATTTAGTCTTTATTTCTATGGTATGAGGTATACTATCGAATGGTATTACACTGACCTTGTCATTATCGTGAACTTGTTTACAAAGCAAACAGGAATTTCGTATTTCGTAAATCGATTTCGATACGAATCCAATGTTTCTATAAGTAGTAGAGCCATGCTTCTCCCAGCACAAATGAGACTTGACCGGGGAAGTACTACCCTCTCATAATCAGCGTAAAGTAACAGTAGGTACTGTTACCTCTATTCCTTCCTTTTTTCCCTTTTCATCCATTCCCTCTTTTTGTTCCTTTTGTTCTTTGGGTTGGCAACGCACTTGTGGCACAAGTATTGCGCGCGTTCATACGTTGCGGTGACTGCCTACCTCCAGGCGGACTTTATGCCTGTTTGCCTACATTCATGAAATAATAAAAAATTGCTTTCTTATTTAAATTCGAAACTGCTCAGTGGATAGAAAGCGTATGTAAATAAAGGTCGTGGTCTTATATCCATTGTAAGGGCCTCGGATTTTTCAATTGCTTGTTTTAAATTAATCTCGTACTTTACTGACGTGTATATAATTATGAATCTGTGGTTAAGTTCCAAATACTGTTCCTTAAGCCATTTCCCAGCTGTGAGACATTAATAGAATGCTAAATTACTTTTTCCACTTAAACTTTTCGGAAGTAACTTTTATTTACTTTTAAGTCTGATAACGTTCATTGTCAAAGGTTATCTTTGTTAGTATGTTGAGTTAATGATAAGCAAAATTGGTAATGATTATTAAGTTAAGGAAAGTGCTTGCATTGCATTCGACCGCCAATGATACTTTATAATATAATTTAAAAAAACCTGACATGAAATCTAAAAAAAAAAATTTCTCAATTTTTCAAAAATTTCTCTCTTCAAAAGTCGGTGCACATTATAAAGCACAGACTTCTGAATTTTCATTTATAATGGTGGGCAAATGACTTTACTCCACTTGAAGTTGTAGTAAAATCCAAACGCGAAGGCGGCTACTACAGTCGTGGAAAGCAAACTGCGCTAGCAACCCTCGCCTCGCCTACGCGCAAGATGCTTCTTCACGCCTTGTTTGAAGGAGCCCAGATTATAGTAAGGAGGGTTTCCTCTCCTTTACCGACAATGCATTCCGCTTTTTAGTGCGAAAGTGAAACCAATTGGCAAACTTCTTTGCTCCTCATGTTGCTGTTGTTTGCGAAGCAATCGACGCCACAGTTGTAGAAAAATGCAGAAAATTTGATATTTTAATAACAAGTTGGCATTGCGTTTTTATAAGCTTTGAACCAATAACTTCAACATTTTCGTTTGTCGGCTTTTTCGGGTTTATTATTGCATCATACAAAAAATATAGTACAAGATTATGATGCAGTTTTCGCCGTTTTAAAAGCTTTATGTTCTACGTATGTATGTGTAGGTTTCGTTTGATTTCTCAATAACTTTACAATAACGGATCCTTGAAATCAATTAAATATTTAAAAAGAATTTCTGTATTACTAATATTTGGCATAACCGTGGTGTAAATAAACGTCTGACTATGATCGCGTCGCCGCTCGGAATAAAAACGAAAATTTGTTATAATTGTTTTTCGGGGTATCTTTTATGTTATGTATATCTGAATTCTAGCGTGTAGTCTATAGTAGACAGTAATGTCTATGGCATGGTGGTAGGTCTTTTGTTGCAAGAGGCCGGCTAGTTAGGTACCACCGTAGTGTTAAATATTTTACCGCCAAATACTATTGCTTAGGCATTACTGTGTTCGGGTTTAAAGAGCAGTGTAGGCTAGCGAAATTACTGGGCAAGGAAGATTCAAGAACCAATATCTCGAGGTTGGCAACGCGCGAGTGGCACCTACTAATGGTGCTGCAAGCGCTCATAGGCTACGGCAGCCACTTACCATCAGGTGGGCCGTATGCTTGCTTGCCAACTTGTAACATTAAAAATGTAAAAAAAGAAACGGATACTTAGAGTTGATTTTATTTTGTATAATTATATACATAGATTTGACATTAATATTTTTAGTCAATACTTTCCAGTACGTTATCAAATTGAAATTCCGTTTAATGTTTCATTACGTGTGATAACAGCTAGTACTGCGCACAATCGCTTTACGCGAACCGTCATACTTATCACTGAGTCACCCGATCACGTGTTCGCGTTGAGGTTAGTACGCGTACGGTAATACGAGATTAATATACTATTAATGCTATAGTATCGATTTTTTCTATAAAGAATATTAGCAATGCTTTTTCGAGGCATTAGTAATATTCCTATTGCCCCTTAAAGCTTGCGCTAGGAGTGGGTACGACAATAACTCAAGGGGGTTAGGATCGAACCCGCGACTCGCGTGAACAGAGTGGAGCCGGCCCTTCTATTTTTTCTATGTAAGAGGGTGCTAACGGGCAGGAGGCTTACCTGATGTTAAGCGATCACCGCGGCCCATGAACATCTGCAACACCAGAGGTTGTGCAGGGCGTTATGTAACCTTTAACATAAAAAATGTAGAATATTAAATGAAAGTATTCGTACTCTTGTATTTCGTTAGGAGAGAAAGAAAAAACTGAATGCCCAAACTCAACCACTCGTGGTCTCCCATCTTACCCTGGTGTTTAAAGCCTTAGACGACGGTGACTTACGATCAGGCGGACCGTACGCTTGTTAGCCACTATTTTAGTAAATAATAGAAGCCTTAATAGCTCAACGGTAGAAGCGCCGATTTCGCTCCGTTAACGCGAGAGTCACTCTTAGCGCAAGCTTCTAGCTTATTTGGAGGGGCAATAGGAATATTAGTAATGCCTTGAAAAAGCACTGTTAATATTATTAAAGAAAAGTTTTCGACAAACGAAATGAACAATTTTTTGTCCTATTCAACCTTTAAAAAGCACCTTTCACAATCGCTCGTACGAAAGCTAAAAGCATTGTTACACGATTTGACAGATAGTCTTTTAGTTCCAACATTTCTATCGAGCTAAATTGCTCTGTATCTCTCATGAAATAGAGTATATTTTTATTAAAACATTGAAAATAAAAGGTCGTTAATTGCATGATAAATCAGGACCACTTAGTTCCGTTGTGACGTTTCGCATTATATATTAACGTAACGAGCAAAAATATGAATTAGCCTTTAAGACGAGGGATTAAAATATACAATACAGTGTTTTTAATTTCGTTGCTATTTATTTGACATTGACATTTTGTTGGTATATAATATTTTGAGTGAGTTGCATTTGTTTTCTTGTCTGTACTTAAGTAAGTACAACTGGAGGCCTTAAGTAGGCCTTTTATTGGAAGAGGCTAGCTAGGTAGGTACCACGGTAGTATTAAATATTCTACCGCAAAGCAGTGTGCATTTGCATACATCTTCTCGAGGTTGCCGGCGAGCGAGTGACACCAATAACTGGTGTTACAAGCGCTCATAGGATATGATAATCGCTTACCATCAGGTGGGTCGTATGCTTGCTTGACCACTTAGTAACGTAAAACAAAAAAAGTTGATTGATTATTTAAAAAAATCTAAATGCTCTGGCGCTTACAAACGAAACGCAACAATGTGAATACTGCTAATTTTGTTAAGCCGAACCTTTAATGGCAAAAATGTTTGCTATTTATATTTGGTGTAATCTTGAAGGGTGATTGAGTATGTAATTAAAGGTGCGAGGGGTAATAAATTAGCACTCGTGGACCTCACAGTTACATTATGAGCTTTTCGGGTCCTTATTTGATTCTATTTTTAATATCCCCGGCGTTGTTTGGCGGGTTGTGCAGCATAGATTATTCCACCAGTGCAATCAGCCACACTGGTGGTAGGTCTTTTGTTGCAAGAGGCCGGCTAGGTAGGTACCACCACAGTGTCAAATATTCTGCCGACAAATAGTAGTGCTTAGGAATTACTGTGATCCGGTTTGAAGGGCACTGTATGCTAGTGAAATTACTGAGCAGAGGAGATTTAAGAACTAATATCTCGAGATTGGCAATCCGGGAGTGTCACCTACTAATGCAAAGCACTTGAAACACGCAAGTGCTTTTAGGCTACGGCTACCACTTACCTTCAGATTGCTTGTTTGCCAACTTGTAACATAAAAAAATATATATATATAAATAAATAAATTTTGTTTGAATGGTACACTTTGAAATATTTAAAATTATTTTGAAGATCCTACGTACGTACATAAAGACATGTCAAAAACTTTTTGACGTGATAACGTCTTACAAATTGATGAATGCCGGCTTCACGCACGAAAAAGAATGACTCATTGTCACGTTCCGCCTGAGCTGAGCGTGCAAGCGAGAGCGCGGAACAAGCGATAGAGAGGCACGATCGGCCTAACCGTTCAATATTTTTCATCAATGCTTTCTTATGACGTTACCAAGTAAATCTATCGGTCCGTAAACCACCTATACAGACAATCAATTTTTTAATTGCATAAAATCTTCATATTATCCTTACACACTAACCCTAATTATTTTATTTTCTTAAGAATAATTATTAATATATTGATTTCAAAGTTCGAAAGTTTGATTTCACTCGATTCGAACTCAGTTTTGTTGAATAAAACTTCGTCTGCGAAGAACCTGAACTCCTTAAGTGCTTTGAAGCTACAACCTCAAAATGTAAGAGCAAAATATCAGGCTATCGCTACATTTAAATTGTTTTCATACGTATTGTGTAATAAAGTAATTTTGTAATAAACATAATAAGAAAACTGAAAGAACCGCTTGTTTTTCTAGTAATTTGTGTTTTCGGACTCATCACAAATAGATTTTCTATGAACTACAAAAAGAATAACAGATTATCTAGTAAATAATGGTACTGTTGTTGTTGTTAAATTAAATATTGCATGTAATCCAACTGCTTCAAAAAGAGGGTTATGATTTTCAATTTTAGTTATGAATGTGTGTATTAGCTGCGCTATGCTATTTACATGTCTTGAGGAATTTAGACGCATGGTTCTAAAATACTGTCGCCTCATTTACAAGAGTAAGGCTGCCTGACCATTGATGAGGAGCGAGGCAGCGGAGCGGAGCGAGCGAGTATTGCGGAGCGGAGTTGCGGACTGCGGACTGTGTTTGTCGGTTTGTCCATTGACAGGGAATTGGGGGGATGCCCCGAAGCTGATCCGTTTCCCCGCCGCCCCGCACCGCTACCACGCGCCCCTTCCAAAAATATATGTGCGCTACCACTGCGCCACAACGTCGTCGTCTTTAGCTTTTATTTCAGAATGTTCTGAGAAAAAGCGATTAAATTAAGTTAACCAATATATGATTATTTTACAGATTTTACTTTAACTTTTTTATGTTACTAAGTTGACAAGGAACCATACGGCCCACCTAATGGTAAGCGGTTGCCGTAGCCTTTGAACGCTTGCGACACTATTAGTACGCCTTGCCAATCTCGAGATATTGGTTCTTAAATCTCCTCTGCCCAGTAATTTCACTAGCCGACAGCCCCTTCAAACCGAAACACAGTAATGCCAAAAACACTTCTGGTTTGCGGTAGAAAATTAACACTGCGGTGATAACCACCTAGCCGACCTCTTGCAACAAAAGACCTACCAGTGTGACTGATTGCACTGGTGGAATAATCTCTGCTGTGACAGAGATTATCTTAACTTTTATGATTATGTTTAACATATTCGCGTCATACTCTTGGCCCTCCACAAGTGGTTTTAATACCGCTA
This sequence comes from Hestina assimilis, assembly GCA_023373885.1. Taxonomy (NCBI): domain Eukaryota; kingdom Metazoa; phylum Arthropoda; class Insecta; order Lepidoptera; family Nymphalidae; genus Hestina; species Hestina assimilis. The sequence goes on along the minus strand of CM041767.1, from coordinate 4,777,455 downwards.
AAAGTGAAATCGTTCGCGGACCGCATATTGCTACCTACGGAACCATGCTCTAGTGGTAATGTACGAGGCCAGTCATTAGCAGTCTAGATCCCCTGCATATTTAGTAACTTTTTTATATGTGTAATATTTACTACTTTCACTGACATCGGAATTCCCGGTTCCGTATGACGCATAGTTTATGTCTGGATAAAATTAGACACAGATATGTTAAAGGAAAATCCCCAGGGCGTTATTTAGTACTAACATTAAAGTAATGTGGTTATATCTACATTAACATTTTATGTACATATACAGACAACTTGCTGTGCCCGCGGCTTCGCTCCTTGGGTGAGATCGCTCTGTTCCACAAACTAACCGCATGTTATCGCCCTCCCGCACTTTCTTATTACTGGGCTTAGTATCGTATCGATATTATTCCTCAAAAAATGCTATGCTAGCTATGAAATGCATAAAGAATTTTTCAAATCCCGATCAGTAGTTTCCGACATAAGCGCTTTCAACTAAACAACAAACTCTTCATTTTTATAATATTGGTATAGATTTCATTATTTGAAAAACAACAAACCGAGTACGCTTCCCTAAACAGTTTCTTAATTTTTTTTTATGCGATCAAGTCTCTTGGTAGTAAGGGCTCATACGCTTGTAACACAACCACCTTTCATTTGTAGGGGACATGCGTTACCAACGTCGAGGTTCTTAAATCTCCTTTGTCCCGTTACTTTATTAGCTACAGTTTCCTTTACACAATAATGTAAAACATACTACTGGTTTCCGGTAGAATATCTGAGACTGCGGTGGTACCTACCTAGTCGGCCTCTTGAACTACAAGGCCTATCACTAATGGCGAGTTATTAACTCTTATATTTTGCAGATTCCAATTTATAGGATATTCCTTTATAAATCCGTCACCAAATTTGACTTCGAAAGTATATATGTATGACTAGCTGTGCCCGCGGCTTTGCTCCCGTCGATTTAGACCGCCCTATTCCACAAACTAGCCGAATGTTATCTCACGCCCGTATTCTCTTCTTATTTTTCTCGGTTTCTAAGTACTGTATTGTGATGTTATATAGCCTATAACCTTCTTCAAGAAATGTGCTATCAAATGCAAGAAGAATTTTTCAAATCTTTTTAGTAGTTGTAGCGTTTACCGCGTTCATAACTCGCCAGGTCTGCTGCCTGTTACTGCTACTTGCTACTACTCGTCAACCGCGTTTAGAGGTCAGCCAGCGTATAATCAGTTGTACCCTGATAAAAAGGTAACACACCTGCATGCCCTCTGGTGCTGGAGGTGTTCATGGGCCACCACTAAAATAAAAAAAAAACTTAATTTTCTAACAAATTTAACATTCCTATTTATCGAAGTTTCAAACTATGGTTAAAGTCAAAATGGCGTCTCAAAATTCAATTTACGAGGCGTTGTTTGTCGTTGAAGTGTTACTCATTAAATTACCGGATTAATTATATTAATGACGGTACGTTACGTGCGCTATTTAGACATAGTCAACGTAAAGCGTTCGTAATTAACTAGGCACTAGCCTCCGACTCCGTCTGTAGGAGTTTATAACTACAGAGAAGTGCTTTCTATAAAACGTAACTTGACTTTTGATTTGTATGTGAAGTTATCTAACGCAAAAAAGCATCATAATCCGTTTAGTCATTTTTTCCTTTAGCGATTACAAACAGTTGGATGAAAAGATATAAAAAAGAATTCATAAAACGGTTTATAAATTACGGAGTTCTGAGTCGAAAACCATAAATTATTATTTTACTAGCGGCCCGCTCCGGCTTCGCACGGGTATAAAATATATAGCCTATGTCATTCACTGAAAAATGATTAAAATCGATCCAGTAGTTTCGATTTATTCATTACTGCCCGTGGCCCGCACGCGTTAAATGTAATTATTTACGACATCACATTAGAAACCTCAAAAAATTTTTTTCTCCACTATTTAAGGGATGTTATTATACATATAAACCTTCCTCTTCAATCACTCTATCTATTAAAAACTGCATCAAAATCCGTTGCGTAGCTTTAAAGATTTAAGCATACATAGGGACAGAGAAAGCGACTTTGTTTTATACTATGTACTGATTTAAACACACGCACCAAAATAAAAAGACAGGATAAAAACAACGCAGATGAGCAAATTTAAATTTGCACAAACGGCGGTCGCATTGTTTAGGAAAGATCTCTTCAAGACAACCTTGGGATTGGATGGGATCCTATCCCCAGGACCAGGACCCTATATCCGCATGGAATAACAAAATTCGAGCCCTTAAAACATTTCATCACCAATTTTGTCACGCTTTGGGTAGGTTTTTAAACTAGAATTATACCCTTTTAAACATAGAAAGAATTTTCAAAATCAGTCAATCAGTTTTCAAAAATGTCGGAGTTCTGAGGTAACAAACAAAAAATTAACCAAATTGAGAAAATCCGTTTTGAAGTCGAAAAGTAGTTTTTAAGAATAAAGTTATAACAATATTATTTGTATAGAACTCTTCATTGATACTTTATTAATATCTTTAACCAATTGTTACTTCACAAACCATATATGTTGTAAATTATTTAGGAATATTCATAAGCTGAGGTAATATCGTATTTTCAAGGTCCCCCAAAATATGTCTCGAGCGTAGGGTTGGCAAACGTATTATCCAAATTCCGTTCTAAAACAGGCACTATCGTTACAACACTGCGTAGATAACGTCTGGCCGGGTTAAGTCTGTTTTCCATCAAATTAAATAGATATTCTTAAGCTATATATTGAAGTTATACTTCTTTTGGCGCGTTAGAGAAAAATTATGAGAGTAAATTTTTACGATGCGCGCGCACACCGTTTAAAAAAACCGACAAACTGAAGTTAGCTATAGTCAACATTTTAGTTTTTTGTGATATTTAAATAAACTTTATTTAACTAGATAATGCGTTAAAAAAAACTTAAAAAAATAAAACTTTCAATGAATTAAATACCTTTTTTCTATTGTTAGTAGTTTTTTTTTTACAAACGTAGAATAAGGCGAAAAATAATTTTTTAAAAGATTTTTATCTTGTTACGCCAAAGAAGTATAAATTCTAATGCGTGTACATAAGTATACATATACACTTTTTTTTTTCAATTTTTCCACTTAGTTTGCAACTAAGCATACGACTCAATATAAGCGCTTTTATTTTTCCTAATGGGGCCGTTGATTGTGTAGCGTTTATTTATTTATTATTATTCGTATTTACAAAAAAAAAATACATCCGCATTTACACATACACTGTTATAAATGTAGATGACTCAACAAAACACGATAAGACATTCTAAACGTTTGCGATGCTCTAGCAATGCTATCATTGGAACGGGATCCTAATGATCTATTTTGTAATCTTAACCGGCTTGTCTGCTGTGATTAATTATTTACACATATATAAAATATACATACAAATTTTTATTTCGAATAAAAAATGTCTACCGTATAGTGTAATCGCGCTTTAATATTAAGGATTAAAGGTTTTGTCTGTCATTTAAATAAATAAATAAATAAACGCTACACACTCAACGGCCCCCATTAGGATAGTAATATCCTGTGTCGGGGTCCGGAAACATTCACAATGACAAGGACAAATACACCCAGACCGGAAAATATGCTTGCATGGTCAATACAAACATATTATGCTCCGAGCGGGTATCGAACCCGCGACCTGTGGCGTTTAAGGCAGGTTCGCTACCGCTGCGCCACAACGTCGTCTTTGATATAAAGCAACAACATATACACAAATAAGTCTAAATAATTTTTTCATCTGTCCGATGGTTAATCGCTGAAACTCTTATCCCTAATTTTTAACCGACTTCAAAAAAGGAGGAGGTTCTAAACTGTTTTTTTTTTTTCTTTTTGTGTTTGTTACATCGGAACTTGCTACTGGGTGATCCGATTTTGATGATTCTATTCTATTTTAAAGCTGGTGCGTCCCGTGGTCTAGTTTTGACAATGGCATCCATGAAAACATCATATTACTCTTAAATGTGCATTGAATACGTTTGCTAAATTCGTAACTAAGAAGTGTAACATAAAATGTTTTTCGTAAAATTTATTTTATTAAGAGACTCCCAGGTACCTAAATCTAATGTTATAAGTTTCATGCGATAACAAAAAATATTCTGTATAGCGCATCTGCAGAAACAACCAGTTAAAATACGATTGATAACATTTTTGTTTCTTAGTACATATAATCAGAACAATTCACGCTACTGAATAAATTTTGATGAACTTTACAACCTCCAGAATCCTTTGTCTCGAAAGTAGTTTTAGGTTTCCATACGACAATAAACTTTAATAAACGCTACCTACTCAAAGGCCCCCATTACGATAGTTATATCCATCCAGACCGGAAAACATGCCTGTATGACCAATACAAACATCTGTTGTCAGCGGGTATCGAACTGGCGACCTGTGGCCCTTAAAGCAAGTTCACATCTGCGCCACAGGGTATCGAACACAATAAAACTTGTTTGCATTCTTCGCTCCACGTGGACGAATACGCGGGCTATGCGTCTTATTTCATTGTTGCACTCTGTTTATTTGTGACTCAAGCTTGCGTCATAGATATCTTCAGTCTTACCTCTAGCATTATTTCCGGTATATGTCAGGGTATTACTTTTTACACAGAGCGATTGCCATCTGACCTCCGCAACACTAAGGGCGAACAAGTAACTCATTGGATAAGAGCAATTTACTTATGGAGAGTTAACTATTATTATCAGATGTTATGTGATAACAACCGGGACCGACAGCTTAACGTGCTCTCGGAGGGACGTTGGGTAAAACCCACAAAGACTAATCTTAATTGTGAGACTGCAGGGCGTGTAAATAAATAATACATACATAAATTTTAAAGCATCATCTTCCTTCTTGGATAGTCGGTTAAACAAAACATCATCCGATCAGCAACATTTTGCATTCTAAATTCCATCGGAATGACGAACTGACATTGTAAATTACTAGTATCTTGATCCGATTTCGTCTGCGTCAACTTCAAATAAATAAATAAACGCTACACACTCAACAGCCCCTATGAGGATAGTTATGTCCGGAAACAAATAGGGACAAGGACAAACACAGCCGAAGAACACATGTCTGCATGGTCAATACAAACATCTGCTCCGAGCGGCAATCGAATCCGCGACCTGTGGCGCTTAACTTTTTATTTTTTTAGGTGGAGAAATCCTCATGGATACCCCGGAGCTGGGGCTGCCGGGGTTATGTGAGACTCTTACTCACTAAAACTCCACCAGGTTTCGTCTCTACGCAGTCGACGGCCGGGGGCATTCGTGCCGAGCACTTGACCCCGTCTGGCCGTCGCTACGTCTGTCTGCGTCAAAAGCGGACGCAGACCCTCCTCACCCTGTTGGGCATGAGAGCGAGCAGAAACCCAAAAGGCTCGCTCTCGTCCTCGCGGGGGGCCTGTGCAATGCGAACGCCTGTCGCCCTAGCGACATTCGCCCGCAGGTCACCCACTACGGCAGCGTAGCTCGGTGCCACCACCTTCTACGCTGCCCCATCCTCCTACGCCTCGACGCCTCCACTAGGGGGTCGTCAGTACGCAGGCGTTGGGCCTCCCTTTTGCGGGACATGACAGTCTCGCAAAACTCGGAGACCGCCGTCCACGCCTGCCTGCTACACAACATGGCCCGGATGATCTCGGGCAATGTGAGGTCCGTACCTACTACGGCAATAAGCCGTAGCCTCTCCACTGTCCACGCTGGACACTCTTCTAACGTGTGCTGGGCGGTGTCGTCCACCCCCCAGTCACACGACCGGCACACGGGGCTTGACTTCCTGCACACAATAGTATGCAGGTACCTGTCAAAGCACCCGTGCCCCGACAACATCTGCGTCAGGTGGTATGTTAGGGAGCCCGACTTGCGCTCGACCCATTTCCTGAGCGATGGCTGGATGCCGGCAATAGCCCAATGTCCAGCCGTCGGCTCTAGGAGCTCTTGCAACCACCTCTCCATCATCAACCTATTACCCCTCCTTGTGGCGCTTAACTTAAGGCAGGTTCGCTAGCGCTGCGCCACACCGTCGTCGTCTTAAGTTATTTTTTAGAAAAGTGCTTTTTCTAAATGAAATTTATCTTTTTTCTTTATCTGTGTAACAAACATATTCTATTTGCAATATTAGTTAGGCTACGCCCGCGGCTTCACTCGGGTGGTGTGCCGATTTTTCTTGATTGCATTCCGTGAAATTCTTTTTCTGAAATAAAAATAGCTTAAGTTACTTTTTATAACATTTTCCCGTTAAAATAAGTCCAGCCGTTTCAGAGATTAGCCGGAGAAAATAAACAGACAGACAAAAATTTTAAATTTTTTTTTATGTAAGCCTATATTATATACTTTGATATGCATTCAGTGAAAAGCTGTTAATTTGGAATTACAAACAGACACTATATATTTTTTAATTTATTTGTATCTAGATACTGTGGCCTTAAATTTGGACTGAATGTCCTTAAAAGTATTACGTAATAATCGTAAATTTACATCGACCGACATTGAATGGACAGCCGTAATCCCGATGTTCAAAGCCAGGAATTAGTTCGGACCCCGGAAAGTGGGTTACGCGTGTAAAAGTATATTCTTTTTATCTCGCTAAGGTTTTTCTCGAGAAAATTTTTGTAAGGACCACGTGTGGGTCTTGACACATTGCTCACTTAACAATGTGTAAGTACGCATAAAAAATGTGACGTCATTTCTTTTTTTTTTTTCGGAATACAAGTTGACGAAAAAATATAAAACACATTGACTAACAAAGTTTCCACGTATAACTTAATAATAATTTAAAAAAAACAATTAATTATTTATGCATCAACATTAAACAATTTTTTAACATTTTTTCCTCTTATTCATAAGTTTAATTTTTATTGTTTCAAAATTGATTTATGACAGCTAAAAGAAAAGGTCGTGTAACCTGCATGACTTGTAAGAAATTCTGAGATACCTAATCTTAAGAGCTTAAATCCTTAAAGCTCCTTATTACGCCTTTGTACAGCAGTGAAATTCAATAAATGTGAAAGGTTGTATGTTTGGATATTTGTTACTCAATCACGCAAAAACGGCTGAACGGATGTAGGTTCCTGTGGGTCTATCAAAAAACATTCTACAGATGTGTCCTATTTACTTGTAAAAAAATCATTTCTCTCTGGTGCCAATTCGGAGATCACCGAGAACGAAGTAGCGGGCATGTTCTAGTAACATTATTTATGCGAAAATGAGTTTTTTTGAAACGTTTTTAAGCATAAACCATTAAACCAATACAAATCGGATGTATTCATATAAATTTCGTAGTAGTAGAGCCATGCTTCTCCCAGCACAAATTGGCCAGCTCGTCCGCAGAAGTACTACGTATCAGTAGGTACTGCTGCGTTTCGTGCGATGAGTGAGAGAGCTGGAGGCCCAATTTGCCGCCCCTTGTGTACCCTTCCTTTTATATCTTTAGGGCATGAAAGTTTGTATAGGGATCCAAATATTTCTTAATATTATACAAACATTATTTATATTAAAAATGTGTTATCACTACATAGTATAAAACAAAGTCGCTTTCTCTGTCCCTATGTATTCTTAAATCTTTAAAACTACGCAACGGATTTTAATGCGTGGTTTTTTTAATAGATACATTGATTGAAGAGGAAGGTTTATATGTATAATAACATCCATTAAATAGTGGAGAAAAAAAATATTTTTTGAGGTTTCTAATGTGATGTCGTAAATAACAACATTGAACGCGTGCGGGTCACAGGCAGTAATGAATAAATCAAAACTACTGGATCGATTTTAATCATTTTTTCAGTGAATGACTTAGGCTATATATTTTATACCCGTGCGAAGCCGGAGCGGGCCGCTAGTTTACTAATATAAGAAACGGTAACTATACGGTTTCAAAATTACATTTTTTCTCATATCTAAACGTCCCTCTCCGAACACTCATTTATCATTACAGGACTGTAGCTTATATTGAAGGCAACTCATCCTATCTCGTCAATAGCTCTCTCGGGTCCCATCGAGACACTCCCTATACCCACCCTACTTATTTATATAACTTTGAAATAGATAAATATAACATCTAGATACTTCAAAAGATGGATTTGCTCTTCTCAGAATTCAATCTCCGTTCTTAAAGCTACAACGTGCCTTTGATAGTAATTGAATAGGAAGATGTAATAGGTTGGACGTATCTTGTATTAATGTTACTGGCTACTGCTCGCTGCTTTGTCTGCGTACAATTAGTATTTCAAGTACTTTCGTCATACCCAGCATTAATTACGGTATTATACCCAGGGTCTGCTTATTACTCTTACCAGGATTTGACAGGTTTTTACACAGAGTGATTGCCATTTGATCTCCGCAACCCTAAGAGTGTGAGTAAGAGTAAAATGCCTGTCAAGAGTTAACGATTATTATCAGATGTTATGTTAACAATCGAGACCGACAGCTGCCATGCTACCTTTAGAATAGTGTTCTGTCGACATCTTTGGTTACGGAACCCTAAAAAACATACATAGATATCAACTCGTATCGTATCAACAATAAAATATGTGCAAGCTTTTAAAATGAAGCAGCAGCGATATGTCGAAAACCGCATCCAATTTCGTACAGCAGAGAAGACTGAGGTATGAGGTAGGGTTTTATTTATTTATTTATTTATTTATTTATTTTTTTTTTTTTTTTTTTTTTTTTTTTTTTTTTTTTTTTTTTTTCAGAGACTCAGCCGTGATAAAGGGACAGCCCTCACGGGGGCTCAAATTTGATTCCGTCCTTAGGGTGTCCCCTGCGAAGCCGAACCACGGCTGAGGACGTCATCGGAGACCTCTACATGGAATAAGGCATAACACTATACGACACATAGACAAAAAAAACAAAATTCTAATAATAACTGTTTTGACTTCCATTGTTATAAAGAATAATAGCAAAAACGTTAATTGTTTTTCATTATCCTTTGTGTAGTAAAAACTAATTATTTTTTGAAATTATTTTAAAAGTATTCAGTCGTCGCACAGCAACAAGTGTCTACATTTCAGATAAAAAAAAGGATTAAAAATAACTGATTTAATACATTTTTATCATTTTCACAAATGTCTAGATCTGTCTATTGTTTACTATGTTTTTTTATGCTAAAAAGTTGGTTAGAAAATAATAAAGCATATTCTTGTGTAGCATTTAGTCTTGCATTAAAATCGGTTCAGTATATCAAAAGCTATTTTCAATGTTAATGACAGCAGCGTGAGCTAAGTATGACAGATTTTGTTACTCTCCTACACTCAAAAACTACTCTACGGATTTGGATGAAATTTGACACACAAATAGCTTATTACCTGAATTCACATATAGGATACATTTTATCGCGTAAAAATGTTAAGTTCTGTTGTGATTATCAAAAAACGACATTAAAGCGATCAGAGCCCCGGGCACAGGTATGCTTTATAAATGTTAGAGGGGGGACCACATTTTTATGGCTTTAGGAGCTAATATGTCAACAACTACTAACTTAATCGCGGAAATCAAAATCAAACCTTATTATTATTTTTAAAAACCTATCCAAAGATACCTCACAAGTTGCGATACGATAAACTTATTTTTTAACCCTCAGTTACATGTATGGAATGCTACCCTTGCTTTTTATATATTTTATTATTTCATGGTAAAATTCCATAGCGGTTCAGAATAAACCTATTTAGTATATTTCGTATAGCCCATAGTCTATTCTTATAATTTATTTATTTTTCTCTAACAGAATGTTGACATGAGGTAGCAGTTTCCATACTCCTGAGTCTCGTTCTATGAGTTAGAACGGAGACTCAAACTCGCTAAGAGAGTCGTATACTTGTTTTTTACCTTTGAAGCATGATAAAGGAAAAAACTGGCGCATACATAAACGAGTTAGTTCATTAATAAATTCAGTGATTCACAGAACTAGAAATAACATTATTCAAATTGTTCAGTTCTTGGAAAATTTAAGGGGAAAAATTGTGATATATATCTTATGGACTATAAAAAATAATTTTAGGTCTGCGATGAGATTCAAATACAGAGTGAAACGACAATCCTTACAACTCTTTATTCGCATTAAAAAGTAGCCAATGTCATTTCTCAGGCTCTCGACTATCTGTGTGCCAAATTTTATTTAAATCGGTTCAGTAGTTTTGGCGTGAAGCGTGACAGACAGAAAGACAGAGTTACTTTCGCATTTATAATATTAAAGGATAAATAAAAATAAATCGTCGAAATGTATTTAAGTAAAACTTCAGAACGGCTCCATATAATTGGATTTTTTTTGTTATTTCTTGTAATGGTGAATCGGAAAGTTTCTATGGAAAAATTTGTATTACGTAATGTTATGTATGCAGGAAGGTAGTTTATAGGTAGGAGACCCAAGAACGGGTTAAACTCCCACGGTAACCGGACGAAGTCGAGGCGGGCTCCTAGTATATTATGATAGGTTTTATATGTGCGTTTATTTATATACGTTTATATCCACAATGACTGGTGTAATTTGGAAGAAATTTGGAACGCAAATATATTTTTTTTTATGTTATAAGTTTGCGGATTGCTGTAGCCTATGAACGCGCGCAACACCATTATTATTGCCACTCACGTATTGCCAACCTCGAGATATTGGTTCTTGAATCTTCTTTGCCCACTAATTTCACTAGCCTACAGTGCCCTTCAAACCGAACACAGTAATGCCTAAGCACTACTATTTGGCTGTAGAATATTTGACACTGCGGTGGTACCTACCTAGCCGGCCTCTTGGAACAAAAGACCTACACCACCAATGTAATATTTATACCCCGATATTATATTTTCGAGATCGGAAACTGAACGGGTAAAATCGCATTGCGCAACTTGTACGTAATTACCAACGGGTTACGTTATCTCGTTTAATTGACAGTTTATGATTCATTAAGATAATGCTGTTTTAATGAATTGTGACGTGACGTGACGTGTTCACGTTGTGAAAGCTATTTTATATCTATAGGTATCTGCGATGTTCTTTTACTATTATTGAGGATATTTACTTCGATCATGGGACCCAATAAAATCTCCTCGGTAGCCTCCTCCTCCTCCTCCTCCTCAGTGAAGTAGAGAGGCTCCGGGATCTCTTGGAGAACTCTAAAGCCTCAGTGGGCGAAACATGACCCCCTGCGCTTCTCACGCAAGCGCATACGGTAGTCGGTGCCAAGCCGACTGCCGTTCTCCTCAGGGCCGCTCAACGCGGATACACTCAATCCACGCGCTCCTCTCCACCTTGCGCGTCCATAATTCCAGGGACCGTAGTGGTTACCGTAGCGTATGACGGGTTGCGACAAGAAGGCTAACTAGAAAGGGTAGGTAGGTGGGTTAGAAAGAGGACAGAATACCACACCACGAACGAAATGCAACAGTACGAATACTGCTTTGGTTAATGGACATGAAAACCAGCATGTAATAGTACTTCTAAGTTTATATTAGCTACAAAACCCGGTGTTTTCTATTGCATGACGGCTGGCAAATGAGCATATGGTTCGCGTGATGGTAAGTGGTCATCGCAACCTATGAACGCTTGCATTACTTAAAGTATCATATGCGCATTCTTAGTCCAAAGTTGCCACTCATCGCAAGAAATGAATGCAATATTACTCTTTTACTTTACGCTGGTCGAGCCGCTTTGTGTTGGGAGAAGCATGGTTCTAAGCCAATAGTTTTCGAGAAAAATGATTGTGACATACGGACGGACAGATGGCTATGATGAAATTACATTGTACCCTGTTTTCAATCTTATATACAGATCTTTGTACTGTTTAGCGTTTTATATATTTTAAAGTAGGTTAAAATTTTCCAATTGTTTGTGTCTAGTGACCGAACTCTTAAATAGATGCACCGAATTTCATAAAAATTTTGTGTGTTCAAGTGGATTTGAGAATGCTTTAGATTAACAATTGGACCTAGTAGAGGGCGCTGCCAATCTTGCTAGTATTATGTATATAATTTTGTCTGAATAGGTTATCATTAAATAAACCTGTTCAGCCCAGCGAGTCGGAATATGTATATTTTTTATTCATTGGGGTCCAAAAAAAGCCAAACAGCCATTGTCTTTAATTAAACATTCTTTCACGTTTACACGGGAGGCATTCGCGTTCAAATTCTTGCTAAATAAGTTACTGACATATACAATATATAATTTACATAAAAAATTGTTTTATGACATACTAGCGATTCGCCCTCGCTTCGTGTTCTATATTGTAATTATATATAAATTCGCTTGGTTGATGTTTATGTCTGCCGTGGTAGCTTTAACAACCGTCATGGCATTATTTCCGGTATTTTATTTTAACCAGGTTCTGCTTATTACTCTTATCCGGATTTGACAGGATATTAGTTTTTACACGGAGCGATTGCCATCTGACCTCCGCAACCCTAAAGGCAAACCAGTAACTCATTAGATAAGAGCCATTTACTTATCAAGAGTTAACGATTATTATCAGGTGTTATGTGATAAATAAATAAATAAATAAATAACAACCGGGACCGACAGCTTAACGTGCTCTCTGAGGCTCGCCCAGACCGAGACAGATTTAACAAACATCTGCCCGAGCGGTAATCGAACCTGCAAGCGTCGAGACTAAAGGCAAACTCGCTACCCACAACGCCACAACGGTGTCTAACTTTTAACAACCGTCCTTGATCGCTTTTCGACCATGGACGGTCAAACGCACCATGGATGACAAAAGCCGACATTATGTCACAGACTACAACCTCATTCACCTATATTTTAAGGGCTGGCCCGACCGGGGATGTACTACCCTCTCACAGAAAATCGGCGTCAAGTAACAGTATCATCAGGTACTGTTGCGTTTCGTGCGATGAGTGGGAGCGCCGGAGGCTCAATCTCCCACCCCCTCTGTTCCCTTCCTTTTTCCCTTCTCATCCCGTCCCTCCTGTTCCTTGGTTTGGCAATGCGCTTGTGATACTTCAAGTATCGCGCGCGTTCATAGGCTGCGGTGACTGCTTACTATGAAAACCGCAAAAAAATTCATTGTGTGATTTAGGAGTTCGGAAACTCAGATGCGAAAACTTACTTTGTTGTAGAGCGGGTTGAATGAAGGTGACTTTAGCTCCTAGGATATTGACTTGTAAATTATAAACAAAAAAACAGAATTCGTTGCGATATTGTAAAATCCGTAATGAAAGACGGTTGTCGTGTGTTGGTAGCGAGGCTTTTATTTTTCGGGGAAGAAATCTGCTCCCTGATACCCGGCGTCCTGGGGAGGAGAAACGGGTTATGTGGGGTTCCATGACAAGGTGGGAACGTCATGTAGACCCACTAAAGCCTCGGTGACGACCTCAGTGTGTTTGTCAGGTTACGGGAACTCTCGCGGAACAAATCCAACTTGACCTGACAATCACGGCGCTCCGATTGGTAGTAGAGCTCGGTCCCGGGGGCGGGGTTGTGGTTGCAAGATGGTAAAACCCTCAACGGTCGCGGCTGCTGTCGACACCGTTGTGGCGTTGTGGGTAGCGCGTTTGCCTTTTGTCTCGACGGTTGCGGGTTCGATTCCCGCTCGGGCAGATGTTTGTTAAAATTTCTGTCTCGGTCTGGGCGTTTGTCCGTGGGGTCTCCCCACCGTGCCTCGGAGAGCACGTTAAGCTGTCGGTCCCGGTTATTATCAATAACATCTGATAATAATCGTTAACTCTTAATAAGTAAATTGCTCTTATCCAATGAGTTACTGGTTCGCTCTTAGGGTTGCGGAGGTCAGAGGGCAATCGCTCTGTGTAAAAACTAGTAACCTGTCAAATCCGGATAAGAGTAATAAGCAGACCCTGGGTACATAAAAAAATACCGGGAATAATGCTAGGATGAAGAAGGTCGCGGCTGCTGTCGGTCCCGGTTGTTATCATAACATCTGGTAATAATCGTTAACTCTTGATAGGTGGTGTGTGTGTTCGCCTATAGATTTGTGGAGGTCAGACGGCAATCGCTTTGTAAAAACTAGTAATCTGTCAAATCCGGATAAGAATAATAACCGGACTTCGGGTAGGTACTGGGAATAATAGTAAGAAGAAGAAGATTGTAATATCAGCAATATAATAATTTCACTGGCTTTATTGTAAATTGTCGTTTTTGGTGCTTTACAAATATTTTTTCATAGTTGTTATTCAAAGCCTGTTCAAAATAGCACGTCATGTTGTTTATTAATAGAACATGATCTGGCAGTATTACTGCTTACCGACTTGTTTTTTCTTACGTAACTTCCACTACCAGGTCGCAGGTTCGATTCTAACAAGTAAATAAATATATGCAACAAATTTGCTGAAAAATTTACCGATTTTGTCTTTAGAGTTTTTTTATTTTTATGTCATCATGCTTATATTTGTATAAAGTATGTATGTATCCTATGTGTATCCAATTTTTACGACGTTGTGGCGCAGCGGTAGCGAACCTGCCTTAAACGCCACAGGTCGCGGGTTCGATTCCCGCTCGGAGCATAATATGTTTGTATTGACCATGCAAGCTTATTTTCCGGTCTGGGTGTATTTGTCCTTGTCATTGTGAATGTTTCCGGACCCCGACACAGGATATTACTATCCTAATGGGGGCCGTTGAGTGTGTAGCGTTTATTTTTTTTTATTTAATTAATAGTCTAAATATGTACCAAATTTCATCCAAATCCGTTCAGCCGTTTTGCGTCATTGAGTAGCAAATTTCAAAACAATTATTTTATTAGTAGGATAGGAATGTGTAGCCACTTGTATGACGACTTAGTGGCGTAGCGGTAGCGACCCTGCCTTATACGCCACAGGTGTCGATTCCCGCTCGTCGCAGATGTTTGTATTGACCATACAGGCATGTTTTCCGGTCTGCGTGCGTTTGTCCTTGTCTTGTGTTTCCAGGATGTAACTAATGAGGGGCGCTGTGTGTTTAAGCATTTATTTATTTTTATAATTATTTATTTTATTTGTAACGTAGGAAGTACTGAGGGTAGTAGGTAGATACAGTGGCAACATTTATTAGTCATGTCGCACGTCATATCCAACCTTCTCTTCTGTTTTTGTCGGTTTTTGTGCGCAAGTTACGCAACGAGAATGCAATTAATATTGAATGCTCACGTGTCCGACACAGGGTTGAATATCCTTTGTTGAAAGTCAAATATCGAGTTTTGAGTGCTTGTAAAGTACTGTAGCGAGTTGTGTGACAGTAGGTTGGGGGAGGGGGCTGGTTATGATTTGAAGATATAATAGAAGTAGAGCACAAATGGGCCGGCTCGTACTTCTCACTCACAGAAAATTGGTGTCAAGTAGCAGTATCAGTAGGTACTGTTGGGTTTCGTGCGATGGGTGAGATCGCCGGAGGCCTAATCTTCCACCGCTCTTTCTCATCCCTTCCATCTTGTTCCTCGGGTTGGCAACGCGCATGTCATACTTCAACCATCGCAAGCGTTCATAGGTTGCGGAGACTGATTACCATCAGGCGGACGGTATGCTTGTTTGCAAACCGTCATGAAATTATAAAAAAGGAAAAAAAAATTATGTATTTACTTACATTAAATTTTCTGTCCTTGTAAAATTAATGAGCTTAGAAAAACCGGAAAAAGGAAGGACATAAAAAGGGACCAAAAATCCATGCCTCCCCGGTCCATCATCCGGTGCGTCTAGATGATTGAAGCCGGCCCTGGCTGTAGTGAGCGAATCTAAACGTCATTTGACCTCCGTACCAAATTATAAGATTCTTAGCCAATCGGCTTGACCTATGTGCTCATGGTTCTTTTTAATTATGCCATCTTGAACGCGGCTTACGAGTAGTGCGATGTAGTAGAAACCGTCAAGTAACGTAATGCCATATGCTGTGTGTGGGTGTGTGTATTAAGCCTACTACATATAACCTATTGAAATATACAGATGACATTTCCAATTACATTCGGTGTTGAAGAAAAACGTAAGAAACTTCGTTCCTGACGTTGTTCTCCCGACCGTACAGTTTTTTTTTAAAGAAAACAACTTCGTTTTCGTCAGCTAAAAATTCCAGTTAAC
The DNA here is from genome assembly GCA_023373885.1 of Hestina assimilis. Lineage (NCBI taxonomy): Eukaryota > Metazoa > Arthropoda > Insecta > Lepidoptera > Nymphalidae > Hestina > Hestina assimilis. Next base: position 4,761,406 of record CM041767.1, on the reverse strand, counting down.
TAATTTTTTGTTTTAAATTTTTAACTTGTTATTACTTTTTCAAATCTCCATTACTGTGTACATAATAAATTCCTTTAAAAAAGGTGTTCATTAAAATGTATGAAACCCGAGCTGAAGCGAAGGTAAATAGCTAATTAATTCCTTGCAATCTCAAAGGAAATCTTCGGCGGGAATTCTAATTACTTTTGACATAGGTATTGCTACGTTTCGCACACTTACGTAAATCTTGTAACAATAGAACTAACTCAATTGTTATTTGTATTGAACTTAAAATACATAAGAGTTACGAATGCTTAGGTTATGTGTAAAAAAAAAGAATACTTATTAATATTATAAATGCCAAAGTAACTCTGTCTCTCTGTCTGTCTGTCGCGTTTTCACGCCAAAACTACTGAACCGATTTATATGAAATTTGCTACACGGATAGTCTAGAGCTCTAGAAAGGATATAGGATACTCTTTAATGCGAAAAAAGGGTTTTAAGGAGGGATGAAAAGTTGTATAGAAGTATCGTCTTTTTTAGAGCTAGAAGCTTAATTTTTTTTTGTCACAAGTTGGCAAACAAGCATACGGCCCACCAGATGGTAAGTGGTCGCCGTAGTTTATGAGCGCTTGCAGCACCATTAGTAGGTGCCACTCACGCGTTGCCAACCTCGAGATATTAGTTCTGAAATCTCCTCTGCCCAGTAATTTCACTAGCGTACAGTGCCCTTCTAACCGGAACACAATAATGGATAAGCACTACTATTTGCGGTGGTACCTACCTAGCCGGCCTCTTGCAACAAAAGACCTACCACCAGTGTAAATGTCGAAATAAATAAATTTGACATTCGAAGTTTTTTCAGAGTGTATTGTGTGTTCGCTATTCATGCAGGCGAAGCTGCTGGCAGAAGCTAGTTTTTAATATTTTTACCACTCTCATTTTTATTTCAATTTTTTTTTCGACACAATGGAATTATTTCTGTTTGAGAAGAATGAGAACTATAATTTTTCTTATTTGTATTTTACGTCATGTCCTCGCCGTCTCTGGATTGATTTTAATGATACCAATATAAAAATAGAAAAACCTCAATTTGTGATAGCTACTCACTCGCGATCAATATTCAAATTAACCTTGCGTATCTCCATCCAGATGTTCTACCATTTTTCTGTGGTGGGTCTGGTAAGAAGCATGACAAAATAAGCTTAAAAAACCTCGCCTGATGGTAAGCTATCACCGTAGCATAGACTTATCAGTTCCCTCCGAGGTTCCGTAACTAGTCACGCGAACCGAGGAGGTTTTAGTAGGTCCCCATGACATTACCACCTAGTCATAAAACCCCACATAAACCGTTGCTCTTCTCCGGGTATCTGGTAGCAGATTTAGCTTCCCGTCAACAAAACAAAAACCGCTTGTAACACCAAAAGTATAACATGCGTTCTAATGACGAGAAGAGTGGGAGAAAAAACCTTATCGCAGCGATATTGCCTCTTCACGTTGATATTCTGTAAGAACCGAATCCACTCAGGCGGGAAATAGAGAGTCTACATTACTTAACCAGCCCTTACCCGCGGCTTCGTTCGTCTGGGATAAGATTATGTCGTTCTACTTTTATATTTACTCATAAGTTTTAAAAACAAACCTTAATGGATAGAAACAAAAACAATTACAAAATTCAATCGGGTCCCTACCCCTAAGGGGTTCCTTATGTGCGAGTCCGACATGCACTTGGCCGATTTTTTTTTATTAAATGGACGCATCTTCCTTTTTGATTAAAATAATGATCTTATACAATGACTCACCTCTACCCTCTCGCCTACACCTGTCACATTTATAACAATGTGGTTTTTAATTGTTAAGTAAATATATACCTTATACTTACTGAAATATAAATATATACCTACTTAGTCTGGCCACAAAAAGTATTCCCATAAATTAAAACGACGACGTTGTTGTGCCGCAACGGTAGCGAACCTGCCTTAAACGCCACAGGTCGCGGGCTCGATTCCTCTCAGAGCAGATGTTTGTATTGACCATACTCGCATGTTTTCCGGTTTGGGTGTGATTGTCTTTGTCATTGTGAATGTTTATACCGACACAGGTTATAACTATCTTAATTGGGGCCGTGTGTAGCCTTTATTAATAAAAAAAAAAAAACAGAAACATTAAATTTGAATTTGGAACATATCATTTTGATATAAATCGACTAACTTCTGCCCCTGGTTTGAAATGCCTGTTTCTTTCATGCTTGCAAAGCCCGTATCACTTTTTTTTAATTTCCAGAACATTTCGTTATAATCTGCGATATGTATGACGCGGGTAGAAAAAAAATTAAGGGCTTCGTAAAAATTGAAAACAATACTCTACTAACTATAGACTTTGATGAATAGTACCTACCTAAATATCTACTGGACTGTACTATAATATTTGACTGGTGGCAAGCCTTTTATTGCAAGAGGCTGGGTAGGTAGGTACAATCGCAGTGTCAATTTTTCTACTATAAAACAGTATGGTGTGTTTCCGTTTGAAAGGCACTTAGTGAATTTTATTTACTTAGTGAAATTACTGGGCAAAAGAGATTTAAGAACAAATATCTCGAGGTTAGCAACTCATGAGTGATACCTACAAATGAATGGTGTTGCAAAAGCTCATAGGCTTGCGACAGCCGCTTACCATCAGGGTCGTATGGTTGCAACCTGCCTTAAACGCCACAGGTCGCCGTTTCGATTCCCACTCGGAGCAGATGTTTGTAATGACCATACAGGCATGTTTTCCGGTCTGGATGTGATTGTCTTTGTCATTGTGTATGTTTCTGGACCTTCGACACAGGATTTGATTCCTAATGGAGGCTGTTGAGTGTGTAGCGTTTATTAATTTATTATTAAAAATACCACGAATGATAACCTTCTACTTCTCAAAGTCTGTTAACAAAATACAAAGGTTTCTACTCGACCGTGACTCGGACGGCTCATGTCTGTATGATAAGTGTGATCTATAGTAATCTCGCGCCAGCCGGCCGGGGCCCCCGGTCGTTGAACCGATCGCGTTGCGTAACTGCCGAATTTAAGGAATTCGCAACGCTGTTTGCGAGCGATAAGGGAAACCATATTAATTTTTTTACTCGGGATATTTTTATTATATTCCTGATCCTTATATTAGAGTCCTGCCGCGGCTTCATCCATAACGATACCTTTAATTCAATTTAGAAATAATCAGTCCTATACAAACTCTCATTTCCTACTTCAATGCCTTTTTTCGTAATAAAGGTAGCCTATTTCCTTTCACAAGGTGTGATCTTTTTCCGTATCAAATTCATTAAAAATTGTTCTGTGGCTTAGGCGTGACAGACAGACAGTACTCTGTCAATTACTTTGGTAATTATTATATTTAAAAATAATATATATAAAAATAGTGTTTCTTGTTTGTCTATTGGTTGGTTGCTTTTAAAGCAAATTATGGACAGATGTTGATATAAAAAGATGAAAGCAAAAATGACTTTAAACAATATTTTAATTCCATGACAATTATTCAACATAATAATTATAACAGTTTTTTTTGTTGCGTTAAATATCCTCAGAAATTATATTTTATGGTTAACATACATGTCACACATAAGACGCCTAATTGCTTTAAACATTATTTATTTTGCGGAGTATTTGAAGCGAGTTTTGAAAGAATGAATTCTTACTTATTTATCGTAAAACATACTTAATTATTGAAATTGAAAAATTATTTTAAATAAGAAGTTTTTTAGATCATTTATCTGTGCCCGCGACTCCACTCGCGTTATGTAGTTCTTGTTGATCCCACGGGAACCCTACATTTTTCTGGGATAAGTTATGTGTTCTATGTGTGTGTGTTTTCTTTTTATGTCATGACGTTTAGCAAACAAGCATACGGCCTTCCTGATGGCAAATAGTCTCCGCAACTTATGAATGCTTGCGATACTTGAAGTATCACAAGCGCGTTGCCAACCCAAGGAACAGGAGGGACGGGATGAGAAGGGAAAAAATGCAGGGAACGGAGAGGGTGGGAGATGCGCTCTCACTCATCGCACGAAACGCAACAGTACCTAATGATACGGTTACTTGACGCCGATTTTCTGTGAGAGGGTAGTACTTCCCCGTTCGAGCCGGCCCATCTGTGCTGAGAGAAGCATGGCTCTACTACCGTAAAAACGTGTACACCATTTTATCCAAATCTATCAAGTAGTTTTTGCGTGAAAGACTTACACACATCCATGCATCCTCTGAAACTTTCACATTTATACTATTAATATGATCTTTATTTATATTCTATCAAACTGGGTACTCTCTTCTCTTTGAAGGTCGTTAAAAAATATACATATCTAAACTAATTAGTTTTTGTTGGCGCTGTAATTTTTTTTAAATTGTCGCCTTCAATCGCCGAAGATAGAGTTACATAAGAACAATATCAATGCAGTGATAAAAATATAAATCTTCATTCTTCAGTATTTCTTCTTTGTTCTTAATTCTTCAGGTCAATGAATGACTCTGAGTGAATTTGACAGAGGTGTAAATACCACCCGGGACGTGGTGCCGTTTGTATAGAGGTAGAATGTAGTAGCGCCATGCTTCTATCAGCCAGAAAAGCAGCATGTAGTAACAGAGTACTGTTGCGTTTCGTTCGACGAGTGAGAACGTTGGAGGCTCAATCTTCTAGGTTTTTGCCTACTCATCCCGTCCCATAGATTCCTTTGGATGGCAAACTGAAAGCAAAAGGAAAGATAATATTATCACTACATAGTATAAAACAAAGTCGCTTTCTCTGTCCCTATGTATGCTTAAATCTTTAAAACTACGCAACGGATTTTGATGCGGTTGTTTTTAATAGATAGAGTGATTGAAGAGGAAGGTTTATATGTATAATAACATCCATTAAATTGTGGACACAAAAAAAAAAAAAAAATTGAGGTTTCTAATGTGATGTCGTAAATAATTACATTCAAGCCGTGCGGGCCACGGGCAGTAATGAATAAATGAAAACTACTGGATCGATTTTAATAATTTTTCAGTGAATGACATAGGCTATATATTTTATACCCGTGCGAAGCCGGAGCGGGCCGCTAGTTTTATATATATATAGATGATTGTATAGTACACGGTAAACTAATTTATAAAAACATTCACAATAAATGTTGCTTATAACTGAATTAGTTCCAGATTTAGGGGTTTAGTACACGATAATAATATTTAGTTACATAACGTAATTATCAAACATAACAATTTAGACGATTTTCTAGGAACCACACACGCGAACCCAACCCCTTGTGGAACTTTAACCTTTAGACCTAATCTGCTTAAGCCCATTATTAGATGTGGTGATTTCAATTTGGGGATAAACGATTGTTGGAACGAAGTGCTTTAACCCAGCTTATAGGTAGTCCGATTTAGTAGAAGTCGTCACGTAACGAAACGCCGTGTGATGTGTGTGTGCGTGTGTGTATAAAGTGAGTTCGCAGCTGGATGCGCAACTCTCTCTCTCTCTCTCTCTCTCTGTCCCAGTCTCTTTTAGCAAATAACCTATTGAAATATATAGATTTCATTTCGAATTACATTCAGAGTTGAAGAATAAACGTAAGGAAGTTCGTTCCTGACAGGGGTTTCCCGCAAGCAATCAGGCAGTCTATGCTTGCTATGAACGCTTGCGATACTTAAAGTATCATATGGGCGTTGCCATCCCAAGGAATCTATGGGAGATTGGGCCTCCGGCGCTCTCAATCATCGCACGGAACGCAACAGTATCTACTGATACTGTTACTTTACGCCGATTTTCTGTGAGGGGTAGTACATCGAGCTGGCCATTTTGTGCTGATTTAAGCATGGCTCTATTACCGTAAGAATTACCATAGATGCGTATTTTCCGGTCAGGGTGTTTCTCCTAGTCCTTGTATGTGTTTCCGGTACCCCCAACACGGTATTTCACTATCCTAATGGGAGCTATTGAGTGTGTAGCGTTAAAAAAAATATATTATATAAATAATATTAAAATATTAACTTTTTATAATAATAATTATTATTCAATATGGAAATACTTTTCACGAGCTGTTATGTTCATGTAAAGCGGAGGACACATGCAAATAGTCAAATTACCTTTAGCCCACTCGGCCGTGACGTAGGTGTGACCGTTTATATTACTAATATACATATACACAGTATACAGCATATACAACGCTTTTGGGTTGTCACAAACTTTAGTAAAACATTGGGTAAGGGTAGTTTTAGTAGTAGAGCCATGCTTTGTCAAGCACAAATGGGCCGGCTCGACTCGGGAAGTACTACCATCTCACAGTAAATCGGCGCCAAGTAACAGTGTCATTAGGTACTGTTGCGTTTCGTGTGATGAGTGAGTGCGCAAATCTTTTAACCTCTCTGTACAGTTCCTTTTTTTTCCCTCTTATCCCTTCTTGTCCCTTGGGTTGGCAACGCGCTTGTGATACTTCAAGTATCGCAAGCTTTCATAGGTTGCGGTGACTGCTTACCATCAGGCGGACCTGCTCCGAATATGCTTGATTGCCAACCATCATGATATAAAAAAATCGGACAAGTGCCAGTCGGATTCGCACACAATGGGTTCAATTTTAATTTATTTACCTTATTTGAGGTTGTGCTAAATAAGCAAGACCTCTAAATTGTATGAGCGCCCATACAACTCAAAGGCCTATCTTAATTGGCTTCAACTATGAAATTTTTCGTTTATTTATCCTGTAAGACTGCTTTTTGCCAAAATTCGTCATTCTAGGTCACAAAAAGTTTTGATTCGGTTTTTTTGCCTTTTGTTTGCTTGTTATTTTTTGTCTTGCTGATAAAATTCATCATAGATAGATTATTAGCATGTAATTAATTATTTATTCACATTTAACTTCAAACTGGCCAACGTCGAAAACAGAATGTGCTCTGCTCGTTTTTGCGCTATTCCGTTTTAAAGGCGTCGGGATGTGACGACCCCATCGCCCGCTGTTGGGATAACCTCTGTCACAACAGGGATTATTCCACCAGTGCAATCAGTCACACTGGTGGTAGGTCTTTTGTTGCAAGAGGCCGGCTAGGTAGGTACCACCGCAGTGTCCAATATTCTGTTGCCAAATAGTAGTGCTTAGGCACTACTGTGTTCCGGTTTGAAGGGCATTGTACGCTAGTGAAATTACTGGGCGAACGAGATTTAAGAACTAATATCTCGAGGTTGGCAACGTGCGAGTGGCACCTACTAATGGTGCTGCAAGCGCTCATAGGCTACGGAAACCACTTACCATCAGGTGGGCCGTATGCTTGTTTGCCAACTTCTAACATAAAAAAACAGACTGTCAGTGAAAAACCACCCTAATAATATAGTTGAGGGGAGGTTGGTGAGGGGAGTGCCAGATGTCCGAATTCTAATCCTTACTTTGCCAGTCCTTACCCTTGTTTACCATAATCTTCTTTCCAGGGTCCTCTTATAATCTTATCCGGATTTGATAGACAACTAGTTGGCGTATGCCATCTGACTTGCGCAACCTTAAGGGCGAACCGATAACTGATTTGATGAAAGCAAATTACCTATCAAGAGAACGATTATTATCAGATGTTGTGATAACAACCGGGGCCGACAGCTAAACGTGCTCTCCGAGGCACGGTGAGCAAACACCCACCCCGGAACATAATTATATTTAAAAGATCAATGCAAACATCTGTCCCGTGCAGGAATCAAACTGGCGACTCGCTACCATACACAAAAGTTACACTACGCCACACACAAGTTTACCACAATTTTGGGATTTAAAAAAAACTGAAATTCATGTATTAATTATAAACTTATAACAATGGCTAGACACTCAACGACCTCCATTACGATATTGATATCCAGTGTCGGGGTCCGGAAACATGCACAATGACAAAGACAAACACCCAGACCGGAACACAGGCCTGTATGTTCAATACAAACATCTGTCCCGAGCGGGAATCGGACCCGCGACCTATGGCGCTTATGGTAGAACCTGCCTCTGCGTCACAACGTCGTCTTTTGTTTTTAATGTAAATTTAGCTTATATAGTATCCCTGTGAAATTTAACGTACCGTGAAATAGGATTACGTCGTTTATAATTAATACCACCCTCGTCGAAGGACCATACCCAATTATACCTTTTCGTTATCAGTATTTATTGGGCTTTCATTTTAACTACCTTCGGAACGCGGATGGGTCAGTATATAAGAATTATATTGGGTTACGTACCCAAAGGGCCAACGGAACCGTATTGTTAAGCTTTCGCTATCCGCCCGTCCATCTGTCCGTCTCTCGGCGGGCTATATCTCACGAACCTTAATAGGAAGTTTAAGTTGATGAATTGTATTAGATTTATAGTCTCTTATGTAAATATATTCTACTATGGTACGGAGCCCTTTATGTTCGGGTCCGACAAGCACCTGGCCGGTTTTTTACGTAATTGTCGAACAAACAGACAGACAAATATTAACTTATTAGTAAAACGTAATTCATCTGACTCCCTACTGCGATATATAACATATGATAGCATCCTACAGCATGTCAAAGCATACGATGCGCATATGTGTGTCTAAAATCATCCAGCTAAATGCTGATCGATGCTGATATATGGGCGCATATAAGCAATACCATGTCAACCCACACGAATGTCATTTCGAGAAAAACGCGTTTGAAAATTTACGAAATATGAAAACTGCATATTTCGTAAATAACCCAAAACGTTTAACATAATACATAAATGGCATGATTAAAAATGGCTTTTTTAGAAGTTTTAAAGCTTAAAACCCTACAAATATTAAAGAAAAATGTTTTTCAACCATTTACCAACACTTCTGCATATATAACTCAGTCTTTTCAATTTTTTGGGTTGACATGGTATTGCTTATTTGCGTCCATAATGTAATTCAGGCCTAAGCTATTATTAACTACGTACTTTCACTTATGGTATTGTCTATTCAAGTTCACTCTCGAAACATGATAGTAATAGGATGTTATCAGTGACGCGCTCCTCGCAGACCTTTGGTCGATAATGTTAAGGTTAATTTATTACACGTTTCACATTTTGCCACCATGACACACCCAGGACTCGTGGGCATCTAAATCTGGCTTCTTCTTATCGATTGGTTAGTGGTAAACCTAGTGTCAGAGTTGTTCAGGTCGCCCGTAGGCCTCTGACTTGACTTATCGACTGTTGTCTAATTGTCAACAGCCGGGACCGACTTTTTACGTGCCCTCCGAAGCACGGAGACGCTCGGTTGAAATACCACTATGCAATCACCCATCTAGTGACTGACCGTGCCTAAAGTTGCTTAACCTACCGATCGTTTACCGATCAGCGGGTGCACTCGGATATGAGCGTCTCAATCTGGCTTTAACTGTTTAAGTAATTGGAATTGGTATATATTTAGTCTGTGCGTTGTAATGTATATATAAGCTAGTGTTTTGATCGTTACTCTTTCTGCTGTAAATTTTGTGTTTTATGACAAACTGTCTTTTTCAGCCTTATCTAATTACTCTTATCCGGATTTGACAGGTTAATAGTTTTTAAGCAGATCGGTTGCTATCTTACCTCCGCAACCCAAAAGGCGAACCTCATTGGATAAGAGCAAATTACTTATCAAATGTTAACAACCGGAATCGACATTTTATTGTGCTCTCCGAGGCACAGTGGGGAGACCGATAAAGACAAACTCCAAAAATATCTGCTCCGAGCGGAAATCGAAACCGTGCCCCTCGAGGCTATAGGCAGGGTCGTCTATAATTTTAAAGAAATTTTAGCTATAATGTTAGGCATTACAACTTTTAAAATACGCGTTCACGGTAAAATTCCATTACAAAAAAATAGACCCAAGTATTAAATTCACGATCGAAATATGTATTCTAAAATCCCATATTTCCCAGAGTTCTCTTCATAGCTTTAAATCGTCCTTCACTCTTTATCCAGGGTCGTATCGGTTTCTACAATAAACGAACTAAATTAGACCTTACGCCCTTTAGTTACGAGAAAATTTACAACGAATATTTTTTATTCACGTGTACTAACTTGAATAAATAATCACAGTCCATATAAAATCTCATTCAAAAACCGACCTTAGTTTTATCATATTAAAGATCATTCCCAAATAAAGGTATTTTATTTATTACCTTGTAAAGGTTTAGACACCATTGTGGCGTTGTGGATAGCGAGTCCGCCTTTAGCCTCGACTATTGCGCGTTCGATTTCCGCTTGGGCAGATGTTTGCATTGATCTTAAAAATATCTGTTAATGTTGGTCCCGGTTGTTATCAAATAACATCTGATAATAAGTGTTAACTTTGGAGAGGTAATTTGATCTTCTCCAATGAGTTACTGGTTCGCCCTTAGGGTTACGGAGGTCAGATGGCAATCGCTCTTTGTAAAAACTAGTAACCTGTCCATCCGGACAATAGTAATAAGCAGACCCTGGGTAAATACTATACTCGTATAGTACCGGGAATAATGCTAGGAAGAATTTGTAGAGGTTCAACAAATTTTACCGTCCGGGAATATTAAAAAGTGATAAAACTACATGTTTTTACAACTTTTAATGTACACTTTGTGTTATCATGTTTAAAGTTCAATTTTGTTGGATAAAAAAATGTACATATCGGTTACTTTTATAGAAAATTAAGCTTTAGTTTTCTTTTAAATAGAGGTTATATTTCAATGGTTGAGATAGGATAGGTTTTTTAATAGTCAAGTGGCATCGTCCCTGCGATTCCGTGAAATGTGCTGCCGGCGTCTGGGCCGTATGGAGGCAAATATAATTATGTATATTTTTTAAGTGAATTTGAAATACTGTTTTCATTATGAGGTTGTATTACATAATTTGATATGGGCTTTATTTCATGACGGTTGGCAAACAAGTAGGATGAACTTGTCTTACGAAACATTTTCAGGGGTAAAATTACACTTATAGGGAGTAGTTTGTGATAACGAGTAACGAGTATAGATTGAACAATCTTAAAATGTGATATTATTAAAACCTCCCAAATGTGAGTCGAACTAGGTTTTTTTTTAAAACAAGGATGATGGTAAGCAGTCACCGCAACCTATGAACGCTTGTGATACTTGAAGTATCACATGCGCGTTGCCAACCCAACTGGTTAAAAGCAAGTAATGACAATTCTTATTCCTTAGACCAGTATTTCTCAAAGTGGACGAGAGCCTAGAGGCTTGGCACTGGAAAGATAATTATGTTAAAGTTTTTGTAGTTGGGCAATTCATCCTTACCATTAGATTAGTTTTAAAATTGTGTTTGTTTTAATTCGAATAAAAGATAATGTATAATGTGTAAAGCTCGCGTCAATGTAGTATTTTAATAATCCCGGGTGAACAACATTTATCCGAAATACAAAGTATCAACCAAATCTGTTTTATACTTTTCACATGAAAGCCTATGCATCCATCCATATATAAATCCATTCTCACAGACTTTCACGTTAGAAAGATATTTCGGATTGCAGCATTTAAAAAAAAACTTTTATTTTAAAACGTTTTCATCTCCTTTTTAGATGAATAATTGTAAACGAAGCACGGCTATCCGGGTGATCCGGGACTAATGGCTATTTGAAATTCCCATCCCGTCCGTTACGGATAAACAATCCCGTGTAGTGAAAACGGGGACGTGTGACAAACTAGATTTATTACGCACGAATCGCTTACACTGTATCCAAGTCCGTATAGTTATTTTACGTGACTTAGTCTTTAAAATTTGATAAAGATTGTTTAACCGGATTGAATTTTTTTTATTTACCATACATACACGGGTTCATGTCTGAATGATTGCGCTTTTAGTGGTCAAAAAACGTCTCATGAAACATAATTTCGTGGGCAGGTGCTACTTTCAAGTTAAATTATAAATAATAATTTGTATCATATATTGAAATATACTAATTGTAAACAAAATACCTGAATTTACTTTTTTGATAAATCGTGTTTTTTGGGTAAAAACTGGAGATATCTGGACTGGAGATATGTGGTCTTGAACCGGAGTTTTCATTGCATGAAAAACAGACAAAACGACATTTTCTAAAAATGAATCCTAGCTAGATCGAATTATCGCGGTTGAAACCCCCCTACATACTAAATTCCATGAAAATCGTTGGAGCAGATTCCGAGATTCAGATTATAATATTTATGTATATAAATGAATTGCTCGTTTAAGGTATTAGATATTTGTATAATGTAATTTATACTGCAGTTAAAGTGAGTAAGTAAAGGTCGTTTTATCTCGAAAAGTTCATTCATATTGCCAATGCACTTATCAATACAATTACTCGCTAGATCGCAATTAAATATTTTAGACTCTACTGCGACGTTCTCGATATTACTGTATTACTTCTTTTATCGTTAAACTGTCGAATTTAAAAAGTTGCTGTTTTCGGTTTTAAACTCAGCTTCCCTACATAGTATAAAACAAAGTCGCTTTCTCTGTCCCTATGTATGCTTCAATATTTAAAACTACGCAACAGATTTTGATGCGGTTTTTAATAGATAGAGTGATTGAAGAGGAAGGTTTATATGTATAATAACATCCATTAAATCCTCAAAATTTGACGCGTGCGGGCCACGGGCAGTAATGAATGAATCAAAATTACTGGATATATTTTAATCATTTTTTCAGTGAATGTATCATAGGCTATATATTTTATACCCGTGCGAAGCCGGAGCGGGCCGCTAGTATAGGTATATTATAATCCTTCTTCCTTTTTCCTAGCATTATTTTCGATATATACCCAGAGTCTGCTTATAACCTTATCCGGATTTGGCAGATTACTCGTTTCTACACAGAGTGATGCCATCTGACCTCCGCAACCGGTAATGGATAAGGGCGAACCAGTAATGGATAAGAGCAATTTATTTTTCAATGAGTTAACAATTATTATTATCAGTTATGATAACAACCGGAACTGACAGCTTATCGTGCTCTCCGAGGCACGGTGGGAAGACCCAAAAGGACAAACACACAGACTGAAACAGACGTTTGTAAAATCAATACAAACATCTCTCCGAACCGGAATCGAACCCGCAACCACAACGGTGTCATAACAAATTAAGGTATTTTTTAAAAATAAATAAATAAATAAAGGCATTACTAAAAATCTTATTGCCCCTCCAAATAAGCTCGAAGCTTCCGCTGGGAGTGGGTACGATAATAATGGGTCAGGATCGAACCCGAAACTCTCGCGTTAAAGGAATGAAGTCGGTCCTTCTACCGTTGAGCTATCGGGGTTTCAAAATTCAAAACATTGCCCCTTATTCTCATCGTAATTAAATACTTTTTAGACTTAGAAGTTATATGCACTCGACGTGTTCACGCTTCATAAGCTTTCCTCGTTAAAATATTCTTTGCTAACAACGTTAGGTAGGTTAGGTAATAAATTCACTATTCAACTTTTACAAACCCGAGATGGCCCAATGGACGGAAAACGTACACTTAAACCCGAAGGTCGCGTATTAAAATCCGTTCAAGCACTTTTCAATTATTATTTCAAATGTATCTCGTTCTCTGTGAAGGAAAACATCGTGAGGAAAGCCGGTGTTGGTTGCTGGTTATAGGGCTTAAAAAATACCCGCTGGTTAGTTACCACCGTTGGTTGAAAACCGTCAGTCGTGTTTCGAGATCAGCCAGCGTGTAAGTGGTTGCATATTATATGTTACAACCACAGATCCTTGGGATGCTCCTCAATTTGTCGGGCCTTTGTCTTAAAAAAAAAAAACACGGGTGACTCAGCGCATTCGGATATAATGGTTCCGTCCTTTTTTATAAAAGACCATACTACTTTCTTCAATAGAAAACCCCTTCATTTTAAAAAATTAATTGCTTTTATTATTTATTACTATACCGGCCACAAAATTAAATATTCTGTGAAAATTTTAATTCTCTACCTATTACGGTTCGTGAGATATAGTCCTCTGACAGACGGATGGGCCAAAAGCGGAAATCAATATGTGAACGCATTAAAATCTCTTCTGAATCGTACCACTACAGATATAATCCTTATACATTAGTTTAATATCGCACAAGTATCAGATATTCATATATTGTAAGTCGGGTCGAGCTCGGATAAAACTATACCGTCTTTAGGGTTGTCGATATCTAAGTTTTGCGAAAACTAAAACTTAATAAAAAAATATGTTGCTATAACATCAGCATCATTGATGTGATAATTTTGTAAGTTTATAATAAAGTGTAATGCGTATTTTATTTTGGTAGTATAGTGTTATATGACGACCGTTGTGGCGTGCTGGTAGTGAGCCTGCTTCGAGCCTCGATGAACGCGGGTTCGGTTCCCGCTCGGAGCAGATTTTATATATGTTTCTGTATTAAATTTTTATTTTATAACCTCATGCCCTGTCAAGTTTTATTTTTCCATGGTCCCATTTATATCTATAAAAAAACATCATAATCAATTCAACTATTTTGGTGTAAAAGCATCACAAACAAATAAACAAACAAAATTACTCTCGCATTTATAATATAAGTTAGATTTAATAATGTAAATTAGGTTTTTGTATATTGCCAACCCTACATGTATCTTAAAGCTTAGAAGATTTATTAAACCTATGCGATCCTACGCATAAACGACCTCCTGATTTATTTACGAGATTTATCTATTTAATAGCGAAACATTAGATACTTATTTTTAATATAACTATTATGGAAAATTCAAATTGCGTGGACTTCAGGATAATATTGAGGTAAATGAAAAATGTTTCACTGATGAAAAAGATTATATTATGATATTATGCACTTTATAATTTTTCTATAATATGTATTTATTTCATGGCGGTTAGGAAACAAGCATACGGTCCGCCTGAAGCAATTACCGCAACCTATGACTGCTTGCGGTGATTTAGGTATTACATATGCCAAACTTTTTCAAAATATTTTTAAATAAAATAAAAAACATACTTTTTTAAAGTTATTGTACGTTAAAAAGTGCTCAGTGGCAAACATTTGGAGAGGCCTATCTCTAGCAGTGGACAGCGAAGGACTGATGATGATGATGATGGTGATGGTGATGATGATGATGATGATGATATGCCAATCTAAGGGATAGGAGGGAAAGGATGAGAAGAGAAAAAGGAAGGGAACGGCAGCAGTGGGAGATTAGGCCTCCGGACCTCTAACTATTCGCACGAAACGCAACAGTACTCTATTACTTTACGCCTATTTTCTGTTATAGGTAGTACTTCTTCGGTTGATCAAGCCTATTTTGGCTTGAATAATACTTTTTTTTTTAGTTACAAAAAAAAATTACGGAATGTATTACTATTGAGCGTACAATGTATTTCGACCCGGGAAACTTCATTTAGTAGATAGTTACTGACATTAATGTAAATTTGATACTAATTAATGCTCCGGTACAATCGTGGTTATCGGAAAATTAACTCAATAAACTAAGTAATATTGTTTCATTAATCAAACATAGTATAACTATATAATGATAATTTTAATTTTACTGAGCCCTGGTGATACGCCCACTTTTCTATTAGATCAGATAAATTTTACGGTAGTAGACACACGCTTCTTCCAGCGCAAATGGGCCGGCTCGACCGGGGAAGTACTACCCTCACAGAAAATCGGCGTCAAGTAACAGTATCAGTAGGTACCGTTGCGTTTCGTGCGATGAGTGAGAGAGCCGGAGACCAAATCCCCACCCTCTATTCCCTTCCTTTTTCCCATCTCATCCCGTCCTCCTCTCTTCCTTGGGTTGGCATCGCGCTTGTGATACTTCAAGTATCGCAGGCGTTCATAGATTACGGTGACTGCTTACCATCAGGCAGACCGTGTGCCCGTTTGCAAATCATTATGAAGTAAAAAAAAAAAAATTAAACGCCATACACTCAACGACACTAAACGATCGAACGATCATAATAGGTTACGATATCGTAATCTGTTTCGAGGGTCCGGAAACCCACATGCGAGCACAACCATCTAGACCTAGAAAGGTCTTTAGGGTCAATAAATTTTTTTTCCATAAGCAACATCGGAGCTCTAAGCCGCTATGCATAGACTCCATCCATATACTATACTATAAACAGGTCATTCCATATAGAAAAGATTTCAAAAAGAGTCGCTGATGCTTCGTAACATTCAACAACGAAACGAAGATAGTCACAAGCTTGAAGCATAATCGAATAAGTTAGCTTATGACTAACTTCATATATGATATTAGAGATTTTTGACCGTACGCGCTAAGGGCTCGTGTCGTTCCCTACTCCATAAAGGGCTTGTATAAAATTGACGATGTAAAAATTCGACTACGTTGTGGCGTTAGCAAACCTGCCTTAAACGCGACAGGTCGCGGGTTCGATTCCCGCTCGGAGCATATGTTTGTTTTGGCCATACAGGTATGTTTTCCGGTCTGGGTGTACTTGTCCTTGTCATTGTGTATGTTTCCGGACCCCCAACACAGGATTTCAATATCCTAATGGAGGCCGTTGAGTGTGTAGCGTTTATTTATTTATTTTTAAAATTTATGAGTGCGATTTGATTAAATTCTCAATATAAACGTATTTGGTTCGCCATTCGTCTTGTCACAGCCCTAGTGTTTACGATCGCTTATCAATAATATATCGCCGTGACGTCATCCTATTTACAATTCGATTGTAGATAGTGACGTAACTGTGCGGAATATTTTATCGTGGGAAGATGTGCCTCTATGCTTATGTAACTGGTTTTATGTTTATTGAGCGTGTGATAAAATTATACTTATCTATACATATAATAAAATTGTAATTTGCCGATACCTGTAAAATTGTACAAAGAAGATATAATTATAAAACCATGTATAAGGAGTCCTTATAACAGAAATAGGACCTATTTTTTTTTGTATTATTAGCCTCCTAAAATCTGTAAAAAGATTTTTTTTTTACTGAATTAGTGCATTAAAATAAGTAGAGCCATGCTTTTATCAGGACAAATGGGCTGGCTTGGCCGGGGTAGTTCCACCCTCTCACAAAAAATTGTCGTAAAGTAACATTATCAGTAGGCACTGTTGCATTTCGTGCGATGTGTGAAAGCGCCGGAGGCCCGTATCTCCCACCCCTTCTGCACAGTTCTTTTTTTCCCTTCTCATCCCTTTCCTCCTATACCTTGCGTTAGAAACGCGCATGTGACATCTCAAGTATCACAAGCATTCATAGGAAATAAAATGAAAGTAAAACTACTGAATTTGATTCTACGTAGATGAAAGTCGCGGGAAGAACCTAATAATATATTAAAGTTTTCTTAAGTAGAGGTAACTTATAGACGAAGTCGAAACAATCACTTAGTATCGTTTATCTTAATACATTTTGATTGTACTTTATACATTGCACAAGATTATGATATCCTCATTATAAATTCGAAAATAATTTTGTCCCTCTGTCTGTCGCGCTTTCGCCAAAACTACTCAACCCATTTCATCGGAATTTAGTACACACGTAGTCTAGAGCCTGAGAAAGGAAATAGGCTACTTTTTAATGCGAACAAAAGGATTGTAAAGGGTTGAAATTGCTATGAAAAGTTGTATGGAAGTACCGTCCTTTGCTAGAAGCTTGAAACTTATTTCATTAGGCTGTTTATTCGTTATAAATATGACATTCAAAGTTAGAAAAGAGGGGGGGTGCTAAGAGTTTGTATTAAAATCGCATTCAATTCACCAGTCTACACCCTATATGTAGATATAGAACCCCTTATGTGCGAGTACGACAAACACTTGGCCTGTTTTAAATATGAAACATTACAAGAGGTTCATACTTGAAACAGCCATGATGACGGAATACAGAAAAATAAAACGATTTATTGATTACATCCATTACTTTACATATATTTTTGAAAACGTAATGTACTACATAAAAATATTAATGAATTTGTCGACAATAGTGATTCATAATATACATTATAATACCGAACATTCCAGTTACTGTACTTCATAAAACTAGCAAGTCTTTTAGGTAATTGTACACGTTTCTACAATAGGATCCCTGAAAGTGTTCAGAAACTTACAATTAATAAATAAAACAAAAAACAGTAAAATAACGCTTGTGTGGTAGAGGTTATTAGGTCCGGCTTCGCGCGGGTATAAAATATATAGCCTATGATGTCATTAACTGAAAAAATGATTAAAATCGATCCAGTAGTTTTGATTTATTTATTACTGCCCGTGGCCCGTACGCGCGTAAATGTAATTATTTACGACATCACATTATAAACCTCAAAAATTATAGTATTTCTCCACTATTGAATGGATGTTATTATACATATAAACCTTTCTCTTCAATCACTCTATCTATTAAAAAAACCCCATCAAAATCTGTTGCGTAGTTTTAAAGATTTAAGCATACATAGAGACAGAGAAAGCGACTTTGTTTTATACTATGTAGTGATGAGTATATTGAGGACACCACACTGGGAATGAGACGATCTCTCCAGGCTTTTCAGCGTTCAGTATATATAAATGTAACAAATTTGTTAGTTAAAAAAAATATGTATGTGTCGGAGGAAGCGATCCCGTCATCTTTTTAAAATGCGCGACATCAGCATTCGGTGACGTCATTGTCGGTTACTACATGGTGATGACGTATTCGGGTCCTCCAAAGAAAACTTCAGTATGTGGGTAGAATTTGTTCATTTCAACGGGCAGCGTAACGACGGCCTAGATAGGTCCGTTCTGTATGACAGCTCGAACACGAATTACTTGACAATGACATAGCAGCCGTATTTATAGGCCTCGATACACGTGCAAATGTTCATAAGTTTTTAGGGTTGAAATTGAAATTACAATAACATTAACAATTGAATGCTGTTTAACGTTAATTAAACAATAACAATCTCAATTTTATGATTTATGAACTAATTTTTAGTTGAACTGTTGACATATATATTGAGAAAAAACACCCCTGAGTTTGTTTCGCCGTTTCTTCTCCGGTAGAGGTGTAATTTTTGACACTCTGGTAGACGTTCAACAAACTAGTGTAACGATTTTTACGTTTTTTCTTGAATCATCTATAACGGTCATCTTGTTAACAGGAGCACCACCTCCAGAGGGCAATATCAGGCACGGGGCTGATAATACCAACGCCGGAAGTATGCCCGGTATCGGACGTCGACTTCTACGAGAGGTGCTACCCGCCCGACTACAAGATGCCCAAGCAGCATATACATATGCAGCGTGAGTGCGATCTTTTTTAATTACACACCTTTTATTATTAGTAAACTATATATCATGCCTTTAATAACAAACTGAACCAAAAGTTGTTTATTTATGAAAAGTAAGGGCACGTACCCATACTACGTGACCAGTTTGGTGGGAGGGGGCTGTTCATAATATACTCTTGGTCACAGGGCCGATGGGGTCTTGGGTTGGGTTACGTCATGTAGTCAATACATATGAAATATAAATGTCAATAAAAAGACTTATTTGTAAGTTAAGTTAATAAACTATAAAATATAAAACATGCCTAACGACCTAAATAAAAAGCTGTTTTTTTAAGTAGGAAAAGTAAGGGGACGTTGCCATACTACGTGACCAGTTCAGTTGGTGGGACGGGGCTGTTCGAAATATTCGCTTGGTCAAAGGGGCGATGGGGCTTGGGCTTACGTTACGTCGTCAATAGATATGAAATATAAATGTGAATAAAAAAAAATTAAATTAAGTTACGCAGCAAGCCCCGTATTAATAAAGACATATGTAAGCCACATTAATTTTTGTTAACTTTCTGTTTCCAAATTAAAAAATGGTTTAAAACCATTAATAAAAGAAAACTAGAGAGGTGGGTTCTTGGCGAATACGGGTGGTCGCCGATGGAGAGAGGGGGCTAAAAATTGAAAAAAATAGTTCACGTAGTGTGAGTACGACCCCTAATTTACTATTAATTTTATTGTGAAAAAGCCTTGTACTCTTTTTGTTATATTTATATTATGATGTTAGGCAAATTATTTATATTTTTTTAAATAGGATTTATTATTATTTTTTTTACATTTCTCGTCTTGAGTTAATTATTAATTCGCTTTCTAATGTTTCATTCTTCTCCCTCATCGACGTAACACTCGAATCTGTAACGTTACAGGCGAATGCTCGCGGTGTGGGATCACCTTTATGTAATTATAATCGGTGCCTACGCGTTTTTAGTTTCACAAAGCTTTTAATACTAAGCACCTGGGAACAAATTTTCGTATAAAGACGTTTTACGTAACACTTTAAGGGGTAAAGTGACACTTAGGGAGTAGTTGGTTATAACGAGTGTAGAATGAACAATCGTAAAACTTGATATAATAAAAAACCGGCCAAGTGCGAGTTGGACTAGGTTTTTTAAAACAAGCATATTGTGTCACCCCAATCTATGAACACTTGCGATACTTTAAGTATCACAAGGGCTTTGTCAAGCCAAGGGATAGGAGGGAAGAGAACAGAGGGGATTAGACATTCGCTCCAGCGCTCTCGCTCATCGCACGAAACGCAACAGTACCTACTGATACTGTTACTTTACGCTGATTTTCACCGCACCGCACCGAGCCCTTCTTTGGTAAATAATGTACTAATGATGTTTATTGTTAGAAAATATTAGTAATGCTTTTTCAAGTCATTACGAGTGCTCCTATTGCTCCCAACCAAGCTCGCAGCTTGCGCTAGGAATGGGCACGACGATAGCTTAAATTCAAATTTTCAATAAATTCAAATTTTCAATAAAATAAATTTCAATAAAATTCAAATTTAATCTCAGCGTAATATGGGTATATTAACAAAATAAAAATATAACTTACGTCGCCCGTTTTAAATAGGAAAATGACAGTTGTATTTTTATACATTTTAGATATTTGAAGTACGAAAATAAACTTTTACGTAAATCGTGTTAAAAATATTCCCACTTCTTATAAGGAAAACTTATTTCGAAGTCACTTTTTGTATAACGAATTCCGGGGCCGTGCAAAAAGTTGGAGCTTCCTAAATTCTATAAGCGTTACAAAATAACTGGAAATGTCTATTTAAGTTTTTCGCAATTTGACCTGTAAACGCCACAGGTCTCAGGTTCGATTCCCGCTCGGAGCAGATGTCATGAACATACAGCCATGTTTTCTGGGTGTGTTTGTCCTTTTCTATGTATATGTTTCCGGACTCCCGACACAGCAAAAAACTATCTTAATGTGGGCCGTTGAGTGTGCTAAAAAATTTCTTCCTATCATTATTCCCGGTATTTAACCAGGGTCTGATTATTACTGTTATCGGGATTTGACAGGCTACCAGTTTTTAACCACCAAGAACTCAATGGAAATTGGTAAAATTTTGAAAAGTTTTTATTAAAATTTAAACCATTATAATAAAATCATTAGAAACATTCAACGGATAATAAATAAATTACGACGCATGCGCAAACATAAATTGATCCTTCCGCAGTCAAACTTAAAAATTCACAGCTCCGGCCCGAACCCTATGTGCACAAAAATATATAATAAAATCCCAGAAGGAATTAAAGAAATAGAAAATATAAAATTATTTATAAAATCACTAAAAAATGTTTTAATTGACAAAGCTTATTATAAAATAAATGATTTCTTAAGTGAATAAGTCCGCCTCTCTCTGAATAATTGACATGTTTTATAAAGAAATTTCCATACAGTTCATTATCGTAATTATTGTTATTAGTCTAATAAAGCCATCTAGTTACAGCGCCCTCACAGGTTTTCATTGTAATTATGTAATATAGAATATAACTTTGACATTTATTCTTGTATATAATCTGTAAAACATAATTCTAAATGGATCTGTAACTCAAATAAATGAATAAATGATATAAAGTTTGGGGTCACATCTATAAATAATAAGCCGGTGTTGTGCAATGCTGACGTCATCGTCAGTAAAATCAATGTCGCCTAATGACGTGACGCGTTACGAATGCGTTAGACAGATGACCCTGGTGACGTTACGTCATGACTATTTCAATATAGTCTCGGGCCGACGTCTGTTGTTATTAATTGGTATATTTTAGAATATTTCAGTAAATATGTGAATAATTATAATTAATTTTTTCACGGTAGTAGAGCCATACCTCTCCCACCACGAATGGACCGGCTCGACCGGGGAAGTACTACCCTCTCACAGGAAATCGGCGTAAAGTAACAGTATCAGTAGGTAATGTTGCGAGGCCCAATCTCCTCTCCGTTCCCTTCCTTTTATCCGTTTTATCGCCTCCCTCCCGTCTCATGGTTTGACAACGCCCATGTTATCCTTCAAGTGTCTCAGTCGCTCATAGGTTGCGGTGACTGCTGACCATCGGGCGGACCGTATGATTTTTGCCAACCGTCATGAAATAAAAAAAAATTTTTGGTGGATTGAAGAATCGACTTACAGTATATAAATATGGAATAAACGCTACAATCTCGACATTACTATTAAGATGGTAATATCCTGCCTCGGGGATTCTACCCTGAGCGTGAATGGAAGCCGCGAACATTGGTGTTTAGTGAATGTTTGCTCAGAATGCTCCACAGAGCAGCAGTGGTCCACTTATTTATTTTAAAAGGCAGCTTAATTCGCGTATATAATACTGAACACGTAAAACAGTTATACGTATGTATATTATTGGTCATATCCGATGACGTCTTTACCCATGGCTCGGCCTCGCAGGAGGCACCCTCAAATCAAATTTAGATTTTGAGCCCTCGTCCGTCCGGTCATTTTTCCAACCAGGCCAGTCGGCCCAATAACTATGCGCAATACGCAAAAAAAAATAAGATTTTATTTTATGGAACTAGTATATCTATTAGGAGTATAATTGTAAAGTTATGTCAGATTTTATTAGTCTTTTAAGTGAACGATCTTTTATCTAATCTACATTATCAAGTTTCTATATGCTTAATAATTATGGTGATTAGGAAGGCGTATTAGTAATTCCTATCTATGTAAAAAGTAAAACTCATTGCCGGCACACGTGTTCCCTTTCTATAATCTGGGCTTCCTTCAAACGAGGCGTGAAGAGGCATCTTGAGGCAGGGCGAGGGTGGCTAGCGCGATTGCATTCCGCAAGTGTGCTAGCCGCCTTCGCGTTTCGACTTTACTTCCACTTACCATCGGGTTGAGTCATCTGCCCTACTTTTCAAAAAAAAAAAGTAATTCTTCTTGGGGTTTTAGAGTTCTACACCTGCGGTACGTTAGTACCTAAAGAGGGGGCAATTGAGTGGGCGGGGGGCGGATATACATGTCTTAGAATTTCTTCTACGACATACACATTTCCTCGCGACGTTTTCCTTCTCCGTTGAGCACGTGATAAATTTGAAGGAGGAAGGAGGATTTGAATCCTTGATCTTCCATCTCGGCTTGTCAAAGTATTAGTCCTCAACCGGTGCAGTGAAGGTTCGCAATCTATTAAATGCCTGACATTGGCTAGTGACGTAAGGTTTTAGAAAGGATGCCGAAAGGTCCTGGTGTCGACCTTTGTGTTTCTATTAAATCGTATATAGTATCGTTGGATATAAATGATTAGTTTTGCTCACGGCTCGAAAGCAATCTAGTTTTATAGGGCTCCGTACCCAAAGGGG
Source organism: Hestina assimilis (assembly GCA_023373885.1). Lineage (NCBI taxonomy): Eukaryota > Metazoa > Arthropoda > Insecta > Lepidoptera > Nymphalidae > Hestina > Hestina assimilis. The sequence continues at coordinate 4,737,882 of CM041767.1, read as the reverse complement.
TGACCATACACGAAACTTGATATTTTTATTCTGCTGTTTTACAGAACCCTTATTTGCTAGGCTGTAAGTGGTCACCGTAGTCTGTATAAAATTGCCAATACCAGGAGGTTCACATGCGTTTTGCCGTCCTGAGACAAAAGAGGAGAAAGCAAAGACAAATAAAAAGAATGCCCAAAGATGGACGCTTGGGCTTCCGATGATGCCACTCATCGAACGAAACAAAAAGTACGGATACTGTTACTACATGACGAAACTCAGTGAGAGATCGGTCCATTCATGCAGGACAACAAGTCTTCACTACTACAAAATTTATTTTTTGCATAAATGGCTAAAAATAAAAATTTGGAAACAAAAAAACACTTTAACTTTTCCTGGTTACATTCGTAAAGTCCCATTTCGACTTCTCGGGTTGCGGGTACGAAAAAATACGACTCTTCTAGTGGCAGAATCTTTTCTATTTATATATCGCACCTTTACGATGAAAACGACGTGACTATAAAAAAACAACTTTTTGGGAATTAACAAAATAAGTTTTAAAATATTGACACTTGCACAATCTTTCTTATATTATTTTTTCTTGGTTATTTACGCTCGAAAATGGCTAAGTTTGGATTATTGTTACGTTGAGAATTACGTTTTAAGTCATTTTACGTTGATAACAAAATTTTAGATTTTTGGAATTGTGATTTTTTGCACTAAATGTGCGAAATGGTTTATTTATGTAATGAAAATTATGCTTCGCCGACAGCAAATTTGTAATCTACTAACATGCTATGGTCAAATCGCAGTTAGTAATAATACTTTTATTAAAAGACCCGTACAAAAGACTTCATTACAGATATATTTAACAACCAAAAAAAAAACTCAATCTATTTAAACAAAAAATAACTCCCGCCGAGTTCGCGACCGTTAACGATAAGAAATGGCGATTGTTCCGTTATACGGACAAAAATATCCGTTGTACTGTATTCCAATGCAATAGAGTACAATATACACTGGCATATGAATTGGCGAGTTGTTTTTCGTACTTTGATTGTGTAAAAATCAACTTTATTTTCATTAGTATAAAGTTTAAATTACATTACATACCCGTTTATATGGAATACGTATGAGTCAGTTTAAATTACATTCGCCGAGTCACAGCTGATTGCCAACAAGATGGCTTACATCGGGATATATGCTCTATTGGTTTTGTATAAGGTTTCTTGTTGCTTGTAGTTAAACTTGGAGGGAAGTCGTAAGGAATCCCGTATGGGGAGTAATATTTCCTTTAGACCGTAGGGTTCGTTGTATTTTGCTTATGTTTTTGTACACATAGATAAGAGTATTGACATTTAATTATAATTGATTTTTTTGAATTCTCTTTCTTCTTTCAAGCAATAATCCCGGTACTTAGTCCAGGTTCTGCTTCTTACTCTCCGGATTTGACAGGTTAGTGCGACACAGAGCGATTGCCATCTGCCCTCCGCAACCCTAAAGACGAACCAGTAAGTAAGTAATAATAGCAAACTATTTAACTAGAATTAAAGATTGTTATTAGATGTTATGAAAAAAACCGAGAGCGACAGCTTAACGTGCTTTTCGGGGAAGGGAGCGGAGACTAGCAAAGACGATAAGATCATTAACATGTACCCGCCCCGATCGAGAATCTAAACCGCGACTTTCGAGAATAAAGGCAGGTTCGCTTGTTTGGAAAAAGCTGGGTAGGTAGTTACTACCGCAGTGTTAGATATTCAACCGCAAAACAGCTGGCGTATTTTGCATTATTGTGTGGAACTGGGGAAAGGAAATCAATATCACCGGCGTCTGGATGTGACGAGCCCATCGCCCGCTGTTGGGATAACCTCTGTCACAGCAGAGATTATACCACCAGTGCAATCAGTCACACTGGTGGTAGGCAAGGTCTGGTCTTTTGTTGCAAGAGGCCGGCTGGGTAGGTACCACCGCAGTATCATATATTTTGCCGCCAAATAGTAGTGCTTAGGCATTACTGCAAGCGCTCATAGGCTACGGCAACCTCTTACTATCAGGTGGGCCGTATGCTTGTTTGCCAACTTTTATCATAAAAAAAAGGTTGGCAACGCGTGAGTGACACCTACAAATGGTTTTGCAAGCGCTCATAGGCTACGACAACCGCTTACCATCCGGTTCGTTTAAGACAATAATTTCGTAACTCCAGGTGAATGAAGCCGCGGTCAGAAACTAGTATTAAATAAACAATCCCGCTTCTCTCGAGTTGTTTTTTTTATATAAAAGTATTGTATTTTAAAACAACAAATAACACGACCAAAATAAATGGCAAGGAAAAATTTTTCCACTTAATTATATAAGTTTAGTTCATCATTGTCAATGTCATTATATACTTAGTTATGTATTGCTTTATATTTGTTGTTATCTGGTTATTTTGTTAAAAATCGATGAATCTTTACGAAATGTTGCACCCCCTTTTATTACTTGTCCTCCTCCCCCTTATATTTTGTAAAGAATATTCCTATTGCCCCTCCAAATAAGCTCGTAAGTTGCGCTAGGAGTGGGTACGACAATAGCCCAAGGGGTCAGGATCAAACCAGCAATACTCGCGTTAACTGAGCGGAGAATTTTCGGAATGCTTATGGAAAATTTTGAGGGTTCAAATTTCATCGCAATAACCTCGAAGATTGTGTAATTAGTATTATAAAAATAAAAGTAGGTACATGCGACGACATTAGTACATATTGACGACGTTCTGGCGCAGCGCGTCATGACTGACGTCAAGGCAGTAACCTGCCTTAAGCGTCACAGGTCGCGGGTTCGATTCCCGCTCGGAGCAATTGTTTGTATTGACCATACATGCATGTTTACCGGTCTGGGTGTGTTTGTCCTTGTCCATGTGTGTGGGGGCCGTTGAGTGTGTTGCGTTTGATACGTAGTAACTATACCCGCAGCTCCGCTCGCGTGCATTACTGAATTATAGTTTAGTTTAGTTTAATTAAGTATAATTTAACCTACATATATAGTTTCTTACACCGAATGTTGGTTATTATTCCGACCACAATATATTATAATTCCAAATATTTTTCTATTACAGTTTAAGTGATACAGCAAAAAACTGGTGACCCCTTTTATTTTGAAAATTTGTTTTATTTTTAGTATTCCTTGTTATAGCAGCAACCGTCACTTAGTGGCACTCTGAGTACGGAACCCTAAAAAATTTTTTTTTTTGTTACGGGGACACCTTGAAGGATACATATTTTAATGCCATAAAGAAAACCTGTTTGTACATAATAACTTAAATATCCTATAATAAAATTACCGCACAGGATATGCTTTAGACATTCAAGCCACATGCTACTAGCCATCTGTCTATCTATATATATGTTACGTAATAATACATTTATAGCATACGATACGATTGTCTGATGCCATTGATATTTACTTTATTTAGTATTCAATTATATTTGACGACCGCTGTGGCGTGCTGGTAGCGACTGCTTTTAGCGACGACGGTCGCAGGTTCGATTCCCACTTGTTACAGATGTTTATTATAAATGTCTGTTTTGGTGTGGGCGTTTGTACTTGTGGGGCTCCACACCGAACCTCGGAGAGTACGATAGGCTTTCGGTCCCGGTTGTTATCATAACATCTGATAATAATCGTTAACTAATGATGGCTAATTTGCCATTATCCAATGAGTTACTAGTTCGCTCTTAGAGTTGCGGAAATCAGATGGCAAATAGCTCTGTAAAAACTAGTAACCTGTTTAATCAGGGTGAGAGTATAAGCAGACCCTGGGTAAATACCGGGAATAATGCTAGTAAGAAGAAGTTCCCGATTATTATCATTCTTCTTCTGTTTATCGAGTGGTTAGTGACCAACCTAGTGTCAGAGTTGTTCAGGTCGACCGTATAGGCCTCTGACTTGACTTATCGACTGTCATCAAATTGAAGCCGGGAACGACTTTTTACGTGCCCTCCGAAACACGGAGACGCTCAGTTGAAATACCACTATGCGATCACCCATCTACTGACTGACCGCGCCTAAAGTTGCTTGACCCATCTTAAGCCCGATCGTTTACCGATCAGTGAGCGCACCCGGCTATGAGCTTCTGGTAATAATCTTGTCCAATGAATTACTGGTTCGTTCGTAGGGTTACGGTAGTCGGATGGCAAAATGAAATGAATAACAAGCCGACCCTGGAAAAAATACCTGGAATAATGCTTGGAAGAAGAATTATGATGGATGATTGGTTATCTTATCATTGACAAATGTACGCAAATAAGCAATACCATGTCAACCCACAAAATTGAAAAAACTGAGTTATATATGCAGAAGTGTTGGTAAATGGCTGAAGAACATTTTTCTTTAATATTTGTAGGGTTTTAAGTTTTAAAACTTCTAAAAAGCCATTTTTTAATCATGCAATTCATGTAGTATGTTAAGCGTATTGGGTTATATTATATACGAAATATGCAGTTTGTATACTTATTTTTTGTGAAAATAAGTAAAATAACTTACATAAATCTGAAATTGCCAAAAACTTACCAATAAATAAAAAAAAATCATATAAAGCAAGTTGTTTAAAATTTTTAAACGCGTTTTTCTCGAAATGACATTCGTGTGGGTTGACATGGTATTGCTTATTTGCGTCCAAATAATACGTAACATTTTTAACGTGATAGCGAGACAATCACACCCTTGAATGAACTATTTGAGTGGATTGGGACCCGTGTAATTTGATTATCGTTATCTATCTTAGGGTCAGAAATTTCGTACATTTTATTAACAAATCTTATTTGTATACATTAAAATATTATAATTACAAACACATTCTATAAACTTTTGATTAGTTACCACGAGGCAACAATCGCAAAAATTAAAAATAAAAAGGTATAACGAAATTCTTAAAAATATAAGAGCAAACAGTTTTCGATCACTGCATTCGCTGATAGCCATTTGCCCTAACTTATCAGTAAACAATCAGTGGGTTAAGCAACTTTGGGTGCGGTCAGTCAATAAATGGTTGACTGCAAAGTGGTATTTCAACTGAGCATTTCCGTTAAAAGTCGATCTCGGCTGCTATCAATTTGATGATAGCCGAAAAGTCAAGTCTATATGGACGATGAACAACTCTGACAGTAGGTTGGAACACTCACTCCATAAAATAAGAAAAATACTGCATTTTCAATGTTTTTATGCATCTATACTTTTTAGAGTAGCCGCACCCGTCTATCGGTTGAAGTCTGGTTTTTAAACACTTCAAAATGTTTTTTTTTAAATTTAAAAATCGTATCGATGTCGGATAGCTTAAAGAACCCAAAGCAGGGTCACGTGAATAGAGCAGCTATTTGTTTTCTCAGTATTGCCATCGCAAACAAAAGGCAAAGCGCTATGTATATTTGTATGTTTATTATACAGTTCTATATAACCCATAAAACTTTGAAAGCTTTCTTGGCTACTGCAACACAGTAGTTGTATTTGGAAACAGACTATAAGTAGACTTAGTACTCCGTTTTATATATAAACATATATAAACTTGCATCCTAACTTTTTAGTATCCAAATTGTAGGTTTGTTTTAGTTGGAATGTATATGGTGGTTGGCCCTACTGGCCTTAACAGCGTCATCGAGCGACGGGGAGGGGGTACGGGGCTCAAATGTGATTCCGTCCTTAGAGTGTCTCCTGCAAAGCTGAATCACGGCTAAGGACGTCTCATCATAGATGATTGTTTGTTACTTTAACGCCTTAACAACCTAGCCGATCATCTTGAAATTCCTATTGAAGTAAAAAAGTTGCGACACGAGTGCAGATCAAACCAAACGAAAAACTGAATTTTTTGAGAAAATTAAAATTGCACGAGTGCGAAAGCAGCGTTAAATGGCCAGTGTTTAATATAAACGAAAAACTGGACTTAAAAAAAAAGTAACTTCAACCTTTCAAAGCAAATCTGCATAAAATATTTTCTTGCAGTTAACGCAAATAATTTAGCTCAGATACTGAATGATTTTTATTGATTTTATTGTTCGTAATAAGATAAAAATCTTAACAATGCCAATACAAATATACATTTTAAAACTCCTAATCTATATCACTACATAGTATAAAACAAAGTCGCTTTCTCTTTCCTTATGTATGCTTAAATCTTTAAAACTACGCAACGGATTTTGATGCGGTTTTTTTAATAGATACAGTGATTGAAGAGGAAGGTTTATATGTATAATAACATCCATTAAATAGTGGAGAAAAAAAAATATTTTTTGAGGTTTCTAATGTGATGTCGTAAATAACTACATTTAACGCGTGCGGGCCACGGGCAGTAATGAATAAATCAAAACTACTGGATCGATTTTAATAATTTTTTCAGTGAATGACATAGGTTATATATTTTATACACGCGCGAAGCCGGAGCGGGCCGCTAGTAATTAAATAAAAGGAGAAAACCAGACTGAAATCAACGTCCATCGTAAACCCGTGGACACAGAAAGCTGATTATTTTCACAGAAGTTATTGGTTTTTTGTTAGAAAGGATTTTTCGAAATTCCCCCTCTAAGGGGGTGAAAAAGGGGTTGAAAGTTTGTATGTAATGCCCGTGATCAAGAAACACGTGTTTCTAACAATTTCAAAAATTCCACCCCTGACGAGATTTTGACGAGTTGAAATCGGTATTCAAAATTTGTTATAAAATCGTTATTCACGCGGGCGAAACCGCTGACAGTAGCTAGTTTGTATATAAATAATTAGAATTAGAATTAGAATACAAATATGTTCTCAAATTCTCGTTACGCTTATTATAATTACGAAATTAATTATAAAGTGTGTGTTGTATTATGAAATATGACCCAGTTCCACTTTGTAATGTTAATAAGTAAGGTTTTGTATTGAATTTATTTCATCGAATATTGAAAAATATGTGTAAATTTATTTAATTAATTAAACAGAATAAGTTTCTTAATATTTTTCGAGGTCGCGGGATGTTTGTATTTTGACCATACAGACGTTTCCGGTCTGGGTGTGTTTGTCCTTGTCATTGTGTATGTTTCCGGACTCCCAACACAGGATATATTACCCTAAAGGGGGTCGTTGAGTGTAGCATTTTTTTTAATGAATAAAAATAATAAATAGATAATAATAATAAAATTGCGGGACTAGTAATAATGATAATGAGTTCTTCAAATAGAACATTTTACATTTCTAACATCGACACTGTCTGTAACAAAACGCGAAAAATGCAAACACTGCGCTCTGAAAGGAATATTCCTAAAAGGTATTAAGAGGTAGCGTCGAAGTGGCTGGGTTTTTACGTCATGACGGCTGGCTTACAAGCATACGGTCTGCCTGATGGTGAACGGAACCTATGAACTTACGATACTTGAAGTAACACGTACACGTTGCCGACCCAAGGGATAGGAGTGAAAATAAGGAGGGTATAGCGGGCGGGAGAGGTTAGGCCTCGAGAGCTCCAACACAACGCATGAAACGCAACAGGACTGACACTAATTATGTATGTGGTAGGCCAAATGCCCGCCTGGTTGGCTACCATCGTACGTTGGTGCTTTACTGGTGAAGTGACTGCTCGTCAGCCGCATATCGAGGTCAGCCACCGTATAACCAGTTGCATCTCAGGCAATGAAAGGGCGGCTAGTACAGATCGACTTCGGTAACGGTATTAGCCACCCGAGCGTTTGGATCCACTTACCATCTGGTGGAGTAGGGTTTTATGTTACAAGTTGGCGAACAAGCATACGGCCCACCTGATGTTAAGTGGTTGCCGTAGTTTATGAGCGCTTGCAGCACCATTAGTAGGTGCCACTCACGCGTTGCCAACCTCGAGATATTGGTTCTTAAATCTCCTCTGCCCAGTAATTTTACTAGCGTACAGTGCCCTTCAAACCGGAACACAGTAATGCCTAAGCACTACTATTTGGCGGTAGAATATTTGACACTGCGGTGGTACCTACCTAGCCGGCCTCTCGCAACAAAACGCCTACCACCAGTGTGACTGACTGCACTGGTGCAATAATCTCTGCTGTGACAGAGGTTATCCCAACAGCGAGCGATGGGGTCGTCACCTCTCGCCGCGGTTGTCATTTCATAGTTTATAACCGAGTATGTTTTCGTCAATTGGCAATATGAATCTAGCCTTGATTTGTGGACATGTTACGAAGTAGGTCTAGATTGAATTGTACAATTGCTAAGTAATTTATACAGACGCTAGCAACTTCGTCCGAGCTTATCTTTGGCACTAAAGAGACATAAATTCTTATTGCTCTTTTTCTTGTTTCTTTTTTTTTTTGTGATGTCGAGAATATGTTGTTTTTTGTTTATATAGTTCATTTTGTTAATTATCATCTTCTCCATTATTTTTATAATAATTGTTTAAAAAATGTATTTCTATCTTTAAATAAGAGTTATTTATTGTTATCTTTATAAATTTAATTACTTTAACCTTTTTTCATAACTTACAAAGAATGTTAATTTTCCATTGTTATAAATTAAATACGAAAAAATAAAAATGCATGTTAAGTTAGCCTATAATTGGGGTATCCAATTTATGTCATAGACCGATATGTACTATAGCAATAAGAAAAGAATTGTATACAACGTTGGCTTCCTATTAAATAAATAATTAAATAAATAATAAATCATATGCAAGTAAATGAATGTTACGGAGAACGGTATTACTAGGAGCATCAAGTTTGAAATCACTTTTTAATCTAGGTCTCTTTCTTCCGTAACGCGTACGTTATACAATGTTGTGTTCTCGAAAAGTGCTGTTTCACATTCCGTGGATGGAACTTTCTCGAACCCTTGTTCCGTGCTATATAAGCGCGTCGCCGAGTCGACTAATCTATTCAGTTCTGAGTGACGAGCGAAGTAACTACAAGCGATACAAGCGATCAAGTGCGATACTAAGTTCTTCTTCTACTTATCGATTGGATAGTTTCAGAGTTATTCAGATCGCCGTATAACCCTCTGACTTGACTTTCCGACTATTATCAAATTGATAACTTTTTACGTGCCCTCCGAAGCACGGAGACGCTCAGTTGTAATACCACTATACGATCACCCATCTAGTGACTGACCGCGCCTATAGTTGCTTAACCCACCGACCGTTTACCCATCAGTGAGCGCACCCGGCTATGAGTGTCTCATCTATGAGCTATGAGCGTAAACTTAGTGACCTCGGATCCTTCTGGACTATGGTTCTGGACCTTTAATTTAGAAGTTCTGTATTGTAATCTTGAAAATCTCATTATAGTCTTATTTTGAGCCATCAGATGTTTTAATGCAAATTTTCGAACCCCAGCACGGAACAATTGTTCCATAGGACACATATATAGCGAATTTAAATTGAATTTATCCTGTAGTATGCTTTTTGATAATCGCACACTAAACTATCATTTTTCCGTCAAAAGTATTGTACTTATGTGTTAATAATATATAATAAAATAAAAATAAAAATTAATCCAGATAATAAGCTATTCGTGTGATAAATTGCAACCCAATCCGCTTAGCCGCTTATGCGAGATTCAGTAACAAACATACAAACATTCACAATTATTAGTACTAAAAATTCCAATTGACCGCATCCAACGTAGAGCGGCTCGAATTGTCGACGAGCAAGCTCTTTCCGATCGGCTTGATCCTTTGGCATTGCGTAGAGATGTCGGATCACTCTGCATCTTCGATCGCATATATCACGGGGAATGTTCTGAGGAATTGTTTGGATTGATCCCGCCGGTAGAATTTCACCATCGGACATCGCGACAAAACTCTAAATAACATCCATACAACCTCGATGTCTGGAAATCCACAACAGCGCGATTTAGAAGACATTTTCCTCCTCGCACAACCACTCTGTGGAATCAACTTCCGCCGGCGGTCTTTCCGAACCGATACGACTTGGGAACCTTCAAGAGAAGAGCGTATTCTTTCCTTAAAGGTCGGCAATGCGCCTGCATGCCTTCTTGTGTTGCAGATGTTCATAGGCGGCGGTGATCACTTAACATCAGGTGAGCCTCCTGCCCGTTTGCCCCCCTTACATAAAAAAAAATGAAAAATAAACTTGGGACCAAAAAGTGACATTTTTATTCTACGATTGTAGGGAACTCTTTCTGTGCGTATTTTCAATGAAAATAGGCTCAAGTGAATGGGTTGATACAATTTAAAATTTATTTTTTTCTTTTTAGAGCATTTAAATAAAAAAATTGTTAAAAATGTTTTTTTAACTATTCATTTATTATAATAGTACAACAGATAGTCCCTAGGTGTAATTAAATGTTAACGTCTCCTTTCTAACAGCGCAATAAACATGCCGGCGAAGCGTTACGTGAAATGACATACAGTGTGAAATAACCGCAGTTTTAGTGACAATTAAGTTTAATTAAAGATTCTCCGCTCCTATCCATGATATTATCAGATCTACTATTTTTCAGGGTTCCGTACCCAACGTGTACCAATTCACGAACCGCAATATGTTCAGTTAATATTTTCTGAATGTGTTTTTTTTTTATGTTAGAAGTTGGCAAACAAGCATACGGCCCACCTGATGGTAAGTGGCTGCCGCAGCCTATGAGCGCTTGCAGCACCATTAGTAGGTGCCACTCACGCGTTGCCAACCTCGAGATATCAGTTCTTACTTATTTCACTAGCGTACAATGCCCTTCAAACCGAACACAGTAGTGCCTAAGCACTACTATTTGGCGGCAGAATATTGGACACTGCGGTGGTACCTACCTAGCCGGCCTCTTGCAACAAAAGACCTACCACCAGTGTGACTGATTGCACTGGTGGAATAATCTCTGTTGTGAAAGAGGTTATCCCAACAGCGGGCGATGGGGTCGTCACATCCCGACGCCTTTAAAATTTGAATGTATTTTTGTTGCGGTTACAAAACAGATAGCTTTTGACGCCCAGACCCAAACAGACTTTTACAAGATCAATACAAACGTTTGCTTCGAGTGGGAAATAACCTGTAACCGTAGAACTTAAAGGAACGTTCGCTACCAACGCCACTACGGTTAGATGGTTAAAATGTATATATTGTTACGGATAACCTTATCACAGGGGCATAAGGTTCAAAATCGCTTGCTACTCCTTTTGTCTATTTCTATGACCGCCGCGCGGGTTCGAGAAAGATGTATTCTCGAAACATGTAGAATAGCGTTCCGCGGACGGAGCTCTCTCGAACCCGTGTCCGCGTATATAAGCGGCCCGGCGCGTCGACTGATTGATTCAGTTCTGAGCAACAAGCGAAGACACTACAAATGATACCAGTGAACAAGTGCGATAATTAGTGACCTCGGCTATTCTTTTGAACTGTGATTGGCCTGTGATTTGGACCTGTTGTTTGTGAAGTTCTGTTATTTAATCTAGACCTAGAATAAAGTCTTGTTTAGAGCCATCAGGTGTTTGTCTCCAAATTAGCGAACCCCAGCCCGTAACAATATTAAACATTGGACCCCAATTTTACCTGCCTAATGTAGCAATGTTTCTCTTGTTCGTGACTGAGGAAATTACAAACGTATTTATACGCACTGGAGGAAAGGAATTCCTGTAACTTTTACTTGGATACCTTAAGATTTCCTTTTGTCTACATTCAATCATTGTTATTTTCTTTGGATTTTATAGGTTTCCTTTGCAAGTTCATACGAAAATGGTTATAGTTTTTGTTTTAAATAATCTATACCAATATTATAAAGCTGATTTTGTATGTTTGGTTGCGCGTGTTAATCTTTGATCGGTTTTGAAAAAATCTTTTTACATTTGATAGCACATTTTTAAAGAGAGGATTATAAACTGTATAACATCTCGATACGATACTTAGAAGCCGAGCAGTACGAAGGAAACTGCGGGAGGACGATAAGATTCGGTTAGTTGGTGGAACAGCGTGGTCTCATCTGACGGGAGCGAAACCGCGGGCATAACTAGTTTAATAATTAATTCGAAAATTCAGATTATTATTATTTGAAGACGTTGTGACACAGCGGTAGCGAACCTGCCTTAAACGTGACAGGTCGCAGGTTCGATTACCGCTCGGAACATAATATGTATGTATTGACCATTCGAGCATATTTTCCGGTCTGGGTGTATCTGCCCTTGTCCCTGTATGTGTTTCCGGACCCCCGACACAGGATATCGCTATCTTAATTGGCCGTCGAGTGTGCTGCGTTTATTATTTATTTATTAACTGAAAAACCCTCACACCTAACATTAACATGAGAACCTAAATTTTTCCTGGAATAAAAGCATTTTATGTGTTAAATCCGATAATCCAAATCCGTAGACCCGTTGTTCGTGATTGAGTAACATCCTAAAATACAAACATTCACATTTATAGTATTAATAGGACATATTTATTCCATTTTAAACCTCGATAGCTCAACAGTAGAAGGGCCGACTCCGCTCCGTTAACGTGAGAGTTGCGGGTTTGATCCTGACCCCTTGGGCTATTGTCGTAACCACTCCTAGCGCAAGCTTCGAGCTTATTTAGGGGTTTTAACAAAACCTACTATTGTTTGATTATAAAAAGTTCGCTTGAAACACATTGAAGTTACAGTACAAAATATTCATACGACAAACTGAGTTAATTCACTGTAATTTGATCAGTATAATTCAAACAAAATTAAACTCTAATACATAGTATTAAAGTTGGAATTCATTATGTCTCTGCTATCAACCCCTACACAAATTGATATTCAGCCAACCGTAACGCAGGGTTGTCGCATCGTGGCTAAAGTAATTGATGACAATATTTTATTTCAAAATTTTATTATTATTTAAAAGACATAAGACACTACTTATCTATATATAAAAAGAGGAGACCTGACTGTCTTGTAAACTCCCAGCCTAAACCCTTGGACCTAGGACCTAAAGCTGAAGTTTTTCTAATGTGTTCTTTATAAAACGTAAACGCCCTTCGCAGTTAAAATATTAAATATCTTACGAATTTGTACTAATGTATATATAATAAATGTGAAAATTTTGTATGTTTGGAAGTTTGTTACTCAATCACGCATAACCGACTTGTCAGATTTGGATGTCAGTTTGACATAAATATGGATTGCTACCTGGATTAAGACATAGGATACTTTTTATACTGGAAAAAATTTAAGTGTTCGTGGGATGATCAAAAACGTACTACAGGACGTATTAAATTTGGTATTGACATATCTTATTTACTTACTTAGGATTAATTTCTATCTAGAGCCATTTCGAAAGTCACCACGGACGAAGTCGCAGGCAGGTGCTAGTTATTTAATAATAAAAATATTAATAAATAACTATTGTATTGGCAACCCTATTCCGGAACCCTTTGTCGGGACGGCGGCGTTGGCTTTTTATTTTTAATCAAGCCTCGTTCATGCCGTATGGATTTTCGATTTGTAAACACGGTTATTTTTATAAATTTCATGAATCCAAATTACTTTTTTATTTTATCATAATTTAAAAAGGGAGATTTTTAATTTAAGGTTTTTGCTTTAAGATGTGATTTATCTTTAAATAGCAATGGTCATGGAAAGTACTACCCTCTCACAGAAAACCACCGTTCCTCGGAGAGCACCTTAAGCTGTTGGTCCCGGGTGTTATCACATAATCTGATAATAATCGTTAACTCTTGATGAGTAATTTGTTCTTTTCGAATGAGTTATTGGTTCGCCCTTAGGTTTACGGAGGTCAGATGGCAATCGCTATATATAAACTAGTAACCAGTAAAATCCGGATAAGAGCAATAAGCAAACCCTGGGTAGATTAAATACCTAGAAAATGCTAGGAGGTAGGAGGCTGTATGCTTGTTTGGCAACTTCGTATCATTAATAATTCTGAAGTCCATCCACACCAAATCAAGTAGCTAGTAAGTAATAAAATGTTACAACCTAATTTACAAATTTAAAAAAAGTAACGAAACTTCACAAAATAACGTAAAGTCGAGAGCATCGCCGAGCTAGCTTGGTAAAGTGTGGGAAAATATCATTGGAGATAAACCGGCGCAGCTGCGGTTGAGAATATGATCTTAGGATACCTTATACTTACATAAACGTATCACGTTTGAATCTTTTCAAGGGTTTATTTTTCTACCATTTTTTATGTATAAAGGCATCTTTCTAATGCCTTTAAACGAGCAATTCTTATACATATATTAATAAATAAATAATAATAATAATAACTCTTTATTGGAGACAAACATATGTTACAAATAAGAAGGATTACCCAGACTTCTGCACTAGCAGGGCTGTGTTGCAGAAGCCAAAACGCTACAAGCTCAATGGCCCCCATTAGGATGGTTATATCCTGTGCCGGGGGTTCGGAAACATACACGACGACAAGGACAAACACACCCATACCGGAAAACGTTTAGTCAATACGAACATCTGCTCCGAGCGGGTAACGGACCCGCGACCTTCGTGGCTCAAAGTCGGGTCACTACTACGCCTCAACGGTCGTCGTTTTAAGAAAAACTAATTACGTTAAAAAAGCGCGAGCGAAGCCGCAAGCAATGCTAGTATTATATTGAAGAATCTATTTTCTTAAATTCTTTTACCTTGTAGCCTCGGGGCTGTAAGCTTCTTGTAACCATAGCGACCTGCCAATTATAAGAAGTACTTCCTTAGTTACTAAGTACACGCCGCACTTAAAGATTCCTCCTCAGTCCCGCTTCATTTCGCTTAAAATATGACAGGATTTTCATTGTAAAATATCCTTCTAAAATACACCCATGTAATCCTGGACTGTGCAGGGGTGGCTGATCAACGGGCAAAAATCCTCAAGGATATGAGGTCGCTCCAAGAAGTCTGTGAACGTCCCAGGAAAGTTCTGAACTTCTGGAAGGAGCTGGGCTGGTTGGAATAGACTGGCCAATCCCACACACAAAAAGGACCAAATTACGAGTCTAATTGTGGAAAAGGGAACCCCACTACTACTACTACTACTACTACTCCTTCTAAAATATTTTCTTTTTTCATAAAAGTTGGCTAACAAGCATACGGTCTGACAGATGGTAAGCTGTCACCGCATAAGGAGCATCTTCGTAAGTTATTTGGCAGGTTAAAAGAATATGGCATGATTATTAATACTTCAAAATGTGTTTTCGGCGTGCCTAATGTAAAATTTTTAGGCCATAGTATATCAGCGAGTGGCACAAAACCACTCGATACTAAAGTTCAGGCCATCATAGATTTCCCGCAGCCCAAGAATATTAAGGAGTTAAGGAGGTTCTTGGGCATGATAAATTTTTATAGGCGATTTTTGCCCAAAGCAGCACAGACTCAAGCCGCTCTACATGCTTTGCTGACAGGCGTCGTCAAAGGATCTCAGCCTATCCCTTGGACTGAGACTTCTTTAAAAAGTTTTAAAGAGTGCAAGGAAAGTTTGGTCAAAGCCGTTCTACTAGCTCATCCAGACTTCCAGGCTAAGCTCGCACTCTTGACTGACGCGTCAGATACCGCTATTGGAGCAGTTCTGCAGCAGCACAATGGTGAGAATTGGCAGCCGTTAGCTTTCTTTTCTAAGAAGTTAACGCCTGCTCAGCAAAAATACTCGCCTTATGACCGAGAGCTTTTGGCCATTTATGAAGCCGCTAAAGTACTTCAGGCACATGCTTGAAGCTCGACACTTCATCATTTACACGGATCATAAGCCGATCAGTTTTGCGTTTCATGAACGAAAAACCAACTGCTCACCGAGACAATTCAGACATCTAGATTATATAGCTCAATTCACCACCGACATAAGGCATATTTCTGGCAAGGACAATGTCGTAGCCGACGCCTTATCTCGAGTGGATGAATTACAAGCTCCAGTCAGTCTAGATACTTTGGCTGAACAGCAAGCATCAGATCCAGAGCTGGCAAACTTCCTCAGAAAAATCTTCACTCCAGGCTCGTTAAAATGGAAGTACCGGGGAGCCGTACTTTCGCGTACTGTGATATCAGTACATCGACCCCCCGGCCGTTTGTTCCCAAATTGCTTAGAAAGCAAGTTTTTGACAGTTTGCATTCTTTGAGTCATCCTGGTGTCAGCGCAACTGCCAAACTTGTATCTGAACGTTTTGTTTGGCCTGGCATCAGGAAAGATTGCCGAGCATGGGCACAATCATGCTTGTCATGCCAACGCGCAAAGGTTAGCCGTCATGTGTCTGCACCTTTAGGCACTTTCGGATTGCCACGCGCACGCTTTAGGCACATCCACATAGATATTGTGGGTCCCTTGCCGTCGTCGGAAGGCTTTCGTTACTGTTTGACGGCCATAGACCGATTTACAAGATGGACGGAAGTCATTCCAATGCTTGACATCACTGCCGAAACAACGGCAAAGGCTTTATTATCGGGCTGGATAAGCCGGTTTGGCTGTCCAGAGACCATTATTACGGACAGAGGCCGCCAGTTCGAGTCCGCTCTGTTTAGCTATCTATCTAAGATAGCTGGATTTGAGCACAGAAGGACTACGGCATACCATCCTGCCTGTAATGGACTGATAGAACGCTTCCATAGACAGCTCAAAGCTTCTATCGTCTGTCATGCTCACGAGAAGTGGACGGAATCCTTGCCTTGGGTGCTTCTCGGAATAAGAAGTGCATTTAAGGAAGATTTACAAGCTTCGTCCGCTGAATTAGTGTATGGCGAACCTCTAAGACTTCCTGGAGAATTTTTCGACTCCAGCACAAGCTCCGTGACGGACATTGCTGATTTCACAGCTCGCCTACGATCATTCGCACAAAAATTACAACCAATACCCGCCTCTCGTCACAATAGAGAAAAGATTTTTGTTTTTAAAGATCTGAAAACAACTAACCACGTTTTTCTGAGAGAGGACGCAGTGCGAAGTTCGTTACAGCCCGTTTACTCTGGCCCCCACAAGGTGTTGTCACGTAACGATAAAGTTTTTACGCTATTGGTAAATGGGAAGGAAGTGACGGTTTCAATTGACCGCTTAAAACCAGCCTACTTACTGGCTGACAAATATGACCCAGTTCTTGCCTCGAGAGACGATGACCAGCTTACTGATAGTCCTAAGCCCTACCAGACTCGATCAGGACGTCATGTTAAATTTCCTGATTTTTATCGCCCTTGACGGTCTCTGGAGGGGGGTGATGTAGTATACATTAATTTAGTTTTATATAATTATATAAACTATATTAATATACTACATAAACAAGTACACAAATAAATATATACGTAAACATACACAAATATATAATACACAAAAATATACACATATTATCATCCACACATTAACTCAGGCAAATTCTATATAATAAATAATTAAATAATATAGTAATATATAGTATCGCACCGCGCGATCTTATCTTACACTGGAAAGCATCGCTTAGCTGCATTGCTGTTGTTATTATTCTTACGGTCGGGCCGGTGCACCGGCGCTCGCGCAGGTAGCAAGACCATCAGTCATAACTCGTATCCGACCCCGAACGTATGTCGCTTGTTATCGCGCTGTGCTTACTCGTAATTACGCTAACCGCTTTGTCTTTATTATTTCGTCTTATATTTCTTCTACTGTATCTATACTTTAATCTTCGCTGTACTCCTTCTAAAACTTATATGCGTGGACTTTCGTGTGTGTTAATAAACGTTATTAAAAGTGATTTGGACTTTGAACTTTTACTCCGTAATATAATTATTTAATATCAGTTTAAATATTTGAATTAAGTAAATTAATTTACACACCGCAACCCGCTATACTGGTGACCCGTGAAGAACATTTAAAATGTTAAGCGAAGATTTCGAAGACGCGACCAGTGACGGTCAAAAGGTCAAAGCAGGGCGTTGTTCCACGGAAGTTTTTAAAGTGGGTATACGAGTACCACCTTTTTATCCAGATGAACCCGAAATATGGTTTGCTCAATTAGAAGGTCAGTTTGCACTCGCAAATATTACAAATGACGTGACAAAATTTTATTACGTGATCGGTCACCTCGAACATCAATTTGCCAAAGAGATCAAAGATATTATTGTCAAGCCGCCCGCGACTGACAAGTATAGTAAATTGAAATCTGAATTAATTAGTAGACTCACAGCATCGAAAGCTACTAAGATTAAGCAGTTGCTGACTCACGAAGAGCTCGGAGACCGGAAACCTTCACAGTTCTACCGACACCTTCGTAGCCTAGCTGGACCAGAGTTTCCAGACGAATTTTTACAGACCATTTGGATTAGTCGTCTACCCTTAAACGTCCAGACAGTTCTAGCAGCTCAGACATCAGCGCCGCTTGACATCCAAGCTGAACTTGCGGATCGGATAATGGATATTGCAGTCCCTACGCCGCAAATCCACGCGACAGCTTCAACATCCAAGGCTCCAGAAAGTTCTTTGCAAATGGAAGTGGCAGAGTTAAGGAAGCAGGTCAGATCACTCACTCTACAACTCAATAGAAGAGCTCGTTCACGCAGCAGGCCATCTAGCAGCAACCGCTCACGAAGTCGTTCTCAGAGTGATTACAAGAAGTACCCGGTTTGCTTCTATCACTCCAAGTACGGCAACAAAGCCCATAAATGCGTTCGTCCGTGTGACTACAAGCCGGAAAACTACAAGGGCGGTCGGTAATGGCGACTGACGATTGCCCTCGCGTTCCTGGTCGCCTGTTCGTCACTGACCGAAGAACGAAGACCCAGTTTCTGGTCGACACCGGAAGCGACCTCTGTGTCTTCCCCCGGTCTTTGCTTCGTGATCGCCGTGTTCCAGCCAACTACCAACTTCGCGCTGCCAATGGTTCATCAATAGAAACTTACGGTTACGTTAGTCTTAATATTGATTTAGGCTTACGCCGAGATTTTGTGTGGCGCTTTGTTGTGGCTAATGTAACCAAGCCAATAATAGGCGTAGATTTTTTATCATATTTTAATTTAATTGTAGATTGTCGTAGTAAATGTCTCATAGATAAAACCACTAATGTTACTGCTAATGCTTCAAAAGCTTCTTGTTTAGACTATGTTTTGTCGATAAAAGTTATAACTGGTGATTCATGCTACCATAAAATTCTCGATGACTTTCCAGAGATTACTCGACCAGCCGGCACACTACGCACTACACTACACAACACGGTACACCACATACGAACAACACCAGGCCCTCCAGTTTCCTGCCAACCCCGGCGATTAGCGCCAGATAAATTAAAAATTGCTCAACAGGAGTTCCAGGCAATGCTAGCTAATGGTACTGCCAGACCATCGGAAAGCCCCTGGTCATCGCCTCTCCACCTCGCACCGAACAAAAACAACGGATGGCGTCCTTGTGGGGATTACAGGAGACTTAACGCTCGCACCATCCCCGACAGGTACCCGATTAGGCATATACACGATTTTGCTCTCAGCATTGCTGGGTGTAAAATTTTTAGCACCATCGATCTTGTAAAGGCCTACAACCAGATACCTGTCAGTCCTGAAGATATCCCGAAAACGGCAATAACCACGCCTTTTGGTCTATACGAGTTTCCGTATATGACCTTTGGTTTGCGGAATGCGGGACAAACCTTCCAGCGTTTCGTGGATGAGGTAACTCGAGGTCTCGACTTCTGTTATTGTTACTTAGATGATTTTTTAATATTCAGCAGGAACGAGAACGAGCATAAGGAGCATCTTCGTAAGTTATTTGGCAGGTTAAAAGAATATGGCATGCTTATTAATACTTCAAAATGTGTTTTCGGCGTGCCTAATGTAAAATTTTTAGGCCATAGTATATCAGCGAGTGGCACAAAACCACTCGATACTAAAGTTCAGGCCATCATAGATTTCCCGCAGCCCAAGAATATTAAGGAGTTAAGGAGGTTCTTGGGCATGATAAATTTTTATAGGCGATTTTTGCCCAAAGCAGCACAGACTCAAGCCGCTCTACATGCTTTGCTGACAGGCGTCGTCAAAGGATCTCAGCCTATCCCTTGGACTGAGACTTCTTTAAAAAGTTTTAAAGAGTGCAAGGAAAGTTTGGTCAAAGCCGTTCTACTAGCTCATCCAGACTTCCAGGCTAAGCTCGCACTCTTGACTGACGCGTCAGATACCGCTATTGGAGCAGTTCTGCAGCAGCACAATGGTGAGAATTGGCAGCCGTTAGCTTTCTTTTCTAAGAAGTTAACGCCTGCTCAGCAAAAATACTCGCCTTATGACCGAGAGCTTTTGGCCATTTATGAAGCCATAAAGTACTTCAGGCACATGCTTGAAGCTCGACACTTCATCATTTACACGGATCATAAGCCGATCAGTTTTGCGTTTCATGAACGAAAAACCAACTGCTCACCGAGACAATTCAGACATCTAGATTATATAGCTCAATTCACCACCGACATAAGGCATATTTCTGGCAAGGACAATGTCGTAGCCGACGCCTTATCTCGAGTGGATGAATTACAAGCTCCAGTCAGTCTAGATACTTTGGCTGAACAGCAAGCATCAGATCCAGAGCTGGCAAACTTCCTCTGTGAAAAATCTTCACTCAGGCTCGTTAAAATGGAAGTACCGGGGAGCCGTACTTTCGCGTACTGTGATATCAGTACATCGACCCCCCGGCCGTTTGTTCCCAAATTGCTTAGAAAGCAAGTTTTTTACAGTTTGCATTCTTTGAGTCATCCTGGTGTCAGCGCAACTGCCAAACTTGTATCTGAACGTTTTGTTTGGCCTGGCATCAGGAAAGATTGCCGAGCATGGGCACAATCATGCTTGTCATGCCAACGCGCAAAGGTTAGCCGTCATGTGTCTGCACCTTTAGGCACTTTCGGATTGCCACGCGCACGCTTTAGGCACATCCACATAGATATTGTGGGTCCCTTGCCGTCGTCGGAAGGCTTTCGTTACTGTTTGACGGCCATAGACCGATTTACAAGATGGACGGAAGTCATTCCAATGCTTGACATCACTGCCGAAACAACGGCAAAGGCTTTATTATCGGGCTGGATAAGCCGGTTTGGCTGTCCAGAGACCATTATTACGGACAGAGGCCGCCAGTTCGAGTCCGCTCTGTTTAGCTATCTATCTAAGATAGCTGGATTTGAGCACAGAAGGACTACGGCATACCATCCTGCCTGTAATGGACTGATAGAACGCTTCCATAGACAGCTCAAAGCTTCTATCGTCTGTCATGCTCACGAGAAGTGGACGGAATCCTTGCCTTGGGTGCTTCTCGGAATAAGAAGTGCATTTAAGGAAGATTTACAAGCTTCGTCCGCTGAATTAGTGTATGGCGAACCTCTAAGACTTCCTGGAGAATTTTTCGACTCCAGCACAAGCTCCGTGACGGACATTGCTGATTTCACAGCTCGCCTACGATCATTCGCACAAAAATTACAACCAATACCCGCCTCTCGTCACAATAGAGAAAAGATTTTTGTTTTTAAAGATCTGAAAACAACTAACCACGTTTTTCTGAGAGAGGACGCAGTGCGAAGTTCGTTACAGCCCGTTTACTCTGGCCCCCACAAGGTGTTGTCACGTAACGATAAAGTTTTTACGCTATTGGTAAATGGGAAGGAAGTGACGGTTTCAATTGACCGCTTAAAACCAGCCTACTTACTGGCTGACAAATATGACCCAGTTCTTGCCTCGAGAGACGATGACCAGCTTACTGATAGTCCTAAGCCCTACCAGACTCGATCAGGACGTCATGTTAAATTTCCTGATTTTTATCGCCCTTGACGGTCTCTTGGAGGGGGTGATGTAGTATACATTAATTTAGTTTTATATAATTATATAAACTATATTAATATACTACATAAACAAGTACACAAATAAATATATACGTAAACATACACAAATATATAATACACAAAAATATACACATATTATCATCCACACATTAACTCAGGCAAATTCTATATAATAAATAATTAAATAATATAGTAATATATAGTATCGCACCGCGCGATCTTATCTTACACTGGAAAGCATCGCTTAGCTGCATTGCTGTTGTTATTATTCTTACGGTCGGGCCGGTGCACCGGCGCTCGCGCAGGTAGCAAGACCATCAGTCATAACTCGTATCCGACCCCGAACGTATGTCGCTTGTTATCGCGCTGTGCTTACTCGTAATTACGCTAACCGCTTTGTCTTTATTATTTCGTCTTATATTTCTTCTACTGTATCTATACTTTAATCTTCGCTGTAATTCCTTCTAAAACTTATATGCGTGGACTTTCGTGTGTGTTTAATAAACGTTATTAAAAGTGATTTGGACTTTGAACTTTTACTCCGTAATATAATTATTTAATATCAGTTTAAATATTTGAATTAAGTAAATTAATTTACACACCGCAACCCGCTATACTATAATCGCCAACCCAAAGTGTAGGAAGAGAGCGGAGGGGGTGCGGAGGGGGCGCTTTAACTTATCGCACGAAACGCAATAATAGTCTGTTACTTAACGCCGAAATTCTGTGAGTAGTCGTTCCTCGGTCGTGACGGCACATTTGTGCTGGAAAACATGGCTACTACTAAAAAAAAATATAATTATGCTTTTTCGTTTTTCCCTCAAAGTACCAATGATTGAAGATACGTAGAATGTAGCTAAGCTCGCGGGTTCAATCTAGATTATTTTCAAAGAAATAGACAAACGAAAATTCCTAAATATTTAATGCTAGCAGTCTAGTATTAAAAGGGAGTGGCAATATTTGGTAGAAGGTTAAGGTCAAAAACTTCTTGACCTTTTTATATACATAAGTAATACCTGTCTTATTCATCGCATTAAATAACAGCTATTTTAGGTATATCACGACGTGGTATAGCGGTAGCGAACCAGCCGCGGGTTCGATTCCTGCACGCGGCACATGTTAGTATTGACCATACAGGCGTGTTCCGATCTGGTTGTGTGGTTGTCCTTGTTCTTGTGTGTGTTTCCAGACCCCTGACACAGGATATGAATATACGAATGGGGGCCGTTGAGTGTGTCGTTTTTATTTATTTTTAAAATGTCTCTGACTCGGTGCTGCCCTGGTGCCCCTTTGTAAATTCCACACCAACGCACGCTAAATTAATTCGGTTATGTTGCGCAAATCAGAACCGAATGAAGTTAGCTTGTGACTAAGTTCGTAATGTACATCATATAGAGTGCGCTGTAGTATTTTTTATTTGACTTATTGGCAAGCAAGCGTACGACCTTGATGGTAAGCGGTTGTAAGACTACGAGCGCGCGTAACACCATACATTTGTAGGTGTCATTATGCGTTGTCAACCTCGAGATATTGGTTCTAAAATCTCATTTGCCCAGTAATTTCACTGGAAACTGTCTTTCAAATCGAAACACAATATATCCTTACGGTAGAATCACCACTGCGGTGGTCGCGCCATGAAAGGCCGGCCGAAGGAATTTGCTAAGTTAACTATATAAATAAATAAACGCTACACACAAAGACCCCTATTAGGATAGTTATATCCTGTGTCGGGGGTCCGACACAACGAGAAGCACAAACACAACTAGACCGGAACACATGCCGCATGCATACAGGTTCGCTACGGCTCCGGCACAATATGACCATAGCTAAATATTATGTTTAACCTATTATTTGTTTCTAAAATACGTGTGGCTCAAGATTAATTACAAGTGGGTAGCGCAGGTGATCACGTCTGTGACTCATAACGACTAATGGTTTTTATTTTTTTTTTTTATATAAAAGGCAATCTATTCTTACCTATCTTATACTTGATTCATCATCTAAAAGTATTTTTATAAGACTAGAGGACACGTCAGACGTTGTCCTGCCCTGAAAATAATAAAAAACTAGAATCTGAGCGCCATCTATACAAAATTATCACAAGCTTCACTACAAATTTCGGATCGGTTTTTTGACAGGTTCTTTGGGTTTTTAATATTTTATAAACCATTCAAGTATTCATGCAAATAACACACAAAAAAACCTTTCTAGCATTATTCCCGATATTTACTCATCGTCTGCTCAGTTTTTACACGGAGCGATTGCCATCTGACTTCCACGACCCTAAGGACAAAACAGTAACTCACTGCATAAGAGAAAATTATCTATCTAAAGCTAAAGAAACGTACTCTCCGAGTTACGGTGGGGAGGTGAGATCTCAATGGTCGCAGGTTCGACTTCCGCTCGGGGCAGATGATTTTATTCTTTTTATAAACATAGACCTGTAGACCTGTATCGGTCTGGGCGTTTGTCCTCGTGTTTGTGTATGTATCAGGACCTCCGACACAGGCTATTAATATCGTAATGTTATTTAATATCGTAATTTATTTTTTTATTTTAGATTGTGTCTGTATAGTTCAAGAATTACGTATATTTCTTATACCTAGTCATTGCATAGAATGTTGTATTCAATTTATTGCGTATCAAATTTATTATTAAGGTATCACCACACCGACAGCGGCTCGAACGAGCGTTTTTTCCACGCCGTATTTCGTGGTCGAAATGGGTAAAAAGATTACGTAGACACATTATGTTATAAAATTAACTTATAATAAGCGTATTTTATATAATATATTTTTTAATAATCGCCTTGTTTAATCATTATATTTATGAAAACTAGCGGGCCCGGCAAACGCTGTCTCCCCGATAAAAAGCCTGGGTCAAAAAAATAAAACAAAATGGGGTGGACCCTTAACATTTCGGGGTGTGAAAAATGATGATGAAAGATGTTGACCGATTCTCAGACCTACCCTATATGCACACAAAATTTCATAAAAATCGGTCGATCCGTTTTGGAGGAGTTTGGAAAAAAAACATCGCGACACGAAAATGTTATATATTACAAATAATTCTATTTTAAACCTATACAAATATTTGTGGTTTATTTTGTTTTTAAGCACTTATGGGTTTTTCCGATGTACGTTTTTCCTCGATTTATTAGTTAGCTAAACTTAAGACTGATGTTTTATTATATATTTTATTATATATTATTTGTTACCTTATATTTAATATATAATTATTTTTGTCAATAAAAACGATATTTTTATTTTTAGTGTTATATCATTTTAAAAATGTATGCAACAAAAGTGATGACTGTTTAATAGTCTTATGTCTTGATTTAATAAAATGTAATACTTGATGCCCAAACGGAAAGCCATACAGAGGAAGACCGCTTTTGAGATGGGTGGACGACATACGTAAAGCTGGTCTCATCCAGTTTCGTTACAAATAGCCGAAGATAGACGAAATTGGGTTTCTTTATTAACGCCTTCATCTGTGGAGGAGTTCTTGCGGATTAATTTATTTTCCAACTAGCTGTTCCCGCGGCTCCGCTCGCTTAATGTAGGTTTTTCATGATCCCACGGGAATCCAAATTTGGGACAGAAAGTATTCTGTATGTTATTTCAGGTATTTAATAAGTTATGTGTGTACCAAATTTTATCCAAATCAGTCCAGTAGTTTTTGCGTGAAAGAGTAACAAACATCAATTCAAACTTCCACATTTACAATATTCGTTAGAAGTTAGATTTATTTTTTATTTCTATTTTTTTAATTTATTTTCAGTAGTTTTAGTAGAATATAATACTATCATAGTAGTCTTCTTCTTACCGATTGGTTAGTGGTCAACCTAGTGTTAGAGTTGTTCAGGTCGCCCGTAGGCCTCTGACTTGACTTATCGACTGTTGTCATATTGCCAACAGCCGGGACCGACTTACGTGCCCTCCGAAGCACGGGGACGCTCGGTTGAAATACCACTATGCGATCACTTATCTAGTGACTGACCGCGCCTAAAGTTGCTTAACGTACCGATCGTTTACCGATCAGCCGGTGCACTCGGCTACGAGCGTCTCATATTATCATCATAGTAGTGTAATATAATTACAAAGAAATAAGTATATCTTTTATAAATTTTTATGCATTATTTTTTATTTTATTTAATTATTGTTACAAGATTGCAAATTTTGGGACTTTATTTTTATTTTAAGTACATCTTAATTTGAAATCACAAAACTTTAAATTAATAATATAATTTAAAACATAAACTTTAAACTTTTTGTATCATCCATGTTAAAGTATTTTTATTAATAACCGCGTACATTCTGAAAGGTTTTAAAGCCGACGCGGCGGCGCTCGTGATAATATCCTTCCGCTACGGCGGCGCTTTCAATAAAAACTGGGAAGACGCCAAGAACTTTGCATTTCCGTTGTGTAAAAACGAAAATAATTTCATATATTTTATTATCTTTTGCGTCTGTAACCGGCTACGTAATGGATTACGAAAGTTGTACAATAGGTTCATACTATATACTATGGACCGGACCTTTCTTTTTTTTTTTTAACGCTACTCACTCAACGGCCCCCATTAGGATAGTGATATCCTGTGTCGGGGGTCCGGAAACATTCACAATGACAAGGACAAATACACCCAGACCGGAAAATATGCTTGCATGGTCAATACAAACATATTATGCTCCGAGCGGGAATCGAACCCGCGACCTGTGGCGTTTAAGGCAGGTTCGCTACCGCTGCGCCACAACGTCTGCGTTTCATACAGACAAAATTATATTTTAGAGTTTTTCTCGTGGCTTTTTCTCTCTTTTTTTAAATTGTCTTTTCTAAAAGAAAAGTATAACACAGTTACATTCCAGTCAACATCGCCACAACAGACAGGGATTTTTTTTTAAATACATAATTGGTTTTTACTAAAAGTATCGTTTATACTTTTATATATATGCGTTAATAAAATCTTTTTTTTATACATGTAATACCAGTTTTGTTTCGCTGTTTCTGCAATGCTTGTAGATATACATATGCCTGTATTCCCTGATACTTATATACCCGGAACGAATCTATATATTATAGATGCACTGCCCTTACAGATCAGTTTAACTTGCCTAGTTATTTAGCGTTTAAAAATATATTATGTACAGACAATAAATAATAATTAAAAAAATTGCACTGTCTGTTTGTAATTCCAAATTAATATCTTTTCACTAAATGAAAGTCCTTAAGGTAGTTAAAAAAATTCACTGGTAGATAGCTGATGTTATAAGGAGTATCTTAGGCTACTTTCATTTTAGAAAAATAATTAGGGTACTGTGAAATAATGAAAAATCGGTACACGACGCGAGCGAAACCCGGGCGCAGTTAGCAAACTATGTAACTTCAAAAATTCTTTGTAAAGTCGATTGGAGCTAGTCTGAGTATATACAGAGGAATTTAATTCTAGACTAGTCAACGCGTTCACTGACCGAAGTCCATCCTCGCACCGTCAGTAACACGATTACCAACGGCCTTCGCGCAGTCGCCCGCTGCGGTTGTACAGTATTAATAGCGCTCACTTGTCATCGACACTGTCCTACGTAGTACTGTTTACGTAATTTATTTGTTTTATATTATCAAAAGGGTATTGCAAAACTAAGAAATGTAATCGCATGCGTTTTCTTGCCCATATCACACGTAGGGTCGACACAGCACGTCTTCTTTTTCCATTCATTTCATTTCATTGACCACGTTGTGGCGCATCGATAGCGAACCTGCCTTAAACGCCACAGGTCGCGGGTTCGATTCCCGCTCGGAATATAATATGTTTGTATTGACCATGCAAGCATATTTTCCGGTCTGGATGTATTTGTCCTTGTCTTTGTGAATGTTTCCGGACCCCCGACACAGGATATCACTATCCTAATTCTCCTTATCCGGCGCGACCACCGCAGTGGTGGTGATTCTACCGTAAGGATATCGGATAACTTCATTCGGTTCTAATTTGCGCAACATAACCGAATTAATTTAGCGTGCGTTGGTGTGGAATTTACAAAGGGGCACCAGGGCACCACCGAGTCAGAGACATTTTAAAAATAAATAAACGCTACACACTCAACGGCCCCCGTAGCGTTTATTTATTTATTTATTTATTATTCTTATCTATCATTCGTCATCTCTGCACTAACTCCCTTTCACACATTTCATCCGTTTTTCGGCCGTCCTTTCTTCACATTAGCACTTACTTTCAAATAAATAAACGTTACAGACTCAACGACCCCTATTAGGATAGCGATATCCTGTGTCGAGGGTCCGGAAACACATACAAGGATAGAGAACAAATACATCGAGATCGGAAAATATGCTTGCATGCTCAATACAAACATATTATGCCTGCTCGGAAGCAGGGATCGAACCCGCGACATGTGGTGTTTAAGGAAGGTTCGCTACCGCTGCGCCACAATGTCGCCAAATCCATCGCTCTTTTGGCCACATGACTTTCTTCTTTGCGCATAACATGCTCATACCAGGATAATCTAACAATAAGAAAATTAATCCCAGTATGACATAAAATCAACTTTTTTCATTATTTCAGTAAAATTCACGACACTAACTTAGATAGTTTAAACATTTATCCTTATTATCTGTATTCAAGCTTCTGTAAGTACTGCCCTCTCACAGAAAATCGACCCATACTAACTGTTGCGTCTCGTACGATGAGTAATAGCTTCGGAGATCCAATTTATTTTTTGTTACAATTTGGAAAACAAGCATACGGCCCACCTGATGGTAAGTGGTTGCCGTAGCCTATGAGCGCTTGAAGCACCATTAGTAGGTGCCACTCACGCGTTGTCAACCTCGAGATATTGGTTCTGAAATCTCCTCTGCCCAATTATTTTAAATTGTACAGTGCCCTTCAAACCGGAACACAGTAATGCCTAAGCACTACTATTTGGCGGCAGAATATTTGACACTGCGGTGGTACCAGCTAGCCGGCCTCTTGCAACAAAAGACCTACCACCAGTGTGACTGATTGCACTGGTGGAATAATCTCTGCTATGGCAGAGGTTATCCCAACAGTGGGCGATGGGGTCGTCACATCCCGACGCCGGTTAACCCACCCAACCCCCTCTGTTCTCCGTTTTTCCGTTCTTATCCCTATCCCTTGAGTTTGCTGTACTTCAAGTATCGCGTGCATTTATAGGTTGCGGGACTGCTCACCATCAGGTGGACCGTATGCTTGTTTGCGAACCATCTGTCTAAAATTAAATTTCAGTAACCGGTTTGTTTTGTCAGATTGTCCTTCGACATATGCCTCCCGCGGTTCCTTCCGATGTCTTCTGTTGTGATTCCTCTCCATCATTTTGGTGAATCATCCTCTCATCTTTTTATTTGATACTAACTAAATAAAAATTAAAAATGACTACATTCTTTTTTACAAGAAAAATCTAAAAAATTTAGGTCAAGATGGCTTATTCGGAAAATTTTAGATTTTTTACCATATCGAGTTTTTAGCATCAATGATTTTTATGTTATTTTTTAGACGTCAGCATATAATATACATACAAAAATTAAATACTTACTGGTTGATTTTTTCACGACGTTGTGGCTCAGCAGTATCGGACCTGCCTCAAGCTCCACAGGTCGGGGGTTAAGCGATTTTAGGAGCGGTCACTGAATGGATGGGTGAACGCATAATATTTTGGTCCCGAATATTTAAAACCTTATAAGGCGATTATTTGTCGTCAAGTCACGATTTGATGTTTATTATTAGAATAAAACGCACAAAACAGGATGTAGGAAATAGTATTGTTTTTGATTGTAAAGGAAGCTTATAACAGGGATAATAGTTGAGTGTTTCCTGTTCGGAGTTAAATTTGTATTATCCTTTTGTATTAGTGAAACACTACCCAGACCAGAACACGTGTCTGTATGATCAATACATCTTATCACAGTAGTAGTCATGTTCCTCTCAGCATAAATGGGCCAGCTCGGAGGAAGTACTACGCTCTCACAGAAAATAGGCCTAAAGTAACAGTATTAGGTCGTACTGTTTCGTGCGTTTTTTTTTTATGTTATAAATTGGCAAACAAGCATACGGCCCACCTGATGGTAAGTGGCTGCCGCAGCCTATGAGCGCTTGCAGCACCATTAGTATGTGCCACTCACGCGTTGCCAGCCTCGAGATATTAGTTCTTAAATCTCGTAAATGAGTGGGAGAGCCTGAGGCCCTATCTTCCTCTCTCTCTGTTCCCTTCCGTTTTTCCCTTCTCATCCTTCCTGTTCCTCAGGTTGGTAACGCATGTGATACTTTATGTATTGCAAATGCTCATAGGTTGCGGTGACTGCTTATCATCAGGCGGACCGTATGCTTGTTTACCAACCGTCATGAATTAAAAAAGTTCAAAATTAAAGTGGTCTCCCATATGAAACTTGATATTGCTATTCTACGGTGGTACGGAACGCCTTATATGCGAGTCTGCCACGCACTCCGGTTTTGCGTACATCAACGAATTTATATATTCTATATATAATGTCGTATCCTTGTTCTACACGTCACGACATTCTCACACCGTCGGGTGAGTCCATCGACTAGAATGCGCTCGGAACGTTTCGTCCATTCATTCCCGATGACGTCTTTAGCCGTGATTCGGCGTTGCAGGAAGCACCGAAAGGACATAATCAATACAAGGACAAGGACAAATACACCCAGACATATAAGCTCCGAGCGGGAATCGAATCCGCGACCTGTGACGTTTAAGGCAGGTTCGCTACGCCACAACGTCATCTTTATTTGTAAATCTGCCACTTCTTATTCTTATCGAGTGGTTAGTGGCCAACCTAGTGTCAGAGTTGTTCAGCTCGCCCGTATAGGCCTCTGACTTGACTTATCGACTGTTGTCAAATTGTCAACAGCCGGGACCGACTTTTACGTGCCCTCCGAAGCACGGAGACGCTGTCAAGGCCAGTAGGACACAGCAGCACTGACACAATCAGAAAAAAATGTATAAACTTATTTTTTCCTTTCGTTACAGCACTTTGGGAGGAGCAAGAGGCGCCGGAGTACGACATCGACTCGGAGGACGAGAAGTGGCTCAAACAACAGAGGCATCCAGAGCTAACAGGTGAGCCGCTTGCGTATACGAGAAATGTATGTATCTTACAAAATTACACTAAATGTAAATTTTAACCGACCTCGAAAAAGTTATCAATTAGACTGTATGTCTGAGTGAGTCTGAATTACCGAGGGATCCATAGTTTGTGCATTTGCTTTAAAAATGCTCCATTTGATAAAGTGGCTGATGATGACCACAAATGGTCAACAAATGGTATTTTAATATAGATGACATCGTGGTGCAGCGGTAGTGAACCTGCCATAAGCGCCACAGGTCACTGGTTCGATTCCCGCCCCCTAGCAGATGTTTGTATTGATTGAGGCATGTTTTCCGGTCTGGATGTGTTTGTCCTTCTCAATGTGTATGTTTCCGGATCCCCGACACAGGATATAACTATTCTAATGGGGGCCGTTGAGTGTGTAGCGTTTATTTATTTTTTATAAGGTTGACAGATTATTTATTCGCAACTTAAAACCGAAAAACAAAATATGCTAAGTAGAACATTAGCGCTAAAAAAAATTTGCCCTACAGCTATTGAGCTGACGTTTGACGATATCAAATGTCGAAACGTTTTTTTTTAAACATCACAAACCACTTCCAGAGCTAAAGTTCGAACAAATGATGGACAAGTTGGAACGTTGCTCCGGGCAGACGGTCGTCACGCTGAACGAGGCGAAACTGCTCCTCGAGAGGCATGACGATCTCGTCATCGCGGTCTACGACTACTGGCTCAACAAGCGCCTCAATACAGTAAGTACTGTAAGTTGTCACAATGGGGGTGGTGATTGGAGAACGATTGGGCAGCGGTTGCGGTTGTCTACGTCACTGGCAACCAGCAACCTGCAGAGTTAAACCACTGTGCCACGTTGAATGGCGAACGTTTGTTTTACAATGTGGGTCTATGTTTCCACTGCATGGACGTAGCGAGGTAGGAACAAGGGGGAGCTGCCATCCCAGATCTTGCTAAAATACTTAGAAATACACGAACTTATTGAACTATTTATCTACTAACTATTGAAGAAAATATTAATTTTGCCCCCCTCTGGACTCTAAATTAAGATTTTGCCCTCCCCTAGGTCAGTTGCAAGGAACACGGGCTTACTCGGGTATACACGAACAATAACATCTTGCAGGAAAATGGTCTTCCTACTCATCAAACGAAACGAAACGCAATTAGTACGGATACTGTTACTTTACGTTTTCGTCTGTAAGAGATAATCCCACCCTGTCGGCTATTATCAATATTGAAAATAAGATAGAAAGCGTGTTTAAAGGTTGCTAAAACACTGAAATATGCTAATTTGAGTTCTCGGTCACGGTTGTTATCACATAACATCTGATAATAATCGTTAACTCTTGATAAGTAAATGGCTCTTATCTAATGAGTTACTGGTTTGCCCATATGGTTGCTGAGGTCAGGTAGCAATTGCTCCGTGTAATAATTGGGTAAATGCCGAAAATAAATCTAGGAACTTGATAATTCGAATGAATTATTATTTCTAGTTTTTTTTTTATTGAATGAATGAATGATTTTATTTTATAAGTTTTTAAATTATAAGTTTTATTTATCAGCAACATGCCCTCGTCCTGTCGGTCAAGACTGAAAGTCGTCCCGGTCAGTCAACGAACAACCCCTACTTGGCCTTCCGACGTCGGACCGAGAAGATGCAGACGAGGAAAAACAGGTGAGTTTCATGTCACGAGGTGGCAAAATATAAGGTGGCATCACTGTTTGCCATCATTGTTTAGATGCACCTGTCCAAAAGCCAAAAATAACAAAGATATTAACGAAAAATTTGCAACCCCAAATGTAACTTGACACTATCTCTGGGACTAAATTAACTTTGAGGGTTGTTCCTTTCACGTACGGGTACCATTTTGCAATAATTGGCTAGATATAAGCGTGATAGAGCCTACTGACAGACTAATATGGTTCCGTCGGCACCGTTTCTTTTTTTTTTGTTACAAGTTGGCGAACAAGTATACGGCCCACCAGATAGTAAGTGAGCCGTAGCCTGTGAGCGCTTGCAGCACCATTAGTAGGTGTCACTCACGCGTTGCCAACCTCGACATATTAGTTCTTAAATTTATTTATTTATTTATTTATTGTACACCACATAACAAGAAATTTACAAATATAATGACAAAAATCGAGTACATTAAGGTTAAATCTCCTCCGCCCAGTAATTTCACTAGCGTACAGTGCCCTTCAAACCGGAACACAGTAATGCCTAAGCATTTCTATTTGGCGGCAGAATATTTGACACTGCGGTGGTACCTACTTAGCTGCGGTTTGGGGAACCCCAAAAAGACTTGCCATAAAGTCGTCAACCCTACCGAAGTAACAGTAGTGATGTGTGTATGTCGTGTCGCAGGAAAAACGACGAGAGCTCGTACGAGAAGATGCTGAAGCTGAGGCGGGAGCTGGCGCGGGCGCTGTCGCTGCTCGAGCTGGTGGCGCGGCGCGAGCGGGCCAAGCGCGAGCTGGTGCGCCTCACCGCGCTGCTCGCCGAGCGGCGGTACCACGCCGGCGACTTCGCCAGCCAGCTGCTGCCCGACCCGCCGCCCAGGTACCACACCCTCCCACCACTCGCCATACTCCCCCTCCCCATGCGTCAATACCTTCCCCGCGCGTCACAGCCATCCCCATGAGTCTCAACCTTACCCGTGCATTTCATGCCTCCCTGGGCGTCATCATTCCCTGTGCGTCCCCCCACCACCCGCGCATCTCTGACCACGGAGTCGTTTCGCTCTGGTACATATCCCTCCTCGCATATTCAGACCTCCACCATCATCCTCTGACCAAACTGCCGAGCTAGACCCACTTCTACGCATACCCTTCTTCTCGTGTTCCTAATTTTGACAAAAAAATTTATGGATTGTAACAATAATAATAATAGATGTTTCAAATTAAGAAAAAACCCAAAATTTCAAATATAAAACGTGTACCCAGGCCGCAGTACACGGTACCGTTGACGGCGGCGAGCTTCCGGCGCGAGTACACCGTACAGCACTACCCGCCCCGCGCGCCCGCCGCGCCCCTCGACCAGCCGAGACAGGTGCGGACACATGCATACATACACATGTTACACATCGAGGGGAAAGATTAGAATAACATAACTATTAGGCCGGGTTTCGGTAAGATAACGCTGTCAAGGCCAATGAGCCCAACAGCAGTATACATTAAAAAAAAACCGGTATTGAATTGACCAAAAAAAATTTTTTTGGATGCATCGCTTTGGATACTAAAAAAGCGTATATTTAAATAGTAGAAAGATTAGGATAGATTTATTACAAAAAAAATATACCCGACTGCCACCCATCCTATTAGTAAGCGTTCTCGATGTTGCTTAACTTTCTATTAGCTTATGTCATTCTTATGATTAAGATTAAACCTTATTAAAATCCATCAAAACGCTGAGGTTGTAGAAAATTTTAAAGGACTAGACCAAAATATACATATACACGGAAAACATTATACCCTTTTCGAGGCAGTCGGGTAAAAATTAAAGTCCGCGTTACACAAGTGGTGTGCTACTATATCGTCAATCTTTCAGCGCGAGAAGCGGCCGTACAAGCGGCGGAAGCACCGCCACCACGCGCCCGCCGCGCATCCGCACAGAGGTCAGTATGCGCCGGGGGCCCGGGGAGGGTGCAGGGGCCTTAGACCTGTGGCCTTTGAATAACACTCAGATGAGGCCATACTCTCTGGGTTCAGAGAGGGGCCTGGCTGGGGGGCCCGTGGTGCGAGGCCCCTAGACGAGGCCGACCTCAAAATTATATACGTTGAACGAGCGGATAAGTCTTGACGTCGCGGGCCTGGGCCGGCGCTTGGAGTAGCGAACCTCATGGCTAGGTTCAACTTGTGAATGATTTGAGCTATGCCACTGATAAGGGGCCTTAAAAAGCCAAGTAAAAATAGGGGGCGGATTGACCACCAAAATCTTGGGCTGTGAAATAGTCACACTCAGAGAATGATTGCTTAAATTAAGGTCAAAAAAATATTTATAATAACGTTAATTTTATAAGTATTTAGGTCTTGCTAGCAAATAATAATGCTATATGGTTATTAATTATTATTAGTATGACATTTTTTGTTAAAATAATATTTACCTCTTTTTAGGATTAAATATAAAATTTATTGTAATGATAGCGCTAATGAAATCAATACTACTGAATATACACTGAAACTCGATGAAAAATAAAGTTAGTTTGTGATGATTTCAGATTCTGGTGTTTGTACATCTTCGGAGGAGGAGACGGCGCCGCCGGACGACGGGCCCTTCGCCTTCCGACGCAAACCCGGTTGCTACTACGAGATGGTAAGCCGTTCACGCTTATAAAAAAGTGTATATATTGATATAAGATACCAGAATCAACAAACACACATACATATATCGCGTACAATAACAGTATCATCATATATATATGTATACAATCGCGTCTAATACCAGTATCATCATATACACATGTATACAATCGCGTCTAATACCAGTATCATCACATAAACATGATGAGAATATAGGTGCTATAGCACCAGTATCAACAATTACACATGACTACAGTCACGGATAATACCAGTATCATCAAATACACATGACTACAATCACGTATAATACCAGTATCATCAAATACACATGACTACAATCGGGTATAATGCCAGTATCATCAAATACACATGACTACAATCGGGTATAATACCAGTATCATCAAATACACATGACTACAATCACGTATAATACCAGTATAATCAAATACTCTCACACTGGTGGTAGGTCTTTTATTGCAAGAGGCCGACTAGGTAGGTACCACCGCAGTGTCCAATATTCTGCCGCCAAATAGTAGTGCTTAGGCACTACTGTGTTCCGGTTTGAAGGGCATTGTACGCTAGTGAAATTACTGGGCGAACGAGATTTCAGAACTAATATCTCGAGGTTGGCAACGCGTGAGTGGCACCTACTAATGGTGCTGCAAGCGCTCATAGGCTGCGGCAGCCACTTACCATCAGGTGGGCCGTATGCTTGTTTGCCAACTTCTAACATAAAAAAATAAAAAAATACACATGACTATAATCGGGTATAAAGCCAGTATCATCAAATACTCATGAATACAATCGGGTATAATGCCAGTATCATCAAATACACGAATAAACAATCTAATACGTAGCAACGTAAGACGTAAATAACTATAGGTATCTAATAAAATAAATAACACGATATTTATTTTTGTTACAGCCTACTGCAACTCTATACGGTGACCCAGTGGACCCCGACAACCCCTCCAAGGACGGAATGTTTGAGCATGAACTGGATGAGAGGACCAGGTATGATTAAAATTTTGAAATAATTTGACTTTATTTTCATACCACGATAGTGGCAAACAAGCGTACGGCCTGATGGTAAGCGGTCATCGCAGCCTATGAACACCTGCAACCCCAGTGGTATCGCATGCGTGTTGCCGACCCCTTAAAAACCTTTTCAACCTTTCCTCTAAGAACCCCATACTGTCGTATGTTGGGAAAACCTTGGTTGATGAGCAACGGCAAGGGTTGCTCATTTCACAACCGGAGCGATCGCAGTAGAAAAATTCCTTTGGAACCGCACTGTGCACGACGATGTAGTTTCCAATGTGTATTTATCCATATATATTGTTTTCAAGTGCCCATCCCTAAATGATAATGACCGGCGATGGGACGTCACAGGAGAGATTATTCCACCAGTGCAATCAGTCACACTGGTGGTAGGTCTTTTGTTGCAAGAGGCCGGCTAGGTAGGTACCACCGCAGTGTCCAATATTCTGCCGCCAAATAGTAGTGCTTTGGCATTACTGTGTTCCGGTTTGAAGGGTACTATAGGCTAATGAAATAACTGGGTAAAGGAGATTAGACTGGCACTTACTAATGGTGTTGCGTGCGATCATAGGCTACGGCAACCGCTTATCATCAGGTGGGCCGTATGCTTGATTGCCAAATTGAAACATTTAAAAAAATGATATGTCGGATGACACGTGTGTGTGTTTCAGGTACACGCTGACGTCAGTCCGGCACCCCTACCCGCGGTGCGTGGGGCTCGCGCGGCGGCGCGTGGGGCGCGGGGGGCGCGTGCTGCTCGACCGGCGCGCCTCGCCGCTCGACTCGCTCTGGCCGCGCCTGCCCTTCCGCCACGCGCGCGCCTCCGACGAGCGGGCGCGGCGCGACGAGGAGGTGCGTGCTACACACACCCGCGACGTGCACGCTACACGCACGCTGCGTGCACGCTACACGCACGCTGCGTGCACGCTACACACACGCTACGTGCACGATACACGCACGCTGCGTGCACGCTACACACGATACGTGCACGATGTATACATCCGCTACGCTCATACATATACACCGAGCTCACTAACTACAGCACACTGAAATATGAATTCCATAAAATTCAGAAAAAGTTGTACTTTTTTAAAAATTACAATGAATTTTTTACATTTTATTTTAAATTTTATTCGAAATCTGAAGATACATATATTTTCAATGACTAAAGACTAACATGCATGTTGGCTTTTTTATAGTAGTTATTTAAGTCTGTTTATACTGAGAATTTCTCATAATCGTGTTTTCTTTTTCACAGGTTGACCTGGAGACCAAACCGCACAGAACCCCGAAGGAGATGACGAGAGACTACCACACGGGTGGAAAATACCCTTGGCGACATGCGTTCAGACGACATCTAGCCGAGAACCCCCACTTGTGGACAGCCCCAGTCAAATCGGACGTCGACATCAAACTCGATGTAGCCGACGTCAAATTAGACATTGGCGACGTCAAACTAGACATCGGCGACGTCAAACTAGACGTCGACGACGTCAAACTAGACGTCGACGACGTCAAACTAGACGTAGACGATGTGAAACTAGATATCGACGACGTTAAACTAGAACCAATGGAAGTGGACAGTGAATCGAAAGTGTTACCGGACCTGAGTGATAGTGAAAGTGAAAAAGTGAGAACTATAGACAGTTATGTTAGGGGTAATTTAGAGAGGGTTATTAGGAAGAGATCGTGGAGTGGGTGCAGTGACAGTAGCTATGATTCCGATGAAAGTCTCCAACCCGTCGAGAAGGAATTTGAAAAGTTCATCAATGAAGTCAGTAAGAAATGGTAAGATTATGTATAAAGTATCTTCTTTATTCTGAAGTTGTTGCAATATCAGCTCCTAAAAACACAAAAATGGTGACCCCTCTTACTTTTGAACTATGGGAAAAAAATAATTAAAATTCTGGAAAAATTTGGGGTTGTAGAATATCAAAAGAACTTTCTGCGATGATTTTTTTTTAATTTAATTTAATTAATATATTTTTTAAATTTTTGCAAATTTTAGACAAGTATAAGTTTTTCCTTTGTTTTTCATGTTATTTTAAATAATTGCTATAAAATATCAACTTATTTTTGTATCATGGCCACTCTCTCGTACCCTCACTGTTTGTCATCTTCATTATTGATAGAATAATGATGATGATGATGATGATGACGATGATGACGATAAGTAAAGGTACCAGAAACCTAAACACAATTCAGTCAATTCTCACAGGCCCGGTCTATAGTAAGTCTGTCTTAACTTTATTAAGTATATTATATAATTCCAGGTTACATTTCCGACCGAAAACACCGCCGCCCTCGCCTCCCTACGTAGAAAAACCAGCGGACGACCAGTTTCCAATCGGTCTCGACACACCAATATCCGTCGAACTGTCTCTCGAGCCACCCACCGGAGGCCTGGACACCTTCACAACAACAGAGTTCACCCTCGGGGACCTCTACGGCGACATCAACCCCGAGATAGACAACAGCGGAAGTCTCGACGTCAGCGGAGAGGATTTACTGGCGGAGAACTTCACCGGACTGACGGAAGCCCAAGTCGAGAGTATCCTCTCGGAGACGGATCTCAAAGCGCTAGCGGACGTCGACTTGACGAAGGACGACAAGAAGATAGCCATCACCGACGATATGCTGGAGGAACTCGTCAAGGACGTCGACGGAAAGGATTCTTTTTTATTGCATGGCCAGAGCTCGGAGGGGCGTGCCGGCTCTGGCCAGAGGAGGAAGCGTACGGAGAATTTCGGTTCGAGCGTCGTCCACGTCGCCGGACCGGCTAGGGAGCCGGTGTACCTCGACAGGATCGTCCCGCCGGAGGAAGCGCCCAGGGAGGTGAAGCGGAAGCCGGCGGAGAGGTCGCCGGTGCCCACGTCGAAGATCATCGTGGAGGAGGTGAACGAGGTGCCGCACGTGCGCGTCAAGCGGAGGGAGGAGGAGGCGCCGCGGCCGGCGGTGCGCCAGTCGCCCGTCAAGAAGCACGTGGCGGCGCCGCGCCGCGCGCCCGAGCCGGCCGACGCGCCCGCGCCGCCGCCGCCGCAGATCGTCACCGTCGCCGTCTCCGAAAGCCTCAAGGTGAGCACCACCACCACCTACACCACCAACAACACCACCACCTACACCACCACCACCACCACCTACACCACCACCACCACCACCACAACCACCACCACCACCACCACAACTCCCACCACTTCCACCACCAACACCTACACCACCACCAACACCACCACCACCTACACCACCACTTCCACCACAAACACCACCACCACCACCACAACCACCACCACCACCACAACTCCCACCACAACTCCCACCACCACCACCACCACCTACACCACCAACGACACCACCACCTACACCACCACAACAACCACCACCACCACCATCACAACTTCCACCAACAACACCACCACCTACACCACCACCACCACCTTTGCTTGACCTTTGCTTGCACCTTTGAATATAGCTGCATATAATGCTGAGGTTTTACCTTTCTGCCTTACGGACCATATGACATATTTTATAGTTTTAATAACTTTTATAAAACTATTTTATTTCTAGTTCTTAATAAGTGAGTAAAAGATTATTATTGTTACGGTGAACCTTATCACCAGGGAATAAGGCTCAAAATCGCTTGCTACCGTTTCTATCTATTTGCTTCGTTCGCGTAGGTTCTAGAAAGGTTCTCGAAAAGTGCCGTATAACATTTCGTGGAAGGAACTTTCTCGAATCTGTAATCCGCACTATATAGTAGCAGTTCGGCGAGTCGACTGAGTCATTCAGCTCTGAGCACCGCTGTGCGATAATAAGTGACCTCGGCAATTCTTTTGGACTACGATTGACCTGTGATTTGTAAAGTTCTGTTATGTGATCTAGAAGATCTCATTAATGTCTCATTTAGAGCCATCAGGTGTTTTGTTTCAACATTATAATGAAGCAAGTCCGTGTCGCAGGTGCGGCTGCAGGGGCAGGCGGCGGGCGCGGGCGCGGTGGTGGGGCTGCTGCAGAACGGGCCCTTCGCGGCCGTGGCGCTGCCCGTGCACCGGGACATCGGTACGTGCGCAACATTATATATTAATAGTTTGACCGACTTCAAAAGAGGAGGTGCTCAATTCGACTGTGTTTTTTTAAATATTTATCACCTCAAAATTTCAATTTGGTCAATTTTTGACAATGGTTTCTATGAGAAAACCATATAAGCCTTAAATTTGCATTATTTGTTCATTACAAAAATTATTAATCATTTCTGCAACAGAGGTTGGTGCCATATATGATGATGTTTTACTTAGCACCGATTTCTGTTGCAAAAAAATTTTAAAATAATTTTTTTTTAATTTTAAAGTCGATTTTTTTTTCTAAAAATCATTTTATTTTACTACTTTTTAGAAAGAAAGAAAGAAGTAATTTCTTTGGGACAATACATGGTTATTAAAAGATAAAAAACAATTAAACTTAACAATAACTTACAAAACTACTATAACTATATAAAAAAAAAAATAACTTAGTAAATAAAAAAAATAAAATTATGGAAAAAAGAACCAAACAAAAAAAAAATTTATGATGTCTTTTCAAAAAAACAATGCTGTGTCCCAAAAAGGTGTGCCATTCAGCATACATTTTACACAGAGCGATTCCCATCTGACCTCCTCAACCCTAAGGGCGAACTAGTAATTCATTCGATAAGATAATATAATACAAAGATAACTTTTTATGCCGTTTATTCACAAATAATGATTCATTGATTCGATAAAAAGTTGTTAAGTAATTTACTTATCAAAAGTTAACGATTATTATGTTACGATAACAACCGGGACCGACAGTTTGACGTGCTCTCCGAGGCACGGTGGGAAATTATATATAAACATTTGCCCCGAGTGGAAATTGAACCCGTGACTGCGTGTCATTGCCTTTATGATATAAAAATGTATATAGATTTCTATAATATTTTGTAATACTTGGAGTACTAAGTAAAGTGGATATAATAATATAAAATAGTTGAAGCCTCAATAGCTCAACGGTAGAAGGGCCGACTTCGCTCCGTTAACGCGAGAATCGCAGGTTCGATCCTGACCACCTTGGGCTATTGTCGTACCCACTCCTAGCGCAAGCTTCGAGCTTATTTGGACGGGCAATAGGAATATTAGTAATGCCTTGTAAAAAGCGGTGCTAATATTATTTAAAAAAAAAAAAAAAATTAATAAATCTGCTATACATTTTGTAGGTTCAGCGACGGTAGCGAGCGTGGCGAACATCGTAACAGCGGGCACGGCTGGCAAGATGGCGAGCGTCGCCAACGTGGCCAGCGTTGCCACCGTCGCCTCGGTGGCAAACGCGACCCGCCGCGTGTCCGCGCCGCTCGTGCAGCTCGCGCCCGCGGCGCTGGGCCACAAGCCGCTGCAGCTGCACCACCACCCGTCCGTGGTGGTGGCGCCGCAGATGCACCACGTGACGCAGAGCAAACTCAAGGTTTGTGTAGTCCGATGGTATGTGATTTGAAGCCTCGGTAGCTCAACCGGGACCGAGCTCCGCTACCAGTCGGAGCACTGTGATTGGTTCAGCGAGAGTTCCCGTAACCTGACAAACACACTGAGGTAGGCCACCGAGGAGGTTTTAGTGGGTCCCTAGAAGGGCCTACTCCGCTCCGTTAGTGTGAGAGTCGTGGGCTTGGACCTGACCTCCTTGAACTGTTGTCATATCCACTGCTAGCGCAAGCTTCAAGCTTATTTGGAGGGGTAATAAGAATAGTAGTAATGCCTTGAAAAAGCATTTCTAATACTCTTTTAATAGCAAAAAAAGTGATACCTTCTGTAGGTGACATCATGTGTTGTCAACCTCGAGATGTTGGTTCTTAAATTCCCTTTGCCCAGTAACTTCATTAACCTACAGTGCCCTTCAAATCGGGGCACAGTATACTGCTTTATGGTAGAATGACACTGCGATGTTACCTACCGAATCGACTTTGCTGAATGTGAGGCCTAACACCAATAGATTAGGTTGTGGTGCAGCGGTAGCAAACCTGTATTAAGTGTCATATCTTGCGGGTTGGACTCCCGTTTGAGGAGATGTTTGTGTTAATTGTACAGGCATGTGTTTGTTCCTGTCATTGTGTATGTCTCTGAACTCCTGATACAGGATATCACTATTCCTAAAATGAGGACATTCAATGTGAAGTGATTATTTCTTTTTAGTAAGTCACCTTGCGAGTTGAATATGTGATAAAAAAAACCTTGGCTAAGATAATATGGTATTCAATATTATAAATTTTTGTGTATATAAATTTCACTCCTCATAAAATTCCCATACTGGTTGGTTAATATAAAAATGGATTTTTTAAGAGTAATCTAAATTTTTTTCTCCATAGGTGTTGCACGCGCACCCGCTGACGCACTCGCAGCGCGCGCAGCTGCTGGCGCAGAACCGCTCGCTG
This sequence comes from Hestina assimilis, assembly GCA_023373885.1. Lineage (NCBI taxonomy): Eukaryota > Metazoa > Arthropoda > Insecta > Lepidoptera > Nymphalidae > Hestina > Hestina assimilis. Next base: position 4,695,382 of record CM041767.1, on the reverse strand, counting down.
GCGCAGCTGCCGGCCGTCGTGTCGCTGGCCGCGCTGGGCGACGCCAGGCCGCCCGGCGCGCTGCTCAAGGCGCCGGGCTCCGTCGCGCAGTACTACGAGATCAAGGGCGGCCAGCTGGGCAAGGGCCCGCACCTCGTCAACGTGCTGCGCCCGCCGCCGCCCGGGAAGGCCTCCGTGGCCCGCTTCGACTTCGCCGACGGCAAGAAGCGCCAGCTCGTGTTCGACGGCGCGCTCAAGGGCCCCGTGGCGGCGGCGCGCCCGCAGCGCGTCAGCGTCAGCCTCGACGGGCGGCAGCTCGTGCGCGCGGCGCTGCCGGCCGTCCGCCACCAGATCCAGCTGAAGAACCGCACGCTGCAGGTCACGGCGCCGCTGCCGAGGACCTCCTCGGAGCCGTCGTCGAGTATAACGATAGCACCCACGAAGACCGCCTCCATACCGAGTTCGGTGGTCGCGAATCTCCTGCAGAAGAACGTCCAGCTGCCGAAGGGGCAGAAGATAGCTATATCCGGTCCCGGCGGTCAGGCGCTGTCGGCGAACGTGCAGGCGATAGCCTTCACGACGGCGCAGCTGAAGGCGAGGCAGGGACGGCTAATAGCGCAGCCCAGGCCGACGCCTGTCGCGTGAGTACTATTTATTATTTACAGACAACGAAAAGAAAAATTTTATTACTAACCTAAACTAACTAACCTTTTACTAAAATTATATTCGTTTACATATTCTCACTGTCGTGAACAAAATTCTTATACTAACTGTTACTAAGAAATAAGTAAGTAATTGGAACAGTATGAAATCATAATCATAATCATAATCATAATAATCATAATCATAATCATTTTATTGCATAATTGTAATTACAGTCATGAGGTGTTAATAATTAATTTATAAAAAGTTCTTTACAATTAGCCATGAAATGGCGTGCAATTTTTACATTTGTCAATTATATTCTATATAATAATTAAATTACAATGATCATAGCATGCAATTAAATAATCAATAATTTTTCATTTTAATTTCATTAATAATAAATTTACGTTATAATTACTGTCAATTAAATGTCATTCTTATAATTATACAATATCAAGTTAAGTGACCGGTGATAAATTAAATGGTAACCTCTTATAAAAACTCATTGAGCGCATAAAAATTTTTTTCTTGCAACCAATTTTTTATTTTGTTGTTAAATTGTCTTATGGGAAGCTCCCTTATCTCATTTGGCAATTTATTAAAAATTTTTATGCACATAGCATAACAATTTTTTTGGTACAGTGTTGCTTTGGCGATTCTATCAAACATTAATTTATTTTGATTTCTTAATCCTCGTTTTTTTACAGTATCATACAGCATGTTAAAAAGATGCATATTTGTTTTGACAAATTTAGCTATTTCTAAAATATACATACACGGAAGCGGCAGTATATTAAATTTTTTAAATATAGGTTTGCACGATTCGTATGGCGGTATGTTATATATAGCTCTTAAGCACTTTTTTGTACTATGAAAGCCTTATTCAGATCTACTGAGTTCCCCCAAATTATCAGGCCATATCGGAGTACCGAAGATACGTAACCATGATATGCTGTAAGAGCAGTATTTAAGCTGGCAGTTCTAACTAATCTTCGTAAGACGTATACAAATCGATTCAGCCGATTGCATACGTTATTGATTTGGTATTTCCAAGAGCAATGTTGATCAATTTGTATTCCTAAGAATCTACAATCCGTGACTTCATTTATTCTTTGTCCTTTATAGTTTATATTTAGATCAACATGTTTTTTATTGTAATGTCTAAATTGAATAAAATTAGTTTTATTAATGTTTATGTAAAGATTATTAATTTCAAGCCATTCAATTATTGATTTTAACGTTTTATTTATATCAGATTCGAATTTTTTTATGTCATTATTTTTACATGTCAGGAGAATAGAAATGTCATCAGCAAAAAGAGTCATATTATTATTTGTGATATCTGGTAAATCATTAATATACAAAAGAAAAAGTAGGGGCCCTAAAACCGAGCCTTGAGGGACTCCATACCTATTTGTTTTGTGTGATGATTTAAAAGATATCATTTCATTATTTTCATTTAAATGTTCAATTTCTACATACTGACTTCTTGATGTGAGAAAAGACTCTATCCATTTTGACGCCGGTCCCCTAATACCAAAATTGACAAGTTTATCTATTAAGAGATCGTGTGAGACATGATCAAATGCCTTAGTCATATCAATAAATATTGATATTACGATTTCTTTTGCATCCATACTATTTATTATTTTGCTTACTAGATTGAAGCAGGCATGCGTCGTAGATTTTTTGCTTTGAAATCCATATTGTTCATTTTTAAGAATATGAAATTTATTTGCAAACTCAGTTATGCGTTTATGCATTGCTTTTTCAAAGATTTTCAAAGATTAGAAAGAAAAAGGCTACCTTATATTCTCCTAATTAATAGAAAAATCAACTGCTTATTTGAAGTATATGAATATGAAAATAAACCAGCTGTGACTGCGGCTCATACAGTGACTAATCATACACAAATAATATATACCCGTAAAAACAAGTGGCACAATTTAATAAAGAAAAATATTTTACCAACAGCGAGCTGGTGGAAGCGTCAACAGCGCCTGCGACGTCGTCGAACTCCACTGCCATCAGCGCCGATGGCGCGCTACCGCCCGACGGCGACGATGGCGCCACCAACGGCGTCCGGCGACGCGCCGCCGACACGCTGCCCATGGAGGTCACGTGACAACTGGGACGAGGGGAACAGTGCAGTGAGCCGTGTATAGTGCGCAGTGAGCCGCAATGTATCGTGAGCAGTGAGCCGCAGTGTATCGTGCGTAGTGAGCCGGAGTGTATCGTGCGTAGTGAGCCGCAGTGTATCGTGCGTAGTGATGCAGACTACACTGGTCTCGCTGTAATCGTACAGGGGATAGACGTTTGCTCAGCTGATCGTAATGTACCTACAACAGATGTTTCACCCACCGATCTGCGATCCAATCTCTTAGTGATGGGTAACGTTGACGCTTCCGAGTTACCCTTTATTGCGTTGTAGCAAAAGCTGTAAGCCTTGGTGTTGATTGAATCGATACAAAAATTTCAATTACTGTATTCGACTTTGGTGTGGATAATATTATAATATTACACATTTTTTAATTGTTGTTTAATTTCATATACTCGTCAAAGTAGTCTGTTTTGATAGAACTTGTCAGCATGATGATTGTCAAAACAAAACATGTTCAAAAAGATCTCTGTACTATACGTTAATTTAACAATTTTTTGACTGTTTGTATGCTTGGTTTGTTTACAAGTTCTATTTAAATGGTTTGTTTCAAAGTGGATTTAGTGCATTATAAAAAGACTTATTAAATATAAGCTATTATTTCCTATAAAAACCACATACCTTCAACACAAGTAAATTATATGTAAGCATTCTATTGGACTAGGATGATGATAAATCTTAACGGTACTAAATAAAACCCGGATTGACGATGACTTTGAAGTCAGATATTCTAAAGCTAGAAACATATTATTAAAACCTATATATATAAATTATTATTGCTTACTTACCATCATAAGATATTGATAGTTTGTTTCTAGATTTAGTAAAGCAAAATATGCATAAATAGAGTAACCAGTAACTTGTGTACCGCTTATAACATCCAATAATTATTTTACGGACCGTAGCAGAGCGTATTTACTGACAAACAATGATAACGTTTATTACAAGGCTTCTATATAAGTCACGAAATCTCTTAACACTTTGACCGAATATTATACACAGCAAATTACTCTATTAATGTAAATATTGCTTTAAGGGTCCATTTCATATTTTGAATCGATTTCAATCAAAAAAATAAGTTAGGTACGTTGATAAACGCGAACATTGTTTGTACGTTTAGCGTTGATTCCCCCAGGAGTATTGTCCATAGCGTAACAAGCTTCGTTAAAAATAATTTAAGTGGCTGTGACATAGTTAATTACATTGCAAATGCCAGCTCATTAATTTTAATTGTGATTTTGAAAGTTTTGTAAGCTGTGTCAATCGATTTAATTTTACGAGCTATGCGGTATCACTTAAATATAATTCTTTATAAATATTATCATTAAAAATGTATATTAAGGGAAAGCTGGCATTATGCGCTTAGGAATTTCTTTTTTTTAGCAATTTAGTTATTATTTTTCAACGCGAATGAAAATGAAAAACTAAAAAAAATTATATATATATGCAATAAATTGTTGAGTGTATATTTTTAATGTATGAATAATTGTATGATAACTGTATTGATGTATTATATAGATGTTATGTGTATATTTAAATAGACTGGCAGGACCAGAGTGTATGATTAACCTGAATGTTTAGATTTTAACAACACCGTGTACGGACAATGCGTCGGTTTATTTTAAATAGATCTTGTACAAAGTTTTAAATAAATACCCGTGAAAATTGCTTTTTAATCTGATGCAAAGCAAAACGATTCAGTAGAATTTATATTGATTTCTCTAATAAGGTTATTTTGACTATAATTTTCGAGCTCTTTTCAATTGGAACTCGCGGAACATAAGTTGAACCAAAATGGCGGTCGTCCGCGCAGGTACAGTCATGGACAAAAATGTTAAACCAATGCTTAGCGGTTGCCAAATTCCGATTTCTTAAAGGCAAAAATCGTGTCGTTTCCTCGTTTTTTTATAAATGACATAATTAAATAGTTTTTTTTTTATAAATGAAAACGAAATTAAGTATATAATTTAATCATTGTATCTTAAAAATTCAAGTCAAATTATTTATTGGTCATTATTTTTAATTACTAACATAGTATAATACAAATAAAAAGTAGTATAAGTCGTTAGATGTTATTAATTGAATATAACAATATATACATTTTAAAAAAAACTAAAAAATCTGTGCACGAGTGTCCTCAATGCCGCGTTGCTATAGTAACGCGCCCCCTCGACCCGCACTTCGATTGAGACCCACAAATGTGTCACTATTCAAGATCATGGTTCAATTTATGCCGCGAGTTATATGTATTATCATAGTAGGAATGTAGAATATAGAGATTAAAGACATGTTACCAAACATTTTTTCTATCTTAGATTTTGTATTCACTTTGACTTGGGATGACATAAAATTGATTTCATTATATAAAGGCTAAAACCAGTGGCGTAGCTTGCCCTAAAGGGGCCCTGTATGAAAATTTATGGGGGCCTTCTACCAAATAAAATGTATTAATTGTATAATGATTATAAGTTAATATCTAATCGCTCTGGTTTGTAAAGGGCCAGAGTTTGGTTCGGGGCTCTGATCGGGGGGCCACGTATCTTTGATACGGCGGTAGCTACGCCCCTGGCTAAAACTCACATGGGCGTAGCCAGATCTGGCCTAGGGGGCGGCAAAATCTTAATATAGGGTCCAGGGGTGGGCAGAATGACCATTTTCTTAAATAATTATTAGTTAAATCGTTTCAAATACCTTATGTTTGTGTATTTGTTAGTTTTTAGCAAGGTCAAGGGGGGGGGCAGCTTTCTCCCTTTTCTCCCGTTCTTCATCAGGGTGAGTGGGCTTTAGTTGCGTTTTAGTAATTTACTTATTAAAGATAGTCAAAATAACCTCAATATTCAATAATTGGTTTAATATATTACATCAGCTTCGTTTGTATTGTACAAGTTGTAATTAAATTAATTCAATAAATAATAAGTATAATATGAATGATATGATCTTTGATGCCACGTGACTGAAGGAAATTATTTTATCATTTGACCAAGCGAGAACTAGGCGCTTAGATATCCAAGCATACGTTTATTGTAGTAGTTTACAGTTATTTTTAAAATACTCATTTGGAATTTGAGGTAATAATACCGTTAAAGCAAATAAATATACGCTGCCACTAGATTTTTTTTTAACCTCAGATGTATTTCTATTTAATTCAAATTCGAATAGTTCAGTAAAACCTCTGAGTAAAATGAATGACATACAGACAGACATGACGAATATATAAGGTTTTTGTAATTTTGCCATGGAGCCCTAATATATAATAAGTTCTCAGGATTTTACAGGGATGCTGTCCCCTCCCACGGTTTATTAGCTGAGTGATGACATATGACTGAATGAAACCGTCGTAAAAGATCTAAAGTATCGGCAGAAGTTTCGGCAGAAATTCATGGGCGTAGCCAGCTTGTGACCTAGGGGAGAACAAAACCTCAATTTAGGGAGGCAAAATGAATATTTTCTTCAATAATTATTTGTTAATTTTCAAAATACCTTATATTCGAGTATTTCTCGGTTTTTAACAAGGTCGAGGGGGGGGAGGCCAACGACTCCCCCCTTGCTACTACCGCGCGACGTCCATGGGTAGAATTTTTTATTAAATTATCGTTAGTGATAGGCCTTGTAATACAAATTGTATGGTATTAATTCTGACTGACACTTTTGAGTATTTCAAAAATAAATACAAAATTATATTATTCCTCTTATATATTCAATATAATACAATTTATATATTTTCAATTAAAAAAAACATAAACAAATATGATAATTATTGATATAAGGATATTGTTAATGTTTTCATTATTATGTTTCATTCTTTCTACTTTAAAATTATCAAAATTGGTGGCTAAAATAATATAACCCTATCGCTGCTATTGGCAAGTGAATACATTCGCTGCCGAACTATAATTTTTTAATGTTAACCATCATCAATATTTATCTAAAATATAAGTAACAAATAGTGAGATACAAAATATTTTGTAGGTGTACTTTCTTATAACAAATACTCAAAAAAAATATTTTTAATTTAAATGATAAACCCAATCAGTTGATTGACGTATTTATTTGTTGCTAAAAAGTATGCTAGGACACAAAATGTCGTTCTAAAATAAATTTTATTTCAAATAATAATAATTATTATAGATATTATATTAAAGCCAGTTTTGAATTTTCGTACACTGTTCCACCGCAGTGAAAGGGGTTATATTAAATTATTAAATAAAAGTTATCAATTAAAGTCATTAACAATATACTTATATACAGTAACTTTAAAACGCTGTGTACTTGGGATTCTGTGTTTTTAACTTACGCCACTTTAGTTCTCAATAAGAGTAAAAGCTTGGAATTAAAATAAAATCTAAAAAAAACTATATTATACGACCCGATTCCCTAGTAAGCTTTCAATAGAAAGTTCTGTAAGCATAGAATTGATATATACTATGGACAGGTCCTTTCATATAGACAAAATGTCACAGACATGTTGGTGCCACTTTGTAAATTCAACACCGAAAGAAAACAATATCAGTACTGTTGTGTCGTGCGATAAGTGGCAGTGTCGGAGGTCCAATCTCCCACCTTCGTTGACTTCCTTTTACCCCTTCGCATCTCTTCCCCCCTATCCCTAGGGTTGGCAAAGCGCATGTGATACTTCAAGTATCACAAGCATTCATCGGTTGCGGTGACTGTTATGTTGCAAGTTTGTGACTAACTTCGCTCCGTTCCGCGTTGGTTTTGATTTTACGAAGTGGCACCAATGAGTCTGACATCTTACTATATTATTATAATATGTTAGATATTAAACTGTCAAAGAAACTACAATTAACAGTTTTTTTAAACGGTATTCGTCAGCTGATGAATTATTTGTTGAAAGTGACGTCAAAGTGAGATAAATATATAAAAAAAAAAACTCTTTATGTATTTTTGGAAACATTTATATATCAATACCCGGTATATTGCTATTGTTATTTTTTGTCGTAATCTGTCTACATTAACAGCTTGTATATTTAACTTGAATAATGGACCCAAAAAAAAATTAAATTGTATAATAATCGATGTTTTAATGTAGGATTTTAGAAAAAATTGTCTGTTGTTAGTTTACATAGAACACTCACAGGTTGAAAAGTGTATGTAACTTTAAAACTTTAAATAGTTTGAATGTGTGAATTTAGAAAAAAAATATATAAATATTAAAATCCATAACGATATAATAATTGCACCGATGTTAAAGTGTAGTTTCTTTTTCGGAGATAAAAAAAAATTAATTCTCGTTAGAAAAATTACGCATATAACGACAAATTAAATATATTAATAATCGTCGTTATGTATAATAATGTAATTAAAATATTGGGATTTTTAATAATATAGCTGTGCGGAGCATATATCTGTCTCGTTTACGCATATTGTCCTGTTTCAACATTCGAAAATATCGCGAGGTCTTTTCACGTCAGCTGATCGACCTGCCGGTCGAAAAGACCTCGCGACCAAAAAAAAATAAAGTGTAATAGTTTAACTATGTCTATACATATAATTAGTAAGTATCATATACTGTACAAAAGGCTGCAGATTTGGAAAAAAATGTAAAAAAATTGGCCTCATTTTTGGGGCTGTTAACATACGCTTAGTAAAGTGGATAGGAAGACGTGTACCTCATAAGTTTCCGATTCTTAGATTAGGCTCGCGGGCGTTTTGAATGCTTCCCGACAAAGGGCGGTGTCATTTTTTTCCTTAGCTTTCTCTTTGGGCTGCCTTCGCAAGCGCGTTTGTGCGTTGTACTTTTTTTAATGTAAATATTTTTTTTTTTAGTTACTACTAAGTTTGTCCGCGTGTGACTCACGCGTCGATCGGAGTACAAGCCGAGGAGGCATTCAAAGAACCCGTATTTATTATTAAAAAAATTGCTGTAAATTGTTTGTAAAATAGTCATGTTCAGAATTTCCGTGTAGTTTTGTTGATTATTTTTTTTTCAACCAGATATTGCTGAATAAAGCGACGATTCTGTTTCAGGCGTTTGTTTTATTTACTTTTTGTTCGCTATGTATATACGCTATGTATATATGCTATGTATAATTCAAGATGGCGGTAGGGCCTTCACGAAACCTTATACTTAGACAAACACAAGAGATCGTCGCTCACTGCCTCGCAGGAGGCACCGTAAGGACGAAATCAAGTTTGAGCCCATGATGGCTGTTTCTTTTGTAAAGGCACTTTTTATGTTTGTTACATCAGAACTCTCGTCATTTATAAACTGATTCGGAAAAAAATTGTTTAGAAATTGGTTCAATTTCAATTTCAAGAACCCCTTAGGGTGAAAAAAAATGTCTGTAAATGATTTAATTAATTTGTTTTTTTTACCTCAGAACTGTCATTTTATGAAAAGATTTTTATTTTAAAGGATATTTACGGTCTCAGATATTTCATCGAAATCGGTTCAGTAACCCGGCCGGGTACTCTCATCTCCCCGCCAGACTTAGGGTAATAGGGTCAACAGTAACACAGTCAGAAAACCATATTTATAATTTGTTTTTTTTTTTTTATGTAAGAGGGGCAAACGGGCAGGAGGCTCACCTGATGTTAAGTGATCACCGCCGCCCATGAACATCTGCAACATCAGAAGGCATGCAGGTGCGTTGCCGACCTTTAAGGAAAGAATAGGCTCTTCTCTTGAAGGTTCCCAAGTCGTATCGGTTCGGAAAGACCGCCGGCGGAAGTTGGTTCCACAGAGTGGTTGTTGTTGGTTGTGCGAGGAAGAACATAATGGGAAGCTCTCGTCTATTCAACTGCAGTGGTTAAGACAACAGTATTTCTTATTCACAGTTTTGGTTAAAAAGGAAGAGGAAATGAAAACTTCATAGACTTGCGAAGATATTTATTCATTATTATGAAAATTGTAACATAACGTCACTTAGTTATAATAATTATAGATCTTAAAGTAATGACTCATAGTCAGCATCTATTATTTACAACACAAAAACTTACTTTGTATATATTTTTTATTTACAAATTTTTCACTTGTGTGAAATTCTTATAACCTATTTAATACCATGTTACGGCGGTTCTTCCGATAATAATTACACAAATATATTCAAGTCACAAATAAGATTCACTTATATTTAGTAATAAATGCTACACACAACGGTTATCAGCTTAGTCAGCAAAATGTTCAAGTGAAATATAAATTTGAAATTTTGCATATTATTATAACTATAATACTTCATTATATTATATTATAAACTAGCGATCCGCCCCGGCTTCGCACGCTATATGTATGTATTATACATAAAAACTATCCTCTTGAATTACTCTGATCCGTTGTTTAAAATACGTTGCTTGGATATTTATATCCTGTGTCGAGGTTCCGGAAACTCACAGGGACAAGGAAAAATACAACCAGACCGGAGCACGTCTGTAAGATTAGTACAAAAATTCGCTCAGAGGGGAAATCAAACCCACGACCCGTGGCGTGGCACATTCGCTACCGCTGCGCCATAACGTTGTCAATATTTATCATTATAAGTCACAATAATACTATAGTTTATGCGTAACTAGCTTTGTTTAATTTCCATGACTTCTAACTTATTAATCTTTAAAATTAATGAATTAATTTGCAAGAGCAGTGCCATATTGTAGTGCAAGGAAGAGTATCTAAGGTTACAGCCCCGGGAATCCGCAAAGAGGACTTCCCCACAATAAATACTTCCAAAAGCAATAAATTTTTCATTCCGCTTTCGGTCGTTAACGCTAAAATTAAATTTCAGATAATTCAAATTTTTATTTTTCATTATATTTCTATATGTTTAAATAATTTACTTAGTTTTATAATAAACTATTTATTCACATATTCAGATATACATACGTATAATTATTAACCTAAATGAAATAATAATGAATGGGGTTACATTGATTGGCACAGATCGGCGTATGGACTAGGTGATATGCGATTTGATACATTAAACCCGGATGTCCACACGCTGAGGAGATTAATGGGATGATGTGATGAAAATGTGATACAAATGGGGTTACAATAGGAGTGGAGTACAACTGTTACATTTTTGTATTATTATTTACATACTATTTATTTTAGCAAAATGAAATGAGGTAAACATATATACAATACTAATAAAATGAAAAAGTTAGTGAGTCGTGGCCGGTTTGTTGAAGCTTTTGAGACTGCGAATGATGTGATTTGATAAGTGGATAAATGAGTCCAGATATGCTTGTTTCTCCATCAAAGCTTTGATGTTATAAGGTGATGCTCTGAGATCCTGACAGGTCATCTCATGATTATGTCGCAATACACCAAACCGTGGACAGTCCTCCAATAGGTGTTTGAGTGTCTGCGAGGTAGCTCCATCGCATGGGCATGTGTCGTCCTCAGTGATTTTGTATTTGTGTAAGTACTGCTTTGTGTATGAGTGTCCTGTGAGAATTTGTGTAAGTGTGAAAGTAATGTTTGTATGTGTCCAGAGTTTCTTGATGTCCGTGAGTAGAGGTAGGTGGAGTTTTGTGTGCTGTCCTTGTGCTTCGCTTTGATAACGAGCTTGCCAAGTATTCATATTTTCTGACCGGATTTTATGCTTAACGTAGGATAGAGGGAAATGTACATAGTCTGGGGCCTTGTGTATCGTAGCTGCGGTTTTGGCAGCAAGATCTGCAGCTTCATTGCCAAGGATTCCTACATGGCTTTTTACCCATGTGAGCTGAGTGTCTCCTGTGTGTGTGTGAATGGTGCGATGAATCTGTGTGACTAAAGGGTGTGGCAGACATAGAATCTGAGTATATCATGGTGTGGGTATGTTTGTGCCGGGAGGCCCATTCGCAAGCTCGAAGTATAGCCAGGAGTTCTGCCTGAAAAACAGTACAGCTGCTATGCAGCTTAAACCGTCGGGTGTCGGGAAGACGATCTTTGTTGTAACAGACGAAAGCCGCCCCAACAGCACCATCCTCCTGCTTGCTTCCGTCAGTGTAAATGTGTATCGTTGATGGGTGTAAAGTTCTGTGATATGTCTCGACTTCTACTTTACTAGAGAATGACTTTGCCTTGAGTGCAAGTCTCTGCGCAGGATGTAGAAGAGAGTGTGGAGGAGTGTGAGTTTCGAGGGTAATGTCATCGGGAAGATATTCGCTAATGCCACCACCAGTCGTGTTTGTTCAAGGGCATGCACTTCTTTAACCTTAAGATCCAAAGGCATAAACTGTGCGAGGGCAAGAGCAGCGGATGTCGAAATGGTTCGAAAGCCTTTGAGTGCTCTGATTGCAAAGCCGCGTTGCATGCTCAAAAGACGTTTCTTGATACATTTTTTGTGTGCTACATGTCCCCATACACCAGCGGCATATGTGACTATGGGCTCTATTACATGTAGATATATGGTACGTATGTTCTCAGGGTGGGCCCCCCATGTTGGTCTGCAGTATTGTTGGAGTTTATTGAAGATACGTGTGGCTTTTGTAATAATATGCTGGATGTGTTTATGGAAGAGAAGTTTTCATCTAGTATGACTCAAGGAGCTTAATGTCGCTCTGAAATTCTATAACTTCAGTGTCCATTGTTATGTTAACCGTCTTAGCCTTATTGCAGAACACAATTGCTTGTGTTTTTGCTGAGCTAAAGGAAAGCTTGACGCTCTTACCCCAGCTGGTGATTATGTCGAGTGCAGTGTTAATGTTGGCTTGCAGTTCCAGTGTTGTTCTAGCGGAAGCGATCAGCAGAACATCATCCGCAAAGGCCTGGATGCGACAACCGGTAGGTAAGGTTATGTCTAATAGTTCATCAAGGATAATGTTCCATAGGATGGGTCCGCAAGTGGAGCCCTGGATGCAACCCTTGGTCATAACTTTAGAGACTCTTGAGCCGGCGTGATCGAGTATGACTGTACGATTATGTGTATAGTTTTGAATCAGTCCATAGATGTTAAGTGGACAGCCTATGAGTCTAAGGCGGTGAAAGAGAGCTGGCCACCAAGCATTATCAAAGGCAGCCTTGATATCAAGTGATACAGCGATGGTCATCAATTTCTCAGTCTTAGCTTGCCTGATAGTGCCAATAGCGGAGCTAATAGCAGCTGTCGTGTTGGTCTGTGGCCTGAATCCGTACTGTCTATCGCTCAATTTACCGGACTTGGCTGCAATGTAAGTTACTCGTCCGATAAAAGTTTTTCGAAGCTTTCCGAAGACAGGAAGCAGACCAATGGGTCTGTATGACTTCAGGTCAGTATAGTCATTCTTGCCGGGTTTCGGGATAATTTTAACATAAGCTCTCTTCCACTGCCGAGGAAAATGTTGGAGATCCAGGCAACGGTTCATTACATCTGTAATAAGCTTAGGATATGAAGACGCAAACTGAAGACATATATCAGAAGTGAGGTGGTCAAGGCCTGGTGCTCTTTTTGGATTCATACTACTAAGAATCTCCAACACTTCCTCCTCGGTGAAGGGGGGGTCGTCAGACGTCTGTGGAGAGTCCTTTGCGTGAGTCCTGAGTTGGTCGTGCCGGGCATCAGTGTCGGGTAAATCGTCAGGATAGAAATTATCGAGTAGAGTTCTAGCTGTTTGGCTTGTGCTGGTGGTATATGTATTACCGATTTTAAGGGTCACCGGTGGGCGTCGTGGGGCCGATTCTTTAAGCAACCGGTTAGTTAACGACCAGACGTTTTCTTTTGTTTGTAATTCACAAAATTGTCGGAAATGCGTTGTAGATGCGCTCTTAAGCTCGTCAGCATATTGTGTTTTTAGGTTGTGTAATTGATTTGCCAGAGCGTCGGTTGGCTGTGCGGCCCTCTTAGCAGCATGTAATCTTCGATGTGTGTTGATCACCTCTAGCTTTCGAGCCTCCAGAGCCGTAGACCACCAAAGAGGCTTGCATCCTGACCCGGGTGATCTAATCGGCATAGACTGTTTGCAAGCATCGTGTATAATGCTAGTAAAAGTGTCAATAAAATTTTCAAGCTGTTGAGTGTCAAGTGAATGTATATCAATGTCTAATATGTCGTTGATAGTGAGTTGTGTGCTTATTAAATCATGAAGAGTCTCCAATTAGCTTTGTTGTTTTTATAGAGAAAAGTGGATGTGTTATGATTATTGTTGTTGCGGTTGGATGTATATAATGGATGTGGTTTATATGTGAAGTCTATTGCATTGTGTTGTGAAGAAGGACAAGCGTCTAAGTTGACCTTCCATTCGTCTATAAGGTGGTGTATTGGTGCTGAGACTAAGGTAATATCTATTATGGAGGAGCGCGTTCGGCCGTGGGTGACGGTCTCGAAAGTCGGTGTGCTTCCTACATTACATACGAAGAGATCATTCCCATGGGCTATATCAATGATTTCATTCCCACGAGCATTAGCACGAACGCTGCCCCAGAGTGGGTGCCATCCGTTCAAGTCGCCACCCAATATGCAATATGTGTTTATATTATGCCTGAGAAAGTGCTCTATGTGTTGTAATGTATCTGATATATCTACGGTAGGCTCGACATATGCTGAGGCAATTAATATTTGCTTGTGTCCGATTTGTGTCTGAACGATACTCAGGTTGGGAGACGAGTATTGTGAAATGCCTAAGAAAGTGGCATCAGTTTTTGTAATTATACAAGCTTTGATTTTTTTGTTATTGTAAGGAAACTGGAAAATATTTAATCCGCGGATAGATTTGACCTCGTCACTTGCCCCTGTGTATGGTTCAGATACCAAGGCAACCTGATGCGGGTTGGAAATGAAATAGTTTATAAACTCTTTAAAGCTGTGTTGAGATCTATCAGTATTACACTGTATTATTTTTAAACTAGGGTGTGAATCCATAATCGATGGTATCATTTATTTTGGCTCTTATGCTGCGGAGAATTGGACAAGTATGTGAGGTCGCCTTGTGTGCACTGCTATGTTTGTTTGGAAACTTAGAGTTGTGTAAAGTACAGTTGAAGCACTTAGGGAGTTCTTTGTGCGCCATATTTGGACAATCTGTCACAGAATGTTTTTCATTGGCGCAATAAGCGCATCGGTTAAACTGCAATTTGCAATATTTTTTCACGTGCCCGAATTGCAAACATGAATGACACTGCAAAAACGGAGAGAATTCTGCAGCGTGGACCTTTTGATGATCTAAGCGAACTCTTCCCATCTGCAAAACGATTCTAAAAAGCTGAGGGCTAGCAACAAAGACAGCATTGTAAAGGTGAGTGTTTCTGTTATTGTTACGTTGAAATTTGTATGATAGATGGATGTCTGTAAATTCACTGAGTTCGGTGTTTTGCTCAAGGATGGTACCTACCAAGTCTTCCGTTGGCATGTCGCTGGATATACCCTTGAGAATCAGCATCGGCTTCAGCTTGCGGGCCAGTTCCGCTGTGACACAAGATGAAGTAGAGCTCTGGAGACGCCTCAGAGCGTCGTCCCGATCCTCAGGTGTGTCGAACTCACCTAAGTTTGTTCTTAGAAATAGGTGACACTTTAGCTGGTGCATATTTACACTTGCGAAAGCTAATACTCTGACGGAAGGCTTCTATGGCCTCCTGTCTAGTTTTGACGGGGGCCTTGGTTGTTATGAAAAGCGCTGGTCTGGTAGTTAGTTGATAAGGTGGTGGTGAAGGTTTTACAGCTGTAGCAGTGGCAGGGTTGCAGGAGTCATGCATTCGCGGAGGATGGGCGGCAGCAAGTGAGTAGCTTTGGGAAACAGTGCCTTGAGGAGAATCAGAATTGGCAGTGGTTTGTAAGTTGTTTGCGTTGATTAACAAATCCGATCTTAGCTTTCCGATCTCTGTACGCATGCACTCAACTAAGTCTTGCTTAAAGTCGGTCGGGCCGCAGCCGGGAGAAGAAGATGAGAGAAAAATCTTTGAAAAATGGGCGGTAGCTCGTCTGACTTCTTCCGTTGCTATGTTGATGTATCGTTTTTTCGCTGCTGTCATGGTTTTTCCCTCATTCACAGTTGTTATAATGGAGGCAGTGAGCTTAGTAATCGTGTCTTCTAGGGAGGTAATATCTGTGACATGTTCTGCAAAAGCTGGAAGTGTCTTGATGCTGATGTCAGATGATGCCATTATGAAGTGCGTTTGTGTTATGGAGAGAAAAAAAAAAATATATATATATATATATATATTTATATAGCGTATAGCGTTTATATATAATATTTAATATTAATAGCACAAACTGGAAGTTTTCACATCGAGCACCACGCGCATTGTCAATAATAATAATAGTAAAAATGTATCTATAACAAACGTTCCAGTTTCAATTTCGCAAATCGTGGGTAATATTTGTCATTTATCACCTATTACTTAATCACAATTTCAATCTTTCACGAACACAAAGTTATTACAGTCCAACTGTCCGTACAACACTTTGAATTTTTTTGTAACGGTTTTCAGTATTCTTGTTTAAAAATCCACAAACATTAATCGAATTACTTTATATATAGACAACACTGTTCGTCTTGTCCATACGCAACTTTTAACACCCGATTTATTAAAATAAAGGCACTTTTTCCATTTTTACGGATTTTTTAAACGCGGAGCTTCACTTTTATCGACCGATCGCTGCGGCGGAGCGGAGCGGGTAATAAAACCTCGACTGGAAAAAGATGGTTAATTTTATTTGTAAACTAGTTAGGGGCCCGGGGGCCTCCACACTTTAGTTGCCCAGAGCCTCCAGACTTTTAAGTCCAGCCCTTGGACATAATGAATTGCATTACAATATCATCTTCTTCATCCTAGCATTATTCCCGGTATTTTATGTACCCAGGGTCTGCTTATTACTCTTATCCGGATTTGACAGGTTACTGTTTTTACACGGAGCGATTGCCATCTGACCTCCACAACCCTAAGGGCGAACCAGTAACTCATTGGATAAGAGCAATTTACTTATCAAGAGTTAACGATTATTATCAGATGTTATTGATAATAACCGGGACCGACAGCTTAACGTGCTCTCCGAGGCACGGTGGGAGACCCACAGACAAACGCCCAGACCGAGACAGAAATTTAAACAAACATCTGGCCGAGCGGGTATCGAACCCGCAACCGTCGAGACTAAAGGCAGACTCGCTACCCACAACGCCACAACGGTGTCATTACAATATCATATACTTATTTAATAATAATATTTATCAATTCTTATGCTTCAATAAAAATATATTTTTCAGAAGTAATTAAATAATTACCAAGAAATCTGGGTTTCATTCCCTATTGCAATGTAAGATTTAAGTGAATTCTTTTTTGTCCTATTTTATTAAAAACTAATATTACACCATATTTACAATTCAATGCTAACTATATTTACAAATAAAAACTATAAATCATGTCCACGGGGAATGGTGGCAAGAATTTTAGCTGCATTTCTCCACTGAATCGCAATCCCGATTCTTTGGGCGAAAAATAACCCAAATTGCCACCTGTGGAGGCGACGAGTCGGGGGGATATCTTTTAGAAATTGTTTAGCACTAACGCTCCATGGCCCAAATTTTTCTACTGCAAACGGCACAAAGATGTAATTTGGAATAAGTGATGAATATTTACACCCCTAAAAGAGCCTGTCCACTAGTTATAATAATTATAGATTTTAAAGTAATAACTCATAGTCAGCATCTATTATTTACAATACAAAAACTGAATATATATTTTTTATTCACAAATTTTTCACTTGTGTGAAATTTTTTTATAACCTATTTAATACCATGTTGCGGCGGTTCTTCCGATAATAATTACACAAACTAATATATTCAAGTTAAAAATAAGATTCACTTATATTTAATAATAAATGTTACACACTCAACGTAACGGCCTCCATTAGGATAGTGATATCCTGTGTCGGGGGTCCGGAGACATACACAATGACAAGGACAAACACACCCAGACTGGAACATATGCCTGGATGGTCAATATAATCATATGATCTGAGCGAGAATCGAACCCGCGACCTGTTGCGTTTAAAGCAGGTTCGGTATCGCTGCGCCACAACGTCGTCAAATCAACTTTATTTTACACTATGTAAAGATTTAGGCAAAAATTCTAACTCCACAGCCCTATCAGTAGGCAGAGCCATTTTTGCATTAAAAACAATTATTTTTATTTGCAACTGCATCAAAAATTCTTAAAGGATAATAATGGACGCAAATAAGCAATACCATGTCAACCCTCACGAATGTCATTTCGAGAAAAACGCGTTTGAAAATTTTGAACAACTTGCTTTATATGAATTTTTTTTAATTTATTGGTCAAGTTTTTGGCAATTTCAGATTTATATAAGTTATTTTATTTATTTTCACATAAAATAAGTATACAAACTGCATATTTCGTATATAATATAACCCAAAAAGTTTAAAAATACATAAATTGCATAATTGAAAAATGGCTTTTTTAGAAGTTTTAAAGCTTAAAACCCTACAAATATTAAAGTAAAATGTTCTTCAGCCATTTACCAACACTTCTGCATATATAACTCAGTTTTTTCAATTTTGTAGGTTGACATGGTATAGCTTATTTGCGTCCAATTAAGTATTATTAAATTTATACCTAGTTATTAATTCATTGATAAATCCTTAGTCACAAACTGTACCGAGGTAACAAAACTTTGGTTTTTACACTTATTAAGTTATTATCACTAATTATTTTACACTAATTTAATTTTTAATCACAAATTGTACACTGTTTTACAACTGATTTGATAAACACTTTTACACAGTAATTTCACTATTGAAGTCCGATAAGAATTTGGTTTGAGTTGTAATCGAACCTGCGAACGTTTTTAATACCAGGTTCATTACCACTATGCTATATTATATGTAATATTGAAGTTCACAAACAATATTAGTATCACAAAATCTTTAATTATTAGTTTTGAAACCAACTAAAAAGGTTTCCTTCTGTAATTTCTGATTATTTAGATCTTAGGGTTCTGTACTTGTATTTTGGGTGTCCATTTGTCTGTCAGCTTTCTGTATCTCATGAACCATAATAGACATTATTAAAGAATGTGCTAATGCTAATGTGGTACAGAACCCTTTATACGTAACTCCAACACAGCCTTTACCAGTTTTTTATTCACATATACATATGTCTCTTTCTATAATCTCTCTATCTCTGTCCATTCCAATCATTCCGGCCAAAAATCGTCATAATCATAATGACTGAAGTCCAAATGTCAGTCATACTGCAAATCTTGTAGCGGGTCCAGCTCGCTGGTCTCCGGCTTGGGCTCCGGTGTTGGGACCTCTGTGTAGGAGAGGTAAGAGCTCGTGTGGGATTCTGATTCACTGTCCGAACCGTCCTTCTGTAATACAAATTTGAAAAATATTAATTATTTTAGTATTTATCACGTTTTCACAACGTATTCATAACATTCTCACAACGTATTCATAACATTTTCACAACGTATTCATAACATTCTCACAACGTATTCATAACATTTTCACAACGTATTCTTAACATTCTCACAACGTATTCATAACATTTTCACAACGTATTCTTAACATTGACACAACGTATTCATAACATTTTCACAACGTATTCTTAACATTGACACAACGTATTCATAACATTTTCACAACGTATTCTTAACATTTACACAACGTATTCATATATATATTCGTGGCGTGTGTCACCTTGAGCGTGAAGGTGGCGTAGGGCGGCGGCGCGGCGTGGTAGCGGCACTGCGCGGAGGCGAGCGGCAGCGCGGGCAGCGCCTCGCGGCACGGCGCGCCGCCGCGCGGGTCCCCGCACGCCGAGAACAGCACCTGACGGAGAGACGAGTCCGACATCTCTGAAGGGGGTTATTTCACTCCACTGGTGCTAGGCCTTTTATTACAAAGAGGCCGAGTAGGTAGGTAAGAATTATACTGTGTTTCGGTTTGAAGGACACTGTAGCTAGTGAAGTTACTGGGCAAAGGACATATCTCTCGTTGGCAATACATGAATGACACCTACAAATGAATGGTGTTGCAAGCGCTCATAGGCCACGACAACCGCTTATTTAACTAACCGCTTACTTAGTTACATAATGTATACATATATCTTTGTAATTCCGGTTTAACCTGGTCAATGACCTGAACTTATACAGGCAATACAGGCCCAAAGCAAAAATTTAAGTGTGAAATAAGCCATTGTGAATTAAGTTAAGGAAAATTATACCTGATGTCTATCATGTAAAACGTGCTTGAGGCAGTGCTTAGCAGCGGGGAGCGCCTGTGTCGAGCATCGAACCCTCCCTCCGCGAACGTACACCGCCCTTGCGACGGGAATGGCTTACTCGTTATGTCGTTCACCTGAAATATATATTTTTATTAGCATCACAACATTTTTAAAAGTATGCGGCGTGGACCATCTTGTATCAAGGCATCTTGACAGTATCATTACTGCGATTCGTTCGATTTAACAGTCCCTTTCCACTCCATTCCACTTCAAATATTCATAACTCAGTACATACACATATATATCAGAAATGGACGCAAATAAGCAATACCATGTCAATCCACAAAATTGAAAAAACTGAGTTATATATGCAGAAGTGTTGGTAAATGGCTGAAGAACATGTTTCTTTGATATTTGTAGGGTTTTAAGCTTTAAAACTTCTAAAAAAGCCATTTTTTCAATCGTCCTATTTATGTATTTTTAAACGTTTTGGGTTATGTTATATACGAAATAAGCAGTTTGTATACTTATTTTATGTGATAATAGGTAAAATAACTTACATAAATCTGAAATTGCCGAAAACTTGACCAATAAATAAAAAAAAGTCATGTAAAGCAAGTTGTTAAAAATGTTCAAACTCGTTTTTCTCGAAATGACATTTGTGTGGGTTGGCATGGTATTGCTTATTTCCGTCCATTAATATACTTCGTAAACTTAGAAAGCCTATATCAGAGGGTATCACATTGCTCTCACCAAGTCAAGCAAAGAGCACAACCGTAACATCTTTTCTCGAACCGACAGTATATTAAAAAAAATTTGAATTACTTTCACCTTAAGAATTACTTAATTTAATAATGCATTATAACTATAAGTCGTTACTATGATTACTTTTATATATTGTGCACAAGGTGATTGATTAAAATCAGGCTCGAAGGACCATTAGTGAAAAAACGGACACCCCTTATCAAATTTGAGATCTTATGATCTCAAATTTGATTCCTTAGGTGGGCCATGGTTAAGATCGTCGTCGGAATTGTAAGAAGCGCTCCGAGTGCATTCTATACTATGGACCCTGAAAGGGACCTCGTCATCCACTCGTCGTCTTCAGCTAAGATGGTGTTGTGTGCAGGGCTGGGCAAAATACATGTTTTGCTTTAATTGAAATACAAAATACAGTATTTTCGCTATTTTTAATTGAAATACAAATTACAAAATAAATAATCTAGACCAGCACAGGCTAAAAATTAGTAAAACCAGAGTTTCCTTACATGAACACTAGATTCTTAAATGTAGTGTCAGACAATCAGCCTCTTGTTGGATAGTGAAAGCTAAAGAAAACAATCTTTCCTACAGGTCCTGATGATCACAAACTTGTGTTAAATGTATTTTTATGTAAAAATGTATTTTGAAGGCTCAAGTATTTGAAATACTAATTACAAATTACATTTTAAGGAAGTAATTGAAATACAGATACCAAATACGTATTTGTATTTCAATTACGATTTTAATTACAAGTAATTCAAATACTGCCCAACCCTGGTTGTGTGTATGTCTGTAGAGTAATATAATTATGCTTTGCAACATACCCTCGCCCGTTTATGATGCAACTTTCTCGCTAAAATCGCATCCACACCGTGTTTCCTGTGATAGCTGGCATACGCTTTTAATTTCCTGAGCTGTCTTCTCTCTCGCACAGTTAAAGGTCCCGTTCGGGCCTGGGTGTTAATTGAACCTGGAAATACAAATAATGTATATATTACACATAACTTTCATTCCGCTAATATTATAAGTGTGATTGTTTGTATGTTTAGATGTTTGGTATTCAATCATGCAAAAACGGCTGAGCGGATTTGGATGAAATTTGACAGAGACCTTGGAAAAAGGCTACTTTTTACAGATAGATAAAAAAGGCATGAAAGTTTATATTTATATCAATCATTTATATTTTTTTAATTAAAGATATATCTTTAATTGTTTATTTATTATATCTTTTTAAAATTATTGATACATCGGTATTCTATATCTATTTTCTAGTATTTTGAAAATATTTTATAAATAAATGCTACAGACTCAACCCCATTAGGATAGTCATATCCTGTGTCGGGGTCCGGAAACATTCACAATGACAAGTACAAACACACCCAGACTGGACAACATGCCTGTATGGTCAATACAAACATATACCCCAAGCACCACAACGCTGTCAATTATTATTATTTTTTTTTTTTAAAAATCAATATTCACTAAAGCCGCAGTGAAATGCTAGTATACTCACAATATTGTTCCTTCTCTGCTCTCAATGACCTGACATACTGCAACCTGGCCGTCTGCAGCAGGGTGTTCAACCTGCCCATCTGCCGGATGTAAGCTGACTGTAGTGACCGAAGAACATTCTTTGCTTCGCTGACAGCTTCCTCTGCTGTGTATACACCGGCTTTCCTGTTCATGAAAAAAGTTTTATAACTGTGTAGACAGGCCTTTATTACGGAAAATACGCTCATAGTCGGAGGGTTAAACAACTTTAGGTGCTGTCAGTCACTAGATGGGTGATCGCATAGTGGTATTTCAACCGAGTGTCTCCGTGCTTCGGAGGGCAATTAAAAAGTCGGTCCCGGCTGTTGACAATTAGACAACAGTCAATAAGTCAAGTCAGAGGCCTACGGGCGACCTGAACAACTCTGACACTAGGTTGGACACTAATTATTGTATATATAATAGAATAGGTTTAGCGTGTGACTAAGTTCATTCCGTTGCTTTGATGTTGAATTCATGAAGGACGACCAACGAATCTATGGACATTTTGTCTATATGGAATGGCTTATCTATAGAATATAGTAAGCTTATGTTTTATAAATAAATAAACGCTACACACTCAACAGCCCCCATTATAACAGTCTTCTTCTTCTTATCGATTGGTTAGTGGTCAACCTAGTGTCAGAGTTGTTCAGGTCGCCCGTAGGCATTATAACAGTAATATCCTGTGTCGGGGTTCAAACGCACACATGACAAGCACAGATACACCCAGACCAGGAAATGTGCTTGTATCATCAATACAAACACGTTCAGTTTTTTTGGCTGTTTTTTATGTGTATTGCTGTTGGCCCTACTGGCCTTGACAGCATCACCGACTGGGGGGGCCGAGTACAGAGACTCAGCCGTGGAAAAAGGGCAGCCCTCACGGGAGCTCAAATTTGATTCCGTGAACTAGGGTGAATACGTTCAGTGCGGTGCTATAATTGGTCATCACATCTGGTCACCCGCCCACTAACCACAGCGGCTGCACTCGCAGGGCGCCTCCTCGCAGTCCGAGGGCTCCCGGTGGCGGCAGGCCCCGCCCGGCCCCAGGGTCGCGCTGTCCGAGTCGCTGTCACTTGCGCTTGCGCACTCCATTATGGCCGCCGACACGCCCGCGTTGACAGCCGTCGCGTCGATCTCCTCTGGGAAGTATTTCATTGTTATGTGAATAGAAGTATTAATAGGGTGCTGTAACCGAAGGCTTTTTTTTTTATGTCGCAAATTGGCAAACAAGCATACGGCCCACCTGATGGTAAGTGGTTGCCATGACCTATGAGTGCTTGCAGCACCACTAGTAGTTGCCACTCACGCGTTGCCAACGAGAGATATTGGTTCTTAAATCTCCTCTGCCCAGCAATTTCACTAGCCTAAAAGGTGTCAACAGAACCATATGACCAAGTCTAATTCTGTCCGTCTGTTGTCTGTAGATGTTACAACAATAAATACTAATAAAATATATAGTATGCTACAACAATAAATACTAATAAAATTTATTAATAATACAGAACCCAGTTACAAAAACTTCAATTCATTGACATTTTCCGCTGCATCTCAAATAAATAATTGTAATTCACACAGATAATACATGTCTGTGGCCGCTATAATAACAAATAATAAATACCAAATTTAATTTTAAAATTAAAAACCCATGTCCCCATATAAAAAACTGAATATTTTTCTTCTACAGTGGTATGGAACCCTTTCTATGCAACACCAACACACACTTGGCAGTTTTTATTAAATCCATTTTCCGACAGATGGACGCAAATAAGCAATACCATGTCAACCCACATGAATGTCATTTCGAGAAAAACGCGTTTGAAAATTTAGAACAACTTGCTTTATATGATATTTTTTATGTATTGGTCAAGTTTTTGGCAATTTCAGATTTATGTAAGTTATTTTACTTATTTTCACATAAAATAAGTATACAAACTGCATATTTCGTATATAATATAACCCAAAACGTTTAAAAATACATAAATTGCATGATTGAAAAAATGGCTTTTATAGAAGTTTTAAAGCTTAAAACCCTACAAATATATAACTCAGTTTTTTCAATTTTGTGGGTTGACATGGTATTGCTTATTTGCAGTCCAGATATGAGTGTCGTTATAATAATAGAATACTAACTGAAGGGATCCACCGCATGTGTCGGTATATGGTCCTGCTCAGCCGGATCGCTGACCACAGACACAGAGGATGCACATGACGTGGTGCGAGTTCTTTCTGGCCTGAAATGAGAATATACATTTATTATATATATATATATATATATAGGGAATGCACCCCCGTTCAGTCTCGACAGTTGCGGGTTCGATTCTCAGGCAGGTGTTTGTTAAAATATCTGTCTGGGTCTGGGCGTTTGTCCGTGGGTCTTCCCACCGTGCCTCGGAGAGCACGTTACAGCTGTCGGTCCCGGCTGTTATCACATAACATTTTTTTTTTTTTTTTTTTTTTTTTTTATGTTAGAAGTTGGCAAACAAGCATACGGCCCACCTGATGGTAAGTGGCTGCCGCAGCCTATGAGCGCTTGCAGCACCATTAGTAGGTGCCACTCGCGCGTTGCCAACCTCGAGATATTAGTTCTTAAATCTCGTTCGCCCAGTAATTTCACTAGCGTACAATGCCCTTCAAACCGGAACACAGTAGTGCCTAAGCACTACTATTTGGCGGCAGAATATTGGACACTGCGGTGGTACCTACCTAGCCGGCCTCTTGCAACAAAGACCTACCACCAGTGTGACTGATTGCACTGGTGGAATAATCTCTGCTGTGACAGAGGTTATCCCAACAGCGGGCGATGGGGTCGTCACATCCCGACGCCGGTAAAAACATCTGATCGCCCTTAGGGTTGCGGAGGTCAGATGGCAATCGCGCCGTGTAAAAACTAGTAACCTGTCAAATCCGGATAAGAGTAATAAGCAGACCCTGGGTAAAAATAAAACTAGGACGAAGACCCCCCATGGTGACTACCTATGGTATATGTCAACCCCCCTTTATTTTTCTTACTACTTGAAATACATTCGTTTTTATTTATAGGATAAATTATGTATAGTGATAGAATAGATGTATTTTAGTATTAATGTTCATTTACATGCAAAAACTATTCAACGAATTTGTATGAAATTTCATGAATACTTTTAACTTTTATACTGGAAAAATTTTGGGTTCATCAAAAACTATTTTTTTATAAACGCTACACACTCGACAGGGGTCCAGAAACCATAAACAAAGACAAGAAGGAACACACCCAGACCGGAACACGTCAAGCCTGTCTAGTAACACCTGCCTCCGAGCGGGAATCGAACCCGCGACATGGCAGGTTGCAGCGATGCCGTGGGCACTTAAAGCATTATCTTACCGCACATAATGCTGTAGTTGGTTGAGTAGGGTTTCCGTGGTGGTGACCGGTGGTGGTGGTGCTGCGCTGCGCTGACGGGCCTGGAGGGCTGCTCTTGCATGTTCAAAACATAATCTGGAACAATAATTATTAATAAATAAACGCTGCACACTCAACTGCCCCCTTAGGATAGTTATACCCTCCCCGGGACCGAGCTCCGCTACCAATCGGTGTCGTGTGATTGTCAGGTCGCGTTGGTTTGTTCTCCAAGAGTTCCCGTAACCTGACAAACACACTGAGGTCGGCCACCGAGGAGGTTTTAGTGGGTCCCCATGACGTTTCCACCTTGTCATGGAACCCCACATAACCCGGTTGTTCCTCCCCAGGACGGGTATCTGGTAGTAGACATCCTCCCCGACAACAAAAAAAAAAAAAGTTATACCCTGTGTCGGGGATCCGGAAGCATACACAGTAACAAGGAAAACCACCACACCCAGACCGGAAAACATGCTTGTATGGTGAATCCAAACATATGCTCCGTGCGGGAATCGAACCCGCGACTTGTGGCGCTTAAGGCAGGTTCGCTACCGCTGCGCCACGACGTCGTCATAATCGTGTAGAGTTCTTTCAATTTAGAATGAACCTAAAAGGCCGCTTCTGCGCAGGTACAATCATCGACAAAAATGTTAGACAAAAATATTGATTTTTTATAAAGTGGGAAAACGGAATTAAGTATATAATATAATTATTGTATCTTCTAAATTCAATTAATTATTTAGTCATTATCGTTATTAATTACTATATGACATCATTTATAGTTTATTTTAAATAATTAATAAATAATAAACGCTACACACTCAATGGCTCCCATTAGGATATTATTTAATTTAATTGTCAAGAGCAAAAAAACTTGATATGGTAAAATTTTCCAGAAACATCTTTTTGTACAAGTTTGTTGATTTTACAAGTTAACATAGTCATGAAATAATAAGAAAAGTTAAAAAAATAGTAAATAAAAATTAAAAAAAAAATATTATAAAAAAAAATATTAGCAATGCTTTATCTTGATATTACTAATTTTCCTACTGTCCCTCCAAATAAGCTTGAAGCTTGCGCTAGGAGTGGGTAAGACAATAGCTCAAGGGAGTTAGGATCGAACCCGCGACTCTCGCATTAACGGAACGCAGCCGTCCCTTCCACCGTTGAGCTATTGAGGCTTCAAACTATTTTTTTCTAGTTACAATTTTATATTCACTCACCCAGGGTCTCTGTCAATGGGGGCTGGTAAGTTACACCTGGATCCAGACGGTGCAAGGTGTGCACATTGCTTGTACGGAGCGGTAGAGTCATTCAAGATATGCCTCCCACAGTACGCTCTCTCTCCAACGACAGGTAGAGTACAATTGTACGCTCTGTGTGCACATTTACGGGAACGAGAAACTATCTCCTTTTGAAGCTGTAATGAGAAATACATACATACTATTAATTTTGATTATTCTTTAAATGCTATACAGCCATTGGGATAATGATGTGAATGAATGAATTCAATGCAAAGGGAGATTTCTCCAATCAGGCGGTTGATCCTGCCTGGGGGACCGAAGCCCTGAGCCGAAGCCCAACGACTTAAGTTGGAAAGTTGTATATTATAAAGGTTATGAGCGTAGGAAACTCTGATAGCGCGATTTAGGATCGTGACGCTCATTGGTCGTCCATATCATTGCGTAGTATGCCCTGTAGGTGTTGTTGTAGCTTGATGAGACATTGTGAAAATCTTGTCTTTCTATCGAGTTACGTTGTGTTGTGTGTAGATGTTGCTACAATGATATCCTGTGTAGGCGGAAACATACACATAAACAAGGACAAACACACCCAGACCTGTGGTGCTTAAGGCAGGTTCCTTGTTGATGAGCCACAACATCAGCAACCTTCCTAGCATTATTCAAAGTATTTACCCAGGTTACTCTTATCCTGACATATTGGGTTACTAGTTTTTACACAGAGCGATTGCCATCTGACCTCTGCACCCAACGAGCAAACCAGTAACTCATTGAATAAGAACAAATTACCTATCAAGAATATACGATTATTATCAAAGTTATAATAACAATCGAGACTGACAGCTTAACTTGCTAAACGAGGTAGGGTAGAGACTTAAACAGATATTTATAACATCTGCTCCGAACCCGTGACCGTTCGATTCGAACGAGGCTCAAAGCAGGCTCGCTACAACACGCCACAACGGCCGGTCGGCTCTCAGTGATAATTATTAATAACCTTTTTTTTTTTTAATATTAGCAGTTTTTTCAAGACATTAATAATATTACCATTGCCCTCCAAATAAGCTCTGGGATCTGCATCGAACCCGCAACTCGCGCATTACAAGTCGGCCCCTTCTACCGTTGAGCTATTGAGGCTTAAAATTAAATATACATTTCTATTCCATTCTTATTTTTAATAACAAAATAATTTTCAATTTAATTCTACCTGTGCTCTAAGTCTTTCTTCTTCTTGCTTCTTCACCAGCTCAGGGTCTGGTGGTTTGATTGACTTAACATTGGTTATCCTGATCGAGGACCTTGCTCCACGGCTCAACATCCTGCCTTTCGGAAGGTGGATCACTTTTTGGGAATCTGACATATCATGAATTGATGAATTAACTGAAATGAGATATAGTAAATATTATTATTATTTAATTTTATCTACGATCTTGTTTATATCAGGCGAACATAAAGAAAATAATAAAAAAATAAATAAATTTGGAAGTCGGGTTAAGTTGCTAGTGTAAAATATTAGAATAATGTTTGGCAAGAAAGTATACAGGTGTGACATTGAAGATTTTTTACAAAGATATTCGAAAATGACTCTTATTTCGTAGACAATAAACACTATTTAGTCAATTAACTACTTCAGAACTAAATAGAACATGAATATAAATTATTTGTATACAATATTTTATGGTGATAAAATGTATAGTATTTTTTTACTTACGGTCCGAAATTCGTATGTTATGTGAATGCAAGTGTTCAACATTTTCTTTTTTAATCGGGAACATTATATAAAACTACCAACAAAAGAAAAGCTTAACTGAGGTCGTTAATTGATTGTATAATAACAATGAAGCTTAAATATTTAAAAATATTGGTTAAACTAAATAAATAGAGATACAGGAAAAATCGGGAAACACGTATACAGATTCAGAATACTTATCGCGAACTACGCAATTAGCGCCACGAAAATATATTTCCAAAATATTGTCAAAATAATTTCTTCTTATTATTAATTACTTGATTAAAAGATATTAGTGAATACAAATTAATAAATTAGATCATAAAAATCGTTAGCTAATTTTAACATTATTAATAGAGCTTTAAGTGAAAAAACAACGTATTTCTTCGAAATTAATAAAGATGTGTATTGTTTCTACAGTGGTGGTCGGCCATTTGCACCGTGTGACGGAGTTTTTAGGTCCGTACAATTTCAGCAGTTTATATGTAATATAAAGTTAACTAAATACAATAAAAATATGCACAAACGAAAGTATAATTTCTATTTTATAAAATGCAACACAGTGATAATGTGAAATGTACCTTGAATTGTTGCAGATCTTCATTCTGTCACCGGAGTCCTCACCGTGAAACCACCAAACATTTTATAATGGCGACCGTTTGATTATAGCTACGAAGTTATACAAAAGTGATTAATTTTTTATATAACTTTTCACTTAAGTGTTAGTTGGAAATAATTTATTTTTAATTTTGTTTTCATTTTGTGAATAGTTTGTGTTGCTGTTAATTTCACAATGTTATTTAAGTTTTTGTAAATCAGTCAAATGTTAACGTGGTCTGCATCCGTTCGCTGTCATAGCGCTGTCCCTTTCCCACTCACGCACATAGACGGAGCACAGCTCTCTGTCGTGCTTATTCGTAAGCAGTCATTGGAATATCCATTCAATGGCTGGTGCACAAGAAAAATGGTATTTTACAAAAGAGCAACTACAGAGTTCTGCAAGCAGAAAATGCGGTTTAGATGCAGATAAGGAGTTAGCATATCGGCAACAGGCCGCGAATCTCATCCAGGATATGGGCCAGCGGCTTCAAGTGTATCCTTTTTCAAAGTGAAGTGCAATGTTTTTGTCGAGTCATGTGGCTAAAACGTGTATCGAAAGCAACGAAAGTGTTTTTATTTATGAAAATATAATAAATTCAGTGCAATTATGTTTAGTAATTAGTGAAAAATGTGCTGTGATAGTATGGTCCGTTATGACGAAAGATCGAATCTGACGGCGTCAGGCGGGTCACTTTCGCTGTGATATCTGGGAAATCCCGTGAGTAAACTCGATTTCTCAAAGGTAAGCGTTCATTCTGTGTTATATTTATATATATTCGTGGTCATACATTGTTTTATTTAGGTTATTGTCGCGTGTGGCGTGCTATTTTTTTTTTAGGTCAGTGCACTTTGACAGCTGTGTAGGACGCCTGCGCGGTGACGTTGGAATCGACCTGTCTGGTTCTAAATTTGTACGGTATCTTTACGATACTAACGTACATTTTGCGCGGCAAATTCCCTCCTGATACGCATTTCACTACACGTGAATCTAATTATTTGAACTTCGCAAAGATAATTCTATTTAAATTATACGATACGTAATTTCTCAAAACAACGAACTATTTGGTTTATTAACGTCATTACTATTAAGAAAAACAACATTACTTGGATAACCTATGCTTCCTAGAAATTAAACAATAATATAAATAATAGCATTGGTTTTCCTGTTAAATTTATATATAAATATTGTAAAATCTTTTGATTCGTAACTGACCTACATCACTGCACATGAGTTTCCTTTCTTTTTTATATGTTGCAAATCATTCGGTTTCAATGTCATGTTCAAATATAAGTTCAGGGTGGTTGGTATTTATAAAATACTGGCATATTATCAAGTGTTTTAAAAAATTAACCTCTGTTTTTTTGTAAAACTAAATCATACTAGATATATATAACATTTTAAAATTATTAACTTTATTTTCAGTGAAATATTGATACATATAATCAAATTGAATGTAGCTTGTAGGAGTTTAGTAAGTTCATTTTTGCCTTAACGGCATAATGACTACACCAATTTTGATGTATTTTTGGTTATATAACAGATAATTTAGGTTTTAATTTAAACTGTTTGATGAATCAAATTATGTTAGTTTTACAAAAAAATTGGCAAGTGACAAGAAAAATAGTCCTCTAATATTTCTGAGTAAAAACTATAGCTGAAATTATTTTTTAAGTTCTGTTTAATTTTTTATGTTACTCTGAAAAATGTTAATAAAATTTACATGTAAAAGTGAAAATGCGTAGGTTCTGAAGTATACATAAGTTGGTTGATATAAAAAGAACAAAATGTGTACACAGTTATGTACTTTCACTTTAAGAAGCATCAGCTTTTTAAAGTGTAACTGAAATTGTGCCACATATTTTCCTATTGAACCTTATACAAATTATCTTGGAACTCTTAAATAATTATATTATTATTGACTTTCTGAAGTGTAAAAAAGGGTTTTCTTGTTGCTACTAGAAGTGGCAAGATTCGTAAACGATCAATATTTTTCAAGACACATTATCCCATTATGCACATTTTTAAATGTCTTTAAAGTCCTGACTAAAACCAGAAATGCATTTTTTAAAAGATTTTCAGTTTTATTAATAATAGATATTATGGTGGTTGTTTTGAATTGAGTAAAATAACTCCCAATTTTAATTACATTACATTTGGCACCTAAGGCATTTGGCATTTAAGGCACCTTAAGGACGAAATTAACTTTGACACCCCGAGAGGGCCATCTTAAGTCTCATACTCGACGACCCCTGCCTGGTGATACTGTCAAGGCCAGTACGACCATCAGCAATACACAGAAAAAAGATTGTTTCTACTTCAACTAATTTCCTTATTATTAATTAAAACAAGCAAAGAACAACTACTGTAAAGAAATGAATATGGTTTCTGGTATTACTAGAAATAGAAATCATTTATATTACATGACTCAAGGTATTTATATAATAATTGTGGTTAGATCTTCCTTGTGAGCAAAGGTTTGCTTGCACTCGGAAACAACACACAATTATGACAGGTGGTGCCTATAATAACACCAGTGAATAAAGAATTTAGATTCTCACATATTTGTTACTTTCTATGGTGCTACAACCCTTAGGTCTTGACCTCTAGGATGGATCTCCACTTTTCTCTTCTCTCGCCTTTCGTCTCCATGTTGACTTACCCATTATTGCTCTTACATATTCTTCAACACAATCTTTCCAACTTTTTTGGGGTGTCATCTTGGTCTCTATTAGTGTGGTATCCACAAATGTCCTTAACTGTACCTGCTGGTGCTGGTATACCTCTCGCCCATACTCCTACTGCAAAAAACTGAACTACATAGCCATTTTTAGTTAGTTCATTTGTTTATAAAATAACCAGAATAAGTCATTGTAATGTTGATAGTAAAAACAACATCAAAGTGCAAGTACATAGGCTTCTTGTGGGTAAGCTTGCACCACTGAGACATCATATATGCTTTTGTGCTTATTGGAGGTCAAGAGGTTACCCATTTTGCAATAAAAAATTCAACATGGGTTAAATAAAGTTCATATGTTCATATAGCCAATTAGTAACAAGTATTTTTTTTATATTTTCCTCATTGTGGATTTACTATCTTATAGATTAGTCATTGTTATTATTATTGTATACTTAAAATTATGACTCAAATGATAACGCAATGATAAGAAGCACTATTCAGTTTTTAATTAATTTTATCTATTTGCCAATTCCATTCTTGACTTGTGTTTTTTAATTTAATTGTGATTGTTAGTTTGATTATTTATGAATTAGACATGACATGTATTGATATATATTTGGTGTGTGTGTGTGTGTGTGTCTGTGTGTGTTTGTGTGTGTGTGTGTGTCTGTGTGTGTCTGTCTCTGTCATACAGACTGTTAAGGAAGAAGAATTGAGGAATGGTTGATATTATGTTTTTGTTTGATTGTATGGATTTTTGTTTGATCATATTTGCGGCTATATAAAAATTGAAAAAAAATCTACATTTCAATCCCCAATCCAATTTTTTTTGCCGGGGAGGAAATCTCACAGACACCCAGACTATTGATGCTTGTAAATAAGCATAGTTAGCTTAACAATGTTCAATGTTAAGAAAGATAACAGTAAAAAAACACAATAGTTAATTTTACAGCTAAAATGAGTGTTTAATATAATACCATAACAGTTGTTAGTGAGTCATGATTAGTGGAAAATATAGAACAATCCATATTACTCATATTGTTTGTGGTTTATTTGTTCAAGCTGTTTTAACTGTATCCTATTGTATATCCAATTTTTATGATAATGAGGGAATTTGCTTGTATTATAAACTAACTTGTAATTTTACCGGCGTCGGGATGTGACGACCCCATCGCCCGCTGTTGGGATAACCTCTGTCACAGGAGAGATTATTCCACCAGTGCAGTCAGTCACACAGGTGGTAGGTCTTTTGTTGCAAGAGGCCGGCTAGGTAGGTACCACCGCAGTGTCAAATATTCTGCCGCCAAATAGTAGTGCTTAGGCATTACTGTGTTCCGGTTTGAAGGGCACTGTACGCTAGTGAAATTACTGGGCAGACGAGATTTAAGAACCAATATCTCGAGGTTGGCAACGCGTGAGTGGCACTTACTAATGGTGCTGCAAGCGCTCATAGGCTACGGCAACCACTTACCATCAGGTGGGCCGTATGCTTGTTTGCCAACTTTTAACATCTGAATTACGTAATTTCCTGCATAGCTGGATTGATATACAATATAATTATTAAACTTTAAAACATATTTAAAAATATTTTTTAAGTTTTTGGTATCATATTTATACTAGCATTTTGCACGTCTATGAACTCTTATATGGGCGTCATAAATTTTGAATCTGGTGTAACCGCCTTAAGCCTATGGTCCTTTGTAATGTCGGCTTTTTTTTTTTCGGAATTTGTATTGCTGTTGGCTGTACTGGGCTTGACAGCGTCACCGAGTGGGGGGGTCGAGTACAGAGTTTCAGCCCTGAGAAAGGGGCATCACGGGGGCTCAAATTAGATTATAGACGAAGCCGAACCACGGCACTGCCAGCTTTTATTATTTAAGTATGCTTAAAGTGATTGAATTGATTTAAGTAACCTTTTAGTGAAAAGCTGTTAATTTGGAATTACAAACAGATACTTCAATTTTATTTGAATGTGCCCTTCGGCAGGGTCACCATGAAATGTAGTTTGCTTTTAGGGTTGATAAAGAAATGTCTTTATAGGTTCACTGCATATTTATTATTGCTCTAAGTTGGTTAAATATATCGTACGATGCTTAGGCTAACCATGTATATGTATGATGATACCGTATACACTATTTTTATCACACTTCAATTTGTGTAGATATTATTTTATTATCAAAATATTTCCTTAACGTCAGAATCAGTTCTCAACTATGTATAAACACAGCTATTGTATATATGCACCGGTTCTACGCGTTTCACTCCTTCACACAGTTCCACAGGAATGCTATTGCCGCTGCTGCGTTGTTCCTTGCCGCAAAGGTGAGATTACTCATACATTTATTTATGTTACTTTGTTGGCAAGCAAGCATACGGCCCACTTAATGCCTAGTGGTTGCACAGCCTGACTGCCTTCATTGCCCTTCAAACCGAAACACAGTCATGCCGAAGACACTACTGCTTTTCGGTAGAATATTTGACACTGCGGATGTACCTACTTAGTTGGACTCTCGCAACAAAAGACCTACCACCAGTGTGACTGATTGCACTGGTGGAATAATCTCTGCTCTGACAGATATTATCCCTTCAGCGGGCGATGGGGTCGTCACGTCGCAACGCCTAAAATGTAAACCCATACTAATAAAAGGAAGGGAACCGAAATGGTGGGTGATTGGGTCTCCGGCGCTCTCACTCATCGCACAAAACGCAACTGTTACTTTACGCCGATTTTCTGTGAGTGTGAAGTATACCTTTCTTCCCCAGTCAAGCCGGCCCATTTAAGCATGTGGTACTTCCAGTATCTCAAGTGTTCATAGGTTGCAGACCGTATGCTTGATTGGCAACAGTCATGATATAAAAAAAAATTAAAAATAAAGGGCTTTTCAACAGATAACATTATATCATAATTTCAGGTAGAGGAGCAGCCAAGGAAATTAGAATATGTAATAAAGGTTGCACACGTCTGCCTCCACAGAGGTGAGGGTGTGAATGCACTCACATCGGAACAGTATCAAGAACAGGTAAGTTTTTATCTTATCTTTTATATACATCACATATATCTATCTATCTATCATCTATCTATCTTTATTGTGAGAATAGCGACTAGTAATTATGTACACATGACACCAGATGATGAGGAGTTTTGTTTATGTGTTTTGATGATTGTGTGTATGTGTGGAGGTTACTCATACTCTTACATATTTATACAACAACAAACATTCATACATTTTGTTAGTGAGAAATAAAAAAAATAATAAACGCTACACACTCAACGGCCCCCATTTGGATAGTTATATCCTGGTGGGGTCCGAAACATACAAAATGACAAGGACAAATACACCGAGGCTGAAACATGCCTGTATGGTTAATACAAATATATGTCCAGAGCGGGAATGGAACCTGCGACCTGTGATGCTCGTAGTTTGCGCTAGGAGTGGGAACGACAACAGCCCAAGAGATCAGGATCAACCCGTGACTCTCGCGTTAACGGAGCGGAGTCGGCCCTTCTGACGTTGAGCTGTTGAGGTTTATATAGTCACAAAACTTTTATATATTAAAAAATAATGTCAACGACGTTGTGGCGCAGTGGTAGCGAACCTGCCTTAGGCGCCACAGGTCGCTGGTTCGATTGCCGCTCGGAGTAGATGTTTGTATTGACCATACAGGCATGTTTTCCGGTCCGTTCCGGTGTGTTTGTCCTTGTCATTGTGTATGTTTCCGGAATGGGGGCCGTCGAGTGTGTAGGGCTTATTATTTATTATTTAATTTAATCACAAGTAATATCTACCGCCCAACGAAAGGCGTGGTTCATCTAGTTGAGAATAACGGTCGCTCACTCTTAACCATTTTAATCTCATCAAAGCGTTATTATTATTATCGGAGTCAGGAAAGATTAAGATAAGGTCTGACGTGTTCGTGGCGTGATATAAAACGTAGTTATCTATCTGAGATAACTTTTATATCTTATTGCTTATAGTTTAGTATTATTGATAAGATAGAGATCATTCTAGAAAGTTATCGGGAAAAGATAAGTGCTTAGTTATATTTCTTTTGTGAATGGACGTTGCTGTTGGCCTTACTGGTCTTGATAGCGTCACTTAAATCGAAGTGAAGTTTTCGTTCTATATTTATATAATATTTTGTAATGAAAAAGATTCAAATTTTGTCTGTTAATGATTATTTAAAATCGATTCAATAAGGGCTACTTAATACAGAAAAATAAAATCTTTTTTTTTTTTACAATATTATCAACCAATCAATATTACCAAGCCTAGACTTCAATGAAAGAGAAAGCCTCAATAGCTCAACGGTAGAAGGGCCGACTCCGCTCCGTTAACGCGAGAGTCGTGAGTGCGAGAAGTTGCGGCTTACTCTCTTGGGCTATTGTCGTACCCACTCCTAGCGCAACCTTCGAGCTTATTTGGAGGGGCAAAAAATAAAGAAATTTCTAAGATAAATAACATATGCAAAGCATACAGTCATACGCAAACATACAAACATTGTACGTAAACCACACACATGCACACAAAAACACAAAAACGTTAAAACAATCTCGTCACAAAGAATACCGTGTGTGGATATAGTTCATTCGCCTTAAGAAAATAGTGAGTCATCGTTTGTAATCGATTTAGAAACAGGAATCGGTAAGTCACCACCAATCAGGAAGTTAAAAATTAAAAAGTCAAGTTCACACTCACTGACCATATGT
Source organism: Hestina assimilis (assembly GCA_023373885.1). Classification (NCBI taxonomy): domain Eukaryota; kingdom Metazoa; phylum Arthropoda; class Insecta; order Lepidoptera; family Nymphalidae; genus Hestina; species Hestina assimilis. The sequence goes on along the minus strand of CM041767.1, from coordinate 4,658,872 downwards.
TGCAGTGCCTTGACAACATGGTGGCCTTTTGCGATAGTGTTTTCAATCGCTATATTAAAGTTATAAGTTGCTGATAACTCAACATATATTAGATTACTAATTTTAATAAGGTTTTTTTTAGCTTCATATGTATGTAACGGAAACTTTGAACATAATTCATTCATTCATGGAGGTCACCGTCAAAACGTCGGATTAAATCGAAATTTTGTATACTTATCAAAAGAACCCATGACAATTAACTAATTAAAAAAAACGCCTTTATAGAATATCCAAGTAAAAGTGGAAAATAAATAATAGTTTAAAAATCTTAAGAATAGTGTAAATAAGAAAAAAAATGTATTTTATTTTAATCAAAACTTGGGGTCGCAATAGCTATAGTTATTTTATTGACAGATATTATGAAAAGGATTATCATTTTTATAATGTCCATTTTTTTACAATGAAATACATCTTGGATCTTCTATAAAAGCATGTTTTTTTAAACTATTAGTTATTTGTTACATAAAATTTTATATAATCTCAATAACTAATTTTTTTTTAAATTTAATTTTAAATAATTAGGTTGACTTTTATTTACTAAACTTTATTTTATGCAATATGATGTGGATACATCTTAATGCTGAAGCTGCACTGATGACTCACTAATTTGTTATGACGAATGGAGTATACAGTAATACTTAGACTGTGTGGCGATTGTATTTACGATGATAAGAAAACAGGGCTATCGTCTTTTGGATCGGCAGAAAAAATATATTGCAATAGCCGTAATAAGTTAAGTAATAGTAGTTCGTAAGAACAGCTTAGAGCTGGCTTTTAAGCTGGAAAAAAGGCATGAAATGACTGTCCATTTCAGGCGCAGGACCTGGTATTCAACGAGAATGTCCTCCTACAGACGTTAGGTTTCGATGTAGCGATCGACCACCCGCACACGCACGTGGTGCGGACCTGCCACCTTGTTAAAGGTGAGACGCGTTACGGACAAGCTTGCACGTGTTGACAGCGCGGACGCTCGTGCGCGACTGAGCGTTGAGTTGACGCGGCACGGTCTAAGTCGGTTTTTGAGCGCGGGTGGTGGGAGGACGGCTTTTGGATTTTTTATTTATTTTTAATTTTTATTAATGATATTTAATACCTTTTTTTAAATTAATCATTGAATACAATTGTAAATATGTTTAACGAACAATCAGCAATTGTATTCGTTCTAATATCCAAATCACTTGAGCTTAAATTTTTTTGAAGCTCCATGTATTAGTAAAAATATAGTTAAAAATTAATAAATTCAAACATTAAAATATATTTGAGCCGTTCTCATTAACTGCGTAGACGAATCCGTACGCGTCGGCTTAAGGACGTAACACCTGGCCAAGTATCGTTTACAACATCTAAAGGTATGTCTTATTTTCAATGAATGTGTGTCATTCCCATTATAACCCCGTAACCATATTGATAATTTACATATAAAACTAATTCGCACAATTAGGGACGACTGAAACTTGAGTTTTTATATAAACAAAGATGCGTTTCTGTAAGTGAAATTGGACATTAAGGCTGCGTTCCCACCAGCGATGTGCGAGGATGCGTAGCGTAGGATGTGTTTATTAATTAATAGTAGTAGAGCCATGCTTTTCTCAGTAAAAATGTGTTAACTTGACTGAGGTACTACCCTCTCACAGAAAATCGGCGTAAAGTTACAGTATCAGTAGGCACTATTGAGTGTCGAGCGATGAGCGTCGGAGGCCCAAGCTCCCATCCCGTCTTAACCTTTCATTTTTTCCCTTATCCCTCGGGTCGGCAACGCCCATGTGACACTTCAAGTATCGCGTGCGTTCATAGATTCTCATCATCGCTCTTATCCCCACTCGTCTCTGGTGTAAACGCAGCATAATGTCGCAGGAATAAATTTTATTATTGTTTGTCACAATATATGCTTATAAGAATTCATATTGCTTGACACACCCAGACACCATATCATCTAATTATTATATATAGTTTGTTCACAAATATAATTAAAAATTCTTCCTTTCAGCGCCAAAGGATTTGGCTCAAACCTCCTACTTCATGGCTTCGAACAGTCTACACCTGACAACAATGTGCCTTCAGTACAGACCTACGGTTGTTGCTTGCTTCTGCATACATTTAGCATCGAAATGGAGTAATTGGGCTGTGAGTTTCATTTTTTTATATCAGAAAGACTAAACTAGTGGCAATTGCACGACAGTGACAGGTTTTTTTGCCTACCTTGATGAAAAGTTTGAATCTAAAGTGCCTGGTTTTCTCCCGGTAAGACGACACTAATTCCCACCCGGTAATCAGGGAAAAAGTGGGAGTTTCAGCGTAGGAAAAAAAAATATCACCATAGGCGAAAAGTAGGACATTACCACCCACGATTGTCACCAATAATCACAATAATAATAAAAAGCACTACCTATCCTCTGCTGGGAGTCCAGCAACATACACAAGGACAAAGAAATACACACCCAGAAATGTGTTCCGGACACACGCCTGTATGGTCAATACAAACCTCTGCTCCGAGCGGGAATTGTAACCGCGACCTGTGTCGTCTTAAAATCTTTTATAATTAAATATATTGTCAATAATTAATAAGTGACGTTTCCTGCACAGATACCTCAATCGCACGAAGGCCGGCACTGGTTCTCCTACGTAGATCGCAGCGTCACGACGGAACTTCTAGAACGACTCACCGCTGAGTTCCTCCACATATTTGACAAGTGCCCGTCGAGGTTGAAGAGGAAAATGATGACCATGTCCAATAGTTAGTATATAATTTCGACAATTAACAGATGTAGAAACAGCCAAACTAGTTTATTTTAGTTACTTCCATAGCATTATGTCATATGGAATTTTACTTTGGGGTAACGCGGCTGATGTAAATACAATTTTTGTGCTGCAAAAGCGAGCTATTCGTGCAATTTACAATCTTGGTTGTAAAGATTCCTTAAAGGAGAAATTTAAAGAAATTAATGTATTGACTGTTGCTTCTCAATACATTTTAGAAAATGTTATGTATGTACATAAGAACATCAATGAATTTACAAAATGTAGTGATAATCATAACATCAACACTAGGAACAAACATAAATTAACAATGCCAGTTACTAGACTGCATAAAATTAGTAACTCTTTTAAGGGTAACTGTATACGGTTTTACAATAGGATCCCAGAAAGCGTTCAGAAACTTTCTTTAAATAAATTTAAAAAAAGGTCAAAGAACGTTTGTGTGGTAAAGGCTATTATAAAATTAGTGAATACCTTGAGGACACCACGCCTTGGGAATGAGACAGTCACTCCAGGCTTTTCAGTGATTATAATATGTAAACTAATATCAGTTCAAAAAAATACATATAAAAAAAAAGATAAAACCCCTGAGTTTGTTTCGCCGGTTCTTCTCAGGTAGAGGTTTAATTTTGGAGCCGGTGGTAGAATCTGACTTTCAACAAATAAGTGTAATGCTTTTTATGTTGAATAAAAATATTTGATTTGATTTGATTATATTACCATTTTTTTTTTCATGACGGTTGGCAACCAGGCCATGGTATATAGTCTGCCTGATGGAGCAGTCACCGTAACCTATGGATGTGTGATACTTGAAGTATCAAAAGCGCATAGCCAACCCAAGAAGGGGAAAAAAGACGGAAACTAAGGGGGTGGGAAATTGGGCCTCCGGTGCTTTCACTCATCACACGAAACGCAACAGTACCTGCTGATACCGTTACTAAAAATTTTCACATTTTTTTCATGAACCTTGTAATACATAAATAGATTGTGTATTTCTAAGTCCGATATAATAACATAATAAAAACAAAATTAATTTACTTAAGACTTCTAAAACGTGGCCTGTTTCAAAATTACTTATATATGTTTCCCCTTTCCCCCTAGGTGGCAGTTCCCCTCACTCAGGTCACCCGTCCGGATCAGCTGCGAGCCCCTTCGATAAGAAACACTCTCTGGTCAACAGCGATGAGATCGACAAGTCATTTGATAAAGGTATTTATTATATACTAGCGGTCTTAGTGACTCCACTCGCTTTAGTTAGTTTAGTAAGTTAGTTAGTTGGGCTCCCTTTTCCACAATTAGACTCCCAATTTGGTCCTTTTTGTGTGTAGGGTTGGCTAGTCTATTCCCACCAGCCCAGGTCCTTCAACAAGTTCAGAACTTTTTTGGGACGTTCACAGACTTCTTGGAGCGACCTCGTATCCTTGAGGATTTTTCCCCGTTGATCAGCCACCCCTGTACAGTCCAGGATTACATGGGTGACCGTCTCTTCCTCGTTTAGACAGCCCCTGCACAATGGGCTGTCCGTTACGTCGACTGTAAATAGGTGTTTATTTAGTGATATGTGACCCGTAAGACTCACTAAAATTCGGAGGTCATGTTTACTGAAGCTGAGGAGTCGTCTGGTCAGTCTTGGCGATAGTCCAGATATTGCTACTTTCGACTGTCGACAGCTTGTGAGGTTTGCCCATCGGGCATTATGCTGGTTATTGATGAAGGAGCGCAGCCATGTGCGTATTTGCCACCACCTGAGCCATTGATCCCCGCCTTGCCAGCTCATCGGCTACGTCGTTACCTATTGATCCACTATGTCCCTTAATCCATTGCAGGATTACCCTGTTGGCGGAAGCTATCCGCTCTAGGGACTGGTGACATTCGTAGATTAGCTCTGAGGTATAGTTCCTCAAATGTAACTTAAACCAAAATGGCCGTTTCTGCGCAGGTACAATAATGGACAAAAATGTTAGACAAAAATATTGGTGTCGTCTTATTTAAATCGATTCTTTATAAAGTGGGAAAACGGAATGAAGTATATTATTAGTTCTTCTAAATTCAATTAATTATTTATTTATTATCATTATTAATTACTTAAATAGAATAAAACAAATAAATAGTATAGAAAAAAGGTACCTATATATATAAAAAAAAAAGTTAATGTATATTCAGAAAATTAGTTATATTATTTTCTTTTAAAAAATAATTATTAACGTCAAATACCATCCATGTCACTTAATAAATCTTGAAATAAATGTTAACACACTTGACAAAACTAATTAATATTTTAATTTAATTTTTAATAATTTATTATTAAAGAACTAAAGCAACCGTGAGCGAGTGTACTAAACGCGGCCGCCTTCATACCGCATACAACCGTAAGACCCAAAAACGTGTTACTGCGCATGGTTCAACTTACATTTAACAGACTGTAATAGTTACTCTGCAGTGCCATTAGGACGGCCATACTGTCAGAGATGATCTTGATATTATGGTCGTTCATCTTCCGTCTCAGTACGGCGATGGCTGCCTCGTTGATTGATGGCTACACATTCGCATTGGAAAATGGAAGTGTGTGTCCCTAAGCATATTGATATTTGTATTGTTACGGGCTGGGGTTCGCGGATTTGGAAACAAACACCTAATGGCTCTAAATAAGACTTTATTGAGATCTAGATTACACAACAGAACTTCACAAATCACAGGTTAATCACAGTCAAAAGAATAGCCGAGGTCACTAATTATCGCACTTGTTCACTGGTATCACTTGTAGTTTCTTCGCTTGTTGCTCAGAACTGAATGAATCAGTCGACGCGCCGGGCCGCTTGTATAACGCGGAACACGGGTTCGAGAAAGTTCTGTCCGCGGAACGTTATACTACATCTTTCCAGGACACATCTTTCTAGTACCTACGAGTCGTCAAGGAAATAAACAGAGGCGGTAGCAAGCGATTTTGGACCTTATGACCCGGTGATAAGGTTCTCCGTAACAGTATGTTTAGTTCCTGTGAGAAGACACCAGCACCGGTTCCTGAACCCATTTTTGAACCGTCTGTGTAGATTCTTACTTCACTTGTGTCTGATTGATCTTCCTCTTCCTCGGATAGTTGTATTAGGTAGTGCTTCTGGAAAATGTGTACTTTTGGTATCCTATCTCAAGGGTCTTCGGCAAAGGGATGTTGCTGTTTTGCTTTGGCCCACAATGCTGCGACTGGGCCGTCTTCACCATTCCACTCGCCTAACAGCTTTAGGCGAAGGGCTGACATTATCGCCTCATGTTGAATGTGAAGGTCCAGCGGTGTTAGGCCCAGGATGGTTTCCAGGGCCATTAAATAAATAATAAATAATAAACGCCTACACACTCAACGGCCCCCATTAGAATAATTATATCCTGTGTCGGGGGTCCGGAAACATTCACAATGACAAGGACAAACACAACCAGACCGGAAAACATGCCTGTACGATTAATTGTCGGAGTTGCCATTGTCGGAGTAGTGCGCATGCAGCCCGTCATGGCTGTGCAAGCCAGTCTTTGGAATCGCTGCAGCTTGGTTTGTAGGCAATGATAGGTTTTATGACTGCTGTATCTGCCAATCTGCAAATTTTTGGGGCAGGACCCCAGGATTTACCTATGAGTCGACGTTCCACGGAAGCAGCGAGGTAGCGAGTCTGCCTTTAGTCTCGACGGTTGCGGGTTCGATTCCTGCTCGGGCAGATGTTTGTTAAAATTTCTGTCTCGGTCTGGGCGTTTGTCCGTGTGGGTCTTCCCACCGTGTCTCGGAGAGCACGTTAAGCTGTCGGTCCCGGTTATTATCAATAACAACTGATAATAATCGTTAACTCTTGATAAGTAAATTGCTCTTATGCAATGACTTACTGGTTCGCCCTTAGGGTGGCGGAGGTCAGATGGCAATCGCTCCGTGTAAAAACTAGTAACCTGTCAAATCCGGATAAGACTAATAAGCAGACCCTGGGTATATAAAATACTGGGAATAATGCTAGGATGAAGAAGACCCTGTCGCGATGTATGAGCTAGCTCCCAGTATTTGGAGGTGATTTCTGTCCTTTCCCACACCATATCGTTAAGAACCCTGAAAGGATATTACTATCCTAATGGGGGCCGTATCATTAAAATGTAATCATCAAAGCTAAAAATAATGTATTCCACCAGAATACGAGCGCGAGAGACGTCGTCAACAACCTCCTGGAGGCTACGTGCCGGCCACAGCGCCACCGAACACTACACAACCGCAGAAAATAGACTATAACCTGTACAGAGAGAAGAGGGACAGAGAAGAGAGAGAGAGACGAGAGGAGAGGGAACGGCGGCAGCAGCAAGCCCTCCAGAGGCCTGGAGTCGTCCAACAGAACCCCAGACCGAACCAGCCCCCACCGCACCACCGACCCTCAGGCCAACACCACAAGGCCCATCATCCTTGGCCTCATAAGCTGCCACATCACAAACCGCCCCACGACCATAGACACAGACAAGTCCCCGTGCCCTCGACATCGAGTCAGCCTGCCCCACATCCCCAACCGGAAGTCGTACCGCCCCAGCGTACTCGTCCGCCATCTTTGTTCTCGCCGGAGAATACTACTCCGGCGGTAGCAGCATCTGCCCCTAGGCGGCCCCCCTCCAATCCCCAACAGAGGCCGAGGCCGGAACCCAGGCCGGTACCCCCAAATATGCCTCAGCCCCCTCCGAATGTACCGCAGGAACAGAAACCACAGTCGGCCAGTCCACACAAAAAACGTCCAGATCCGACGGCTGTCGTTCGAGACATGCAACCCCCGCCATTTTATCCCCTTCTCTTCGCCCCTAATAAAGAAATGAAACCGAGACCGAGGCTACCCTCGAATTCGGAACCTGAATTAGTACCTGTAGTTAAAAAAATTGATGAAACCCCTGGTTATGAAAACGTAATAAGGGAATCGCAACGCGGAAACGCGATAAAAACCAGGCAACCTGAGAGAAAACAGGAACCCAGGCCCCTGAACGGTATCGAAACAGATCCCACTCTAGTATCAAATCTTCTCAAAGAGAGTCTTGCCAAACCCGTTCCTATCACCGTTCCAACGGAGAAGAAGTCTCCTGTGGAGGTTAGAAAGGAGCCCGTCATAGAGACACCTGCCCCCCCTCCGGCTCCACCCCCCCAGTTAGAACCTCCTCCGGTACCTCAGCCTCAGCCCCAACCCACCCTTCAGCCCGCGGAGGAACAAGACCACAAACACAAGAAGGAGAAGAAAAAGAAGGACAAACACAAACACAAGGATCGTGACAAATCGAAAGAGGAGAGGAAGAAGCACAAGAAGGACAAAGAGAAGGAAAAGAAGGTGGAACCGGTTCCCCCCGCGGCGGAAATGGACGGCACCCTTCGGATCACGATCCCCAGGGACAAGCTCTCCACTAGTCCCGGCCTCAAGATCAAGATCCCCAAAGAGCGTCTCGCTGCACCGCCCCCCCCTCCGCAAAACTCCGGCCTCAAGATCAAGATATCGAAGGAGGTGCTGGAGACGTCCCGCAAGCGGCCCGCGGGCGTCGACGTGGGCCCCCCTCACAAGCTGGCGCGCCCCGAGCCCCCAGTGAACAAGGTAGGCAACTGGCCTCTTCCGCCCCCTTTCAGGCCCCCCTTACCGTACTACATGGTACGGCCGCCCCCGCCGCTGTACTACATGGACGGGTACTTCTACGGCGCAATGTACCCGCCGCCCCGCGCGCAGCCCCCCCTGCCCGCCATGCCGCCGCCGCCCGTGCCCCCTCCGCCGCCCGAGTGACGTCACAATTCGCCCTCTACTTAGGAACAGTATTTATAGAATTTGTGTTGTAGGATCTCTATTTCCGGAATCGGATGTAAATTTTATATGGTTTATTTCAATAGATGATGGACAAAAGGTAAAAAGAATTTTAAAAATCAATGAAACAAATGAATTTTCGAGATTTTTACATCAAATGAAAATTATATTATATTTTTGTGCTTATTTTTTATTTATTTTGGATACTATATTTGTGTTCAATTTCTATTGAAGTAGACTACATGTTGAATGGTTCTTGTAACCATCTCGATGACATATTTTGGATAATATTATATTTAAAAACCTCTATTGAGGTGCTATATCGTTGAATTTTGACTATAGACATTTAAAAAAAACATATTTACAGATATTAGAAAATAGTTATAAAAAGATATTTATCATAAATATTTCTTCCTTTGCCTTTCTCTAATTTAAAAAAAAAAAGTTTAAAAAAATGTGTTGCCAAAATAGTTATAAAAAGTACTTTCATAGTGACATAAATACAAGTACCTAAATATATATTTTATATAAAATCTATTTAATAATGCTTATATTTTTGAATATTTAAATATAATTAATCTATGTACAAATTTACAACGTTTTTTGGTGCTTGGTGTCTATAATATTGCTATTGCATTCATGCCTAAAGGTAAAAAAAACATATACATAAATATAACGATTTGAAATAATACATATTTTTATTGAATGTATATGATATATTTATAAAAACGCTAATGTTAAAAAAACACGTAACGCTTTTTAAAAAATTAAATAAAAAGAAAAACAATTGTCAAAATGACATTGAAAGTTTTAAAAGCTATTTTTTGATATAATATTTTAAATACAGATTAAAAATATATGTACAGCAATAGCAAAAAATATAAAAAAAAAGTTTTTGTCATGAATTTTACACAACTACTTTGACCAAGTAAAAATTAAATGCAAAAAAAATTCTCTTGACGATTTAACATTCCATTAAATACTTTAAAATATATATGACTCATTTAGTTAATAAAAACTTACTGTTCACTATTTCTGTTTCTAGTATTTTCTTCGTTTATCCAATGTCAGAAAAATTATTGTATTTCTGTTATTGGATGAACGAAGATTGAAGAAGCGTCTTATATTATGTGTAATACTATTCTATTCATTGTGTCCATTCGCGTTAAGAAAATAGTGAGTCATCTAGTGTAAAAATGTTCTTCAGCCAACCAACCCTTCTGCATATATAACTCAGTGTTTTCAATTTTGTGGGTTGACATGGTATTGCTTATTTGCGTCCATTTATAAGTCATGCTCCTATTAAATTTGAATCGATTTACTGTCAAAATTGAATAGAATTGTTACTAAAATTTTTTGGTAAGCCCGCTGATTGATCGGAGGCTAGGCCGACCAACAACGATGCCTCACTATTTTCTTAACGAGAATGGACTATAAATAAATATTTAAATATTACTATTTATTTTACTTCGTTAGACATTCCAATAGGTTAAAAGAAAATGGCGTCCGTTTATTATATTGTACCTGTATTAATTTTTATAATAAGTTAATAAAGTTTAAAATTAGTTTTTATAGAAGCTGGTTTGAATCGTACCGTTTATAATTTGGAAAATTCAGGACAAAATTTTATTAAACGGAAATTATATAGGACTAATTATGATATACTATTAAGCTAAGATCTGAATGAGTAAAGGTAAAACTCATAAATATCATAAAATTTAACTAAAATAGCTTATTTTGTAAGGCAAAGTGAGTTTACTCTTTTCATAAATAATAAAACAGGTTGCACGGACACATAGAAATAATAATAAGGTACTACAAATCGCATATCGTCACCTTGTCGTCGCAATTGTGACTTATAAGCCACGAGCGGTCCGAGTATATCAGTATCGTTTATGAAATTTGTTTTCCATTGCTGAATAAGCTACTCCATACCCGGACCGGTACAAGCACACATAGCATTGTGATGTAAATCTTACGATAGCGTCGTGCGGTGTCTGTAGTAGTGACAGCATGGGTAAGAGATATCTAGCGGCATGGTGTTTAATATTTCTAGTACCTTATTAATATTTCTGTGTACGGGCACGTGTCTTGAGCGCTGATGTCAGTGTTTGATAAAACCATCCCGTCTTACTTCCATTTTGGGTTAGACGAAGAATGTCATTGTTGATAAGGGTTCCTAAGTTTAGGATAAATTTCAAAAATTCGCGTGACGTAATGTACCCACGACGTCACACACTTTACCCGATGCAATCTATAAAATTACAAAACTTTTCTTCATCACGAAACGCTCATGATCCGTGGTAGCAATGCATGCAAAGTGTATGTTCTTTTTGTACAGATGTGACTCACAAGTCACAAAACATTCCATAAGGTAAAGAAGCTATTTAAAATTTCATTAAAACAAAACTAAGCTCCCAATATAGTTAATTAAAAAATATAATTATGCATAGATATTGTTTATACCTAGTTATTCTTTTTATTAAATTCTTTATAAATAAAATAAATTTTATATTATATCTTAATCTATTGCTATCCTTTTCTACTTTATATATTTTAAAATAAATTATAACTAAGACCTTTTTCTATAAAAATATCCTTTTTAAATCTATCATTAGAACCTTCTCAATGTTATATAAAATAAATTATGTATATAAATAGTATATTGTATAAATATATAAAGAAATTAAATATTTCAAGCGAATTTGTACAAAAAAATGTCAAAATGACCTCATTTTCCAGAGTTAATTATTATTTTTATAATTACTAAAATACTGGCAAGTATAAATTATTCTGTACAAATTCTCTTTAAATGAAGTATTATTATTAGTATATTGAATAAAATCTAATTTATGTTATATTTTTGTCCATTACATCTTAATTTCGAACACATTACCATATCAGCTTTAATTTAATTTATAAGTTAAATAATTATTATACCCTGTTATTTATAATTTATCTCTAAAATTAGTTTGCTCAAAAAAAAATAGTTAAAAACAGGGTGTTTTTCAATGTAGTGTTCCTGAGGAGGTCGCTCTAAGCCAATCTTGAGAGTATTAGTAAAAAAACGACTTCGAAAAAGGTTCTTTAAAAAAAAAGTATAAGTAAAAAAAAACAAAAATATCGCACCTTTAGAACGAAAATGACGTAACTAAAAAAAAATTTTGAGAATCGACAAAATAAGTTTTAAAATATTGACACCTACACAATCTGTCGTCAAACGTCAGTTTACCCTCGAATATGGCTATGTTTTAACTATTGTAACATTAAGAATTTTGTTTTAAGTCATTTTATGTTGATAATTAAATTTTACATTTTACGTTGATAATTAAGTTTTAATTTTTTTTTGAGTTGTGGCGTTTTCGTTCTAAAGATGGGTATGTTTCGGGCATTCTTTAAATAAAAGCGAAGTGCTTTTTGTTATTTATCTGGTTATAGTGGTGCCATTTCTGTTCTGTTACCATTTTAGTGTAGTTTTATAGGTAGTAAAAATATTTTATTAAGTATATTTTTAGAAAAGAGTACTTAATTTTTTTTTGTATATTTTAAGTAAATGTTAAGTTTAATATAGATATAATGTAATATTATATAAAAATGTAAATCATTATTAAAGAGATTATTGTTACGAATTTAAATTGTTAATTTAGTTAATAAATATTTTGTAAGTCTTTAATTTTTATATGAAATGAAATTAAAAAAATTAAAACATCACACTGTGAATTGTTGGATTTTATTTTCGATTTTGACACCAATAATATATAAAAATTAAATTTCTATTAAAAGGTTTTTTTACTGAAATCGTTGTCACTATCAAAAGTGGCCATGTTTTTTTTTGACAGTTTTTCGGATGCATGTGTGTCTTTGTCGCTTAACACATTTACTGTTTCTTTAATTGTATTCACATGGTTTTAAAGGCACCTGTTTATAATTTCTCTATTATTTAGCTGTTATTTTTTTTATTGGTGTATTTTTTTTAATGTAACAGCTAATTAATAGTCTGCGCGCAGCTGTGTATATCGTGTCCTGTGGGGCTATAAAATTACATTTTCAATATTAACTTTTTTTTTATCAATATTGGAATTGTGTTTTAACAGGCTGGGATGCAAATTCACCACATAACCGCTGGGTTTTTTTCTCGCTTCGACAATTTGGTGGCGGGTTGCTTTTTGTAGTTCGGATTGCGTTTTACAAATTATACAATCAAATTATGCAATCCCAGCTATAAATGTAACTATCAAACTAATTTACGCTTGATATTATAATAATTTCTCAAGTGAAAGTTAGTCGGATGGTTAGAACGCGCGGCGGTGATAAAAAAAACAAAAGTTAACAAACCAATTTTGCAATAACGTGTCAAACAACAAAAAAATCGTAAAAATTGACACGCTGTCGCAACACTAGCTATCGACACCGCCGCCCGTATAACGTATAGCCTCACTAGGAACGACGACACACGGCTGTGCGCACTCAACGTCGCTCCTATTACAGGTCGAGCACACACTCGGCAACGGTCATCCGGGCAAGTGACACCGCACACCCCTAGCGCTACGTGTGTCGACGTTCCTCATCAACCAACGGACCTCACTAGTGTAGTATAATTACTACCGGTTTTGTTTTTTTCCCACTTACCGATATGCTTTGGGCGGTAAAAGAAAGTTTCATCATTTTTTCTTTTTTTTCGATAATTAAAAGAACTATTTTTGTAATAACAAGTTTCGTGTTGTAAAAGTGATGGAACTATTTACGGTAAAACAATTGTGTTTGTAAATATGGGGAGTAACTTTAAACGTGTTTTTTTTATCTGTATTTGTATATAAAAATTAATAATATAGCCAATCGCGTTTAAATATTACTATGTCTGCATTTTTTGAACATGTAAGCGGCCGTCCATTACTCACTGATGTTTTTATTAGCATTATTAAATCCTCCCCCCTCCCCCTTGGTGATACGCGGTGAGGTTTAAGACTAACCCTCCCCACCCAAAATCACGTGCTTTTCGGCTTAGAAATTGCGCGTTGGCGAAGAAATAAATACAACTGATATCGTACTAAAGCCCCCTCCCCTCTTGTAATGTTTCATGGTTTTTGCTAAGCCCCCCCTCTTTTCAAGCCTCACGTGATTAATGGACGGTCCCTAATAACATTTAGCCCAATGATTGACTGATTAACATGTGTCCCACTGTGTTCTTATAATTAATATTTTTTTTTTTCATAGTAATTAAGAAATTGAACAGTGATATATAAAATAATAAAGATTCTTGTAAATTGATAATGACTAACGTACTTTATAATGACTTAATAAATTTTGGTGGTTTTATTTATGAAAATTATTGTCATAGACTTATACTTTTTCATACAAAATGTCAGACTTCATCATAAATGAATATCGAATGAAGTTAGCGCGTCACCAACTTCGTTCTGCAGCGTTGGTGTTCAATTTACGAATGGGCACCAACGAGTCTGACGTTTATTTTGTATGAAAGGGACATAATACTGCACCTTTAGAACGAACACGTCACGATAAAAAAAATCCAAAAATTTAGTTGTCGGCGTAAAATGACTTAAAAAGGAATTTCTCAATGTAAAAATAGTCCAAATAATTCAAGCGTAAATAACCAAGAAAATATACGAAAGATTGTGCAGGTGTCAATATTTTAAAACTAGTAAAAGTCGTTTTCGTTCTAAAGGTGCGATATAAAGTCTATGATTTTTATATTTTTTTTTAGGAAATGTGAAATGATTATTTCAAACAATAATTCGGTGTTTTCGAAAACTTTTATTTTGTTGGTTTTATATAACTGTCGTACAAGTTTGACTGATGTTGGAATAATGGGTACTCGCGTAATTCGGACGTACTTTAGGTATTTTTCTTCCAAAATCGACGTAGGTCGTTTTTAAGTCATTAAAAAAGTTCCTTAATGCGTTTTATAATCATAATTCAATCGCGTTTTAGAAAAATAATAGACTTGTTGAGAAAAATTATTAAATAGGCTTACGATAGATACAGATTGCCTTATCAATATTACAACTGTCCAGGGCCGGATTAAGGAGTCTGTAGGCTCTCCGGTAACAAATGAGTAAAGGCCCCCTCGCTCTTAGCTACTTTACGCATGAACAACTTTTTTTCAGTCGAGTTTTACATATTATTTTATTGTAAACCAAGTAAAATTTCATTAACATATATAAATATAATCTTAAATTTTAGCGCTAAATATAGGAATGATTTTTTTTTTTCAGAAATCTATTGTTGTTAAGAGGGCGCCTATTTTGTCTAGTAGCCCCTATGCCCTCCCTAAATCCGGCCCTGCAATTGTCAAATATATGCCTTTAAAACGTTCACATTAAATTAGATAGAGTAAAGTAATTATCGATATCTTTATAATCACTTAATAAAGCGTTTTATTAAGCACAATTGAATAATCAGATTTTATATATACGTATAAGATTACTCTTACAATAAATATAGCAATAATAGAAAGTTAGTATATAATAAAAAAAGCATAGACTGAGCATATAATAACATATGTACATTGGTGTTAAAAATAAGAAACCAAAATGGTCCACAAAATAATCGTTTAGTTAAAGTTAAAAAAATTTAATTGTTAAACAGTTGACGAGTAAATTAATTTCTTTCAAATAATTTATGCGATTTTTAGTTTTTTTTTTTTAAATAAAAGTATACATCTCAACGGCACGGCAGAGGATTTTTATGTGAGGAATATACATAAAACTTCATAGATTTGAAATTTAAAACTGAAAAAATCATAACTACCAAAAGAGCGCATCGCTGAAATTTCTTTATTTTATTGCTGTTCGTCACATAAAAATCCCTGCGAAGTCCCTATGGGCGCAGGCCCTAATGCTTTATTAAGAGTTTTAGGATTATAAAATAATAAAAAGGTCACATTTTCAATAATATTTATCTTTGATAAGTGACAACAAAAATAGTTAATATAGGCTTAATGTAACTTTAGCTTGAGCTGGGGCCGCTTAGTATATTTTTTTTACGTCTCTGGCAGGCCCAAGACGAGATTAAAAAGGAAATAATTTGAAAATCAATTTTCTCAGTGTTACTGTGACCACAACAGTTAAGGCCTGAATTACATTTATCAGCATCGATCAGCATTTAACAATAGAAAATAATCATCCACTCGCATAACACTCGATTTAAAATGTTAAAGAATGCTTACAACTGTGATGCATACGCAATAGAAATGAAAAACGAAACGTGAGCCAATGTAATTTGTTGGAAATAACGTACACGAGAGAGGGAGAGAAAAAATAGCAGCAGAATGCGTGCGTCAGCATGCTAAAGCATCCACAAGCATGCATAAGCATCCTTTAGCATACGATGCGATCCAATGCTGATAAATTTAATTCAGGCCTGAAACTACACTAAGTTTGTCAATATAGAAAATTAACTTTCGCTGTGACGATTCTTATGATCTAATGACGATTTAGTTTAGGCGTATTACGATTAAGTAAAATCTAAACCCTTGACGTAACTAAGAATTATAAACATACGTTTAATGTAAAAAATATTTTTGAAAATAATCTTGTCCGTTTCAAATATCTTTCGTCCTTGACTACGTTAGCAATGCGGTCATGTTTAGATTATATAGCTAGGAAATGTAGCGTTTTAGTGTCGGAAGTTTAATGCTTTAAAAAGATGTAAACGTTCGAAACATTAAGATGAAAAGATTAAAAAAAAAAGTAATTTTAGTCGTAGACTTACGTAATTAGTTTAATTTCTTATTAGATTAGAAATAGGAGTGTAAATTTTGTAAATTTGAATAGGTTTGACGTTTGTAGCGTTTTTTTTTTTCAATATCGATTATAACTTCGATTCGATTCGAGTGTTATTTTGATAAAAACTCGAATCGATTTTATGTTTAAATGTCGAACAAAGTGGGACAATGTTTATTAATTAACATATTTATTATTAACAAAAATATAACTTGTATACATAGATTATGTATACTATGGACAGGCACTTCCATACAATGTCTGACCCCGGTGATCTTAAATTCAAGGTCAACGGCGCGGAACGAAGTTTCAAGCTGCGTGTAACTAATTTCGTTCCGCCGCGTGTAACTAATTTCGTTCCGATGCGGTGTTGAATTTATGAATCAGTTTGTCTGGAGATTTTGTCTGTATGGAAGGGCCTGTCAATAGTATATAGTGAATCTGTGCTTGTATGATAAATTATCTATAATAGGGTAAAGGCCACGGTTCTTAATGCTGAAACAATACAATGTGATATGACAGTTCGAATCAGGAAATAATAAAAGGTTGTAATTTAGAATTGTTGTCTATATGTGTATACGTGTCTTGGTTTCGATGTAATGCCTATCGGGTCGCCCTGGGAACGTATTTAGCTCTCCTCATACACTTACTATATACTATGGACCGACCTATCGTAAATTCGAAAACAACGCTACGGAACTAATTTAGTTACACGCTAACTTCATTCGTTTAAGTTGTGAGTGAAGTTAGCGTGTGACTATTTTCGTTCCGTTGTGTTGGTGTTGAATTTACGAAGTGCCGGTCCGTGGTATGTAGTAAGTCTATGGTTTTTGTACATTTTTGCTTGAATCGTGGTTGCGACCACGGTCAGGGCAGCCCAAATTCGAATGTTGACCAAAAAAAAGCTAAATGTATGCTAAAAATAATAAAGTATTATGGAAATTAAAAAAAAATAGCATATCTATGTTTGGAATTTATTTCGCTGTTCTCGCTCTTCTAAAAAACCAAAGTGTTTAATTTAATAGCAATCTAATTTAAAATAGAATTTAGTTTTTTTTTTCATTTCTTTAAATATAAGCCATCGTAATGTGTCACTTTTAAAATAAATACTTTGGATCCGAAATTAGAAGTTTCTAGTACTATGAAAAGTCTATAAATAAAAAAAAACAAATTTGTTTTTTACTACACTGCCTGTTTGTTTTCTTTCAACCAAATTTATATAATATATTATATAATATCACTGAATCATATTCCCTTTATTTATTTAATAAAATCCAGAATAATACAAATGCAGAAATACGTTGTTTTCACGCATAAAACTGATCTGGTTCTCATGAATTTTGGTATAGAAGCTAAATATAAGGCTTGCATCGACAGCAAAACTATTGGAAATGAAATATGTCATGGATGTTTGTAACCTATCCTTTCTTTTGTCATTACAACAATCTAAATTCTAAACAAAAAATTAGAAAAGGAAGTAAACCTGGAAGGCTGATTTTTTGATACGATATACAGGTGAGGGATTATAAAAGCTAACTTCAAATTGTCGACCAAGATTTCCTATATGCATTATCCGTCATTTTGATTGACGCAAAGATAGCTTACTGGATTATCATGTAGGATACTTTTTATCTCGGAAATTTTTTAGGTTTCCGTGGGGCTATCCAACACGTATAGTCGCTGCACAGATATTTAATATTTATATGTGATGCCAATCTAGTAAGACAGCCTGCTGTCTGCCATATGGAAGCCTACGTTAACTCGCATCACCAGCGGTATCCCCTGCATTGCTACCCAATGTGAGAGCAAAACGCAGCAGTTCGAGATCAACTACTTCCCCTCAAACTATTCCTGGGGACAAACCTATAATCACATCTCAGTCATCCCATAAATGGAGGGATGAATATTTTTTGTTGCTGTATGTATGTATTTATAGAGTAAAAAAATATAGATTTATAGATCTCAAATATATATAATCAAAATTTTGATATAATATAACGACTTATATATATTAATTATTTATATCCAAGCTTATGTATGGTCAGCTCGAGCGTAAAATCACCGTAGCCTACAGAGGTTATAGATTCTATATGCTTGCAACACCATAAGTATCACAAGCGAGCTTTCGGTTCAAAGAAAGGATGAAAGGGCAGAAGAATTACTTTGGACCTTTGTTGCTCATACTTATCGAACGAATCTCAGCAGTACGGTACTGCTACTGTACTGTACGTCTATATTGTACTACCTCGTCGTCTGGTCCACTTATGCTGAAAAGTAACAGGATCTACTAAACAAAGCAAATTTTTGAACTTATTATTTTAATATCAAGGTAATATATTCCAGTAGGATTAATAAAAATAGAATTTGTAAATATACATATTTATTATATTAATAGTAACAACCGTACATGGAATGTGCTAGACAGTTTTAATAAAATTGACAAAAATAATTATATTTGGCATATCATTATACTTATATAATATCATTACGGATAAGAATTTTTAAGAATGGTATATTAAAAGAATTACAGAATAATGTGGTATTGTTTTTTGATAGAATATAAATATTATTCACAATATTAATATATAAACTTTTACATTCAGTATGGAGCATAAAGATAAAAAAACCATCTTATAATGGGGATAAATTGAAAAAACTTAAGATTTGTGTGGTGTACTGAGTTAAAAACTTAGAATTTATGGAGTCTAAACTAATGTCATATCTAAATGACTAGTCTTTCCCGCTTTTTGAACGATGGTTCACATTATCTTTACCCTCCATAATATTCAAGAAATTGGACAAAATAATATGTGATATTTTATTGAAGAAAAAAACGTCAATTATTTACTTTTAAAATACCTACTATTAGTAGATATGAGATAAGATTATTTTTTTTTATCTTGGTCACAATAAATTTTTGATACAGATACTAATAAAATATAAACTATTAAGTAAAATTTTCTTAATTTTTTATTGAGTAACATCAGTTTTTTTTATTAAAACGTATATTTTGTCATTTTTATACCTAAATTTTATTTATTATAATAATATATTATCAAAAACAATCATAATATTAGGTAAGTTCAATAAATAAATGAAAATATTTTGATATAATTAAAAACAAAAAGATGTTTTAAGTTACTATAAAATCTACACATGTATTTCTCCAACTGTAATGGATTATAAAATAGTAATAAATGCCATAGACTAACTATATGCTATGGACTGGCCCATTCATAGACAAAATGTCAGACTCATTGGTGCCCCTTTATATATTCAACACCAACACGCGCTAACTTTCGTTCCTAATGTACATCGTATCTTAGAGAGAGCGCTGTAGTATTTGCTAAGTTAATGGTAAAAGAGTTAGTCGACCGCATCTATACTTTCTAAATCAATGGGAATGCAACAATTTTTTTATCAATTATTTTCCAACATTTGAAGTATATTAAGAAGGTACAGTCAATATATAATGCGACTCATAATAATAGGACTGGCAGTAACACTAATTTTTGGATTATTTGACATAAGTATGGTGTGCAAAAAAATATTAAACTATTAATATAAAAATAATTAACGGTATTAAATATGACATCAGCATAATTATAATGACAAAGTCTCTTTGTGGCTATATGTTTTGTACGTTTGGGAGCTTCCAAATCAGTGTGAACGGGCTACATGAAAATTGCCTCGCCAAGCACATAACCCGCGTTTAGAGTTGCGGTAAATGCTAGTCATAATTATATATTTTAGCAATTTTTTTAACAAACCGTAATAAAAAATATTTCTTTGCTAACAGTACTTTTACTAGTCAGTTTGAAGTCGGATACTATTCATAGAAACGCCTATGTCTCGTATCATCAACATGAAATTAACTTCTTATATTAGTTTTTTAATCAGTCGTCATATGTGCCTGAAAATTTGATTAAAATAAAAAATATAAGCACTTATAATAGCTGGAATGATAATAAATTCGTTTATTTTTGGAGGCAAAATTATTGTAACCTGTCAAAATTATGTCAATTAAAAAAAGTAGATTATACTATAAATGTAGTAACAAATGTAAAATAAAATAAATTTTAAGTTAAATAAATCTGAAATTACGTAATCTATAAATAAATAATTTATTAAATATAGCCTCGAAACTCTTTACAACCAAATTTTAGAGGGCGCTACTTGTCAACTGTCAAAATAAAAGTATGTTTTTTATTTTTATTTACGCTCTCTTTTTATAGTTACAGATTATAATAAACATGTAGCGCCCTCTATTCAGTTTGACATTTCATTCCCCTCAATACAATTAACTAATTTTTCAGGCAAGTATCACTTCTGAGCCTTTTTACGTTTAACGCTTTATTACTTCTTTTTCTTCATCTGCTTTAATTTCTTCTTCTCTTCTCGTTTCTTCTCTTTCTCTTTTATAGATTTGTAGAGTTTATAACCGAAGAATACTGAAAATTAAAAGAATAACATATAGTTAATTACACAAGTTAGCCAAATGGCAAAAACAGAAGTCTTATAATTTCGACATCTATGTCAGTCATTTGAATCGAAGACTTTTGGTTATATTTATACGAAACTTAGTAAATAGATGAATTTTATGAACCGCTACAAGTTTTTTTACATAGAATAACAAGTATTTGAACTTTGGAACCTTTTGATTTGAATCAGTATCTGTATATAATATAAATAATACTCAGTAAGTCAGTTTAGTGTTCTGTATGAGCCACTAACCATTACAAATGAAAACCTACAGTAGAGTAGACCCATGGTAAGAGGCCGAAATTATTTCTGTATAACTCCGCGAAGAACAATGACGGAAAAACCTTTGAAAGGTCTTACGGCTGGAAAAGAGCCTGGCACTGTATATACTATAGACAGGACCTTCCATACAAACAAAACGTCTAAAGAGTCTTTGGACATTTTGTCTGTATGAAAAGGCCTGTCTGTAGTTTATAGTAACAGTGCCGGAGTCAACAGTCCTCCGATGACGTCCTTAGCCGTGGTTCGGCTTCGCAGGAGGCACCCTAAGGACGCAATCAAATTTGAGCCCCCGTGAGGGCTGCCCCTTTATCACGGCTGAGTCTCTGTACTCGGACCGTGCCCGGTGACGCTGTCAAGGCCAGTAGGACCAACAGCAATACACATTCCGAAAAAAAAAACAGTGCCGGATTTACAAATTTTCAAGGTATAGGCTGTAAGGTTTTTGGTGCCCTTGTTTCTTCAATTGTCATGTCCTAGATTATTTTTACAATCCAACAAAAGGCCGATTTTTGGTTGGGGGCGGTGAACCAGCTGTTATACTGTAGAATACGGAAGTTTGCTACTAGGGATGTACAATGACAAGTGAGAGGGGAAAGTTAGCGGCAAATTTTTTGTAGATCTTTTTGATTTCTATGAGGTAACAAAAAGTAGAAAAATGTTGAATAATCTAGATTTTCATACATAATTTTCACTACTTCATATACATACATACTTATACATGCACACACACACACATCTGAACACGCCGTTACAACACACTACCTTGAATGTCTATTAGTAGTTTATAGGTATTTTTTTCTGTAAATCTGTTATTTTATAATATTTTTGTCTAACTGTGTAATCCATAACTGGCCTTATTTTGTAAATCTACATTACTTAAGCACTATCTTTATATTATATAACGCTGTTGGATTATCAATAAACATAAAATAAAATAAAAATAAAATTAAGTCTCCAAATTTGCCGCCCCAAAAATGTGCCACCTTAGGCTCACTAGACCCTAGGCCTACTGAGCCTGCTGGTAAACCCGCCACTGTAAAGTAAGTCATGGCCTAGATCTACAAGTTTCCACATATGTTTTCCTTAACTAAGGCATAAGACAAATTTGATGAACTACAAACTTGCAATCTTAACACTGCAGGCCAGGATTGTGAAGCCTCAATACCTGTGGTAGAAGAGGCGACATGTAATGCGAGAATTACAGGTTCGATTGTTAACCCCTTGGGCTATTGTTGTACTCACTCCTAACGCAAGCTAGACTAAGTTTGGGAGGAAATAAGAATATTAGTAATGGCTTAAAAAGCATTGCTAATAGTCTTTATAAAAAAATTAAAAACAAAGATCTGGGCCAAGTCGGATTTTTTAAAACTTTAAAATCTATATATTAGTTTATATTTGTGTTGGTTTTTTCCAAAATAATCTTCTTATCATAAAGTTACAATTTTGTTATCAAAATTTAAGTAATAGTTAACATATCTATATATAATAATCTGAATATGTGTAAGGTAGATAATATAATTTATTATCAATTACCTTTAAAATTGGCCTTGGATTGCGTTTACAGTAAGTAAGTAATTAAAACTTTCTGACTTACTTTTATAAGTACTGCTTATGCAGTAGCACAATTTGTTTACAACTGAAGTAGATAAATTACATTACTTTTACAGTTGTAAAATGTAGATTACCTTTTTAACCACCAACGCAAAAACGACCAAGTTATAAGATTGACGTGTCTATATGTGTGTCTGTCTGTGGCATCGTAGCCGAACGGGTGAATCGATTGTTATGCGGTATTTTTTGTTTTAAAGCAGATTATTTCGATTAGATGGTTCTTAGCTACAATTCATGAAGATCTGTTCAGGCGTTCCATAGTCATCCTTATTTTTGTTAGCGTCGCTTGATATCTTAGACACATAATGGGTACTTATGACTGTGATGATGGGTTATTTTTTTGTCGGGGTTACTTAAAATTTTTAATTTTATATTTACTAATATTTTCTGTAGCTTATATGTAGCTTTAAAATAAAAAAATTCAAGTTTTTAATACAAAAAAATCAAAGATTTATAAAAAAATATTCAAGATACGGTTTTTTTCTAAATATCTAATGTTGGTCCTTCTGGTCTCTTTAGCGTTACTATGCAGTGTACTAAGGCCGTGAAAAAAGGGCTCAAAGTTTACTCTGTCCTTGCAGTAGGAATGCAAGGCCGAATCACAGCTTAGGACGTCATCGAGAATGTAGAGAGAGTTCAGAAACTGATATATTGCTTTTTTTATGTTAGAAGTTGGCAAACAAGCATACGGCCCACCTGATAGTAAGTGGTTGCCGCAGCCTATGAGCACTTGCACCATCATTAGTAGGTGCCACTCTCGCGTTGCCAACCTCGAGATATTAGTTCTTAAGTCTCGTCCGCCCAGTAATTTCACTAGCCTACAGTGCCCTTCAAACCGGAACACAGTAATGCCTAAGCATTACTATTTAGCGGCAGAATATTTGACACTGCGGTGGTACCTACCTAGCCGGCCTCTTGCAACAAAAGACGTACCTCTATAATCTCTGCTGTGACAGAGGTTATCCCAACAGCGGGCGATGGGATCGTCACATCCCGACGCAGGTACATGCTGCTCATTTTGTCACAGTTATTAGATTTGATGATATGATTAAAAATATATATATATATTGGACAACTAAGTAGTTCTTCTAGATAATAATTATAGAGTATCCAAAACGGTGATTATGAATATTCTCTTTGCATATTTAATGAAAATTTATCGGGTACCGACTAGTTACGGACGCATTCGCTACCGCCCTCTCACTTTGATGAAGGACCGCCGATGGGTCCGACACTAGTCGGTATCTAAACTGATTGAACGAGTTTTAGCCGATAGTTTTTTATTAAGTAACTAGCGGCCCGCTCCGGCTTCGCACGGGTATAAAATATATAGCCTATGTCATTCACTGAAAAAATGATTAAAATCGATCCAGTTGTTTTGATTTATTCATTATTGCTCGTGGCCCGCACGCGTTAAATGTAATTATTTACGACATCACATTAAAAACGTAAAAAAAAAATTTTCTCCACTATTTAATGGATGTTATTATACATATAAACGTCCCTCTTCAATCACAATCTATTAAAAAAAAACCCGCATCAAAATCCGTTGCGTAGTTTTTAAGATTTAACCATACATAGGGACAGAGAAAGCGACTTTATTTTATACTATGTAGTGATGTCTCACTATAGTTTTAATATTTCAAAACGATATTTTATAATCTGCTTATTACTCTTTGTTTATATTTGACAGGTGACTATTACACAGAGCGATTGCCATCTGACCTCCGTGACCCTAAAGGAGAACCAGTAACTCATTGGATAGGAGCAATTTACCTACTTATAAAGAGCTAATGATTACTACCCGATGTCATCTTATAACAACTGGAACCAACAACTTAACGTGGTTTTCGAGGCACCGTGGGGAGACCCACAAGGACAAACGCCCAGACCGAAACAGGCATTAGTAGGCAAATGCAAACATCTATCCGAGCGTGAATCGAATCCTCAACCGTCGAGGCTAAAGGAAGACTCGCTACCCATAACGCCACAACGGTATCAGGGTTTATACAAATATATACAAAAATGTGACATACCGAAAATCGCAATAAAAATCAAAATGGCGGCACTGACAACATATAAATGCGACACAATCTCATCTTTAATAACATTCTCTACACCACTCATATCGATCTGAGAATTTTGTAGTTTCATTACTAATTTATTCGCCAGAATTTCTTTTAACTGCGTGACAAACTGTATTTTCTCATTTTCCGGCATATTATTATACTGTTCGAGAACTCCTTGAAGATTCTGTCGGATTTCTTCAGATTCTTCATCCTCTGGTGTTTCGGCGACCATCTTTTGGAGCATAGACAATACATCAACGTTTTTTATCGATTCAGCCAGTTGATCCTTGATCATAGTCCCCATATCGTCCATGTTGTTTGTGGTATCGATGTCAACCATTTTCTGTTTGCGCGGGAAAAGGATGTTTGTTTTTAAATAACAATCAATGACTTACTATAAACTAAGGACCGGCCCACACAGAAGAAATGTCCAGATTCGCTGGTGCTCCTTCGTAAATTCAACAAGTCACACTGGTGTTAGGTCTGTTGTTGCAAGAGCCCAACTAGGTATCATCCCAGTGTCAAATATTCTAACGTCTTATTACTGTGTTCCTGTTTGAAGGGCACTGTAGGCTAGTGAAATTACTGGGCAAAGAAGATTTAAGAAACAATATCTCGAGGTTGGCAACGTGTCAGTCAACCTCTTACAGTATGCTTGCTTGCCAACTTAGTAACATAAAAAAGTTAGTCACACGTTAACTTCATACGATTATGTTGCAAGCTTGTGACTAACTTCGTTTCGTTTTGTCCATGTTGAATTCACGAAGAGGCACCATCTCTTCTAAGATTTTTTTTGTATGAAGTCCCCGTCTATATCTAATAAGTCTATGTAAGCAATAATTTCCACAATATAATTTTAAAATTATTTTATATATATATGTATTTTTAATGAAAGAATGAGACGCGGCTATTGGCCTCTCACTCTACACTACTTATAATTTAAATATAATAAACATTTTCCTTGTAACGATTTAATAATATAGGAAAGTTTAATCAAATTAACTATGAATAACTGTCTGACTAACGATTATTATAAAAATAAAATTATATATATGCCAAAGAAAATTTCAAGGATAAACCTTGAACATAATTATAATTATGGCATTAAGTTTGGTGTTGTGTGTATCTATTATTTCAAAATTATAGACTTACTACACTTGACTATTATTAGCATGCCCCAAAAAAACAAGTTACATTACCAAATCAAAAATAAATAACTATTCTTTCGTTTACATAAATTATTTTAATGCAAACAGTTTTTAATATTTCATTTAAAAAATTTAAATAAAAAATGTGTATATCGATTTCGGTATAAAGCCGGCGAGTTTGGAGGCCAATAGATGTACTATCTCTATATAAATATAACTTTCATCAACAAACTTTTTCATCTACCTTAGTATAGCTGATAAGAATTTAAAAAAGTTGTCAAATATTTGTTATGAATTATAATTATAAATTATTAAATAACTCACCACACGTTATAAATCAACACTTCTAGATAAAATAATGTCGCTGAAGGACAAACGACTTATCTCCGAAAACAGCTTAATTTTAAAAAGACCCAATCGCGTGTCTACATTGCGATAGCAACTGTCGATAGCCGACTTTTTTTATGTAAATAAATAACAATCACTAATTGTTATCTTTTAACGATACTGGGTTAATATTATAAGTTTATCAATTATGATGATTATTACAATGTGTTTTTAACCTTTAACTATCGATGTGGTTTTTTCTTGTCACGTTGTTGACGTGTGGTCGTAAAGGCCAGGTGGACTTTTAGTGTTATAATGAAACGAAATTGCGCCTTCTACCACCAAAAAACCTTTAAACGTATTGACTTACTGTGTACTAAGGTTTAGCCTTTCCATACGGAAAAATGTTCAAAGATCCACTGGTGGTTGTCCGTAAATTCGTAATCAACGTAACCAAACGAAGTTAGCCACACGCTAACTGTATTCGCTTATGTTGCAAGCTTGTGACGCTAACTTCACTTGAATATGTTGCAAGTTTGTGATCAGCCCTTTTAAAAAATATCCAAACATGCGCTAGTGCTTCTTCGTAATCTTTCACTAACCTAACGAAACGAAGTTAGCCACACGTTAACTTCATTTGATTATGTTGGAAGCTTGTGATGATAACTTCTCTTGAATATATTGGAAGTCTATGGAAGGGCCTATCCAATGTCCACATATAAGAAGTCTATGGTTAAACGTCGGCATGAATAAATAAATAAACGCTACACAATCAACGACATGTCACAAAATTCGCAAAAACTAATGCTAATGAGCGGCTGAGATATTTCCTGCGGGAGTAAACAGGTGTTATATCAGCTCTTTAAATTTCTTGGGTCTCTGTGACCGCACCAATTGACCACATCCAACGTAGAGCGGCTCGAATTGTCGACGATCAAGCCCTTTCCGATCGTTTGGCATTGCGTAGAGATGTCGGATCACTCTGCATCTTCTATCGAATATATCACGGGGAATGTTCTGAGGAATTGTTTGGATTGATCCCGCCGGTAGAATTTCACCATCGGACATCGCGACAAAACTCTAAATTCCATCCATACCACCTCGATGTCTGGAAATCCACAACAGCGCGATTTAGAAGACATTTTCTTCCTCGCACAACACACTCTGTGGAATCAACTTCCGCCGGCGGTCTTTCCGAACCGATACGACTTGGGAACCTTCAAGAGAAGAGCGTATTCTTTCCTTAAAGGTCGGCAACGCACCTGCATGCTTTCTGGTGGTGCAGATGTTCATGGGCGGCGGTGATCGCTTAACATTAGGTGAGCCTCCTGCCCGTTTGCCGCCTCTTACATAAAAAAAAAAACGTTGACACTGAAGGGTTAAATATGATTGTTAATTTATTTTGATCGATCAACTTAGGATATTATATAATTATAACTATATCGTTAAGTTATAAAAGGTATGCTTGATTAGTAGTTTTCTTATTGTGCTTTTGATTTTTTGAGCCTTAAATACAATTTTTTTCAAGTTATGAGACAGGTGAGTATGAAGAAGTATTAAAAACACTTCTAGTACCTTTCTTGGTTTTATCACACAATTTCAAATAATAATTGACTTTGATAATGCGATAAAATACTAAAAAAAAAAGTGTGTGTGTACTTATGTACACGCGTTAGAAGTTATACTTCTTTGGCGTAACAAGATAAAAATCTTTTCAAAAACTTTATCTTTCGCCTTATTCTACGTTTTTAGAAAAAACGACACTAACAATAGAAAAAGGTATTTAATACATTGAAAGTTTTATTATAACGCATTATCTAGTTAAATAAAGTTTATTTAAATATCACAAATAATCTGTCAATGTCAAACGTCACTTTCACAAAAAAATGTTGACTATAGCCAACTTCAGGGTGTCGTTTTTTGTGACGGTGTGCGCGCGCGCATCGTAAAAACTTACTCTCATCATTTTTCCTTACGCGCCAAAAGAAGTATAACTTCAATAAGCACTACACACTCAACGGCCCCTATTAGGATATTTATATTCTGTATTGGGGGTCCGAAACCATACATAAAGAAAAGGCCAAACACACCCAGACCAGAACATATGCATTGTTAATACAAGCCATCTGCCATGAGCGGGAACCGAACTCGCGACCTGTGGTGCTTAAAGCAGGTTCAGCTGCTATAGAACGGTCGTGAAGTATGATAATATGAATAAATTCGAATATTTCTTTTGTTGGTACTTAATAATATTACTAGCGGGCCTGGTAGACCTGGCAGACCCAAAAAAAATACTGGGTCCAATTTTGAATCTAAACCATTATCGAGTCAACTTAAACACAAAAATGTCATCAAAATATCCATCCGTTTAGGCGTTCAGTCATACACACGGACAGAAGAATTACATGTATATAGAATCGTTATCAGATGTTGATATTTTACGCAATAGTTAAACATAAGGACGATTGGTTTTAAAACTTATCTGTACTGATATCAAAACCTATTTGTTTGAATGCCTTAATCTTAAGATCAGTCTGATTTGGAAAAAAAAAACAGAAGTCACTATGAATAATTAAATAAAGAAAAGAAATAATAATTTTCACTCAAAAATTTTATAAATTTTTGTCTGTCTGTTTGTTCCGGCTAATCTTTGAAACGGCTGGACAGATTTTAACGAGTCTTTCACTGGCAGATAGCTGATTATATAAGGAGTAACATAGGCTACATTTATTTTAGAAAAATAATTGCGGTTCCCTGCCAAACAGAAAAATCTCTACACCCAAGCAAGCGGAGCCGCGGGCTCTAGCTAGTTTATAATAAATGTTTTATCTTTTACTATAGAGAATGATTATCGACTTACATATAACAGAAAATATTATTAAACCGAAAGCGATCGCCAATGTTGTACCGCTGCCGTGACCACCGAAAAACTGTGGTACATCACGAGCCAACATGCTCTTCAAACTTTCTTTGAGTTCTTCATCCATTTCAGTGGTTTCCAGCATCTCCAATAATTGCTTCGTCGTGGGTACGTAATTCGGATCACCATCACCCAAAAGTTCGGAGAATTTTTTCGCATTCTCAACATTCATATCGGCCATTTTGTGTAACCACGATTGAAGGAAGACACAAGATATGACTAATAAATACAAGTGTATTGATATAAATTATCTATATAGAAACGAACACGTGGAGATCGTTAAAGACGCGTGGCTTATCATGAAAGCACGCTGTCCATATAAAAACGCTTTTAACAATGTATAAAGGTGGATTTATGAAGGCTGAGTAGGCTTGAGCCTAGGGAGATTTTAAGGGCGGCAAATTTAGGTAGCGAATTTTTTTTTGCTACCTCATAGAAATCAGAAAGATTTCTGCATGACTGTTTTCTGATATTTTACGGATAATTAATCGTAAAGGGAGCAAAGGGCGGCAATCAAAACGTTGGGAAGATGATTAAAAAATAATTCTATAATATAATATATAATATAATGCTGGATAAGAATTATTATACTTAATTATAAATAAACTTAGTTAAATTAGTTTCTCAGTTTGTAGAGTGAGTAGAACAACAGACCAAGGAGGTCAGGTTCAAGCCCGAAACTCTCGCACTAACGAAGCGCTGACAGACCTTTAACTGTTGATCTATTATTTTTTTTCATTAATTAAATTATGATATTTTCGTAATTCTGTGACACAAAACAAAAATGGAATTAAATGTATTCCTTTCACCGAATCCAAATAATTTCATGTTTGTTCCAATTTAATATCCATTTTTATTCCAATTTTTGAAAACACCAATGAGCATTCAATACTCAAATCGATTGGATTCGTTTCGATTCCTTGATTTAATTCGATTCGACGATTCGTTTCGTCTTTCGATTGTAAAATTTTAGTTACCTTGTCAGTGGCGGATTTAAAATTTACAAGGTATAATAGGCTGTAAGGTTTTTGCCGCCTTTGCCTCTACAATTGTCATGTCCTAGATTATTTTTACAATCCAACATTTTCGTTGAATTTGCATAATAATTTTTGGGTATATTTTTGAGTTAATCAAAGCTCAAACATGTACAATTATATAAATAAATAAAATAAGCCTTTATTGGTGCATTTTTACAATAATACATTTCTTTCTGGTTATCATGGATCGGTATTGTCAACAGCTTGTCCTGTGACAAAGGCCTAAAATTATACTTTCAATGAATTAAAAATCTTAAGGACTTCTATATTCACACAGCCTATTATTATTTATTAAAGATTCTGTAGTTGCGTGGTATTATAATTTCACTGACTTCAATCATCATTGTTTCATACAATGTGTCAGTAATTTCACTGAAAGATATTTTCACTATTGGAAAGTATTATATTTTCATTAAAGTTTCTCTCTTTACTACTAATTTTTTTAATGAAATTTAAAACGCTACATCCTGTGATTTAAACCAAACAATTTATATCAAAACAAGAAAACTGTTTTAATAAACATTTACAATCACCTCACAATTAAATATTTCAGTTTATCTAAATATAAAAAAAAAAATGGCCAATTGCACGGACTCACACGTAAAGGTAACGTAAAGTTTCCGTAACAACATAGAATAAAAATATAAAGTTTCTTGTCGTTTTTATTTTTAAATTTTATTTAATATTTTATAATATAATATTATTTTTATTTGTGAAAAAAAAAAAAAATTTAGCTTTAAGTAATATAATATGTAAAAAAAATTTCCTGTTTTAAAAAAAATATAAAATGATTAGTAAGTTTCATCGCCCTTTGGTAAATTTTCAATTATTGTATTATAAGCTAGTAATGACTGCAGCTTTGCCACTGTTAATGTAGTTTTATTATCAGACTATCATCTAAAAAGGTCTATTTCAGAAAGAATATCTATACAATTTTTTTTAATAGTCCTACAGTATCTTAACATTTTTTAAGGGATCTAGCAATATTTTATGCCAAACTTTATACAAATCAATTCAGTTGCTTTTTTTCAATTGAGTAACAATCTTATAAAAAAAATTATTCCTTTAATTATATCATGGTGGGATTGATAGTGAAATCTTTAATGTGTCTCCAAAATTGAGACCAAAATAATTTTGAAGTAGAAGCAATTATCGCAAAACTCAGGTGGCCTCAGTACACAGACAAGATGCAAGGCTCAGCCAATAGAATAGAGATTGGCCCCACAAACAAAGCACAATCATGCTATCAAAACTATCTTTAGCGGCTGAGATGAGAGCTCTTGTTCCACACATTTTAAATATTTTTATTTTCAAAATAATTGTTATTTATGCATGTTATTGTGAAAGATAGAATATAATGAAATATTTTATATTCTTCATCAAGCTCCAGATTCAGTGGTTTGTGCAGGTATGTCCATCATGACTCGAGCAATGTGTAGTTAACTTTAATATTCAATATCCTGAATTAGTATATGAAATATGTACATCTTAATATTTTACAATCGGGATTCTCGCGGGTAAAATTGCGGAACTCAAGCATTAAGCAAGAAATTACTTATAAGTAGAGTTTTCGCTGTACGGGAGATAAAATATGAATAAAAATGGAACTTACCCAATAAACCAGACACGACGATGCCAGGAATAATGAATACAGAATTAGAAAATGCATGTTCTAAGGGCCCGTCTTGACCACCACTTAGGTCCACCATATTGATGTAATACTGATATATTTCTATGTAATACTGTTCATGTATGATATTAATATCTACATCAGATCATTGATCAGATCATTAGTTATATTTCAACACATTTTCAGCGTTAAAACTTCGACATACGGCGTTTCAATACGACGATAACAAAACAAACGTCCTGAATTCAAGATGAATTGTCAAAACTCAAATGTCAATTGTTAATTACAATTCGAGTGCAGCCATATTACAGTAAATGAATTTCCCTAAATTCGCAATATAGCTTTTTAAAAAATATTATTAAATTCTCTTTATAACGTTGAATTAAGATATTTTTTATGGTTCATGGCTTCCAGTTGTTCCCCTTAGACCATTTAGCATATGTTGTGCCCACATATTTCAAAAGATTTCCAAAAATCTAGCGAGCCAGGCAGACGTTATCCACGAAAATGAAAAAAAAACTGAGACGTGACAGCAGCACCCCCCCAATTGTTAATGTACACCATTCTCGACTGTGTATGGTACACACAAAAAATCATCAAAATTGGTCCAGCCGCTTAGGAGTTCAGTGACATACACATGTACAGTAGAATTATATATATATATATATATATAGACGCAAATAAGCTATATCATGTCGACCCACAAAATTGAAAAAAACTGAGTTATATATGCATAAGTGTTAGTAAATGGCTGAAGAACATTCTTCTTTAATATTTGTAGGGTTTTAAGCTTTAAAACTTCTAAAAAGACATTTTTTAATCATGCAATTTATGTATTATTTTAAACGTTTTGCGTTAAATTATATACGAAATATGCAGTTTGTATAATTATTTTTTGTGAAAATAAGTATAAATCACTTACATAAATCTGAAATTGTCAAATACTTGACCAATACATACAAAAATTCATATAAAGCAAGTTGTTCAAAATCTTCAAACGCGTTTTTCTCGAAATGACATTCGTGTGGGTTTGCATGATATTGCTTATTTGCGTCCATATATAAAGAAAGACAAATAAAGTTAGCGCGTTTTTTTAACAACGTTCCGTTGTTGAAAAATGCGTCTGTTTCGCATTAGTACAATTTTATGATGGAGCACTAGTAAATTTTTGGACACACTTTCAGCATAGAAGAGTCAGTCCTTAGTTTATATCAGGGTAACAAATGTTGCTTTTAACTTTTTTTATTATTTGTTTAAATTTTGTATATAATTAATGTTAATTAATAAAACGATAATGTATTAAACGTAAAATTTATTTATTAGAAATACACAATCTTGCATATCTTTTGGCCGTATAATAAACATTAGTTTAGACAATACTAAATAATATTCCTCTAATGAGACAGCGATACAACAGTTTATAAAAACTAATATACACATTTATATAAATTTACTTAAAAATATTAGGAGTAAAATTGTTATATTATAAAAAATATATATATTATTATGGAATGTATGCGAAAACTAAAACATCAATGCCATCCATTAACGTAAAATTATTGATGAATAATGTCTATTTTAGATTAATTTATACATAAATAAAGGTGAATATATCAAGAAAATAATAATTGAATTTGATAAAGGCTAAAAATATTGACTTCAAAAAATATTATGAATCCCACATTGTGTTAGATATAAATACTTTTATATTTTCTATTTTTAAATTAATCTGAAATAGACTAGCGTTTTGGAATAAATGTGAAAACGTTTCTAAGCTGTAGTTGTAAATGAGTTTTAATCTTACAAATTGATGGATTTTAAGTCTAATTTGTGTATAATTTACAATTTCATTAATTTTATTTACTTAAAAATATAAATTTCTCCGATTTTATTATTTGAAGTACCTCAATTTTTAAAGAATTATCACAGAATAATTTGAGGTGATCTTCAAACTATAATTTTTTGTTTTAATGGTTAGTAATATTTATATAATTTGTATTTTTTTTTAATTTAAGGCACTTTTGGAATGACATTGAGCGGTAAATTTGAAGTTCTTAAAAATATCACTGACGTTTTTGTAATTTTTTTTGGGAAATTAAATTACATATTTTATTTTAAAACGGGTACGTGAATAACATCTACTATCACGTTTTTTGTAACCATAGACATGGCAACATATTTTTTAATTTTTTTTCGAATCATTGACTCAATTCACACAACACTTAAACTATTTATAACAAATGATTTTTTTTCTAATAATATTTTATCACTTATACTATTTCGTGTGAATTAATACAAGGATTTTGTATAATTTCTTCTATAATAGTTTCATTTGCGATATATTCTTTCAATTCTTTTTCAGGGGATCGAGATTGTCTATTGAAAAATCATCGTTTCCAAAGCTGATCCCTCTGCTGAATCCATCCTGGGAACAAATAATAAAAAAATATATTAATAAAAAAAAAAACAATATATAGTAGTATCTATTAAAAAGTACGTGTCAAAAATGTCAATCACAATTATAATTAATATATCAAATCATTTCAGCGCTCAGTGCAATAAGAAAAAAACATGTTTGACTTTATGTGTACATCACTGAACTGTCCAACTTTTGGGGGAAAATTTTTAAGCTGACAACATTATTTTGACACTTGTATACATACATCACGCGCCAATTTTGACCTACACGTTTCGTTATTTGAAAATGTCTATATTATAATAATTATTATTTTATGATTAGCGCCGATTACATCTTGTAATAAAATAATTATAAAACTATA
This sequence comes from Hestina assimilis, assembly GCA_023373885.1. Classification (NCBI taxonomy): domain Eukaryota; kingdom Metazoa; phylum Arthropoda; class Insecta; order Lepidoptera; family Nymphalidae; genus Hestina; species Hestina assimilis. Next base: position 4,624,262 of record CM041767.1, on the reverse strand, counting down.
CCTATAGACTTACCACTCGTCAATCTGTGAGAAACAATAAACTATATTACTATTAATAATAAAATTTAATTATTCATATATGTTTTACGGTTTTAGGTATGTTTGTATGTGTGACTTTCTTTTACGCATTGATGCATGTAAATTATAGAAATACTAATAATATTGAGGTATTTTTTTTATAAAGAATTATTTGTTTATGTACATACCTTCATCTCTGATATAGTTTTGTCTAGAAAACCGTTAAAACTGCTGTCCAACTCGACCGTCTGTTTCTCGCTGAGATTACCGAAACCGTTGAACGCATTACCGTAATTATTACCGAATATATTACCGGTTTTCTGCGTATCGAACGGATCGTAACATGTTGTCAGGCCGTTCGTGAACGAGTTCGTGTTGAAAACCGATGTTTGTAAGTTGAAATCACTAATGTCATAGTTCGGTTTCATGTTTCCAGTTTGAGCGGGAAACTGTGATAATGGCGTCGGTGACGGCATCGAGAACGGTGTCGAACCAAACATGTCGTTGTTGACCGACAGTAGGGTTTGTTGTTGAGTTTGTTGTTGGGTCTGTTGTTGGAGTTGTTGACGTTTCGACGCTTTAGGGGGCGGTGCCACTGAAAAAAAATTGTTAGCTATTACTAATATTATAAGAATATTTTTCTAGTTACAAATTTTTTCGAATAAATTATACGTATCACCGCATACGTATAGGTATCACCGCAGTGTCAGTTATTCTACCGTAAAGCAGTACACTCTGTTTCGATTTGAAGGACAATGTAGCTAGTGAAGTTAGTAGGCAACGGAGATTTAGGAACTAATATCTCTCGTTGGCAACGCGTGAGTGACGCCTACTAATGGTATTTCATACGGTCATAGGTTATGTTAGGTTCACATAACAGTAAAAGATACTAACATAAAGGCGGAGTGGTTGTAAACGAGTTGTCAGCGGGCGAAGCGAAGCGACTCGCGGGGAGCGGATCAGGGGCACGTGGGTCGAAATCTGTAAAAAAAATTGTATAATTGTTATAAATTAATTTCATTTTAAAATCATACACGTAGGAGGAGTTAGGAGACGTGGAAGTCCTGACCTATTCATACTTGCTTGCCACGTAACCATGAAGCCATAATTATGTAGTCAAGTATACGGATCCACATTTTCCATGTAAAAGTTGTAAGTTATGAAAAATAATAATCCAAAATTTATTTAATTAAAAATAGCCATAGACAATTTTCAATTGACAAGCTATATATATGGCGTGTAATGAAATAAAAAAAATTAAAAAAAAAAAACTGTCTCATCTGGTTATCGGATGGATGAAGGTCGATCTTGAACGTCTCCTAGACCATAATACAAATCCTATTAATATTATAAATGTGGACGTTTGTATGAACAGATTGGGATGACATTTTGCATACAGATACAAAAACATGTGCCTGGGGAGTAAATAATGCCATCGTATGCATGCGATACCAAAACATAGAATGTAATTGGTTAATGTCATAGCCCTGTCTTCCATGCTCCATTTTTTTTTGCTCGAACCACTTCATAGATGGCGTTAGTTTATCCTACAATGTTTGGCAATTTCAATATACAGGATACACTATCTATTGTCCTCTATATCTATGGGGATACTTTTTAAATAAACATGTCACAAGTCGAAATGTAGTGCATTTTTTTTTTCTAAAGTAATTTTGATTTTCGCGGGTTTTCTTTCTAAGTAGCTATTTATGCTATGCTTGTATATTATGTATGGAGGTCTCACCGCTATCCGAGTCGGAGTTAAGAAGCAGGCCCTCCAGTCTCGGTCCAACCACTGGGTTCTTGCTGGACGATAGATCACCCAGGAATTTTCTAGAATAAAAAGTATATTTTTACGAATGTCAGAACTACTTACTATTAATTGGACGCAAATAAGCAATACCATGTCAACCCACAAAATTGAAAAAACTGAGTTATATATGCAGAAGTGTTGGTAAATGGCTGAAGAACATTTTTCTTTAATATTTGTTCGGTTTTAAGCTTTAAAATTTCTAAAAAAACATTTTTAATCATGCAATTTATGTATTATGTTAAACGTTTTGGGTTATATTATATACGAAATATGCAGTTTGTATACTTATTTTTGTGAAAATAAGTAAAATAACTTACATAAATATAATTGCCAAAAACTTGACCAATACATAAAAAAAAATCATATTAAGGAAGTTGTTCAAACTTTTCTAACGCGTTTTTCTCAAAATGACATTCGTGTGGGTTGACATGGTATTGCTTATTTGCGTCCAATTATAGACTGGTCTTTTCATAAAGAGAAAATGTCATAGACTTGTTGGTAATCTTTAACAAAGTAGTAATAACGTAAATTTAACAGCAATGCAACTTAACGAAGTTAGTCACGCTACCTACATTTAGTTATGGTGTGCACAATGAAGAATTTAGGAAAGGTTACTAGCGAGTCTGTGATATTTTGTCTGTATGAAAGGGCCGGAAATATATATTAAGTCTAAGATTGTGCTTGTGTTTTGTGTGTTTCCGGACCCCCGACACAGGATATAACTATCTTAATGGAGCCATTGGGTGTAGCTCTTATTTTGTATTTAATTAATATCGTAAAAGGTCTAAAAGTTATATTGAAGTAAATAAGTCAATTCGAATAATTCGGATATGGCAGCACTAGTATATAAGATGTCAGGGTTGCCATAATTAAATTTTGAAATAATTTTTTGATTAATGCGTTATAAAATTAAGCGATACAAAAAAAGTTGTTCTTTTAAATATAATTACCCTGACGAGTTGGTTTTCCCATTGTGCGTGGGTGGAGGCGTTGACAACAGTAGGTTATTATCGTTGCTCGAATTGAAGGTATCCGTTGAGTTGTTTGATAACGCATCACCACCTGAAAAAAAATTAAAATCTTTTATATGGCTCATCGATGTACCAGCGAATGTCATCGGAAATAAGAAGAGTGTTATAAGAATCGATTTTTAATGTTCCGTACCCAAAGGCGTGGGCGAAGCCAGCATTTGGTCTAGGGAGGGCAAAATAGGGGTTACAGCTGCCTCCTTGGTCCTATCCCGCTACGCCCATGCCCAAACTGTGCCAACGGAACCCTATTATAGTCTGTTAAATGTAAGTTGAACCATGCGCAGTAACACGTTTTTGGGTCTCAACCGTATGCGGTATGAAGGGGGCCGCGTTTAGTACACTCGCTCACGGTTGTTTTAGTTCTTTAATAATAAATTATTAAAAATTAAAATATAAATTAGTTTTGTCAAGTGTGTTAACATTTATTTCAAGATAATGCCTCGAGCACAATCAACTTTACGGAGACGGGAGAGAAGGATGGTATTTGACATTTATTGTTATTTTTTAAAAGAAAATAATATAACTGATTCTCTGAATAATACTGCGGAAGATACGTAAAAGTCTGTCTCACTATTAATAATGTACATTAACCTTTTTTTTATATATAGGTACCTTTTTTTATACTATTTATTTGTTTTATTCTATTTAAGTAATTAATAACGATAATAAATAAATAATTAATTAAATTTAGAAGAAATAATAACTATATTATATACTTAATTTCGTTTTCCCACTTTATAAAGAATGGATTTAAATAAGACGAAACCAATATTTTTGTCTAACATCTTTGTCCATTATTGTACCTGCGCAGAAGCGGCCATTTTGGTTCAAGTTACATTTAAGGAACTATACTAAGCCTTCTCTGTTCGTCCATCCGTCAGTCTGTCTATGGGCTGTTCCTTATGAACCGTAATAGGAAGAGAGTTGACATTTTCACAGAATGTGTATTTTTATTACCACTACAATAAATACTAAAACTAAAACAAAAAGTAAACTTAATTGTTTTATGCTACGGATTTTAATGTTGGGGCGGATGTTTGTATTGACACAAGCACGTGTTCCGGTCTGGGTGTGTTTGTGCTTGTGTGGGCTTCCGGACCCCCGACACAGGACATAAGTATCCTAATGGGGGTCGTTGAGTGTGTAGCGTTTATTGACTTACCTATATCAGGGGTTTTGTTCCCGTTCATTGCACTGAAGCCATTGGCAAGGGTAAGAGACGATATCTGCTTTTCGAGTTCCGGTGGTGGCTTGAACTCCGCGATGTCGGTTAGATTGTTACGCGATAGATACGCCGATAGATCGTCCTTATACGTTATCTTTGATAGTTCCTAGAAAAAAAAAACAGTTTTCAAAATTTTCAAAAATATATTTGGATCTCTTTTAGTCTCTGGTACGAGGGACAAAAGTGCCTAATCCTCTCCCGTGACAGCACTAATTAACTCACTTTACCTCGCGGTAACCTAGCAACCGTATAAACCGTATAACCTGAAACTGTTGCGTATTATAGCGATATTGGTATTATATATATTGGTAGCGAGTCCGTCTTTAGCTTTCAAGGTTGAGGATTCGATTCTCGCTCGAGCATCTGTAATATCAAACATCTGTTTGTATTGATGTTATAAATATCTGTTTCGGCCTGGGCGTTTGTCCTTGTGGCAGTCCCCACCGTAACTCGGAGAACACGTTATGCTGTCGGTCCCGGTTGTTATCACAGATGGCAATCGTTCTGTGTAAAAACTAGTAACCGGTGAAATCCGGATAAGAGCAGACCCTGGGTAGATAAAAAATATCGGCAAAAATACTAGAAAGAAGACAACCTAGCAACCGTATGTATCCCTCGTATCAGAGACTATAAGCGCGCTTTTCATCGTAAGAAAAAAATAATATTTGCAAGCCCGGGAGAAAAATAGGACATTACCACCCGCGATTGTCACACGGGTGAGAATGTCGCGTTTTTTTTTTAAAGAATATTTGCAATGCTTTTTCAAGACATTACTAATATTCCTATTGCCCCTCCAAATAAGCTCGAAGCTTGTGCTAGGAGTGGGTACGACAGTAGCCCAAGGGGGTCATGATCGAACCCTCGACTCTCGCGTTAACGGAGCGAAGTCGGCCCTTCTACCGTTGAGCTATTGAGGCTTCGCTTCTACTTTTCTCCTTAGATGCGTAATGTACTGTTTCGCGACTTCGTCAGTTTGTTCAGCGGAAATGTAACGGGTTGTTTTGATTGGTAATCCGTGAGTTAAGCGATTTTGGTTACGGTCAGTTAATGGATGGGTTACCGCATTAGTATTTCAACTGAGAACAAAAATGGCAGAAAGAAAGATTGCTTATATCATTGCTTACCTGTAAGCGACTTTTGTACGCGTTCATTTGCAATTCGAGTTTCTTATTTTGTAATGTCAGTTTTTGCATCTCTATATATTTACCATTGTCGTTTAGGAACCGCCTGAAAATTAAAAAAAAAACTTATTTTATTTCATATTTCTTAAAAGGACACAGTGGGTAGCGAGTCTGCCTTTAGCAGCGACGGTTGCGGGTTCGTTTCCCGCTTGGACAGATGTTTGCATTGATCTTAAAAACATCTGTTTCGGTCTGGGCGTTTGACCTTGTGGGTCTCCTCAACCTGCCTCGGAGAGCACGTTAAGCTGGTGGTCTCGGATGTTACCTTAATATCTGATATCTTATCCAATGAATTACTGGTTCGTCCTTAGGGTTGTGGAGGTCATATGGCAATCGCTCTGTGTAAAGCTAGTGACCTGTCAAATCCTGACAAGAGTAATAAGGAGACCCTGTGTGAATACTCGTATAATATTGGCAATAATGCTAGGAAGCTCAAAATTTCCGAAAAAAAGTGCGGTTCCACTCGCGTGGTCTAGTTTCTTGACTTTTTGTTGCGCGGAATGTGGACTTAATTATTTTTGTAAAATATAAATAGCCTAAGTCTGCCGATATCCTATTAAAATCGATCCAGTCATTTGGAAATCAATTTTTTGTGTGTGTGTGTGTGTGTTTCATTGGGTGTGTTTGTGCTTGTCATTGTATATATTACCAGACCCCCGACACAGGATATAACTATCCTAATGGGGGCCGTTGAGTGTGTAGTATTTATTTATTGAATATATTGCATAATTTACCTGTATGCTAAATCGAATGCTTGACCAATTGTTAGTGTTATCTCTGAAGCTAACTTCGTGGATATGAACACAAAGCATTCATGTTTCTCGGTGTTGCCAGCGTCGTGGCCGTTAACTCCGTTCACGGTGCTGCCACCTGTGAATAAAATACATTTTAGGTGTGATAAATAATTTTGAATATTAATTAAGCTTTTGTCATTTTGGTTGTATTATAAATATAAATTTTCAAAATTTATTTTCTTTTAAAAACTTTAAATACTTATTATATTTTTAGACTTCTATTTTTTCATGTATATGAAATTGGTATAAGGTAATAAAACTTAAACACTTTATTGGTGACTCCGACGTGATCTTCGCCTCCTCAAACTCCATAGTCTTTATCTTTTATTTTTAAATGTTGCCAGTGTTGAAAACATTATTTTACCTTTAGCTATAAACGAGAAATACTTTTTCGCGCCTTTGTCATCCGCACAGTAAGATATCCTGTGCAGTGGAAACTGGTACAACACGTTGTTTGATCTGGGTTCCTGAAATTAATAAAAAACCATGAAAAAATTTTGCATAAAAAATATAATTTTTCATCTGTGAAATATTTTTAATATTAATATTTTAAAGACTAGCTGTAATATTTTAAAGACTGCCAGCGGCTTCGCCCGCATGTATAACGATTTTAATACAAACTTTGAAGCCCCATTTTACCAATTCAGGGATAGTATTTTAGAAAACGTTAAAATCCTTTCGTAGTACTAGTTTCCGTTTTAAAAGCAACTGTTAAAAAATATAAATATAAGACTTTTTTTGAGTATAATTAAATTTTAAAGATTTTTAAGTGCAAATTTAAAATACATAATTTAAAATATCATTTGCTTTAATACTTTCGTCATTAAAATAGCTATAATATACCTTTCTCCTTCATTGTATTAATGTCTTTTAGTCTCTAAGCAATTCAAGAGTCAATATAAAAATGGTCAAGCGTGAGATTTCCTTAAGAGTTCCGTAGTTTTTATTTTATTTCATGGCGAATGGCAAACAAGCATATGGTTCGTCTGATAGTAAGTAGTCTTCACAACCTATGAACGCTTGCGATTCTTGTAGTATCACATGCGTGTTGCCAACCCAAGGGATGGGAGGGTAAGGAGGAGCGCTGGAGGCCCAATCTTCCACCCCCACTGTTCCCTTCTTTTTTTTCCCTTGGGTTGGAGCATGGCTTTACTACCATGGCTCAAAGTTGATTTTGCCTGTAGGTTGCTTCCTGCGAAATCGAACCACGGATATGGACGTCATTGGGAATAGGTGTGAGCGTGACGCGACGTCGGAAACAAAAACACAAATACAAGCACAACTAGACAAATATAGACACAACTGCTCAGATCAGAAAATGTACTGACTAAGGTCGTTTAGGGCTGATCTACTACCGTTAAAATTCCGATTTTTTTGATTGAAAAACTATTTTTAAAAATACCATTTTTGAATTTTAATTCGGCATTAATGTCACAGTGAATTAACCACGTTTATCGCTAGCTAGGTTATTACTGACTTGGGAGCTCAACCGTGAAAATTATGTCAAAATTATTCGAGAACTTTCCGAGTCTTCTAAAACAAACTTTGTATCGTTATAATATTCTGTTAAATAATAACACAGTATTTTATTCTTTTAGTTTTTTTTTAATTAAATTAATGATAATATAATTTCTTTCAATTATTAATTATTTTATCAATTATTTAATTTGTACACGATTATACTTTCCTATTTTCTACACGTACTACTGTACACGATTATACGTCCTAGTTATAGGTGGAATCTTTTTCGGTTTTATTGGTCTATATTATCTGTATTAGCTGTATTTTCTTTCTTTTTTGTGTGTTATAATATTGTTTGTTTCCCATAATAAATAAAAAATAGTATTTAGTATGAATTTAGTAAGAAAAACTGTAATAAAGAATATTCCAGAAATTTAGCTAAGAAAGTAAGAAGCTACTTTTAGATGCAACCTTTTTATCCAATTATAGGATAGGACTGCTTTATGAAAAACTGAAGTCGACTTTAACCTCAAATATACTTTTTAGTATCTCGTTTTATATTGACGACGTTGTGGCGCAGCAGTAGAGAACCTGCCTTAAGCACCACAGGTCGCGGGTTCTATTCCCGCTCGGAGCAGATGTTTGCATTGGCATGGCATGTTTTCCGGTCTGGTTGTGCTTGTCCTTGTCATTGTGTATATTTCCGGACCCCGACACAGGATATAACTATCCTAATGGGAGCTGTTGAGTATGTAGCGTTTATTATTTATCGTAAAACTAATTAAATCTCAATAGCTCAACGGTAGAAGGGCAAACTTCACTCGTTCGATGACCTCTTAGGCTATTGCACCCACGATTTGGACTAGAGAAGGGCAAATCTCAATTTAAGACCTAGAACAAACTATTTCCACCAATAATTATTGGTTAAACAGTTCCAACCCTATTATATTTGTTAATTTCTTAATATTTCATAAGGTTCAGGGTTCAGCTGCAAGAGCAAGAGGGACTTGCTCCTTTGTCGGTACGCCCATGATGGTAACCACGCCTAGCGCAAGCTTCGAGCTTACTTGAAGGGACAAACCCACCGCCATGCTCTTACCTACCTCTCGGCATACGGAGCTAATCACGGGAGATGCATGGGTACTTGGGAAGGGCTCTTTCCCCAACCGTGCATTTCTTGACTCCCTACAATACCTCTATTCCAGTCCCTGATCAATATGCACCTCTCCCCTTATGGGGCGTGACACCACAGTTATGGTACTCGGCGTCGGCAGCAAGTTATACTAATGCAGCAACGTTTCAAGGTGTTTCCTCTTGTTATTTGAAGGGTCAATAGGAATATTAGTAATGCCTTGAAAAATCATTGCTAATATTATAAAAAAACATTGATCGAAATTTAACTACAATATTCTATCGGCTATTCTGTTTTGGTCTGGGTGTTTGTCCAGGTCGGTTACCCCACCGTGCCTCGTTGAGCACGTTAAGCTGTCGGTCCCGGTTGTTGTCACATAACCATCTGATAATAATAGTTAATTCTTGATAAGTAAATTGCTCTTATCCAATGAGTTACTGGTTCGCCCTTAGGGTTACGGTCAGATGGCAATCGCTCTGTGTGAAAACTAGTAACCTGTCAAATCCGCATAAGAGTAATAAGCAGATCCTGAGTAAATAATATACCGGGAATATAATAACAATCGGCTTTCAAATTTCATTGCAGAACCCAAAATATTGAAATTCGAATTATCGAATCGTCGTTAATTTTAAGTGCCTTAAATATTCACATTCGATAGAAATCGTTTAACATTACGAGCGAAAACGTACATCGAAACGAATTCTCAACACTGTAATCACAGGAAATGATTACGGAGCCGGTCGTTAAAGCGATGACACGTATTGTCGTTAATATAGTCTATGGACGATGAGATATAATCATAGATGACATAGAACAGATGTGTTTGGAAATGGCGTGTCGTATTTATTGTAAAGTGACATGAGCCAGTCCTCATGGAGGCTCGAAAGAGAAAAGGAGAGAAAGGCAGAGTTTCGTATATAGGTTGTCTCCTGACTGAACCACGGCTATAGACATCTCGGGAATGTAGGCGACTTTCAAGCATATTTTTATCGAGGGGCAGGGGACTGATTTTGAATGATAGAAGTAATGTTTGTTCTAATAACATCAAACTCTCAACAGATACATTAGGATTTAATTCTGTGTCGTGGAAAATACAAGATTACAAGCACAACCAGACAAACATAAACGTAACCAGAGTACCTTATTGTTCAATACCAATATGTGGTTCTGGTGGTTTAAGGCTGTACCGTTGCACTACAAGGGTCGTCATATTTTCCAGGCTGAAAGCAACTGAGAAGGTCTATAGCCTATTTCGGAATTCCTTTCAAAAATCTTTAATAAAATTAACTTTACATTAGCATATCAAATTGGCGAATCAATGTTATTGCTTTTTCTTCTTAGCGAAATCGTAAACAGTATTATATAAATTTTGAATGCGGAAATATCGGGCTCATTTTGAAAAATTATGAAATGAAATTAGGAATATAGATTTTATAAATAAATAATTTTAATTGATACCATTTCTAATAAATTACACTCTGTACACAACTCATTACGTTTCGTAGTACATCGTGAGAGATGGAAAAATGAAAAGCAATATCAAGTAAAAGTTTCAGATAAAATAATTGAGTAATAAACCACTAGCCTGATGTCTGTATTATTTACGTTATTATTTATTGACTCAAATTAAACTATTGAAATTGAATTTTGGCTGTATTTTATGTATGTATTGCTGATAGGGCTTGAAATAAGTCTTTTTTTTTGTCGTACTTCGAATAAATGGAACTTATAGCCGGCATACGTTAACCTTTAGAACCAAAAAGCCATGATTTAAAAAAAACAAAAATTTAGTTATCAACTTAAACATTAGTCCAAACATAGCCATATTCGAGCGTACCTAACTGATGTAAATAACCAAGAATGTCATATGGACGCAAATAAGCAATACCATGTCAACCCACAAAATTGAAAATACTGAGTTATATATGCAGAAGTCTTGGTAAATGGCTGAAGAACATTTTTCTTTAATATTTGTAGGGTTTTAAGCTTAAAAACTTCTAAAAAAGCCATTTTTAAATCATGCAATTTATGTATTATGTTAAACGTTTTAGGTTATATTATATACGAAATATGCAGTTTGTATACTTATTCTTTGTGAAAATAAGTAAAATAACTTACATAAATCTGAAATTGCCAAAAACTTGACCAATACATAAAAATATTCATATAAAGCAAGTTGTTCAAAATTTTCAAACGCGTTTTTTCAAACTGAAATTTGTGTGGGTTGACATGGGATTGCTTATTTGCGCCCGTATAAGAAATATTGTGCAGGTGTCGATATTTTAAAACTTATTTTCTTGATTCCAAAAAAATGCTTTTGAGTTACGTTTTCGTTCTAAAGGTGCGATGTGCTCTTTCCTATTCTACTTTGGCGTGAAGAGGCATCTTGCCTTGGGTAGGCTGGTCGAGGGTGGCTAGTTCAGTTTGCTTTCCGCAACTGTGTTAGCCGCCTTCGCGTTTGGATTTTATTGACATTTACTATCAGGTGGAGTAAATTGCCCATCGTTACAAATAAAAAAAATGGCCTTATGGTTATCTACCAGCGTACGTTGGTGAAAAACACGTGAAGTGATTGCTCGTCAGCCGTGTTTCGAGACCAGACAGCGTATAGCCAGTTTTAAAGGCTAACATTAATACTATTTTTATTCTTCAAAAAAGGGTAATTCGGGCAATTTATAATTTAAGAGCGCGGGCCTCTCTAAGAGATGTTTTTAAGGATATAGGCATAATGATTGTGGTGTCACAATTTATTTATTCTCACCTCTTATATATTAGGAATAATTTAAAGTCTTTTAGCAAAAATAGCGATGTACATTCAATTAACACTAGAAACAAAAATAAACTTTGTAATCCTAGCTTTCGTCTGTGTAAAGTCAGTAATTCTTTTAAGGGGCTAGGTATTCGCATTTTCAACAAAACTCCAGATTGCTTATTGGAACTGCCAACAAGCAAGTTCCAAATGTATATAAAAATAAACTTATCAATAAAGCCTATTATTCGTTAGAGGAATATTTTTCCGATAAAAATGATTGAATGATGATTGATTGATGAATTATGAAAGAATACAATTGTAAAAAACATATATTTGAAAAGAGTAACTGTCGAGTTTCTTGTCGGTTCTTCTCGATAGAATCAACCTTCCGAACCGTCGGTAACGTTTGACTATTCAAAAGTACTTTTAAAAGTCTACTTGAATAAAAATAATTTTGATTTTGATTTTTGATTTTAAAGATTGGTAATTTTCCTGCTTTCCCTCTTGTGTTCCAGATGTTCATTGCCGGTGGTAATCGATTAACATCAGGTGAGCCCCTGGGCCCTTGCCCCTCTAACATAACAAATATTTTTCGGTCTGGCCGTTTGTCCCACCGTGCCTTAGAGAGCACGTTAAGCTGTCGATCCCGGTTGTTAACTCTAATTTGCTCTCATCCAATGAGTTATTCGCCCTTAGGATTTCGGAGGTCAGATGGCAATCGCTTTGGCCTAAATCTTTCAATCTTGTAATATGCAGAAACCGGAAATAAGGCCAAGAAAATGTTTTTTTTTGACGTAACAACAGAAACTAAATGTTAGAGTCGTCAATTATTTGTAGGTATAACTTGAAAAAAAAAAAAAGTGTTTTAGTATCATGTTAATCTCGTGTACAAAGTAAATCCACAATGAAAGATGTGTATGGCTGAATTTTTTCTCAAAATATATATTTGCAACGGTTTTCAAGTCATTACTAAATAAGCTCGAAGCTTGCGCTGGAAGTGGGTACGACAAAAGCCTAAGGAGCCGATCGAACCTGCAAGTGTCGGTCACTGCGCAGTCGATCCTTCAACCGTTGAGCTTTTGAGGCTTCGAAGGTTCAAAGGTTCACTTATAAGATTATGTATACATATTGAATTTTTTCCATTTATTTAAGGCAGTTTATTTTATATCCGCAGTAGAACCAAAGTCACCGATATAGCCCACCGAATCGCCAAACTAAAGTGGCAGTGGGCAGGGCACATTGCTCGTAGAACCGATGGCCGTTGGGGCGAAAAGGTTCTCGAGTGGCGACCACGTACCGGAAGGCGCAGCGTGGGCAGGCCCCCTACAAGGTGGACTGATGACCTGGTAAAGGTCGCGGGAGTCCGCTGGATGCGGGTGGCGCAGGACCGGTCATTGTGGCACTCTTTGGGTGAGGCCTATGTCCAGCAGTGGACGTCCTTTGGTTGAAATGACGATGATGATGATGATTTAAGGCACGAATGATGTACAAATATTACTCAAGCAAATCAATTAACTAACAACTTTAACTACCATGAAAATACGGAAAGACAAGCGTTACTAACATGGAAAAAAGCGGGTCAGTTACGATTTGGACTCACGCATAAAGGGTTCCGTGCCAACGTAAAATATAATAATTTATTAGATTATCGTCAGGAAGTGTTTATTTGTTATAGATTAGAGATCTTCATCCTAGCATTATTCCCGGTATTTTTTATGTACCCAGGGTCTGCTTATTACTCTTATCCGGAATTGACAGGTTGCTAGTTTTTACACGGAGCGATTGCCATCTGACCTCCGCAGCCCTAAGGGCGAACCAGTAACTCATTGGATAAGAGCAATTTACTTATTAAGAGTTAACGATTATTATCAGATGTTTATGATAATAACCGGGACCGACAGCTTAACGTGCTCTCCGAGGCACGGTGGGGAGACCCACACGGACAAACGCCCAGACCGAGACAGAAATTTTAACAAACATCTGCCCGAGCGGGAATTGAACCCGGAACCGTCGAGACTAAAGACAAAGACTCGCTACCCACAACGCCACAACGGTGTCGTTATAGATTAGAGTTACAAAACAAAATAAACTAGACCTCAAAATTGTATGAGCGACCGAACTCAGAAGACTATCTTAATTGGCGTCAACTATGAATGTCAAATTTCGTGATATGTTTATAGGACCCCATTTATTTTTAATTTTTTTATATATTTTTTTATGTTAGAAGTTGGCATACGGCCCACCTGATGGTAAGTGGTTACCGTACCCTATGAGCGCTTGCAGCACCATTAGTAGGTGCCACTCGCGCGTTGCCAACCTCGAGATATTAGTTCTTAAATCTCGTTCGCCCAGTAATTTCACAAGCGTACAATGCCCTTCAAACCGGAACACAGTAGTGCCTAAACACTACTATTAGGCGGCAGAATATTGGACACTGCGGTGGTACCTACCTAGCCGGCCTCTTGCAACAAAGACCTACCACCAGTGTGACTGATTGCACTGATGGAATAATCTCTGCTGTGACAGAGGTTATCCCAACAGCGGGCGATGGGGTCGTCACATCCCGACGCCTAAATACCCCATTTAATTTTTTTTTTTTTTTATATAGTGTTTGTTGTTGTACCGGCAGCAACAATGTATTTTATATCCGCCAATCCTAATGGTGTTAGGGCCTCAATGTTCACCTTATCACACACAAAACCTTCTTCGCTGGCGAAGACGAGGTCTCTTGTATCGCACGTCGAGATTTCCTTCGCTCGGACCGCTGCCAACATTCCTGACGTCCTTAGCAGAGGCTTGGCCTTGCAGAAGGCACCCTTAGGACGAAATCAACTTTGAGCCCCCGCGGAGACTGTCCCTTTCTCACGGCCGGGTCTCTGTACTCGGCCACTCCCGCCCGGTGACACTGTCAAGGCCAGTAGGGCCAAAAGCGATACACAATCAGAAAAAAAAGCCTTGTTAGCTATCGTCGTACCCGTCGGAACCTTTTGAGCACGGAACCCTAACCAACAGCCGACAGAACAAACAGCCAGTGTTACATAAAAAAAAGAAACTCATTTGTTTTACCGTTTCTTACGTTACGTTGAGAATACGATAGTAATTTTAACTATCTTATTGCGAAATATGACGTGTGTTACCGAACTTAGTATAAATCTAGACTAGACAATTAAATCGACCTATATCGATGACAATTGTGTAATTGTATTGTCTGTTTTAGCCGCAGCTCCGTCTGTGAAAAGTAATAATAAATATTGCACATAACCAGGTACTCATTTTCCTCACTGGTACACTAAGTTATAAAAAACTCTCCCGGCGTCGGGATGTGACGACCCCATCGCCCGCTGTTGGGATAACCTCTGTCACAGCAGAGATTATTGCACCAGCGCAGTCAGTCACACTGGTGGTAGGTCTTTTGTTGCAAGAGGCCGGCTAGGTAGGTACCACCACAGTGTCAAATATTCGGCCGTCAAATAGTAGTGCTTAGGCATTACTGTGTTCCGGTTTGAAGGGCACTGTACGCTAGTGAAATTACTGGGCAGACGAGATTTAATTACCAATATCTCGAGGTTGGCAACGCGTGATTGGCACCTACTAATGGTGCTGCAAGCGCTCATAGGCTACGGCAACCACTTACCATCAGGTGGGCCTTATGCTTGTTTGCCAACTTTTAACATTAAAAAAAAAGTTGGCTATCAACCACACGATAAGAAGACATTGTACATTTTACCACCCACTTCCGATTACGACCTTAGCTGTGGTTCAGCCTCGCAGAAGGCACCGTAACAACGGAATCAAATTTCAGAGTTACGTAGTTTTTCACGGCCGGGTCTCTGCACTCGGATTCGCCCGGTGACGTTGTCAAGACCAGTAGAGCCAAGAAATTTTTCGTAGTATATACTATTTTAATTGTTAAACCCTTTCATTTAATACTCATATTGAGATATTTGTTAAAAAATATATAATCAGTCATTTCGTGGCGGCGGCCATCTTTGACTCATTTACATCAAACAGCTAAGAACACTCCCGAGTAATTCACCGTCCAAAAAAAGACTACATCAAAACCGTTTCATCCGCTCGGGCCACAGACACACACAGACACGCCTAACTTACAACACCCCGTTCTTTTTTAGTCACGGGTTAAAAATGTACTTTTTTCCTGCCTTAATGAAAAGTTTGCCTCTAGTCCCTAGTAAGAGAGAGGAAACTGCCGGATTCTCTCCCGGCAAGACACTAATTAACTGACTTAACCTCCCGGTAACCTGGCAACCGTATGTTTATAACCCTATCCTTCGTACTTGGGACATCCGGGGCTCACTTTTGGCGACATGGTTGTTTACGCAAGCGACCCGTCGACCCTGGACGTCATATCCCCCTATGGCAATGAGGATTCCGCTGGGTTTTAGTGTGTATTGCCGTGGCAGAGTCCCACACTACCACTGCCTAGTGTCATCACTACGTGCAGTGATGTGCGTAAATGCATTTTCAGCGAAAACTAAAAAAGGACGACGTTGTGGCGCAGCAGTAGCGCCTGCCTTAAACGCCACAGGTCGCGGGTTCGATTCCCGCTCGGAGCACAATATGTTTGTATTGACCATGCAAGCATATTTTCCGGTCTGGGTGTATTTGTCCTTGTCATTGTGAATGTTTCCGGACCCCCGACACAGGATATTACTATCCTAATGGGGGCCGTTGAGTGTGCAGCGTTTATTTATTATTATTTATTAAGGACTAAAAGCGAACTTTTCATTGTTGAAAAGAAATCGTATACGCACCACGGGTGAAAGGTAAGACATTCGGGTGACAATAAACCGCGGGTGAGAACGTCCTTCTTTTTTCCTGTGGTGTAATCTACTATTAACGATCGAGCCTTCCATTCACGCTTAGACAGTCTTCTTTATCCTAGCATTATTCCCGGTATTTTTTTTTACCCAGGGTCTGCTTATTACTGTTATCCGGATCTGACAGGTTACTTAGTTTTCACACGGTTGCGGAGCGAATGCCATCTGACCTCCGCAACCCTAAGATATAGTATTGTCAGATTTTATGTGATAACAACCGGGACCGACAGCTTAACGTGCTCTCCGAGGCACGTGGGTCTCACAAGGACAAACGCCTAGACCGAAACCGAAATTTTAACAAACTGCCCGAGCGAGAATCGAACCCATAACGCCACAACATTGTCATTCACATATAAGACAATACGGATAGATTATTCATAAAAATGTATTATAACAAACACGTTACGTAGACGAAGTAAAAGTGAAAACGTCTAACGTTTACATTTACGTTACGGTATGTTCGTGACGTGAATAGTGAATAATTTTTTAGTTTATGGAGAGAAATGGAGACTAAATTTGGTACGAAGTTTGGGGCTGTTGTTGTTTAGGGTAGTACACGGGTTTCACTTAGTTTTAGTTTAAAGTAACGAATTTTTTTTAAAGTTATAAGTCCCCCCACAGGACAGATACTGCTAGGACAGCCATCTTTTTTTCTTGAAATCAAAGTACATAGTGTTAAAATAAAGTATAATTGATTATTCTTTAGCATTATATTTTAAAACATATTTTTATCAACTATAAGTTATTATTTTTTTATAAGGTTCAGAGATGAATTGTTTCTATTGTCTCGCCATTTCATCACAGAAAAAGCTATCTGTGAATTCTGATGTCGTAAGAATAGACATTAAAAGTGATATTACTTTATAAAAGTGTCGTCAGTCTTATTAACTATGCACTTTGACACCGTTGTGGCGTTGTGGGTAGCGAATCTGCCTTTAGTCTCGACGGTTGCGGGTTCGATTCCCGCTCGGGCAGATGTTTATTAAAATTTCTGTCTCGGTCTGGGCGTTTGTCCGTGTGGGTCTCCCCACCGTTCCTCGGAGAGCACGTTAAGCTGTCGGTCCCGGTTATTATCAATAACATCTGATAATAATCGTTAACTCTTGATAAGTAAATTGCTCTTATCCAATGAATTACTGGTTTGCCCTTAGGGTTGCGGAGATCAGATGGCAATCGCTCTGTGTAAAAACTAGTAACCTGTCAATTCCAGATATGAGTAATAAGCAGACCCTGGGTACATAAAAATACCGGGAATAATGCTAGGATGAAGAAGAAGTCCTATTAACTATGCACGCCATTATTTTTTTTTACGTTACTAAGTTGGCAAGCAAGCATACGGCCCACCAGAGGGTAAGCAGTTGTCGTAGCCTATGAGCGCTTACAACGCCATTTGTCACTCACGCGTTGTCAACCTCTAGATATTGGATCTTAGGTCTCCTTTGCCGTGACCTTCCGAAACACACTAACGCTAAAGACACTACTGCTTTGGGATATAATATCTGACAGTGTGGTGGTACCTACCTAGCTACATGGTAAAAGTCTATAGGTGTCACTCACGCGATGCCAACTTTTATATATTGGTTCTAAGGTCTCCTTGGCCGTGTCCTTCCGAAACACACTAACGCTAAAGACACTACTGCTTTGGGATATAATATCTGACAGTGTGGTGGTACCTACCTAGCTACATGGTAAAAGTCTATAGGTGTCACTCACGCGATGCCAACTTTTATATATTGGTTCTAAGGTCTCCTTTGCCGTGTCCTTCCGAAACAAACTAACGCTAAAGACACTACCGCTTTGGGATATAATATCTGACAGTGTGGTGGTACCTACCTAGCTACATGGTAAAAGTCTATAGGTGTCACTCACGCGATGCCAACTTTTATATATTGGTTCTAAGGTCTCCTTTGCCGTGTCCTTCCGAAACACACTAACGCTAAAGACACTACTGCTTTGGGATATAATATCTGACACTGTGGTGGTACCTACTTAGCTACATGGTAAAAGCCTATAGGTGTCACTCACGCGATGCCGACTTTTATATATTGGTTCTTAGGTCTCCTTTGCCTGACTTTCCGAAACACACTAACGCTAAAGACACTACTGCTTTGGGA
The DNA here is from genome assembly GCA_023373885.1 of Hestina assimilis. Lineage (NCBI taxonomy): Eukaryota > Metazoa > Arthropoda > Insecta > Lepidoptera > Nymphalidae > Hestina > Hestina assimilis. The sequence continues at coordinate 4,605,903 of CM041767.1, read as the reverse complement.
TATAATATTTGACACTGTGGTGGTACCTACTTAGCTACATGGTAAAAGCCTATAGGTGTCACTCACGCGATGCCGACTTTTATATATTGGTTCTTAGGTCTCCTTTGCCTGACTTTCCGAAACACACTAACGCTAAAGACACTACTGCTTTGGGATATAATATCTGACACTGCGGTGGTACCTGCCTAGCTACATGGTAAAGGCCTATAGGTGTCACTCACGCGATGGCAACTTTTATAAATTGGTTCTTTGGTCTCTTTTGCCGTGACCTTCCGAAACACACTAACGCTAAAGACACTACTGCTTTGGGATATAATATCTGACAGTGTGGTGGTACCTACCTAGCTACAAGGTAAAGGCCTATATGTGTCACTCACGCGATGCCAACTTTTATATATTGAGTCTTAGGTCTCCTTTGCCGTGACCTTCCGAAACACAGTAACGCCAAAGGCGCTACTACTTTGGGGTAGAATGTCTGACACTATTGTGTTACCTATCTAGCTACATGGTAAAGGCCTACTAGTTCTTAATAATAACTCACCTGTATGGCAACTCCATCAACGGAGACGGTGATTTCGACCTTTTTACACTTCGCCGCGTCTTTTGTTTCGGATTTCTTCAACTGCTGAGTGAATTGGAGTTTCTTGATGGCATCTTTGACTACTTCGATACCCTTCGGCTGATCAACTTGAGTGCAGCCAAGGAACTGAAAAAAAAAAATATCTTTTACTTCAGACTCTTTGATCAGAGACACAGAACTAAATCTTGCGCTTATTATTTCCTGGTATTTATTACAGGGCCTATTTTTTAATCTTATCCGGATTTAACCGTTTACTAGTTTTTACCAAACCGTTTGCCATCTCACCTCCGCAAACCGAATCAGTAAATCAATGGATAAGAGCAAGATACTTATCAAGAGATAACGATTATTATCAGATGTGATAACAACCGGGACCGACAGCTTAACGTGCTCTCCGAGGCACGGTGGGGAGCGGGAGTCGAACCCGCAACCGTCGAGACTAAAGGCAGACTCGCTACCCACAACGCCACAACGGTGTCGGTGGGAACACGTCGTCGTCTGGTAACAGATTTCATCCCCATAAAAAAACAATTCAAAATAATATCCCGCAAAGCATTATGTAAATCTAAATGCTGTAAGTTATATTCTACATGTGACAAATATTTTTTCTTGTTCCTTTAAATTATTTTTATTTTCTTCTATCAAACTTTTCCTTTGTTAAAATAAATAAATTTATTTATTATTATAATATTAATTGAAATTTTACCGGCGTCGGGATGTGACGACCCCATCGCCCGCTGTTGGGATAACCTCTGTCACAGCAGAGATTATTCCACCAGTGCAATCAGTCACACTGGTGGTAGGTCTTTTGTTGCAAGAGGCCGGCTAGGCAGGTACCACCGCAGTGTCCAATATTCTGCCGCCAAATAGTAGTGCATAGGCACTATTGTGTTCCGGTTTGAAGGGCATTGTACGCTAGTGAAATTACTGGGCGAACGAGATTTAAGAACTAATATCTCGAGGTTGGCAACGAGCGAGTGGCACCTACTAATGGTGCTGCAAGCGCTCATAGGCTGCGGCAGCCACTTACCATCAGGTAGGCCGTATGCTTGTTTGCCAACTTCTAACATTAAAAAAAAATCGGTTCTTCTTCTTTTATCGAGTGGTTAGTGGCCAACCTAGTGTCAGAGTTGTTCAGGTCGCCCGTATAGGACTCTGACTTGACTTATCGACTGTCATCAAATTGATCAGCCGGGACCGACTTTTTACGTGACCTCTAGCACGGAGACGCTCAGTTGAAGCCCACTATGCGATCACCCATCTAGTGACTGACCGCGCTTAAAGTTGCTTAACCCACCGACCTTCTCAATGGCTTGAGTAAAGGAACTTATTGGAATTAAAAATAAGAATCGTATCAATTAAAAACGGTTAAATAATGTCAAGGTAGGTTCTGTTTGTTAGCGTGTTCGTAACAAATCATTGATACATTGTATTACGTAATAATTACGATCTTTAGTTTTGTTTTGATCTCATGCAAAATGTATTAAGGTTCGTGTCTTTTGTATTTGCGTGTAATTAATTGTATAATAATAAGATTAAAAAACAGGTAAGTTCGTGTCGAGCTCGAACAATAAGGTTCCGTACTGCCGTAGTAATAATAGTATTTCTTGTGCTACCCGCTTGAATTTTGAAATTAAATTTATTTTTAATTGTTAATATAGCGTCCATAGACATACATGATATATGAAAATTCAATTTTTTTTTCTATTACAGTGCAGTATAAACAAAAAAGTAATAATATCAAGTTTAATGTATAGGCCATACATACTTTATTTTTATTTTTTTATATATTTTATTAATTCTTTTTGTAGCGGCAACAGATATACACATTATACAACCCGCAGACCGACAGAAGCGATTAATAGGGTTATTTTGAGTCTTCTTCATCCTAGCATTATTCCCGGTATTTTATTTTACCCAGGGTCTGCTTATTACTCTTACCCGGATTTGACAGGTTACTAGTTTTTACACAGAGCGATTGCCATCTGACTGCAACCCTAAGGGCGAACCAGCAACTCATTGCATAAGAGCAATTTACTTATCGAGAGTTAACGATTATTATCAGATGTTATGTGATAACAACCGGGACCGACAGCTAACGTGCTCTCCGATGCACGGTAGGGAGACCCACAGACAAACGCCCAGACCGAAACAGAAATTTTAACAAACATCTGCCCGAGCGGGAATCGAACCCGCAACCGTCGAGACTTAAGGCAGACACGCTACCCACAACGCCACAACGGGTTAATACTAGGGTTCTTTTGAGTATGGAGCCTAAAAAAATAAATTCGTTTATTCGCCAAACAACATCAATAAAGCAAGCGAAAAAAAATTAATTGTTAAATAATACAATGGTAGTTATAAAATAATAATTAAAGTTAGACTTTAATAGCTCAACGGTAAAATGGCCGACTTCACTCCTTTAACGTGGAAGCCTTGGGTTCGATCTTGACGTCCTTGGGCTAGCTACGAGCCTATTTGAAGCTAAAATACTTTTTTAAAATAAAAATTCCAAATGTATTTTTAATTTAAAATGAATTTTCCAAATTGGATAATTCTGTTTTTCTTGACCTCATTGATCTCGTGTTGTACGAGATCAAAATTCCCACGGAAACGAGATCAAAGGGTTCGAGAATTTCGTATAGAAATAGTATTACCTATTGACCAAACACGGGATTAAAACTCCCACGGTAACGGGGTCAGAAGAAAAAAAGTATTCGGGCAAAGTAGGGGCGGGTCGCTTATTAATAATTCCTATTAATCTTTACTTGCATCCAACGCCCCCATTGAAAAACATCTGTGTATACACGTGCCAGTGAACACTGCGTTAGATAATAGTTCTTTATTCCTTTGTTATAAACTATTTCATTATTATATTACAAATTGTTTTTGATATCAATAACAATATTATCTATGTATTAATAAGACGTAATAGTAATAATAACGAAACTGGACATTGTTGTGGCGTTGTGGGTAGCGAGTCTGCCTTTGGTCTCGGTGATTGCGGGTTAGATTTCCGCTCGGGTAGATGTTTGTTAAAATTTCTGTTTCGGCCCATCGTGCCGTTGACTCTTGATAAGTAAATTGCTCTTATCCAATGAGTTACCAGTTCGCCCTTAGGGTTGCGGTCAGATGGCAATCGCTCTGTGTAAAAACTAGTAACCTGTCAAATCAGGATAAGAGTAATAAGCAGACCCCGGGTAGATAAAATACCGGGGATAATGCTAGGACGAAGAAGAAGTAGTAATAATACCGAAAGTGAGCTGAATCGTCTTTGAGCCCCGCCGAGCGCAGTCTTTTTTAGTGGCGGGTCTCAGTATTCGGCCAACCTGCACGTTAAGGCAAGTTTTAGAAGATTTTTTATTCCATAAAATTAAATAAGGCAAACTAAATTTTTGTTTGCGGTTACAATTTTTATTGTTCATGGGGAGGGAATCTGATATCAGATAACCAGCTTACAGGTTATGTGTGGTTACATGACAAGATAACTTCATAAGACACTTGTTACAAGAGGCCTGCTAGGTAGTTACCACCGCAGTGTCAAATATTCTGCCGCCAAATAGTAATGCTTAGTCATCACTGTATTCCAGTTTGAAGAGCGCTGTACGCTAGTGAAATTACTGGGCAGAGGAGATTTAAGAACCAATATCTCAAGATTGGCAATGCGTGAGTGGCACCTACTAATGGTGCTGCAAGGGCAAATAGGCTACGGCAACCACTCAAAACTGAAACTCAAATCATCATCAGGTGGGCCGTATGCAAATCAAATCAAATCAAATCAAATATTTTTATTCAACATAAAAAGCATTACACTTATTTGTTGAAAGTCAGATTCTACCACCGGCTCCAAAATGGAAAAACCTCTACCTGAGAAGAACCGGCGAAACAAACTCAGGGGGTTTTATCTTTTTTTATATGTATTTTTTTGAACTGATATTAGTTTACATATTATAATCACTGAAAAGCCTGGAGTGACTGTCTCATTCCCAAGGCGTGGTGTCCTCAAGGTATTCACTAATTTTATAATAGCCTTTACCACACAAACGTTCTTTGACCTTTTTTTAAATTTATTTAAAGAAAGTTTCTGAACGCTTTCTGGGATCCTATTGTAAAACCGTATACAGTTACCCTTAAAAGAGTTACTAATTTTATGCAGTCTAGTAACTGGCATTGTTAATTTATGTTTGTTCCTAGTGTTGATGTTATGATTATCACTACATTTTGTAAATTCATTGATGTTCTTATGTACATACATAACATTTTCTAAAATGTATTGAGAAGCAACAGTCAATACATTAATTTCTTTAAATTTCTCCTTTAAGGAATCTTTACAACCAAGATTGTAAATTGCACGAATAGCTCGCTTTTGCAGCACAAAAATTGTATTTACATCAGCCGCGTTACCCCAAAGTAAAATTCCATATGACATAATGCTATGGAAGTAACTAAAATAAACTAGTTTGGCTGTTTCTACATCTGTTAATTGTCGAATTTTTCTTACTGCGAATGCTGCCGAACTAAGTCTATTCGCCAATTTAGCAATATGGGGGCCCCATTGTAGTTTAGAATCTACAGTTATTCCAAGAAAAACTGTAGACTCCATAATTTCTAATACTTCTCCATTCAATATTACATTAGACTGAACTTGTCTCACATTGGGCATTGAAAATTTAATGCATTTCGTTTTTTTACTATTCAAAAGTAAGTTATTGACACTGAACCAATGAAGTACCTTAGAAAGAGCATTGTTCACTTCGTCGTAATTAATACTATGTCTTTTAAGGTTAAAAATAAAAGAAGTGTCGTCAGCAAACAATACTATTTCTTGTGCTCCTTCCACAAAATATGGTAAATCGTTAATGTAAACAAGAAAGAGAAATGGGCCGAGAATGGAGCCCTGTGGGACTCCCATATTTACATTTGTACCTGAAGATCTTTTACTGTTTACGTCGACCTTCATAATTCTATATTGCAAGTAAGAAATAAGAAGATCGAGCGCAGTGTCACGTATACCATAGTGCTTCAACTTCCTGACTAACGTCTCGTGTTGTACGCAGTCAAAAGCCTTAGATAAATCACAAAAAACACCAAGTGCATCCCGTGACTCCTCCCAGGCATCATAAATATTAGAAAGAAGTTTGATACCTGCGTCAGACGTCGAGCGACCCTTGGTAAAACCAAATTGATTTTTATGCATTAATTTATATTTATTAAAATGCAACAGCATCTGATTTAACATTATTTTCTCAAAAATTTTACTAAGAGTCGGTAACACCGATATGGGTCTAAAGTTAGATGGATCTGACGCACAGCCAGACTTAAATAACGGTATCACTTTGCTATATTTCATTAAGTCAGGAAATATTCCACACTTGACACAATCATTAAATATGGTCGCGAGATACGGTGCAATAAGATCTATAATTGAGCTTATTACTTTTACAGACATGCCCCATAAATCTGCTGTTTTCTTCATATCAATCGTTTTGAATACATTAATAATGTCCTTGGGGCTCACAAAACTGAAATTGAACTTAGTTTCACATGTTTTAACACTATTAATAAGTAGTGATTCAGCAACGGTTGGAGAAGAAATTAGTGATTCAGTTGTCAAAGCTGGAATGTCAGCAAAATACTTCTCAAAAGCTGCCGCAACATCCTGGTCTCTTGAAATATTTTTATTATTAATGTTTAAAGAAAAGTTAGTGTTGCGAGATTTGACTTTTCCAGTTTCACAATTAATCACATGCCAGGTTGCTTTAATTTTATCATGCGAATTTTTAATTTTTTCTTTAATATGTAGAACTCTAGCCGCGTTGCAAACCTGTTTAAAAATTTTAGAATACATTTTGAGATAATTGATAAAAGATACGCTATGATTAATAGTTTTTTCAGCATAAAGTTCATATAACTTTTGCCTACTTTTAAATATTCCAACTGTTGCCCATTCACCAAAAGTCGTTTTATTACCTACATAGACTGTTTTAGAAGTAAAAATATTATTAAATTCATTTTTTATTAATTTGAATAATTTATTATATGTTAAATTTGGATGGTCATAATCTTGAATGTATGGGATTATTGATAGAATATTACTTCTAAATTTCTCAATACGTTTTGTATTCATAGGAACAAACATAACTTTTTGATTGTTATTTTTAACAGTTTTTGTTTGAAATGTAACTAATTGTCCACAGTGATCAGAGGTAAGCTGATTAATTATTGATTTGCTGAGTGGTACTAGATCACTGAAAATGTTATCTATACAAGTAGCTGTCGAGTGGGTAATTCTAGTCGGCTCTAAAAATAAATTTACAAGGTTATATGATTTTAACAATGATCTGAATCGAATAGTGGTAGAAGTAATATCTAACAAATTAATATTGAAATCACAAATCAAATCAAAAATCAAAATCAAATGCTTGTTTGCTAACTTATAACATAAAAAAAATGATTACCTTAACTAAATACGCGACATGGCCCTTGACGAGAGCATCAGGCGCATGGATCCAGTTCCTCCCATTGGGAGCGCCATTGGCCTTTCCCTTTCCCTGCCAGAAGAGCAGGGTGGACATCCTGAAACAAAAGAATCATACAATGTTTTCTCTTCTTCCATAGCATTATTTGGATCTGCTTATTACGCTTATCCGGATTTGACTGGTTACTAGTTACACAATGCGATTGCCATCAGACCTCCGCAACCCTAAGGGCGAACCAGTAACTCATTGGATAAGAGCTATTTACTTATCAAGAGTTAACGATTATTATCAGATGTTATGTGATAACAACAGGGCCTGAAAGCTTAACGTGCTCACCGAGGCACGGTGGGGGGACCCACAAAGACAAACGCCCAGATCGAAACAGATATTTGTAAGATCAAAGCAAACATCTGCCCGAGCGGGAGTCGAACTTGCAACGATACAACGGTATCAGAAGCTAGTCATATTATTATGCGGCTTAAGTATGATAATAATAGAATTAAAATAATATTCATATGTTTATAAGGATGCGTGTGAATCATAAATAATATTAAATTCAAATTATTTCTCAATAATAAGCTTTAAGCATATTTCGCACTAGACGTTTCTGCACATTTTTCTTAGAAATATTATGTAAAATTTCCAATACATATATCCGTGGTAAAATCTAAAGAGTTATAACACTGTATTAGTAGAGCCATACTCTTCACAGCACAAATGGGCCAGCTCGAGCGGGGAGTTACTAACCTCTCACAGAAAAATACCGTAAAGTACAAGTAATATCAGTAGGTACTGTCGCGTTTCGTGCGATGAGTGAGAGCGACCGCTCCAATCTCCCACCCCTTCTGTATCCTTCCATTTTCCCCTTCCTACCTATCACCCCTTCTCTTCTAACCCTTGGGTAGACAACGCAAGTATCGCGTGCCTTCTTAGGTTGCGGGGACTGCTTATCGTCAGGCGGACCGTATGTTTTTTTTGGCATTCATCATTAAATAAAGAAGAAGTAAGAATTATGGGTGTCAAAAAGGTCGCGGGTAAAAATTAAGTTTTAAAATACGTCCAGTGTAAAAGTGCCTTTATAGAAATAAACACAATAATCAATAGAGTTTCGTAATAAGCAAATGATCCACGTGGAATTAATAGGGACCACGTTTTTCTTGGTTATTTTCCTTAAGTATTATAAATATTAATTGCTAACTTTTGGCCGCGGATTTGCTTGCGGATGTAAATATTTTCAATGGGATATTACATACTTCCTTATTTTTATTTTAATAGTATTAAAATTGCTAAAGTAACTCTGTCTTTTTGTCTGTCGCATTTTCACGCCCCAAATACTGCACCGATTTCTATGATATTTAGTACACAATAGACTAGAGCCTCAGAAAGGACATAGATTTTGTGAGATGTAAAGTTTAATCGTATCAGCTGTTTTGGCGTAACAAATAAATTCACTTTCGCATTTATATTAATAATCGTTAGGATTTTTTATTGCAAATTATTTCTTCGTTACCGATTCTGGAATCTGACATAAAATAATATTTTCTTCAGTCGGTTCTCAGTATAATTATTTTGAAGTCGGTTAAAAAGGGATTTAGTAAGATTTTAGGGGGATAAGGATGGATTCGATTTTTAATTTATGCGAGGGGTGTTTTCTTTTCACAGACAGACTTATTTATTCAAAACAAAAGTATCGTGAACTCAGGAACAGATGGACCTAGCAAGTTGAAATTTGTACCTGATACTGGGGTCTACAGTCCTTATTAGGTGTATAATAAAAATCAAGGTTCTGTCCAGTCAACACTATAAAAACATATGGGCGGTAAGTAGCAAAATTTACGTTAATGTTAAACTTTTTTATTTTTTGGAATTTTCCCCATATTTGTGCTGTAAGATTAGGATTGCCACCTTTTTTTCTTGGAATTAATACATTATATACATACATTGGTGATTACATGCAAGAAAAAAGTACATAGTGTTAAAATAAAATATCAAAGACTTTTTAGCATTTTTTTTTATATCATATAGGGCAAACTAGCAGATAGCTCCACCTGATGGTAAGTGGCAACTATTGCCCATGAACATCCACAACACCAAGGGGGTCGAGAATGCGTTGCCGGCCTTTGGGGAAAAGGTGTCTATATACTCGACGCTTGAAGACTTCTAAATTATATTTAAAACATATTTTACAAGGTTCAGAGAAGCTTTGTTTCTTTTGTCTCGCCAATTAATCACAGAAAAAAAATGCTGATGGAATAGACATTAAAAGTGACATTACTTATTGCCTGTATTTTTATGTAGTAAATAATTCCGAAAAACCCAGAGAAATCAATTCAAGTAAAATTCAAGTATTTTCGCGTACTTGTTCCCGTGAAATATAGAGTACAATTACCCGAATTAACGTACAATACTTTATTATAGTCTGTTAAATGTAAGTTGAACCATGCGCAGTAACACGTTTTTGGGTCACAACCGTATGCGGTATGAAGGGGGCCGCGTAACTATAGCAACGCGGCGACGCTCGACCCGATTAGTACACTCGCTCACGGTTGTTTTAGTTTTTTAATAATAAATGATTAAATATTAAATTAAAATATAAATTAGTTTTATCAAGTGTGTTAAAATTTTAAGATAATGCCTCGACCACAATCAACTTTAAGGAGACGGGAGAGAAGCATGGTATTTGATGTTTATAGTTATTTTTTAAAAGAAAATAATATACCTAATTCTCTGAATAATACTGCGGAAGGTACGAAGAAGTCTGTCTCACTATTAATAATACATTAACTTTTTTTTATATATAGGTACCTTTTTTATACTATTTATTTGTTTTATTCTATTTAAGTAATTAATAACGATAATAAATAAATAATTAATTGGATTTAGAAGAAGTAATAACTATATTATATACTTAATTCCGTTTTCCCACTTTATAAAAAATCGATTTAAATAAGACAAAACCAATATTTTTGTCTAACATTTTTGTCCATTATTGTACCTGCGCAGAAGCGGCCATTTTGGTTCAAGTTACATTTAAGGAACTTTATAAAGTGTGTGGTGGCAGCCCTATCTAAGATCTTGCTTTTAACCAAAACTGACAATTCGAGGTCATCCAGTACCCAAAAGTTTTTGGGTCGAAAACCTATATGTTAGTTAGTTATGGATAATGGTACGGTACCCTTGAGTGCGCGAGTCCGACTCGCGCTTGGCCGTTTTTATTTTTTATTATTTAGTGTTTAATAGCACATTAATGTACTTTAGGTTAGTTTTTTCTTTTCGTAAGGTCCAAAATCGTAGAGCACATAAAGTCGTGATCATCTGACATATTAAGTTATGTATTAATTGTTGATTTATCGATAAATTAATCACGATCCATCAAGGACAGTGCGTGTTGAATATCATTATAAATAATATAGACTTACCATACGAGTATACTTTACACAAAATGTCCGAAGAGTCGCTGGTCACACGCTAACTTCATCATCACTACATAGTATAAAACAAAGTCGCTTTCTCTGTCCCTATGTATGCTTAAATCTTTAAAACTACGCAACGGATTTTGATGCGGTTTTAATAGATAGAGTGATTAAAGAGGAAGGTTTATATGTATAATAACATCCATTAAATAGTGGAGAAATACTGTTATTTGAGATTTCTGGAAAGGGGAATTGTTTTACTCCAAATTTAACTCGTGCGGGCCACGGGCAGTAATGAATAAATCAAAACTGGATCCATTTTAATCATTTTTTCAGTGAATGACATAGGCTATATATTTTATACCCGTGCGAAGCTGGAGCGGGCCGCTAGTTAAATAAATAAATGCTACACACTCAACGGCCCCTATTAGGATATTGATATCCTATGTCGGTGGTTCGGAAACGAAAACATGCCTGTATATTCAATACAAACATCTGCTCCGAGCGGGAATCGAATCCGCAACCTGTAGCGGTTAAGACAGGTTCGCTACCGCTGCGTCACAACGTTGGCATTTATTTTTTATTTAGATTATCTGACGAGCTTGTGATTAACTTCATTACTAAACTATACTTAGCTAACTGAACTCGGGATTTTTTTTTTTAATAAAAATTAATGGATGGGTATATGTCGCGACGTAATTAATTTTTTGTCTTATGTTTTGGCTCTAAAAGCAAAAGGTCATTGGAGACGCAACTTTTTATAATTTGGTCTATAAAATGCAAATTGACGTTTCATAGTTTCATTTCCCGCCAATTTTATCTTATTTATTCCCCATAAAAGCAAAGATTCTAGTCATACAGCCATATTTTTTTAATGCAGACAAATAAAAAACTCGAAGTTTTCCGATCTAAAAGTTCATTGCGCATCCTTGACACTCTTGAATACCAATGCCACATTTTTATCATAAATGTTTGCAAACATTTCTTCATATTTCTTTGTATGTGATAAGCTGATGTGTCATCTTTGTATAACCAAAATATTTTTTTTTTACATGAAGCTGTGATGTTTTATTATTTATCTATATAGTTTTTGAACTATTGTCGATAAAATTTATTATGGAGATGTTTTAGGCCTTGCAGAAATACACAAGGGCGGAGTTATCTGTTATAAATATCTGTTTCGGTCTGGGTTTGTCCTTATGGGTCTCCTCTCCGTGCCTCGGAGAGCACGTTAAGCTGTTGGTCCCAAATGTTTCCGGAACTTGCAACGAGTTACTGGTTCGTCCTTAGGATTGCGGAGTTTAGATGGCATTCGCTCTGTGCAAAAACTAGTAACCTGTCAAATTTGGATAAGAGTAATAATTTTTTTTTTTTCAGAATGTGTAACGGGCGAATACTTGATCTTTTTATATCAAATAATAACTCTGCTACCTGCGAGCAACCATCGATTCCCCTGTTACCTCAAGATTGCCACAATCCACCTTTCTATGTATCTATCTGTTCTAATAGGTCATACAAGCTCATGTCATGCAAATCCATCTCTAGATTTTATTTCACTGAGGGGGATTATACAATTATTAATCAAGCAATAAATGCTATTGATTGGGATAAAGATTTAATGGATCTACCTGTTGATGCTGCTGTTGATAAGTTTTATGAAAAATTAATGGAATTATCAAGTTATACATTCCCTTGCGAACACAAAAATCTAAAAAATATCCAGTATGGTTTTCTAGGGCGTTGATTCATTTATTTAAAAACAAAGAAAATGCGTGGATTAAATGGAAGTTGTATAAAAACAAAACAGATTATAATAATTTCTCATTATATCGTCACCGATTTCACTCACTTGCAAAAGAATGCTACAACAATTACATAAAATCTATTGAAGACGGTATTGGTAAAGATATTAAAACTTTCTGGTCATTTCAAAATCGTCTTAAACAAAAGAATGGTATACCACACACTATGTTTTATAATGATGTTGAATCTGATAGCCCTGAAAATGTCTGTGAACTTTTTTCTTCATATTTTAGTTCTGTATATGAGCATTCTGACATAGAAAGTCGGGACGAAATCTGCTCTTCATCTGAAAATTCAGAAGGTGATTTTATTTCGAATGTCTATATTTCTTTAGATATGATTTTCAAAGAACTTAAAGCACTTGACGTGACCAAGGGTTCCGGACCAGATGGTTTGTCACCATTTTTTATAAAGCACACCCACAGCTCTATAAGCAAGCCCTTATATATATTATACAATAAGAGCTTGCAAGAAGGTGTCGTACCCCATATTTGGAAATCTGCTAATATTACACCTGTTTATAAAAGTGGTAGCAGAAATGATGTCACTAATTATCGACCTATTTCGATACTATCTACCTTGTCAAAGTGCTTTGAGAAATTAATTCACAATATTATATATCCTATTGTTCATAATAAAATAATTCCGGCTCAGCATGGTTTTACAAAAAGTCGCTCAACCGTCAGCAACCTCCTAGTGTACACAAATTATTTGTTTGAACATATGGACAATAAAATTCAAGTTGATGTAGTTTACACTGATATTTGCAAGGCATTTGACAAGGTCGATCACATTTTATTACTACAAAAGCTAGCCTTTAACGGAATTAAGGGCAATTTGTTACGCTGGTTATCATCTTACATCAACCGAAGAACACAAAAAGTAGTTTTAAATGGTTTTGCTTCCGGTCTAATACATGTAACATCTGGTGTTCCTCAGGGCTCCATTTTGGGCCCCCTTCTCTTTGTTATATTTATCAACGACATACATTTCTGTTTTCATAATTGTAACTATCTCTTATACGCTGATGATCTTAAAATTTATTTTCAAATTACCTCAAAAGACGATTGTGTCAAACTCCAACATGATCTGGATCGACTTTCATCTTATTGCTTAAATAATAAATTGCTACTCAGTTTAAATAAATGTAAATCTATAACTTTTACAAAAAAATTAACACCATTGACTGGACTTATTTTTTATGCAACGTACCGCTTGAAAAAGTTAATACAATTAAAGACTTAGGCATTATTTTTGACTCAAAGCTTCATTTAGATGAACACATAAATCACATTACCACTAAAGCACTACAAATGTATGGCTTTGTTGCACGAACCTCAACTTCTTTTAGTCGACCGGAAACATACCTGCTACTGTATAAATCTTTAATCCGATGTCAATTAGAATATGGGTCCGTTATATGGAATCCGATATATCAGAAATACATTGATCAACTTGAAACTGTACAACGTAAATTTCTTCGTGTTATTGACTACCGTTGCTTTCGTTCTAAGTCCTCATATAGCGAATTGTTACTCAAATTCTCTTTACCTTCATTGAAAAATAGAAGACTGCTGCTAGATCAAGTTATATTATATAATATTTGTCGTAATAAATTTGACTGTAATCAATTAATAAACCAAATATATATCAGAATACCGAACCGTCCTCAACGTAGCTGTAACGCGTTCGCTCACCATTTGTTTTTACCAAATATTTCAAAAACTAAAGCTGGTGAACGCGCGCCTCTTAGGCGAATAATGAAGGCTTATAATGACTTGTTCACCACTGTTGACATTTTTCATGTGGCACCATACAATTTCAAAAAACTAGTATTGCAACTACTAGTGGATACCAACGTTTGTTACTGAGAGTGATACTCGACGCTCTTAAAACATTATTTATGATGTAGTTTTGTTTAGCAATTATGGTATGGGAAGCGATTGTCTCTGAAAACCATTTAAATGTTTAATTTGGGGATAACGGTGTTGGTTGTACAAATACTTAATATTTAGCTGTAAGAATTTGTTATAATACGCTTTTTGTACAATTGTTTGTTATCGCAATAAATAAATAAATAAATAAATAAATTGCTGTTGGCCCTACTGGCCTTGACAGCGTAAGGACGTCATCGGAGATGGAGGCAGCGCTCCGAGCGCATTCTATACGATAGACTCACCCGACGGAGTGAGCGCGACGCGACGTGCGAAACAAAGGACCTCGTCCTCGCCGGCGAGGACGGTGTTGTGTGCGTGTCTGTGCTGTGTAAGGGGCATTTTCTAATGTAATCCTATCGTCAGGGTCTTGCAGGGTAATAAACGGACGTAATAAACGGACCCCGGAAAATACCGGAATAATGCTAGGAAGGTAAGGCAAGGGGGGATAGTTCTGTAGTATGGTTTCTTAGCCACCTTCGCGTTTCCACTTACCATCAGGTGGAGCTAAATTTAAAAAAAAAGACAACCTATTGGTTTAATTGCCTAAAACATTAAAAGATGATTGTATTGACTCTACAGACGTATTCCGATGTGTTTTTCTGGACCCCTGACATACGATATAACTACCTTAATCGTTGATGTACGTTTACTTGTTTCATACTAGCTGTTCCCGCGACTTCATGTGTGAAGAACGAATTTTAATGAGACACCTTTATTTCAATAGAAATCAATGGTTCCGACTTTTTTCGCGACAAAAGGTGGTAACTCTAAATTCCATCGATACCACCTCGATGTCTGGAAATCCACAACAGCGCGATTTAGAAGACATTTTCTTCCTCGTGCAACCACTCTGTGGAATCAACTTCCGCGGGCGGTCTTTCCGAACCGATACGACTTGGGAACCTTCAAGAGAAGAGCGTATTCTTTCCTTAAAGGTCGGCAACGCGCCTGCACGCCTTCTGGTGTTGCAGATGTTCATGGGCGGCGGTGATCACTTAACATCAGGTGAGCCTCCTGCCCGTTTGCCCCTCTTACATAAAAAAGCCCATGTTCTTTCCCAAGGTCTATATCTGTACCAAATTTCATCAAAATCACTTTAGTGATTTAGGCGTGAAAGCGTAACAGACGGAGTTGCTGTCGTATTTATAATAATTATATAATATATTGTAGAGAATCTTTCGATACCGTTGTGCCGTTGTGGGTAGCGTGTCTGCCTTATGTCTCGACGGTTGCGGGTTCGATTCCCGCTCGGGCAGATGTTTGTTAAAACATCTGCCCACCATGTCTCGGAGAGCACGTTAAACTGTTGGTCTCGGTAGTTATCACATAATATCTGATAATAATCGTTAACTCTTCATAAGTAAATTGCTCTTATCCAATGAGTTGCTGGTTCGCCCTTAGGGTTGCGGAGGTCAGATGGCAATCGCTCTGTGTAAAAACTAGTAACCTGTCAAATCCGGATAAGAGTAATAAGCAGACCCTGGGTAAAATAAAATACCGGGAATAATGCTAGGATGAAGAAGATTGTAGAGAATCTTTCAAGTCGGTTAAGAGAGCATATTCTAGTGAATTTAACTATAGTAATGTATTGTTTATAGATCTTGATAAAGCAGGTGTTATATTTATTTAACGAGATGGCAAAACACTTTTGTTTCAGAGAATTCAATTAAAATATATTATATTATACGTGATATGTGAATTATTTATGACGTATTTTGTATAATTACGAGAATCTGTTGGGTTTTTCCAGTTTATTATTTTCATTCGTTTTTGCGCATCAGATAGGTCACGCGCTTTATCTTATAATGCCATTTTGTTTTGAGTATTTTATTTATGGAGTGTAGAGGATGGGATACTTTCATGGGTGAAAAAGTGTCCAATTTATAAATATATTAGTAATTTGAAAAAAAGATAGCAAAGTTCAACTGTCACCCTCTCAAGGGCAAAATTATAAATTTGTTGTTGTTAAATACCTAATTCAAAATTAATTATATCCGCGTGATTCTTGGCTGTATGAAATCAAACTTATGCCCAACATTTTTTAATAAAATTACTAAAAAATATATTGAAGCAAAAGATATTCGCATAAATAACAATAACTTTTATTGGCCATTTGGTTGTGAATCTCTTGTGTCTGTGGTAGGTATATCGAAAAAAACCTGTATTACAATTAAATTAAATAACTTAAAACGAAACTTAAGTGAGAATTAAAAAAAAAACACTAAAATAAAAATACTAGCATCAAATTAAAATAAATAAATTAATTAATTAACTTTCGTAAACAGTTAAAAACTTAGAAGAATGTACCAGGACTACATAATCTAAGAAGAGGTTACCTTTGCACTAATTCCGAGAGCGATTCATAATTAACAACTTCAATGAATACTAATATGAATGCCCTTAAGAATACGGTTTAAATTCCTTTGTAAGTCATGCAAGTTGTATCGTTATACAAATATAGATTCTTATTAATTCATGTTAATATGACTTCTATACTAATAGGTATAAGGTTCAATTTGATTTGTATAGAATGTGTACTTAAAACGTTCTAGCTATATAAACGTCGAGTTCCGTACTTAGTACGGGCTGATACGGCGCTGGACACACTGATGCAAGTGTACGTTCATTCACACTTGTGTCTGTGCTATGTAGGGATGCGTCATTTTTTTATCGATATCGACATTTTAATAGTCTATTTTTATTCTACATTTACATTCTTGTAATTTATTATGATATATGGTAATTCTTGAATATTATAGGTATAATGTTAAATTTGAATTTAGGTAGTATAGGTGTAATATTAATAAAATAAATTTTTAAAAATAAATAATAACAATTATGTGCATGTTAGTCAGTTGATATACATATGTCCAATTATGTTTGAGCGTGTAGGTTTCGCGTGCACATTTTAATGCTAAGCTATTAAGGTTTTTAAAGCATTAGCGATTATTAACAAAAACGGATACATAAATGCATTTGAATTACTTACGGAAGCAGCAAAAATTAATCACATTTTAAACGAGTAGCTTAATATTTTAAATGTGAAAGTTTGTAAGTTGTGATGTTTGTTTCTCAATCATTCAAAGACGGCAAAGCGGATTTGGATTAAATTTGGAACACAGATAGCTTATTATCTAAATTACCACTTATAATGCTTTTTATTTCTGAAAAATATTACGTTCCTCTGAGATTTGTTAGTTGAAACTAGGTATAGATATGTTTTATGGTACATTATTTACACACCAAAGTTTAATTTCTCTCTGGAGTCAATTCTAAGGTCATCACAGACGAAGTCACAGACAGACGCCTGCATATAAATAAATTACTAAAATCTAAACCTAAATGAACACTAAACATTACTAATGTTTAATTGCCAGATAAATTGCAAGGTCGTGAGAAATATCGAGAGTCGATAAAACGTTTGTCGCTTTCATAACGTTGCTCACACGGACATGGCCGTTTTGTAGGCCCAAGCTATCCTTTGACTTGTGCAGGAAAAACTAGTGATAAGCGGAATCTACTACATCTGAGTAGCTACAAACAGTTATTTATCTTAATAACCGACGAATAAAAGCTATAATTGTATGTTCAGTTTACGTAATAGGGTTGTTTATTGTAATTTTTTTTGTTATGAAAATATTTTACGGAATTTAAGACGAAAATGATTTTAATGATTGCTGTCTACGTTAAGTATAAATGTTGTTAGGGTCCTGTAATTTAAGAAATATTTACCAGAATTTTATTTTCAAAAAATAGGTTTATTTATGTGGTTTGGTTTTTATTATTTTTGAAAATAAATACTTCAAAATCAATTAAGGTTAACCCAGGCAGGTAATCAGAGAACCATATACTTAGAATCTTTAATATTATCTATCCGAACAGTTGTTAAGAAATGTTAAATTCTGCCTCAAAACATTGAAACGTTTCAAAGTTTTTGATAATCCCATCCCACTTTTCGTAATCCCACCCATCTTTACGGGATAAAAAGCATCAATTCATTCATCCAAACATAAATCCATTCTCACCAACTTTCATTTATAATATTAGCAGGATAATAATAAAAAGACTATTTTTAAAACAGATATTTCCTGGAATCATTGTTGATAGATAAGCGAGTTCTCAGTATTCATTAATCAAAATAAAAAATGAATGGAAAATAAATCAGCAGTATAAAATACTAGCTTTTGCCCGTGATTTCGTACGCGTGATTAACGACGATAAGACAACTTTATTGCAATAAATGGTTCCCGTTACAGATTTTACCCACTTCAAGTTTTTTTCTTATATGTCCTTCTTCGAACTCCAGTTTTTTATAGCATAATTCATCAAAATCGGTTCCGGAGTTTTGGGTACTTTCAAATTTATAATAATCTTATCCAGGAATCCAAAAAAAAAAGATAATTATATTATATAAGTATAAAGTTAAAAAAGCGGGTACTTTTGTTAACTGTTTAAAGTCAGCTGTTAAACTTTTATTTGGAAAAACGATACAATTGTTTTAGGATCCCCATTTCTTTCTAGAAACGGATAACGTCAATTTTAAGTCACACTATTTTTTTAAAGTTAATTCTTTTTGCTGCTGTTTGTCACAATTACGTTATGATTTTTAGAAGTAAATTTTATCGATAAATTATTGTTGTGATTTTTTTAGAAGAACATTTTATCGATATATTTTGAATTTGCGTCACTTATTTATTATTTTACATTTGTGTATTCTTATACAACGTTGCGTCATATTATACTGCTTTTTAATTAAAAAGACACGCAAAAAAACAACTTTTCTATGTATTTATTATTTTCAAAAAACCGTCGTATCTAATCATCAGCTATTTTATTCATTAAGTAAAACTATTTTTACTTTAAGTATTTTATAGGTTTAACATTCATACATACATGAATACTACTACATATCTGAAGGGAGTTAGCTTGTGACTTGTAACAAAAATAAATACTTTTTTTGTTTTCTCAAGGCGGTTGGCAAGCAAGTATAAGATCCGCCTGATGGTAAGCAGTCACTGCAAGCTATGAACGCGCGCGATACTTGAAGTATCATATGCGCGATTACAAGGAATAGGAGGAAAGGGAAGGGAACAGGAGATTTGGAAATTTTTGGTGGGAGAATGGGTCCACTACTAAAATTAAAACTAAAACTGGTAAACACAATAGACAAAATCTTCTCGCACCTTGTACCGCGCGGACGCTTAGAAAAAAACAAAACGCCTCTCAAACTTTTTATGTACAATTACCAAGAAGCAAATCCTTACACTATAAAGAAGTTGTGTTTAGCTAATTTAGTCTTTATTTGTATAAACATATGTTAAAAGAAAAGATTTGTTTATTATAAGGAAGGAAAACAGCTTAGATATTGTTAAAATTATTAAAATCTCAAAATCTCACATACTTAATTACATTGTCATTAAAATCAGGGGCGTAGCTAGCGCCTTATCTAGGCTTTGCCACCCATACTTTATAATAAATTATTGTATAGTATTTCGGGTAATTTTTTTTTTTTTTTGTTAGAAGTTGGCAAACAAGCATACGGCCCACCTGATGGTAAGTGGATGCCGTAGCCTATGAGCGCTTGCAGCACCATTAGTAGGTACCACTCACGCGTTGCCAACCTCGAGATATTAGTTGTTAAATCTCGTTCGCCCAGTAATTTCACTAGCGTACAATGTCCTTCAAACCGGAACACGGTAGTGCCTAAGCACTACTATTTGGCGGCAGAATATTGGACACTGCGGTGGTACCTACCTAGCCGGCCTCTTGCAACAAAGACCTACCACCAGTGTGACTGATTGCACTGGTGGAATAATCTCTGCTGTGAATAATGGTGCTGCAAGCGCTCATAGGCTACGGCATCCACTTACCATCAGGTGGGCCGTATGCTTGTTTGCCAACTTCTAACATAAAAAAAAAAAAAAAAATGTCATACACTGAAAAAATGATTAAAATCGATCCAGTAGTTTTGATTTATTCATTACTGCCCGTGGCCCGCACGCGTTAAATGTAATTATTTACGACATCACATTAGAAACCTCAAAAATACCAGTATTTCTACACTATTTAATGGATTTTATTATACATATAAACCGTCCTCTTCAATCACTCTATCTATTAAAAAACCGCGTCAAAATCCGTTGCGTAGTTTTAAAGATTTAAGCATACATAGGGATATAGGACACAGAAAGCGACTTTGTTTTATACAATATAAAGATTTAAAGTCTATATGTAAGTATACAAATCTTCAAAGATAACATTTTATGATATCATGTTTAAAATGGTATTACAACATAACATAAACGAGGAAGTTTTGAAGAAAAATAAGTAAGCTTTTAATTTATTACTGACTTTGATTTTCCTTGTGAATAAGTCATAAATAAGTCAAAAAACCCACCAATTTCTATTTTTATTTATATTATAAATGTGATCTTTTGTGTGTTGTTGTTAGGATAGTTATATCCTGTGTCGGGGGTCAGGAAACATATACAAGCACAACCACTCACTTCCCATAGAAATAGAAGACATAATTTATTTCGTTTCACCCTACACCACCTTTTTTATTCTGTTCCACCCCATGCCACCTCACCTTACCGCATGCCACCCCATTCCACTCCAATAATGTCACTAGCGTGATAATAAAAATGATCACTAAAAATTTATCTCTTACCAAAAATTGCATCTAAAGTGACGACTTTCACTTCAAAATAACCGCAAATCGAAATGGAGCCTGCGATTATTATGTACTCTAGAATTACGTAATTATGTACGTAGCTTTTAAATTTAATAGGAAGAATAGCTACAAGCTAAATAGACTTCTATTACATATATTTAGGGGTGGTTTTAGATTGTCTTTAACTTTATGAGTCAGACTTGTTTAGTTGGTATGGGTTCATGACATTTTGTTATGAAACTTTGAAAGTTCAGTTCAATGGTTCAAAGTCAGTATAAATAGTTCATTTACTTGTGTTATTTTGTCTGTTTGTGACAATTTTAGAGGTGCACTGATTTAGATGATATCTGGAAATCAGTTTTTAGCTTTATAAGTATACATGTATTCGTGATGGGATCTGCTCGTGTGTTGTACCGATTTTTCATTATTGCACATAACCTTAATTCTTTGTCTAAAATATGAGCCGAAACAAACATACAGGCAGACAGATATAAAATTTTAAAATTGATTTTTTAATGTAAATACCGTTTATACTTTTATATGCATTTAGTGAAAAGCTGTTAATTTGGAATTACAAACAGTCACTTCAATTTTATTTATTTGTTTAGATATAGATTGCGTCTGGGGAAAGCCTCAAGAAAAGGGTAGGCTTTGAAAGAAGTTTGTGTTGTCAAAAGACACATGTTTCAATCGGTGAAATTGTGCTTGTGTTTGTATGTTTTTAGACCCCTAACACAGGATTTAATATCCTAATATGGGCCGTTGTGTGTGTCACTTTTATTTTTTTGTTTTAATTTAAGTTAAATGGAATAGAGATCCTCATTAAAACATCTATTTTTAATTTCCGTTTAATTACTTTTTTGTAAATAGTGCGCAATTTTCCGATGACATCTTTAGCAGTTGTTTGGCCTCGCAGGAGGCACCCTTAGTACTGAATCAAAGTTGAGCTCCCGTGATGGCTGTCTCTTTTTAACGGCCGGGTTTCAATACTCGGACACCGAGTGACGCTGTCAAGGCCAACAAGGCTAACAGCAATACACGTGCAGACAAAAATGGCAATCACCGCGAGACAGAGCTAGCTTAAATATTGTATCTAATATCAAGGATAGACTGAATAATATCTAGATTTTAAATGCAAGCGGAACACGTCTAAAGAGAAAGGTATTGTATTATAGCATTTTCCCACGACTTTGTTCGCATAAAGTAAGTAATTACATGTCCATTTCTTTTAAATTACTTTAAGCAGAGTAAGATTATCAAATTATTAGATTGCAGTTAATATTGGTTAGTCAAATATTATACGACTAAGCAGTAGTATCTTCGGCACTACTGTGTTCCGGTTTGAAGGGCACGGTAGGCTAGTGAAATTACTGGGCAAAGGAGATTTAAGAACCAATATCTCGAGGTTGGAAACTTGAGAGTGGCACCCTCTAATGGTGTTGCGTTGCGGCAACGGCTCACCATCGGGTGGTTCGGATGCTTGCTTGCCAACTTAGTAACATAAAAAAATCTGTTTTAGTCTGGGTGTTTTTCCTTGTGAGTGTCCCTATCGTGCCTCGGAGAGCACGAAAGAGTTACTGTTCCACAATTTGAGTTGCGGAGGTGAGATTGCAATCGCTCTGAGTAAAAACTAGTAAACTATTAAATTATGATAATAAGCAGACTCTGGGTAAATACTGAGAATTATGCTAGGCAGAAAGAAATAAATAATTCTATAGTAAATAATAATAATAATAAACGCTAAACACTCAACGGCCCCCATTAGGATAGTGATATCCTGTGTCGGGGTTTCGGAAACACAAACCATAAGAACAAACACACCCAGACCGGAACATGCCTGTCTGGTGAATACAAAGAACAGCCCATAAGGAAGTAAATAATATTGAAATTAGTCACAAATATTAAATTCCCACGTCTAAGGTCAAATAATCCCGATATCACTTCCAAGTACCAGTTCTGAGGCAGTGAATGACATCAAATGATCTGTTTATTTATAGATACAACCGTCCCGTCTGTACCAGGGCACGAACTTCGATTAGCACAATTCGGTATGACCTGACCACTCTGACCTCGCGTTAGGGACTTTGGACGGCGGGATTATATGTCAGTCAGGGTCAGCTTTGATAATGAAATGTGGCACGTATTTGATTAATATTCTTTAATAGATTTGTGAGTATTTTGTAGAGTTGTTTTGTCGTATAGTTTTGTTATGTTATGACGGTTGGCAAACAGGAAAACGGTCTGCTTGTAGCGACATCTACATGCCACACGATGTAACTCGATAGAAAGACAAAATTGTCACATTTCACATCAAGCTACAGCGACACCTACATGGTATACTACGCAACGATATGGACCAATAATCATCGCGATCCTAAATCGCGCTATCAGAGTTTCCTACGACCATCACCTATATCTACAACTTTCCAACGTAAGTCGCAGGGCTTCGGTCCGCCGGGCAATATCACCCGCCTGGTCGGAGGATCCTTCCGTTGTGTTGGAGGTTCTCAAATCATACCTCCTTTTTTCTTTTCGGAATGTGTTGCTGTTGGCCCTACTGGCCTTCACCCGACGCGACGTGCGAAACAAAGGACCTCGTCCTCGCCGGCGAGGACGGTGTTGTGTGCGTGTCTGTGCTGTGTAAGGGCATTTTCTAATGTAATCCTATCGTCAGGGTCTTGCAGGACGTGCTTAGGACGCCTTACTTTTGTCGGTTGGTTACATCGGTCTGTGTAGATACAATCATGATCCACAGTCACCTCAATCTTTGTAGGAATATTTACTATATGTTCATCCATTCATAGACTGAGAACGGCTATATCTACTTAGCTTAGTGATCGTTTAATTGGTAAGGAACGCACCTAAAAAGTGGGATGTTAAGTTTAGTATCCCGGCGTCGGGATGTGATGACCACATCGCCTACTGTTGGGATAATTTCTGTCACAGCAGAGATTATTCCACCAGTGCAATCAGTCACACTGGTGGTAGGTGTTTTGTTGCAAGAGGCCGGCTAGGTAGATACCACCGCAGTGTCAAATATTTTGTCACCAAATAGTAGTGCTTAGGCATTACTGTGTTACGGTTTGAAGGACACTGTAGGCTATTGAAATTACTGGGCAGAGGAGATTTATACCAATATTTAATGGTGTTGCAAGCGCTCATAGGCTACGGCAACCACTTACCATCAGGTACCCACTTGTTGTTTGTCAACTTGTTACATAAAAAAACTTGTGTATGTATGTGTGGCTGGGTATCTGTGTCTGTCTTTGGTTTCGTAAAAGCCAAATGGCTGAACTAATCTAGTTTTTTTTTTTTTTGTTGTGGGTAGCGAGTCTGCCTTTAGTCTCGACGGTTGCGGGTTCGATTCCCGCTCGGGCAGATGTTTGTTAAAATTTCTGTCTCGGTTTGGACGTCTGTCCGTGGGTCTCCCCACCGTGCCTCGGAGAGCACGTTAAGCTGTCGGTCCCGGTTGTTACCACGTAACATCTGATAATAATCGTTAACTCTTGATAAGTAAATTGCTCTTATCCAATGAGTTACTGGTTCGCCTTTAGGGTTGCGGAGGTCAGATGGTAATCGCTCCGTGTAAAAACTAGTAACCCGTCAAATCCGGATAAGAGTAATAAGCAGACCCTGGCTAAAATAAAATACCGGGAATAATGCTAGGACGAATATGAAGAAGAATTAATATTTATTTTTATTGAATACCTTTAAATCTGCTTCTCTTATCTTATTACATGTGAACAAAAAAAAAAGGAAACGAATCTATGGTCTATGTACCGTAAACAATAGTTCAAAGGAGGTCGGTTACCTCAGACTTGAAGCTTATATAACATGAGAATATGGTTGAATTGAAATCACAATAGGTATGTGCACATATACATCTAACCTCAAAACTTGACAAATTGTAAGATTTTTCTAAGGGTCGCGACCCTTTTTGTGGTTCGATTCCCGCTTTGAGCATATGTTTGTATTGACCATACAGGCATGTTTTCTGATCTGGGTGTGTTTGTTATAGTCTTTGTGTATGTATCCGGACCCCCGACACAGGATATAAATAGTTATATCCTGTATCCTAATGGGGGCCGTTGAGTGTGTAGCGTTTATTTATTAGTTTCTCCTCCTACATATGCATGTTTTTATTTATTGTACATTTTATTTGGTGGTCAAATGACTCCACCTTATGGTAAATTGCAGTCAATCGAATGAAAATAAAAAATTGTCCCGAGTGAATATTTAACCTGTCCATGTATTTCTAAGTTCAACAGCCACTAAGATATCTTTCATCTTAAAAGATTTAAATTAAATATACTCCCACGTATTTATTATCTGTGAACAATGGCGTCATATTCACATAGGACTTATTATTAACCTCTAGAACGTACTTCTAATTCTTCTTGGTCTTAAATTATTAGTTATAGTTGTATTTTTAACACAAGTTGAACATAAGTTTTTTAAAGTATAAAACCACAGGCGTGGTTCATCAGTATTCATTTTGAATCAAACTAAGCTAACGATAGCCTGGAGCCTTTATAAATATTACTCTTATTAACAAACATCAATTACAAACATCTTCCCGAGCGGGAATCGAAACCGCAACCGTTGAGACTAAACGCAGACTTGCTACCCACAACGGCACAATGGTGTCCATCCCATCCCGAAAGTATAAACGGCAAAATATTAATCATCAAAATCTGTTCACAACCGTCAAAGAAACGACGTCACCAATTAAATAATAATATTAATGTTTTATTTCAGATATAAAATCCTTACATTTGTTAGTTATAACTTTCTTATAGTATTATGTTAGTATATATTATGTCAACCATGAGATAAATGAACATTATTTTGAAATTGAAAATAAAGTATTAAATATAATTTGAATGATATTAATTTTATTGTATATAAAAATTAATTTGTATATAAAAAAAAATTAAATTGACTAAAATATATGGAATTACAATATTAAAAATGAAAATTATAAATTTATTGTTAGAATTAAAAGCCCTATTAAATTTCTTATGTTGAATCAACTTTCAACTTGACCAGTGATTACCCTGACCCAGTGATATTGAAAGGGACAATCAAAACGATCTGCAATTACCTTCAGTATGGTATTTAAATGGAAACGTAAATGAAGAAAATATCTAAATAGAGCGATAAGAACAATATGCGTCTAAATTATGTACATGCGTATGACATTTTGTCACAGACGTCATAAGCTAGTTAGCCGTTAGCCTCTTAACTAAGCTTAGCTAAGTTTATATTAAAGCTAGTTAGCCAAGCTATTTTTTTTTATTTGGAAAGTAGGGCAGATGACTGTACTCCACCTGATGGTAAGTGGAAATAAAGTCCAAATACGAAGGCGGCTAACAGAGTTGCGGAATGCAACCGTGTTAGCCACCCTTGCCCTGCCTACCCGCAAGATGCCTCTTCACGCCTCGTTTGAAGGAGAACAGATTGTAGGAAGGAGGGAACACGTGAGCCGGCTATGAGTTCCACTTTTTGGAAGCACGATAAAGAAAAGAATTGTCAAATGTTAATGCAGCTAACCGGTTAAATTAGCTAAGCCGATCAGCTAGCTAGCTAGCTAATTTAGCTAATTTTTTTAGCCGGCTTGGCAGGCCTAACTGTACAGCCCTATATAACATTCCGAGGATGGAACTTTCTCGAACTTCTGTTCCGCGCTATATAAGCGGGCCAGCGAGTCGATAACCTCCCTCCCGATGACGTCCCAAGTCTAGGCTCGACCTCGCAGGAGGGGCCCTTGGGACGGATTCAACTTGTGCCCCGCGTGGCAGTCCATCTTTTACCGGCCGAGGTCTCCAGACCCGGCCCCCACCGGTGACGCTGTCAAGGCCACTAGGGCCAACAGCAATGGACACTCAGAAAAGAAAACGATAACGTCATTCAGTTTTGAGCAACGAGCAAAGAAGCTAGAAGCGATAGAAGTGATCAAGTGGAAAACCTCGGCTATCCTTCTGAAAGACAATTGACCTGTAATTTGAAGGTACTGTTGGATCGCATTAAAGTCTCGATGAGAGCCATCAGGTGTTTTAATGCAAATCTTCAAACATATGTACGAGGATTGCAAATTTTTACTACCCCATTTTGAAGATTATCATAGTCTACAAAAGCGAGATAATTAGCAACGTATTTGTATTAAATTGTTAAATTAAAACTAAACAATTCAACAGATGAATCAATTTATTACAAAACTCGCTTACAAAATAAAAAAAAAATCATGTCGAGGTCGTTATACTTACACTAATTCAATTAAATCAAGAATTTAGTAAACGCCGCAAATAATCATCACTTTCAGATTACATCTTTGTATAATGCAATAAAAAGACTTGGACCGTGGAGTGCTAAAAAAATTATAAAATACCTTACACGCCTTCTCAATTTGTTTACACCACCAAGTTGGCAAGCAAGCATACGACCCACCTGGTGATAAGCGGTTGTCGTAGCCTATGAGCGTGCGCAACACCGTAGGTGTCACTTACGCTTTGACAACGGTAGATAGACTGAATCTCTTTTCGCCAGTAATTTCACTGGCTACAGTATCCTTCAAACCGCAAAACCTTAATGGAAAACTACTGTTTTGCGGTAGAATATTTGACATGGCACTGGTATATAGCCAAGTTATTGCAACAAAAGACCTACCACCATTACAATAGATAAATAAAGAATATAAATGATAGATAAAAGCATTACCCTCAAAGTCGCCAATCAGGATAGTAATATCCTGTGTCGGGGGTCACACAAACACAAGCACAGCCCTTATGACGAGAGCACACGCTTCAATAAATAGCCTATTTAATGCGTTTTATAAAATTTCTTCTGTGAACAAACTGACCCCCATTAAGATACTAATATGTGTCGGGGGTCCGGAAACATACACAAGAACAAGGACAAATACACCCAGACCGGATACATGCCTGTATGGAACCCACAACCCACAACTTTAGCCATGTTCGCTGCCGCTGTGCCACAACGTCGTCATAACCGAAACGAATAACAAAAGGCCGTTTACCTCGAATCTAACTCGGCGACAGTTCCCAAGTCATTACAACAATGGAGGGCGTGATTTCTTTCACTTTTGACCTCAAACGTTCGCCATTTTCGATTCGCCATCTTGCTTGAACTTTTAAACCGTTCAGCAAAACGGATTATATTAAAAAATAATTTTATAGACACAGACTTATTATATATAGATAGGTCCTTCCATACAAATAAAATGTCAAAAACATATCAGACCCGCTGGTGCTCCTTTGTAAAATCAACATTATCAAATTAATTTGCCATTATTCTTGCGTTAGTGTTAAATTTACGAAGGATTGTGTTAATTTTTACCGTCGTCGTGACGTGACGACCCCATCGCCCGCTGTTGGGATAATCTCTGTCATAGCAGAGATTATCCCGCACGGCAGTGTCAAATATTCTACAGCAAAACAGTATGGTCTTTGGCGTTATATAAATTATCTCTGAAATCACTATCCTAAACGGGGACCGTTGAGTGTGTAGCGATTATATTACAAAATTTCAGTTCTTTATTTTTTAATTAGATATAGTAAAAAATCAAAATATTATCTACGCTAAAACAAGTCTTTATATCTTAAAAGTAATAGTATGAACAGGATATCCCGAAGGTCGTAACGGTGGCAACACTGACGATATGTCAGAATCGTGAACGATGCTGATTTTATCTGAGATTCCGAAATGTTTGAAACTAGCTTCTGCCAACGGCATCGTCTGCATAAGGACGTCAATACAAAACTTTGACACCCATCCAGCCAATCATCCTAAACCCAGGGACTAAAAACTGATTTTTCTCACAGTGTTGGTTTTAAAATGCAAAGAAGCATTAAGATATTTCGAAATTCAACAATTAAGGGGGTAAAAACGGGGTTGAAAATTTGTACTGCAGGTCCGTCATTATAGAAACTAGAAGCATAAAACTTTGTTTTTGACGAGCAAATAAATATAAAGAAATACGTATTAGGTTGAAATGATTCAAATTTTGTATAGAATCCTTGTTTACGCAATAGAAGCCGCTAGCAGGAGCTAGTATTTTATATAGGATAGGTAAAACTACTTTCACATCAAGAGAAGTCTTTTCCCACCAGTAAAAAAAATTGGGAAACTTCTCTTTGATCGTTCTTTGCTATAGTGGGAAGTTTTTGTCCAGGAAAGGCGATTGGTATCCCGCAATGGGGAGGACAAAATCTTAATTAAGGGCCTAGTGAGGAGCAAAATGACCAGTTCAAAATGAAGTTTCAAAACAAGGTTTGCTCCTATCTCGCTATGCCCATGTATCCCACCAAGGGTATTGCTATGAGTTATGACTTAGCCCACACATAACTGGCTTTAGGAATTAAAGCCAAACTATGTCTAGGCCGTGTATTCGCTAACATGTCAATATGAAGCTAACAATGAAAATAAACACTTGCATCGTAATTATACGAATTGAAAACGACTTAAGTACATATAACATGCTATACGAAAAATATACTTTATTGTTACGATATCAGAAGTGCGGATTAGATTGATTTGTATTGTCATAGAGACACTGAAAAGTATAGGTTTTGGAATGACCTTGAATAAATTTTTTGTTTATATTTTCCGATAAAAAACCTAGACTTAGACATAGCTACAAAAGCCTTAATTATCTTCTATATTATGTGCATGTAATATTTTTTATTATATTGATGAACAGTTAGCTTTCAGTCCCTGGTACGAGGGAGCAAAGTGCCCGATTCTCTCCTACATAAGCAGGGCCGGATTTAGAGATCTAGAGGCCTCAGGGCAGCAAAGGATTGGAGGCCCCTGGCCCCAAATTATTTTCCAAATAGAATGTTTTTTTTTCAGTCACTTTTCTATTAAGTATATAAAGCTTAAGACGTTAAATGCAATTCGAAATGTTGCTAATTTAAGTGCCATGACATTGACGATATATCAAGAGTAATGACAAAAATACGCGCCATTTTTATCAAATTACGTAAATATAACGTCAAATAATTTGTCACACTGTAGGCAACTGGTAAGTACGCTTTCCACTGATGTATTGTGCGTGATACATATGTGTATTTGTGTAATGATCTTTTTATTTAGCCTGGGGAAGCTGACTACTCTACCTTATGGTAAATAGCATATGGATAATGCCATTGCAGCACAAACACGCAAACAACACCGTCTTCGCCAGCGAGGAAGAGGTCTCTTGTTTAGCATGCCACGACGTCCTCACACAGTCGGGTGAGTGGCACTGTTAATGCTAAGACTAGTAGGCACCAATAGGTATATCTTTTTTATGTTAATTTGTAGGCAAGCAAGTATACGGCCCACGTAAAGCGGTAAGCGGTTGTCATAGCCTATGAGCGCTTGCAACAACATTAGTAAGTGCCACTCACGCGGTGCTAGCCTCGAGATATTAGTTCTTAAATCTCCTTTGCCCAGTAATTTCACTAGCGTACAGTGCTCTTCAAACCGGAACACAATAATGCCTAAGATACTAATGCTTTGCGGTAGAATATTAGACACTGTGGTGGTACCTTCCTAGCCGGCCTCTTGCAACAAAAGATCTACCATCAGTGTGACTGATTGCACTGGTGGGATAGTCTCTGATATGACAGAGATTATCCTAACAGCGGGCGATGGGGTCTTCACGTCCCGACGCCTTATCTAAAAGCCATCATCAGCGTTTAAGGCAGTTTCCATTGCGTCATAACAATCGTCAAATGTTCAAAACCCTTCCATTGTTAATTTTCAGCACATTTGATGCATGGGAGCAAAAAGCATTTTATATTATGAGTGACGAAAAAATTAACAAAAAGATTTTGTACTTTTAATGGCTAGTTATTATTGTTTGTTGTAAATGGTCTTTTTTAGTCTTTCATAATTAAGTCTCATAGTTTTTGCTGGTAAAACCAAGTTTCTTTGGTTCGAGATTCTAGGTATTGTTGTACCCTTCATGGTAGGGTGACCAGGTGTCATTAGTTTATGGGATTTTCCGTTTGTAACCGACATCAAAAATATGGTTTTCAGATCGTTTCATTTTTTTTTTTATAAAGAATACTAGCAATGTTTTTTCAAGCCATTACATTTGTGCTAAAACATTCTAAAGTTAACAGTTACAAAGGAGGTTTAAATATAATAACTAGCAGGCCCGGCAGACTCTGTCTTGCCCCGAAAAAAGTGGGCGACCAATAGCAGCATTGAGTCTAATTGTGAACAGAAGTGTCATCGGTGAAAATTAATGATTTTACTAATATCGCTATTAAAAAAAAGGGATTCATGGTAAAGGGTGCAAATTTAGGCTTGTTTGTATTTTTAATGTGGCATTAAATAACTAAAAATCATTAAAACAAAATTGTTCATAAAAATCACTTAAAAACCTAATTTCAGACTTACTGGATGTACGGTTTCGGAGGAGTATGGTAACTAAAAATGTGACACGAGAATTTTCGCGAAACAAGCATGCGGTCCGAATGATGGTAGGTAGTCACACTGAACGACAACAACAAATTTCCAGACCGAGACAGATGGACGAAAATAAGCAATATCATGTCAACACACACGAATCATTTCGAGAAAAACGCGTTTGAAAATTTTGAACAACTTTCTTTATAAGTTTTTTTTATGAATTTGTCAAGTTTTTCGCAATTTCAGATTTATTTAAGTTAGTTTATTTATTTTCACAAAAAATAAGTATACAAACTGCATATTTTGTATATAATATAACCCAAAATGCTTAACATAATACATAAATTGCATGATTAAAAAATGTTTTTTTTTAATAAATTTTAAAGCTTAAAACCCTACAAATATTAAAGAAAAATGTTCTTCAGCCGTTTACCAATACTTCTGCATATATAACTCAGTTTTTTCAATGTTGTGGGTTGACATGGTATTGCTTATTTGCGTCCAGATATAAAATCAATGCAAATATCCATCCCAAACGGGAATCGAACCCACGACCGTCGAAACTAAAAGCCAAGCTCGCTACCAACACGTCTCACGAAGCTTTGTAACAATAAAAGTGGTTCATAAAGCACGTTAAGCTGTCGGTCCCGTTTGTTATCACAGTCTGATAATAATCGTTATCACTTGGTAATTTACGACCTTAAGGTTATAGAGTTGAGGCGGCATTCGTTTCGTGTAAATAAAGCTTTATTTTTATATATTTTATTGTTATAACTTATAAGTGTTGTAAGATAATGTATATTACTAAGAATACTGACAATTAAGCGTAGGGTTACCAGGCTTTGCATCTTTTACTATGATATTAAAGATATAAACAAGACATGGCCATGGCAAGATTTACCGGCGTCGGGATGTGACGACCCCATCGCCCGCTGTTGGGATAACCTCTGTCACAGCAGAGATTATTCCACCAGTGCAAAGACCTACCACCAGTGTGACTGACACTGGTGGTAGGTCTTTGTTACAAGAGGCCGGCTAGGTAGGTACCACCGCAGTGTCCAATATTCTGCCGCCAAATAGTAGTGCTTAGGCACTACTGTGTTCCGGTTTGAAGGGCATTGTACGCTAGTGAAATTACTGGGCGAACGAGATTTAAGAACTAATATCTCGAGGTTGGCAACGCGCGAGTGGCACCTACTAATGGTGCTGCAAGCGCTCATAGGCTGCGGCAGCCACTTACCATCAGGTGGGCCGTATGCTTGTTTGCCAACTGCTAACATAAAAAAAAAAAAACATGGCCATGAGCCATGATTTTCTCAGCACAAATAGGCTGTTTATATCCCTTGGGTTGGCAGCGCGTGTGTGTTACTTCAAGTATCGCGCGTTTAGTCACTTAAACTGTTGATTTTTACATCTTTGGATTCAACATTTACAATTTCTTTTCTCCGGTCCTTGTTTGTTACTTTTTTTTACAAAAATTATAGGCAGGAGCCTACGTGCACACTAGGTGAGCCAGTACCTAAATTTCTTCATTTTATCCAGTGGTTAGTGGCCAACCTAGTGTCAGAGTTGTTCAGGTCGCCCGTATAGGCCTCTGACTTGACTTTTCAATCATAAAATTGATAACAGACGGGACCGACTCCGTTAAAATACCACTATACGATCACCGATCTAGTGACTGACTGCGCCTGAAGTTACTCCACCGACAGTTTACCGATCAATCAGCGCAACCGGCTATGACGTCTCATACAACCGTTCGACCGTTCGTTAATAAAATAATAAATGTGAAAATTTGTATGTAAGATGATTTTATGATCATTTTATTAGTACAAGGGCCATGCTCCTCATGGCCGGTTCGACCGGGCCAATGCTACCCTCACAGAAAATACGCGCAAAGTAACAGTATCAGTAGGTATCGTTCGTTTCGTGCGATGAGTGAGAGCGCCGAGGGCTTTATCTCATACTCCCTCTGTTTTTATCCTTTCTCCTTTCTTCCCTCCTATTCCTCGAGTTGGTAACGCGCAAAGGATATTTCGAATATCGCAAGCGGTAATAGGTTACGCTACGCATGTGTTAGATTCCATTATTTTCTATATTTAATGTAGTATTTTAAATATATCTAATATTGTTTAAAGTTGTTGTATTGTATAACTTTTTATTTTTCTACCGTCATATTTGTATGTAATCTGACTATAAAAGGGACGATGTCTTGCTCGAGAATATAGTTCTTTGTTATCATTCGACCATAGTGGTAACTCTGCTGGATTGTGTAAGATAACTACTTAGTATTTGCAATAGTGGTAACGCTGCTGGATTGTATTAAGATAAGTACTTTATTACTTGTAATTCATCGTATTTAACTTATATTTTATTGTTGCCCTGATTGCTGTGTAAAGAATATATTTTAAAAGAAGAGCTGTTGAGTTTCTTGCCGATTCTTCTAATCAGAATCCACTTTCCGAATCGGTGGTAGATTCATTTAATGTCTATATCAAATAATAAGACAAATAAAAGATATTTTGAGAGAATATATATTTGGTCATTATTTCACCTTATATTCAATAAATACATTACAGTAAATACTAGTTCTTTTAATAAATAGCTAATATCTTAAATGTCCTTTCATTAATATATAATTGCTGCCCACATATAAACAATAATAATTTTTATATTATTTTATATAATATATATTTTTAATATCTACCCTATACAAAATCTCACACATGCTTGTTTGCCAATCGTCATGAAATAAAAAAAAATTGGATTTTTGTATGTATGGAGGTTTGTTATTCAATTTTAAAGGCGTTCTGCCGCCAAATAGTAGTGCTTAGGCACTACTGTGTTCCGGTTTGAAGGGCATTGTACGCTAGTGAAATTACTGGGCGAACGAGATTTAAGAACTAATATCTCGAGGTTGGCAACGCGCGAGTGGCACCTACTAATGGTGCTGCAAGCACTCATAGGCTGCGGCAGCCACTTACCATCAGGTGGGCCGTATGCTTGTTTGCCAACTTCTAACATTAAAAAAAAAAATTATGGGAAAACGGCTTATTATCTGGATTAATATATAGGATACTTTTTATCCCGGAAAAATCTCTGTTCCTGTGGTATATCAAAAAACATGCTACAGAAAGTATTCAATTAAATCAGGGTATAGATGTTTCTTATGAAACATTATTTACTTACAAATGATTCATTTCTCCCTAGAGCGAATTCTGAGGTCGAGGGGAGATAAAAGTCGTGGACAGCGTAATAAGCGGATAGTTATATCCTGTGTCGGGGGTCCGGAAACATACACAATGACAAGGACAAACACACCCAGACCAGAAAACGTGTCTGTATGGTCAACACAAACATCTGTATGGTGAACATGTGACGCTTAAGGTTCGTAATCGCTGGGCTACAACGTCGCAATAAAAGTAACTATATTCACTACTCACAAAAGGACAAACTATTCAAAATTTGGGGGTGATTTTCAACAAGCGGTAACTCGGAGATAAATGGTCGTACAGAAAAGAAAAAAAACAGACTGTAGCTTCAAGTGTCTTGTTTTCAAATCTGTAATTTTATTCAGCACGTGTCGTTGTCAAGTAATCATCCGAAAACCAACGAAAGAAATTGTATATTTTTTTGTATTTCATAAAAGTATTTTGTACTGTGCATTGAACACACACCATAATATCAAGTAGAAATTCTAGTTACACTTTCTAGCTAGGTCGTCTAAGTGGGTCGTTTGTGAACTAGGATTTTCGCTTTATAAACTGCGAACTGGATTTTATAAGCTAACTGGCGGGCCCGGCAGACGTTATCCTGCCCCGAAAAAAATCTGGGACCCGATACCAGCGCCCTCTACCCGAGTCTGGAAGTGACATCGGTGAATGTTGTGGATTTACATAGAAGGGTGAAAATAATTCTCACCGGTGTCACTTCTGTTCACAATTAGACTTAGTAACCGGGCACTGCTATCGTGTCCCAGATTTTGCATAAAGTGCTTCGTACTACCGTAGAACCTATTACGGTTCGTGAGATACAGTCGACTGTCAAGTGGGACGGATAGCAGAGGTTTAGTAATGCTAGTATTAAAATACTAGATTTATTCATCTCCCGTATTCAAGGCTATCCAGAATATAGCACTAGGCTTGTAAAACAATCAAACCAGTTATTACATACATAGATAATTGCGTTGTCATGTATATACTTACTTCTAATATATAAAATTCTCGTGTCACAATGTTCGTTCCCATACTCCTCCGAAACGGCTTGACTGATTCTTATAAATTCTTTTATGCATATTCAATAAGTCTGAGAATCGGCTACTATCTATTTTTCAAACCCCTCAGTGATAAGGGTGTCCACCCCAAATTTTTTTTTTTTTTTGGATAAAATTTTTATTTTTATTTTTTTATTATGTGGCATTGAAAAATACATACGACCCTAAATTTTCACTTTTTATCACTAACCCCTGCTTTTTAATAGCCTTATTAGTCAATCAAAAACTTTCACCGGGTAGAGGGCGCTGCTATCGGGTCCCAGATTTTTTCGGGGCAGGACAATGTCTGCCGGGCCCGCTAGTATTTACATATAAAGAACCTTCACACAGACCATAGGATTACTATATATCGTAGAAAGAGAGAGAAGATAGAAGCAACATTAGCTAAAAACCGCGTGCGTACTAAGAATCTCATGTACGGAGCCATACCATGTTGCCGCTCTTGTAATGTTATTTCAAAGGAGATATTGCTATCTCAGTCTGTTGCTCGGAACACTAATAGGAGTAAAAGAAATAGACATAATATATAGGTTTGGCAACTTATTTTTTTATTTCCTAAATGTCACCGTCTAGAGAGGTCGGTACAGGTAAAATGTCAAAGACTTGCTGGTGCTCCTTTGTAAATTTACCATCAACGCAACGAAACGAAGTTGGTCACACACTTTTAATTATGATCGATTAAAGTTAGCGTTTCATTGAACTTATGCTGATTTTACGAAGAAGCACCAGCGAGTATGGACATTTTGCCTGTATGGAAGAGCCTGTTTATAGTATATAGTAAGTCCATTCAATTTAATCCAGTTTGACATTGTGTGCGACGTTGCCAAGTTTATACATTAGCTATTTCTTTTACTCATACTGGTGCTCCGAGAAAAAGACTGAGATAGCAATATCTCGTTTGAAATATCTTCACAAGAGCGTCGAGCGTAAAGATATTTCTCTATCTTTTTTACTACGAGACAAAGATATTTAGTCATACAGACTTGAAATAAAACTTAAATCATACCTGATATTATTTTGTAGTTAATTTTTAAATTATTCTTAATTTAAGTTGCAGTTGTGCAGTTTGAAGTATTACCTGAAAAAAGAAAACGAGTATTAATAAATGTAATTTCCATTATTAGTCCTTTTTTAATCAGTTTTTCTATTAGACTATTCGGAAAATTGTTTAAAAAAACCTTTTAATAAAATCTACAGTCATTTTAAATTTGTAAAATGTTACAATTTATATTATATACAGACGTGGAGGGAGATTGGTCTTAAGACGCTCTCAACATTACTGTTACCTGTCTTTGAGAGTGCGTGTAATACTTCCCCGGTCCAGCCGACCCAGTTGTGCTGGGAGGACCATTCTACTAATTCATTTCTTTTCATTCTTCAACACATTGATTTACGGTAATCGGATCAGTAAATTCCTCTATAATTGTCGATTTTAGTAACGATACGCGTCGTTTTTTAACAATTCAAATGATACCAGTTTTAAAAACGTCTCCTCTCGTTTCGTAACAAGATGTCTGCCATGTGTGGCCATGTCGCCGTTGCGTCTTATAACCGGTTATGAGCACTAACGCCATTCAATAATCAATTAAATTTCCATTGAAATGGATAGAATATCAAATTTATTCGCTAGGTAATCTGTAGGTTACTGAGGGTTGGAATGTAGTTGGTAAATTTAAAATTAATACCTACTAGCATTCTTACCAGCAGATCCGGCCACAACTCTGTGGCAACGAAGGATTCGGCTTGACTTTTCCCGAATTTTTAAGATACTACAAAAAGAAATTACGAAGTCTCCTTTTTAATTTTGCCATATATGTAATAACCTACATATATATTAGTTATTAGCGAAATCTGTGATTATAGAAATACAGTTTTTGACAATACAACCTTAATAATGTGCAGAACTTCGACCACTGCGCGACCACTAGTACAAACAATTACGTTACTACTTATTAATACTACACAAACATACGGTAACAGTTTTTTTTTTTTATATAAAATAAATAACATTAAAAAACATATCCTTATCTTAATAATAATAAAAAGACATAGATTTATTATTTCAAATAATACTTAGTAAGTCTCAAGCAAGCGAGTCATTTAACTGTTTATGAATATAACCTTTATTTGACAAATGTACATACAAAGATTCGTTTAACCTTAATAATTCAAGGTTTAGGTTATTTTTAGTTTAGACCTTATTACTTATATTTGCCAAAATATGAGGATAAACCTGAAATCAAAATGTTTAATGGACAGCCTTTTGATATCCATTTCTCTCTGCAAGCAAGATGTTTGCTCTATCGTAAGGAGACTTCGGATTACCCGGGTATACATAGGGTTATCAACCATTTTAAAATAGAATTCCATTGACTTAGATAATTTGCTCTTATCCAATGAGTTACTGGTTCGCCCTTAGGATTGCGGAGGTCAGATGACAATCGCTCTGTGTAAAACTGGAAAGGTTACAACTAAAAAAGTAACCTGTCAAATCCGGATAGGAGTAATAAGCAGACCCTGGGTAAATAATGGGATAATGCAAAAATCTTCTATATAGGTATAGAAGATACATAAAATCTATATCACTACATATAGTATAAAACAAAGTCGCTTTCTCTGTCCCTATATCCCTATGTATGCTTAAATCTTTAAAACTACGCAGCGGATTTTGATGCGGTTTTTTTTAATAGGTAGAGTGATTGAAGAGTAAGTTTTATATGTATAAAAATAGTGGAGAAAAAATTGAGGTTTCTAATGTGATGTCGTAAATAATTACATTTAACGCGTGTGGGCCACGGGCAGTAATGAATAAATCAAAACTATTGGATCGATTTTAATCATTTTTTCCGTGAATGACATAGGCTATATATTTTTACCCGTGCGAAGCCGGAGCGGGCCGCTAGTTCTATATATATGAAATGCTTTGTCCTGAATGACTGACGGATCAACGCACAGCCTAAATTGCTGTTCGTAGGGACCTGAAATTTGGAGGGTGTGTTCTTTGTATGACATAGGCATCCCATAAGAAAGGATTTTCCGAAATACTACCCCTAAGTGGGTAAAAAAGGGATAGAAAGTTATTACAAAGTTTATTACTTAGTGCTTTTGTGTAATGTAATTTACACCGAATTACATTTTATTTTTACACATGTTTAAAACTCAATTTTGCCGTCATGTTCTAAACTTAATTTTTTTTTCTGTCTTCATTTCACAGGTGTCGTTTTTAAAACGCAAACGAGCAATAAGAAACAATTCTTCGGAATGTTGTAACATTTTCACGTGTTGTAACATTTTCTTAAATTCCTACCCTGAAGGGCAGACATAAGGTTTCAAAGTTTGTATTAAAAATGTTGTTCACGCGAGCGAAGCCGCTGGCAGAAGCTAGTATTATTATAATTATGTAAATACTGTTATCGGTAGACCTATTTCCAGTTTGCAAACAAAACACATTTGCGTATGAATTAAATATTGCGAAACGAGCGTTGAACCGAACAAACAGACCATCTTAAATCAGCTGCGCAGTGTCCGCCATTGTTGTTTTATTTATTTTTACAATAATATGCGTAGTTTTGCTTAAACATCACTACAGATTAAACGTAAAAGAATAATATTAAAAACCGGATAAGTGCGCGTTGGATTCGTAAATAAAGGATTTCGTACCGCCGTAGGGCAAAAAAAAACAAGTTTTTTGTATGGAGACCCCTATTAATTTAGTTTTTTTTAAATTATTTGTTATTATAGCGGTCATAGAAATACACATTTTTTTTATGTTACAATTTAGCAAAGAAGCATACGGCCCACCTGATGGTAAGTGGTAGCCGTAGCCTATGAGCGTTTGTAGCACCATTAGTAGGTGTGACTCACGCGTTGCCAACGTCGAGATATTAGTTCATAAATCTCGTCTGCCCAGTAATTTCACTAGCGTACAGTGCCCTTCAAACCGGAACACATTAATGCCTAAGCACTAATATTTGGCGGCAGAATATTTGACACTGTGGTGGTAGCTACCCAACCGGCAACTTGCAACAAAAGACCTACCACCAGTTAAATACAATCTATGAAAATTTCAACCATTTATCTATTATAGTTCATGAGATATAACAATTAATGCCAAAAATATCACGTTCCTTGTATAATGAACTTTCTTCAGAAGTAAAATATCGGCACAGGGGTCCGACTTCTGCTGGAAATTATTTTATTTTTTTTGAATTTTAGTTTTGAAGTCGGTATTTATGTTTTCTAAAAAATATTTTATACGTTTTAGTTACGAATTTAACAAATGCACCCATTTCCTCTCCATTTCTCTAGGAGCCATTATCAGAGCCTGGGTTCCTTGTCATGCCCAATAAAAAAGGAATCATCAAAAAAAATATATCAAAAGACTTTCGTGATATATTGAGTTATTCTTCAATTTTTGCGCACATTTAATGCAAATTGAAGCCTCAGTAGCTCAACGGTAGAAGGGCCGACTTCACTCCGTTAACGCGAGGGTCGCAGGTTCGATCCTGACCCCCTTGGGCTATTGTCGTACCCACTCCTAGCGCAAGCTTCGAGCTTATTTGGAGGGGCAATAGGAATATTAGTAATGCCTTGTAAAAGCATTGGTAAAAATTATTTTTATATATTATATAAAAAAATATTTCAGATTTTTATGGTGTCTTCATGGACACCATTGTCAGAACTGGACCAACATGAAATGGAACCACATAGAAGACACCAGCTTTGAAATAAAAAAAATCATCAAAATCGGTTAAACCAGTCGAAAATTCAGAGGTAACCCAAAAAAAAAAAACAGTGAAATTGAACCGCCTTTTTTGAAGTCGATTTTCTTCTTATCGAGTGGTTAGTCGCCAACCTAGTGTCAGAGTTGTTCAGGTCGCCCGTATAGGACTCTGACTTGACTTATCGACTGTCGTCAAATTGTCAACTACTTTTTGCTTGCCCTCCGAAGCACGGAGACGCTCAGTTGAAATATTATGCGATCAACCATCTAGTGACTGACCGCGCTGAAAGTTGCTTAACCCACCGATCGTTCACCGATTAGTGAGCGCTCCGGCTATGAGAGTCTTAAGATTGAAGTCGGTTAAATGGACGCAAATAAGCAATACCATGTCAACCCACGCGAATGTCATTTCGAGAAAAACGCGTTTGAAAATTTTGAACAACTTGCTTTATATGAATTTTTTTAATGTATTGGTCAAGTTATTGGCAATTTCAAGATGTATATTTGTTATTTTACTTATTTCCACATAAAATAAGTATACAAACTGCATATTTCGTATATAATATAACCAAAAAATTTAAAAATACATAAATAGCATGATTGAAAAAATGGCTTTTTTAGAAGTTTTAAAGCTTAAAACCCTATAAATATTAAAGTAAAATGTTCTTCAGCCATTTACCAACACTTCTGCATATATAACTCAGTTTTTTCAATGTTGTGGATTGACATGGTATTGCTTATTTGCGTCCATAATAGGGGTTAAACAGTAATATTAGTTACTATCTTTATATTCATTGTATCGGTACGTGCGCAAATGCTTTGTTATCATTCAGTTCTTTGTTAATCTAAACACACATAACGCATACAACGCGGAAGCGTGTACTCGCAGCATTA
Source organism: Hestina assimilis (assembly GCA_023373885.1). Lineage (NCBI taxonomy): Eukaryota > Metazoa > Arthropoda > Insecta > Lepidoptera > Nymphalidae > Hestina > Hestina assimilis. The sequence continues at coordinate 4,564,709 of CM041767.1, read as the reverse complement.
TAATTAATTACGATTATTGTTCTGTGATAATAAATTGATTATACAGAGCCATGCGATGAAACTTGATATATTGATGTATCTTGTTAACAAAGACGGGAAGGGAAGGTCTTCACTGGTGGTAGGTCTTTTGTTGCAAGAGGCCTGCTAGGTAGGTAGACCACAGCAGTGTCAAATATTCTGCCGCCAAATAGTAGTGCTTAGGCATTACTGTGTTCCGGGAAGGGCACTGTACGCTAGTGAAATTACTGGGCAGAGGAGATTTAAGAACTAATATCTCGAGGTTGGCAACGTGTGAGTGGCACCTACTAATGGTGCTGCAAGCGCTCATAAGCTACGGCAACCACTTACCATCAGATGGGCCGTATGTTTGTTTGCCATCTTGTAACATAAAAAAGGGAAGGGAAGAGATTAGAAGGGAATAAAGGAAAGAAGTGGCGGATTTACCACCGTTGACACCGTCGTGGCGTTGGCAGATGTTTGTTAAAATTTCTGTCTCGGTCTTGGCGTTTATCCGTGGGTTTACCGTGCCTCGGAGAGCACGTTAAACTCGGTCCCGGTTGTTATCACATAACATCTGATAATAATCGTTAACTCTTGATAAATAAATTGCTCTTATCCAATGAGTTACTGGTTCGCCCTTAGGGTTGGGGAGGTCAGATGGCAATCGCGCCGTGTAAAAGTAGGAACCTGTCAAATCCGGATAAGAGTAATTAGCAGACCCTGGGTAAAATAAAATACCGGGAATAACACTAGGACGAAGTGGCGGATTTACCAGCAGGCTGAGTAGGCTTAAGCATAGGGCGGTACCTAACGCCGCTAGCCGTCCTGGCCCCTCAGCCGCGTTACCCGGGGCTATATAAATAGGGCTCGCCTCTCGGGCCGTGGACGCGCAGAGTTGGAGTACCTGTGCGTCCGTGATGAGCGGCCCTAAGGAGAATGGCCCATGGAAAGCGCTGGGAGGCTTACCATCTCCCCGGGACCGAGCTCCCCTACCAATCGGAACACTGTGATTGTCAGGTCGCGTTGGTTTGTTCTACGAGAGTTCCCGTAACCTGACAAACACACTGAGGTCGGCCACCGAGGTTTTAGTGGGTCCCCATGACGTTTCCACCTTGTCATGGAACCCCACATAACCCGGTTGTCCTCCCCAGGACGCCGGGTATCTGGTAGTAGATTTCCTCCCCGAGACCAAAAAAAAAAAAGAGTAGACCGATTTTTTTATTGCTACCTCAGCTTTCTGATATTTTACAGGTAAAAATTTTCAACAAATTTGCCGATGACTTCCCCTCTCACTTGTTTGTACAATCCGAATAGCAAACTTCCATATTCAGTATTTTAAAGATTATTGGAGAACGGCACTGGAGGCTGGAGTCAAAGGAGATTTAAGAACCAATATCTCTAGATTGGCAACGCGTTAGCTATGTGCCAGTGAAAGTCCTATCTAAATTGGTCTAGCCATTTTGCCTACAATTCAATTTCAGCTTAGGACATATATTAATGTTTTTTGACCATACATGCAAACCCCTGTCTGGATTGCTTGTGTATGTGTTTCAGGACCCCCACATTACTATACTAGTGTGTAACATTTTTAACCTGTATTATTGATTCAAAGCACATATAAAAGTTCACGAGATAAGCGGTGACAAACAATGAAACATTATCAATGTTAGTTTCTTTGCAAAGTAATTTCGTTTGCACAATCCGTCCGTACAATTAACAATGGCTTGCGGTTACAAAATACAAATGGCGTACGAGATGGAATTATTATTTTGAAATAAATTAACACAAATGTTTTATTACTAAAATTTAGGGTTAAAAAAACCGGTCAAGTGCGCTTCGGACTTGCACATATAGGGTTCCGTGCCACTGATATAAATAACACGGTTTTTTTAAAGACATTACTAATATTTCTATTGCCCGAATAAGCTCGAAGCTTGCGCTAGGAGTGGGTACGACAATAGCCCAAGGGGTCAGGATTCACCGGCGTCGGGATGTGACGACCCCATCGCCCGCTGTTGGGATAGCCTCTGTCACAGCAGAGATTATTCCACCAGTGCAATCAGTCACACTGGTGGTAGGTCTTTTGTTGCAAGAGGCCGGCTAGGTAGGTACCACCGCAGTGTCAAATATACTACCGCCAAATAGTAGTGCTTGGTCATTACTGTGTTCCGGTTTGAAGGGCACTGTACGCTAGTGAAGTTAGTGGGCAGATGCTGCAAGCTTTCATAGGCTACAGCAACCACTTACCATCAGGTGGGCCGTATGCTTGTTTGCCAACTTGTAACAAAAAAATATTCGTAATTTTTCCCAAATGAAATCATTGTACCTTTTTCAGTAGAAACACTTGGGCCATGGAGCGTTAGTGCAAAACTATTTCTAAAAGATATTACAACCCGACTCATTGCCTCCACGTATCAGGACGGGCGGGACAGGGCGGCTTCATTTTTCGCCCAAAGAATCGGGATTGCGATTCAGCGGGGAAATGCAGCCAACATTCTCGGCACCTTTCCCCGTGTACATGATTTATACAGTTGTAATTATTTGTAAATATAGTTAGTATTGAATTTTAAATATGTTGTAATATTAGTTGTAAATAAAAAAAATTGATACATGGTATGGAACTGTCAATGTCAAACAGATGATTGTCATTTAATTCATTTGAATAAGTCTATGAAACTCAAACGGTATGATGGCAGGTCACTAGTAACATTTAAAGTTCATAATAATCATTATTTACAAAGTATAACACAACATATTAATAATATAATAAATAATAATTAATGTCTATTCCTGTATAATATTATTGATAAAAAAAGATTTATGATTCTACGAGACTTTTCCAGTGACTTCTTTATGATTTATGAACCATTTTTAACCGACTTCAAAAGTGAAGGTTTTCAATTCGTCTGTATTTTTTGTTTGTTTTTTTAATATTTTTGTTACCTCATAACTTTCGACTGGGTGAAACGATTTTAATGATTCTTTTTTTATTTGAAATCTGGCGCTTCTCGACTGGTCCCATTTGGTCCAGTTCTAATAATGGCATCAATGATAAAACCAAATCCCGGCGTCGGGATGTGACGACCCCATCGCCCGCTGTTGGGATAACCTCTGTCACAACAGAGATTATTCCACCAGTGCAGTCAGTCACACTGGTGGTAGGTTTTTTGTTGCAAGAAGCCGGCTAGGTAGGTACCACCGCAGTGTCCAATATTCTGCCGCCAAATAGTAGTGCTTAGGCACTACTGTGTTCCGGTTTGAAGGGCATTGTACGCTAGTGAAATTACTGGGCGAACGAGATTTAAGAACTAATCTCTCGAAGTTGGCAACGCGTGAGTGGCACCTACTAAAGGTGCTGCAAGCGCTCATAGGCTACGGCAACCACTTACCATCAGGTGGGTCGTATGCTTGTTTGCCAACTTCTAACATAAAAAACCAGAGAAGTCTTAAGTTTTGTAGTACTGTCATTCATAAGTAAAAAGCATAAAATAAAATACTTAAAAAAGTTTTTGAAAAAAAATATTGCAACTTCAAAACTAAAAATAAAAAAATCAAATTTTTTTTTATCGTTTGAGTCTGTATTTTAGCATTTCTGATGGGCCTTAAATATCGTTGTTTCTATTAACCCAAAGATTTATTATATACTATGGACCGGTCTTTTCATAAGGACAAAACGTCACCAATGTCGTAGGTGCCCTGCGTGCCGCCAACGTAACGAAACGAAGTTAATCACACGCTAACTTAGTTGGCTTAGATTGTGCAACATAATGATCAATATAAATCTTAGTTCTTAGTTCCATACTAACAAAAAGTGCAAAGACATGTTAGTGCTCCTGCGTATATTCGCACTGAGGCGACGAAACGAAGTTAGTCACAAGCTTGCAACATAATAGAATCTTCTTCTTCCTAGCGTTATTCCCGGTTATACGAGTATATTACCCAGGGTCTGCTTATTACTTTTGTCCGGATTTGACAGGTCACCAGTTTTTACACAGAGCCATCTGACCTCCGCAACTCGATTGCGAACCTGTAACTCATTACATAAGAGCAATTTACTTATCAAGAGTTAGCGCTTATTATAAGATGTTATGTGTTAACAACCGGGACTGACAGCTTAACGTGCTCTCCGAGGCACGGTGGGGAGACCCACAAGGAAGAAAAATATTTTTAAGATAGTAAAAATGCAAATAATTTATTTTAATGAAAGCATATCAGATATATAGCAATTATTTTTAATTAATTCATTTATTATTTTCAAAATTATTAAATAGATAATGATTTTGTAGTAATTTTGAACGTAAAAAATAAAACAGTAAAACATTGTACATTATTTTGACATTGGAAAGTCGCGCCATTTTTAACAACAACATTAACTTTTTAAAATCATTTTGAAACGATTTTAATTGTAAACTCGAACACAGATAATTTAACTTATTATTAATTAAAAATGTTAATTATCTATCTTGGTAATTACCATAATCGTATTAATAATCTAATTTAAAAAATAAATTGGGATGTATTTAAAGATTTAAATGCCGCCAAAAATGAAATCTACAAACAAAAAAAAACGGTACACACTTAAAGGCCCCAATTAGGATTATGATATCCTGTCACAACGACAAGGACAGACCGCAACAAATGCCTGTATCCTGGTCAATACAAACATCTGCTCTGCGGGAATCGAACCTGCGACCTACTTCTATCGTTAGGAAATTTATTACGACATAATATGAAATATAAATCATAATGTTTATTAATGTGGGAAAGATATATTACTAAAAATATCCATATACAGCAAATGTTTTATTTTTTACCCCTTTAATTAACTAAACTATTCAATCGATTGCGATAACTGGCAGTTTGTAAACACGCCCGCGAAGGTTACTGTTAAAAAAAAAACGAAAAACTATTTTTGCTAAACGTTTGTTTTCCGTTTACATTAAAAAACATCTCAAGTATTTCAATAAACATAATCAATATATGCGATATATCTATGTGCTGTACTAATAAACGATGTTTAAAAAAACAACTTTAAGATCTGTTGTTTGACAGCTGCCTAGTAAGTATTATTTGTTTTAATATTTATTAAATACATTTTTGTAACTAAATAATATTATAAATACGATAACTGCTAAATACAATTCATTTTTTTAAATGCGTCATTTTGACGCAGATCGGTTAGACGAATTAATTTTTTTTTGTTGATTGGAACACAAAATTTTCTATGGACGTCATTACAAGTTACAATGCAATGGTACTCAATAGTCTAAGATAAAATTAAAAAATATTGTTGAAATTAACGGAAGTATTATTTCTTACGTCAGAAGTCAGAATAGAATCTGAACATTAAAATACTTGAGGTTTTCAATAACACAAACTAGAATTTAATAATTATGTTCATAACAACGGCTCTTTATGTAGCATAACATGCAATTAAGTGGATATCTCTAATTTATTTAAATGTGCAACCTTCATGCTCTATCATAATCTCGTTGCTTTTATGCAAGATATTTTTTAAAACATTATCTGTTTAAAGTACCTACTATTTAAAAATCGAATTTAAGATTTTAAAATCGAATCTTACATTCTAAATATAAAATATATTTTTAATATTCGAATTTTAAATTCCTAAACAAAAAATATTATGTATTTTTTTTTACAATTTAGCTATTTTAAAAGGTATTCGGGTAATTTACATAATAACCTCACTAAGCTTCTACGTGGATAGCAAAACAAAAAACGACCTCCAACCGCAAACAAATCGTCATTTTCGTACACAAGTGTGTCACAGCAGAAAAACGTGCTTAAAAAGTAAACAATAGAAAATAATCAACGTACTAATTAACTTAAATTGTTGCTAAGTATGTAACTAATAAGCTTATGGATATTTATTATTTAAAAAAACAATTTTTAATTTTTTTTTGTTTCGATTTGACAGAACGTAATAAAAACTTTTTGAAGAGAAACTTTTTCGCACAAAAGAACTTACCTTGAATTAGACTTTGACACTTTCCCATTCGCGTTCGCGCCAAATTCAATTTCGGTACCGCCGTAGCTCGTCACCAATGGCATATCACCTTCCGCCATGTTTATTATTTTAACTTTTTTAAAACACAATCACTACAATGACCAAAGCTTATGAGTCAGACACGTCAAATGAATTTTATTTATTGTATTTATTTTTAACGTTAACAACTCGCTTGTCCGGCGGCCAGTGGTGCACTGAAGAGCTGACCGATTATTTTATTGATGCTAATGATGAACGCGAGCTCAGATAACATGTGACGGTCTACTCTAGACTGTCATTGATAATGAACGGTTTTAAGCAATAACGCTTCATTTTTTTTATTTAAGTGGGTGGCTATTATTTTTTGTTCTCCATCCTACGCGACATTGGCGAGATAATAACCATGTGCCTATACGGCACAACCAAAAGACAATATTGAATGGTTTTTTAAAGAAAATTTTCATGACAACAAGAAAAATTTCAAAACTTACATTCAATCGGTTTATGTACCGACTAGTTTCGGACCCATCGGAGGTCCTACATCAGGGTGAGTCGGCTACGTTCACGGTGATTTTAAATTAAGTTAAATAATGTTTCACTATAGTTTTAATAATTTAATTCTCATGATAAATCCAGACGAATATTACAAATGCGAAAGTAGCTATGTTTGTTTGTTACGTTTTCACGTCTAATTAGCAAAAATAAAGATTTTTGTTATAGAAATAAGTGGGACCTTAAATAATGGCTAGGCTACTTTTTGTCACGATAACAAATTTTGAAGTGTTGAATTTTTTTTTAAGTATATTACCAATACCTTTTTCAAGGTATTACTAATATTCCTATTGCCCCTCCAAATAAGCTCGAAGCTTGCGCTAGGAGTGGGTACTACTTAACTCGCGTTAACGTTAACCAGAAATAGGGGATGAAAGTTTGTATATAGAACTATTCATTTCTGTTGTAATGAATGTAACGCGGGGGATCTAGTATATATATATATATTGTTTGTAAACGTGTTATATTAACATAAATCATCGTCTTGCAAGCGCATGACCAGTTGACTGTGTAATATTTCATACGCAATGTATCCGCTTTACATTTATACTGTTCCGGATTTCTTTATTTACGTAATAATAATCATATTTTGCAATGTATTTATACAGCAACTGAGCTCGTTTTGACGACACTTACGGTCCCAACTGATCTATCTAAGGTTGAGAAGTCCATAACGAAGAAAATCGGATCGCTTAAGTCACCACAGCATTTAGGATGTAGCGACATCTACACGCAACATGACGTAACGCAATAGAAAGACAAGATTGTCACATTGTCGCATCAAGCTACAACGACACCTACAGGGCATACTACGCAACGATATGGACGATCAACGAACGTCACGATCCTAAATCGCGCTATCAAAGTTTCCGACCCACTTGAGGTATATATACAACTTTCCAACGTAAGTCGTTGGGCTTCGGCCCAGGGCTTCGACCCGCCAGGCAATATCACCCGTCTGGTCGGAGGATCTTTCCGTAGTGTTGGAGGGACATTCCACACGTCGTTGCCTCCAAAGTGGTGACCCCGACGTGATCCTCAAGTCGCTACAAGGATAAACGATTCTTCAGGGAAACATCTTGGAGAAAGAAGAGACAGAGCGATGTGGAAGAATGTCTATAAAGAGGTCAAGACCCACAAAAGTCTATAGCGTCAAAAGAAGTAGTAAGTGAGATAGATTCAGAATAGGAAAAACTTGGGCTGTAAAGAATTTCGATCCAAAACTATTAATAAATTTAAAAAAGTCAGGCAATTGCGAGTCAGACTTGAAGGGTTCCGTACCGTTATCTATAATAAATATTTTATTTTACACAATAGCACAATTTTATTTATTTACCGTATTTGAGGGATATGCCAGTTAAGCTAGTCCTGTGAATTGTGTCAGCGCCCCTACAACTCGTAGGTCTATTTTTTTTTTTTTATGTTAGAAGTTGGCAAACAAGCCTACGGCCCACCTGATGGTAAGTGGCTGCCGCAACCTATGAGCGCTTGCAGCACCATTAGTAGGTGCCACTCACGCGTTGCCAACCTCGAGATATTAGTTCTTAAATCTCGTTCGCCCAGTAATTTTACTAGCGTACAATGCCCTTCAAACCGGAACACAGTAGTGCCTGAACACTACTATTTGGCGGCAGAATATTGGACACTGCGGTGGTACCTACCTAGCCGGCCTCTTGCAACAAAAGACCTACCACCAGTGTGACCAGGTCTATCTTAATTGGCATTAACTATGTATGTATGGGGAATTCAAAATCCTTTATTTGTGCCGAAAGACCTTGCCTTTTGCCAAATTTCGTGATTCTAGCTTAACGGGAACCATGAAGCAGCTAAGCTTAGGATAAAGAAGAAGTATAAGGTTTAATCCAAATTATTTATAAAATAGGTACTTATTAACTGAACAATTAAATATAACTAATTATATATAATTTAACCACCTGCAGTACAGTTCCACTAATGTAATTATTATTATGCAATTACAATAATTATGGAAGATTATAATTACTATTTCTGCTCCTTTATTATTTTATGATTAAACTTACGTTTTGATTTTTCGAAGAAAAAAATATTTAAAATTTTCCATTACACTTACCATGTTTTTAATTTTTAAATAAATAAAATATAGTTAATTAATTTCAATATCTAAGTTATAAAATAAAATAAATCTCGCTTCGTTACCGCATGAAACTATCATTTCCTACAGCGCAGCGTCACAATTTACCCGATAGTAAGCCAGAGTTCTCGTAAGGGAATTTTAAAACAAAAATATGCGTCATAAAACGCCCCAAAAATACCGATGTTATTAACTGACACATTACAATATAAACGCCCCAAAAAATTAGTAGTAGAAGAACCATGCTATTTCTAGCTTTTCCATCCTCTCACAGAAACTCTAGGTAACGTAACAGAGTGCTATTGCGTTTCGCGCGATTAGTTAAAGCGCTGGGGGGGCCTAATCTCCCACCCTCTTCTCGTCTCATCTCTTCTCGTCTCATCTCTTCTCGTCTCATCTTTTCTCGTCTCATCTCTTCTCGTCTCATCTCTTCTCATCTCTTATTTTCTCATCTCTTCCCTACTATCCTTTGGGTTGGCAACGCGGTGATATTTCAAGAATCGCGCAGTATATGCGCTGACTGCTTACCATCAGGCGGATCGTATGCTTTTTTGCCAACTGTCAGAGCGATAGGAAGTAGACAATCTATAATCGCGGCATAGATTTACTATATACATTGGAACTGCCCTTTTATATAGAAAAAATAACAAAAGCTTGCTGGTGTCACTGAAACTAAATTTATACAACAGAAGTTTAGGTTCTGCGTAAAACATTAGCTCATTAAGCTGTTGGAGTCGGTTGATATCACATAACATCGGATAATAATTGTTGTCTTGATAGGTAATTTGCTCTCATTCAATGAGTTACTGGTTCGCCTTTAGGGTTGTAGAGGTCAGATGGCAATCGCTCTGTGCAAAAACTAGTAACCGGTCAAATCCGGAAAAGAGTAATAAGCAGCTGGGTAGAAACCGGGAAAAATGATACGATGAAGAAGAATCTTTTAGTTTTATAATCGTTTTTTTTTTGTATAATTTATAAAAAACTTTTCTATATTTTTTTTTATGATAAGGCATTTCGGCAAGGAACATTTTTATAAATATTTGAAATACTAATTCTACTCTATACCTTTTGAAATTGACTTTTTTTTTCATAAACAGGTATTTCGTTAAGAAATTAAAATTCTGACATTTCAATTACTAAAAAGGTCAAAATATCCTGATTTCTAAAATTAGCGAAAATGATTCATATTATCTATCTCTATAACAATTTCTCGTTTGTATGTTCTGATATTCGATTATTTAAGTAGATTACATTTAATTTAACAAATCCATGGTTCTCAAATTGTTTATGGATGGTTCAAGTATTTAAGTTGATTTTATAATATTGTATAAACACCGTGACGCCGTTTAACCGGCGTCGCGACGTGACGACACCATCGCCCGCTGTTGGGATAATCTCTGTCACAGCAGAGATTATTCCAACAGTGCAATCAGTCACACTGGTTGTAGGTCTTTTGTTGCAAGAGGCCGGCTACGTAGGTACCACCGCAGTGTCAAATATTTTACCGCCAAATAGTGGTGCTTAGGCATCACGGTGTTCCGGTTTGAAAAGCTGTAGGCTAGTGAAATTACTGGGCAAAGGAGATTTAAGAACCAATAACGCGTGAGTGACACTTACAAATGGTGTTGCAAGCGCTCATAGGTTGAAAAAAATTGTGAACATTTTCCTTTTCGGTTAAAAATAAACAGAAAAAAACATCAGTTTCTCTACGTTATTCATTTTCTTATCGTGTGGCTAGTAGCTAACCTAGTGTCAGAGTTGTTAAGGTCATGTCACGTGTCAGACCTTTGACTTAATTTATCAATTACCTATCATCACTTTGATAACGATCAATATTGGCTTTTTACGTGCCTAACGAAATAAGATAATTTTTTTTTTAAACGCTACACACTCAACGGCCCCCATTAGGATAATTATATCCTGTGTCGGGGGTCCGGAAACATTCACAATGACAAGGACAAACACACCTAGACTGGAAAACATGCCTGTACGATTAATACAAACATCTGCTCCTAATCATAAGATAGTTATAACTGTGAAAAGTTTTATGTTTTTATGTGTGCTACTCAGTCAACCAGTCGGCTGAATAGATTTGGATATTTAATAATATAATAATCATCTTCTTCTTATCGATTGGTTAGTGGTCAACCTAGTGTCAGAGTTGTTCAGGTCGCCCGTAGGCCTCTGACTTGACTTATCGACTGTTGTCTAATTGTCAACAGCCGGGACCGACTTTTACGTGCCCTCCGAAGCACGGAGACGCTCGGTTGAAATACCACTATGCGATCACCCATCTAGTGACTGACCGCGCCTAAAGTTGCTTAACCTACCGATCGTTTACCGATCAGTGGGTGCACTCGGCTATGAGCGTCTTAAATCATTATAACTCTTTTTATTATTACTATGTAATTATATTTAAATCCAATGTCAAAAACTTGAGAGGTGTCAAGGGACGGATGGAACGAAGTTCCTTTCGATTAATTAGTGAAGGAATTGTAATAAAATTTTATTTTTTAAAGTTATAATACATAATACATAATTTACAAAAAACCTGTATACACTCAACAAAAATAATCGTCGCGACACCACACTGTTCAATGCGAAATAGAAATGAAAATATCTGGCTTGCTTTCTATAAGATAGAGAGAGACAGACAGAGAAACATGCGACGCCGCACAGCTTACAATAGCTTACTATAGCAAAAGTGTCGTGACAACTTTTCGTAAGAATTTTTCCGTCTAGCCCCCTTTCACAACGCGCGATAAGGAACTTCGTTCCAAAAGTATGGTAACCTGATGGTAAGCGGTTTTCGTAGCGGCAGTTGTATGTGTCACTCAGGCGTTGCCTACCTCGAGATATTGGTTCTTAAATCTCCTTTGCCCAGTAATTTCACTAGCCTACAGTGTCATACCGAAACACAGTATACAACTTTACGGTAGAATAACTGAAACTGTGGTAGTACCAACTACCCAGCCAGCCTCTTGCAATAAGTTATAAATACGTCATAGCTTTTCCTACTAAAAGTATTTTTAGGTTCCGATAGTGATAAAAATGTTATTATTAAATTACAACCCACAAAAATATTTTCATTATTATCTTTACGGTTTGTAAATTCCCAAACTGTATCCGTTGATTTTTTCAGATAACATTTAATATTAACCACGTTTGAAAACTGTGGTTAGATTTTTTATATGAAAAGCAAATTATTAATGTTCTATTGTTTTTAAATATGTTCCATTATAATTATGATATAATTATGACAAAAAAGGTGTGTGTGTGCGATTCACACACGATAGAAGTGAAACTTCAGTAAATCGACAAAAGAATGAGATGAATATATGTAACAAGATATAAAATATTCCTAAACACTGTTAAATAATAACATCTAATACATTGTGTACTATTAAATAAATAAATGCCGGAGATAACGGTCATTTTGCCCCCCTCTAAACTTTTAAATAAGATTTTGCCCTCCCCTGGGCCAAATCCTGGTTACGCCCATGGGGTTACTTACTCAACTATTTGACATTAGACCTATTGTCAAAAACAAAAAAATTGTAGACATAAGTAGGTTACAACGAATTACGCAATTTTTAGATATATGTATTTATGTTTTTATAATAGTTTTTTTTACATGTAAATTATATAATAAAGAACTTTAAAAAAAACTACTACGTGTCGTTTAGCTTTACAAAATATGGCGGCAATTGTAAAAAAAGTATTTATTTTGATTAAAAAAAATTGTCAACCTTTTGTTAATAGGCAAAAAATTCAAGATTTGTCCCATATACATATATTTTTTACTTATTTTTTATGGCTCGATCAAGGATTCCGGAGATGAAGTTGCTTCTCAAAATATTCTCCGACTGGCGACTGGAATTATTATCTGTTTGTTTAAAACAGTAACATTATCTCTTCTTTAGAATAATAAATTAAATGCTATTTTAATATTTATAATCTTTTAACACGAGGCCAAGGTTACGTTTAATATGCTTATAAATATATTATGTTTAAAAATAATTTTGTTTAATAACAAACTTATTTTTTTATATGTAAAAAATGTGTTTTTTTAATCAAAAATATTATTTTCCTGTTGTTTATTAAAAACAGTGGCCGTACGAATCAAAAATACATTTCTTTGAGTTCGATTGTGTATCAAAAATAAAGATGAAGTTTGTTTTTTTGTTTAACATTGTGAAGAATAATAACGCACAACCTCAGTATACAAATGTTTTTCGTTGGTAGCCTTTGACGTTTTAGAAAAGTTTTTTTTTTAATATTTAGACGACGTAAGTCGTAAGTAATACAAATTTAATTAATATTTATAACTAAAATTACTTTAATTACGAGACATAAAAATATCTTTAACTTTACAATTTCAACACACACCAAAATCTGTGACAGTTACAGAGTACCAAATAAAAAAATCAATAAAGCATCAACGCCCTAATAAAATGATATGATATCCTTACTATAAAACCAAAGTCACACTTTCTTTACTGCGTGAGCGGAGTATCAAGTACTGTCTGTAATTGGTCAACCATAATGTTACTTTCCCCTTTGACTTTCGTTTTGTTTTCTAATTATATACTCTATGCCTAATGATTCATTTGGCTGAATAAATAAGATCATATTATAGAATATAAAAAAAACTACAATTGACAGTTTTGACAACCGATTAATAATTAGGTCAAGTGTCAAATGTCAAAAAGTGTGAAATTCAATGTGGCGTTGTTGACAAGGGCAAAACATATTGAAAATAGTACTTATATTAACAAAAATCTATTTTTTCAATTTCTGTCTGTCCATCTTTCTGTCTGCTTGTCGGTTTGTTTCATTTCATATGCTTAGTATAAAAGCTGTTAATTTTGGAATTACAAACAGATACTTCAGTTATTTGTATAGACTGAATTGTATATTGCTTGTAAATAAAAATTAAGTTACAAAAAATTATATTTATTATTTGATGTATATTTTTTTCACAATCCAAATACGCGATTTCGCATGACATCATGAAATTAAAAACAATATTGTTTACTTCTTTACGTCATAAGATACACATAATATTGGATTATGAATGTCGTTTGACCGGTTTACGCATCGCGTTTGAGGTAAAAGGTTTTATATTTTATTGAGTTTAAAAATTGTTAATATTTTCTTTTTTTTTTTGTGGCCAGCGGTTTCGGTTGCATGCTCTGCAGTATCTAAGTTACTCATTATAAACTCTGGTCTCTTCAAGTTAAAATTCCGTTAAAAGCCCAAACAAGCAGACAGACAAAAATTAAAAAAAAAAATTAAAAAATGTAAGTACCGAAGATACTTTCATAAGCATTCAGTGCAAAAAAAAATGATATTACAAACAGACGCTTTTATTTATTTGTATATGTATTATAAGAAATAAGCCTCTTAATTTATTCCTTTGCCTTTTCATTTTTAAAAAGGGGATGGTAGTTCTCATTCAATTGGCGGGAAAACCAAAATGTCAGTCTGAGCCTTTAGCTATATACTCGGTTGGGTCATGAACCATTTTATATATTTTATTCATTGATTATTGTTGTTTGCTAGTTATATGCTAGAAAGGCCAGTAATTATTAATAAATATTAAGATTGTTACTTTCAAAAAGTCTACTCACTTCTGATTCCTAAAAGTATATAAATTAAGTCTAGCCATGGTTTCGCTCGTGGTGGTCTAAAGAATTGTTTTTTGGCTCTAAAAATCCCGAAATAGCTGATTTTGAAGTGAGAAATCACGTGTATATATGTTTTCCGAAGAGATCCCCGTTTCTCTTTCTGAGGTCAGCCACCGAAGAGGTTTTAGTGGGTCCCCAAACACCAACACAAAAAAAACCTTAGACATTTGGATGAAGCCAGTAAGATATGAGAAATTTAGCACGACCCTTTGCCCAACTAAAAGGATTATTAGTGGATGCCGCTTTTAGAATTTTATAATTTTTAAAAATAATTTTGACACCGTTGTGATGTGTTGGTAGCGAGTCTGTTTAACTGCGATGGTTGTAGGTTCTATTCTCGCTCGGGCAAATATTTATATTGACTTTACAAATATCTGTTTCGGTCTGGGTGTTTGTCCTTGTGGGAGACCCACAGACCCACCGTGCCTTTAAGAGCACGTTAAGCTCTCGGTCCCGGTTGTTATCATAACATCTGATGATAATCCTTATCTCTTGATAGGTTGCTCTTATCCAATGACTGGTTCGCCCTTAGGGTTGCGGAGGTCAGATGGCAATCGCTCTGTGTAAAAACTAGTAACCTGTCAAATCCGGATAAAAGTAATAAGAAGACCCTGGCATTAGTCATTAGTTTTGCAATTTATTCGTTAGATATATTTCATTCACGTTATTTCACTATCTAAAGGTGAAAGTTAGTTAATGCAAAGTTGGCAGAAAACGGGGAAAAGTTAAAATATTTATATGCGTAATGTTTCTTATTTTATTATCATAATAAAAGTGATATTTTACGATTTATATATAACTAGCTGCGCCCGCGACTCTGCTCGCGTTAATTACCGATTTTTATTTATTTCAGGGAACCCTAATTCTTTTTCTAAAATAAAAGTACCCTAAGTTACACTTAACACTACAGTAACATCAGCTATCTGCCAGTGAAAGTCCCGTTAAAACCGGTCAAGGCATTTCAGAGCTTAGCCCGAACAAACAACCAGATAGACAGACAGACAAAAATTTTAAAAAATATTTTTTATGTACGGTACATACTTGAAAATGCAACAGTACCTACTGATACTGTTACTGTACGCTGATTTTCTGTGAGAGGGTAGTACTTCCCGGTCCATTTTTTTATGTTACAAGTTGGCAAACAAGCATACGGGCCACCTGATAGTAAGTGGTTGCCGTAGCCTATGAGCGCTTGCAGAACCATTAGTAGGTGCCACTCACGCGTTGACAACCTCGAGATATTAGTTCTTAAATATCCTCTGCCCAGTAATTTCTCTAGCCTAACTAACTTCAAACCGGAACACAGTAATGCCTAAGCACTACTATTTGGCGGCAGAATATTTGACACTGCGGTGGTACCTACCTAGCCGGCCTCTTGCAACAAAAGACCTACCACCAGTGTGACTGATTGCACTGGTGGAATAATCTTTGCTGTGACAGAGGTTATCCCAACAGCGAGCTATGAGGTCAATTAAGGAAAAGCTTTTTTATGATAATTAAAAACCATTATAATTACGGAAATACAATATCATATATACATAACTGTATAAACAATCAATATACAATTATATATACATTCAACCATGAATAACATTCAATTGACATGCCTATAAAGATCTTTATAGTGAATATTTTATTGTTTATGTTAACTTGCCTTTTGTTAAAAGATGTGATGTGTCCGTGAATGTGGCGTGTGTACTTCAAAATGACTGTGCAAAGTTACATGGTGGTAAAAATGTAACAGTATTTTTTTAATAATAAACAATACACACTCAACGGCCCCCATTAAGAGATTATATCCTGTGGGTCCGGAAAACATTCCTGCATAGTCAATACAAACATTCTTCGAGCGGGAATCAAACCCGCGACCTGTGGCGTTTAAGGCAGGTTAGATACGCCACAAACCCTGAATCGGCGACTGACATCTGATAAGTACTTACACCGCATACAGCATCCAGCGGTTCCCACCAACCGTCTCCCTGACATGAGACGAAGCTAGTTATTTTTTTTTTATGTAAGAGGGCAAACGGGCAGGAGGCTCACCTGATGTTAAGCGATCACCGCCGCCCATAAACATCTGCAACACCAGAAGGCATGCAGGCGCGTTGCCGACCTTTAAGGAAAGAATAGGCTCTTCTCTTGAAGGTTCCCAAGTCGTATCGGTTCGGAAAGACCGCCGGCGGAAGTTGATTCCACAGAGTGGTTGTGCGAGGACGAAAATGTCTTCTAAATCGCGCTGTTGTGGATTTCCAGACATCGAGGTGGTATGGATGGAATTTAGAGTTTTGTCGCGATGTCCGATGGTGAAATTCTACCGGAATATGAAATTAAATTGAATAGAAGATAATTTTGATTTGGATTTGAATTCCAAATATTAGGAACTCTTAGTAAATTTCAAACCCGATTCACAACATGATTTTTTTATATCGCGGTTGGCAAACAAGCATACGGTCCTGATGGTAAACAGTCACTGGAACCTATGAACGCGCGCGATACTTAAAGTAACAAAAGTGCGTTGCCAACCCAAGGAACAGGAGGGAAGAAAGAGAAAAAAGGAAGGGAACAGATTGGGCTCTCACTCATCGCACTAAACGCAATAGTACCTATTGATACTACTTTACGCTGATTTTCTGCGAGAGGGTAGTACTTCCCCGGTCTACTATAATAAAAATATTATCTTTCCTGATTTCCTTTCCTTTGTGTATATTCTAAAGCATCCTTTAAAGGTATATAAAACAGATGTCGTTGTACTAAGCAGGCAACGGTTAATGTGCGAGCGAGACGGCGATATGATTTGAATGTGGTGGGACAGAGAGATGCGCGTGCGACGGACCTCGTTCGCATTGCGGTTTTGTATAATCTGTAATTGTAAATTCCTGCGAATTTACATTTTAGAAAACGTTTTTAAAAGACTTTGTTGATGTTTTTCAAGAATTATTGACCATTTTTATATGAAAGGAGAAATAAAAAAGAAGAACCCAGAAATAATAGGGTTTTGGGCATCCAGCGGTCGAGTGTAGTAGGTACTTTCACTGTCGAGCCAATCATGCTTAAAACAGCAATGCTCTACAAACAAAAAAAACCACAGATGGACATAACATTTATTTGACAACTAGCATATCCCCTCGACTTCGTCCGCCGTTACCTTACAATTTTTTTTAATGTGAGAGGTGGCAAACGGGCGTGAGGCTTACCTGATGTTAAGCAATTACCACAGCCCAGGAACATCTGCAACACCAGAGGACATGCAGGTTCGTTGCCGACCTTTAAGGAAAGAATACGCTCTTCTTTTGAAGGCAAGAATTGGCTCCAGATAAAAATAAAGCATTGAATACGTCCCGTAGCATTTTTTGACATTCCCAGAGGAATTTAAAATTTTCTGGGAAAAAAGAATCCTATTTATAACTTTTTTTTAAATATGCTAGTACTTGACTGTTGTTAACACCTGATGTTAAATGTCAACACAGCCTAAGGTGGAGCGCGCTTAATTAGAAGATGCCTATTCACGCTTGATTTGAAGGTACCTACACCCACCACCAGGGTGGGAAAGACAGGGGTCGAGAGGGTACCCTATTACGAAAACTCCGCCGTCCGTCTGTCACCAGGCTGTATCACCGTGACAGTTAGACAGTTTAAATTTCCACAGATTATGTATTCCTGTTGTCGCTATTATTATTATTGTATTTCTTAAACAAAAAAACAAAATAAAAATTAAAACGTGGCTCCAATAAACTAAACATGACGTTGGCGTTTTTATAGACAATGTTACAGAACCCTACGTGGGTCCGACTCGCACTTCTCCTATGACGTCCTTAGCCGTGGTTCGGCTTCGCAGGAGGCACCCTAAGGACGGAATCAAATTTGAGCCGTGAGGGTTACCCCTTTTTCACGGCTGAGTCCCTGTACTCGGCCCTCGCTCGGTGACGCTGTCAAGGCCAGTAGGGCCAACAGCAATACACATTAAAAAAAAAAAAAGACTCTCGGCGGGATAATACCTCAAGAACGTAATATTTTTCGTATTAAATGTACTGTAAGCGTCAACCTGTGTCTTTAATATTAGGCAGAACTCACAATTACATTGAAACAAAAGCTACAAGTTGCCTAGCGAAGGACAAACGGAGAAAGGAACTGTATGATATCACTGTTGAGATTAGTCATAATGTGAAGATATAGATATTTATATAAGTATATATGCACGGAATCATGCAGAGGTGGTGTCGAACGCCTAGTGCAGGGCCGGATTGTAGGCAACTGCCTAGGAGCCACTACTACTAGGGGATTTTTAAATAATATTTTGAGTACCGGTTTTTGCCCTTTTTATAAATAAACTAGTGGGACCTGCAGACGTCCTGGTCCGAAAAAGTCTGGGACACGATAGCGCCCCTTACTGGGTCCAATTCGTAACCTAAACCATTCTCGAATTTACCGGAAAACACACAAAAAAATAAGTCAAATCGGTCCAGTTGTTTAGGAAGAGTTCAATGACATACACACGTACAGTAGAATTATATTATATATATATATATATATAAATATATATAAACGATACACACTTAACGGCCCCATTAAGACCGTAATAGATATATCCTGTGTCGGGGTTTCGAAAACATACACAGAACAAGGACAAATACAATACCTGTTACGTTCAATAAAAACATCTACTCGGAGCGGGAATTGAAAACGCGACCTGTGGCGCTTTAGGCAGATTGACTACCGCTGCACCACAAATCTTTTTGATTCTGTGATTTTCAAAAATAAGTGTCGTGTGTCTTATGTAACATTATTTACTTACAAATGATACTCTCTGGAATTATTGCTAAGATCATAGCGGACAGAGTCGCGGACTAAGGTTGCCACCTTTTTTTCTTGTGTCAAAATAAATAAAAGTACATAGTGTCAAAATAAAGTGCCATTGATGATTCTTTAGATTTTTTTTATTTTAAATATTAGCAATGCTTTTTCAAGGCATTACTAATATTCCTATTGCCCCTCCGAATAAGCTCGAAGCTTGCGCTAGGAGTGGGTACGATAATAGCCCAAGGGGGTCAGGATCGAACCCTCGACTCTCGCGTTAACGGAGCGAAGTCGGCCCTTCTAGCATTGAGCTATTGAGGCTTCAATTATATTTAAAAACATAATTTTTGGTTTTCGCGAGGTTTATAAAATATAAGTAATTATTTCTTATAAGCTTCAGTGAAGCTTTGTATCTTTCGACTCACCATTTTATCACAGAAAAAGCTCTGTGAGTCCCGATGTTCTCGATAGTTAATAATTCAAAAAATAAAATCACATATAGCAAAATAAATTATCGCGTTTAATACTTAATTTATTATTCTCTTAAAGTATAGAGTACAATCACCCGAAATAACGTTTACCTACTTTATTATAAAGTACAGGTGGCAATCCTATACAGACAGATGCTAGTACAACAAACAGTAGTTTTGTTCAACTTTATAAATGTATATGTTACGACATAGTTTAAATAATCTTGATGCTTTAACGCATATGAGTGGTATTATCTTCGTGCACGCAATTGACATGTGCATTAAAGATCCATGCCTAAATGGACGCAAATAAGCAATACCATGTCAACCCACACAAATGTCATTTCGAGAAAAATGCGTTTGAAAATTTTGAACAACTTGCTTTATATGATTTTTTTAATGTATTGGTCAAGTTATTGGCAATTTCAGATTTATGTAAGTTATTTTACTTATTTTCGCAAAAAATAAGTATACAAACTGCATATTTCGTATATAATATAACCCAAAACGTTTAAAATAATACATAAATTGCATGATTAAAAAGTGGCTTTTTTAGAAGTTTTAAAGCTTAAAACCTTAAAAAGCTTAAAACGTCCAAATATGGTATTCATGATTGAATCAGAATATAACCATGTTTTTTTAGAACAAAGAAAACTGATTTAAAAACTAAAAAGCAAAAAAAAAAATTTACAATAGAAGTCGGTGTCAAATAGATGTCAAATTCTTGTTTATTATTCAAATTTAAAACGCAAAAACTGTCCTGTTTTTCTAAAAAAAATTAACACTTTTAGTACTGATAGACATTTTGGGTATTCATCAGCATTTCACCAAAGGGTGCTTTTCTAGCAAATAAAGAAATACTCATTTTACTTTTAAGGTCTTTTATTGAAAGAGGCCGGCTAGGTAGCTACCACCACAGTATCAGATATTCTACCGCAAAGCTGTAGTGTGTTTTGTATTACCGTTTAAATAAAACCTCCCGAGTTTGTTTCGCCGACTCTTCTCGGGTAGAGGTTTAAATTTGGAGCCGGTGGTAGAATCTGACTTTCAACTAATAAGTGTAATGCTTTTACGTTGAATAAAAATATTTGAATTTGAATTCAGACCCAGCATCTCGGCGTTGGCAATGGTGTACCAAACACTAGGCATCGCTAGGATACGACAACCGCTTGCCACCTGGGGTCGTACGCTTGCTTGCATAAAGAAAAACACATCCCATTAAAAACATAAAATGTAAAAAACTTGCAAGTCTCATAAAGCAGTTCTTCTACTACAAAAAGTGATGAGATCTCATGTATAACTACGCCTGAAACTTGGTAGTTGTACGGCATCTTATTCTACTCATACAAATACTTTTGTGTTCCAGAGAAGAATATTTGAACTACCCATTACTAATGGGCGTAGTGGGAGTAACAAAGGGGGCACTGCCCTTCCCTGGACCTTGCTAAATATTGAAAAATGCACGACTATTTTGTACAATTTAATTAATAACTTCTTCGTCTTAGCATTCTTCGGTATTTTATTTACCCAGGGTCTGCTTATTACTCTTATCCGGATTTGACGGGTTACTAGTTTTGACACAAAGCGATTGCCATCTGACCTCCGCAACCCTAAGGGCGAACCAGTAACTCATTGGATAAGAGCAATTTACTTATCAAGAGTTAACGATTATTATCACATGTTATATGATAGCAACCCGGTTGTTACGACAGCTTACCGTCGATACTGAAGACAGACTCGCTATCCACAACGCCACAACGGTGTCAACTTAATTAATAACAATTAAAGGTAATTGTAATTTTGCCGACCTCTAGACCCTACATTTTTGCCCTCCCTTAGACCAAATGCTGTCTACAACCATGCCTATTACGGATCGTGAGATACAGACCGCAGAAAGATAGACGGATAGCGACTTAGTAATAGGGTTTCGTTGACAAAAGTACTGTTACTAAGCGGTACTCAATGTAGTACTTATACTAATTCCTTTGACGACATGCTTGCCTTGCTTTGTTAGTAGGTGGCTGCCCACACAGCCGTTCTATAGAATTACATAAGGCGACAAACATAAACAAAGTTACGACTGTTTTGAATAAAACTAAATACATAGAACGGTAGGCTTGTGTGTGTGTGAAAAATTGTAACGTAGACTTTAAACGAAGATCTTGGGCAGTTGAAATCTGGACAAACACGATGACGTCCCAAGTCTAGGTTCGGCCTCGCAGGAGGGACCCTTAGGACGGATTTAACTTGCGCCCCGCACGGGCTGTCAATCTTTTACCGGCTGAGGTCTCCTGCCCCCCCACTGGTGACGCTAACAAGGCCACTAGAACTAACAGCAATAGACACTCCCAAAAAAACCCTCTGGACTTTTTAACTGTTTCTTTGTCATGCTTAACGCTGAATGGAAATATCGTAGGAAATCTGCATTTCATAGGCGGAAGTAATAGGCGGCGGTAATCTCTATACATCAGATGATTTTACAAGATAGTAGTCATGTTTCTCCCACCACAAAAAGAGGCGGCACGACCGAAAGAAGTACTACCCTCTCACAGAAAATCGGCGTCACGTAACAGTATCTGGTAAGTACTGTTGTGTTTTCCTTCTTTTGGGTTGGCAACGCGCATGTGATACTTTAAGTATCGCAAGCGTTTATAGGTTGCGGCTGCTTACCATATGCTTGTTTGCCAACCGTCATGAAAAAAAAGATGAGCCACCCGGTTTGCCCCCTCTAATATAACAAAAACCTTATATTGTATATTGAGGACAGTTGTGTTCCAACTTCCAAGATGGCGCATGAGGCATGCGAAGCCATAGGACAGTTTGATATCAGTAGTCAGATTATAAAGACTACATTACATCAAGCATTCCATATGCTTTCTAATATATTTACAAAATAAAAAAGGCGAACGTCATTCGAATACTTAAAGACTAGTTTTAATTTTGTTTATGTCATTACAGTTGGCAAACAAGCATACGGTTCTTCTGAGGGTAAATAGTCCCCGCAAACTATAAAGGCGTGCGATACTTGAAGTATCACATTGGCGCTGCCGATTCAAGGGATACAAGGAAAGGAATAAAAGGAAGGAAACAGAGGACTCACACTCATTGCACCAAACGTAACAGTACTGTTACTTTGCGCCGATTGTCTTTTTTTTATGTTAAAAGTTGGCAAACAAGCATACGGCCCACCTGATGGTAAGTGGTTGCCGTAGCCTATGAGCGCTTGCAGCACCATTAGTAGGTGCCACTCACGCGTTGCCAACCTCCAGATATTGGTTCTTAAATCTCGTGTGCCCAGTAATTTCACTAGCGTACAGTGCCCTTCAAACCGGAACACATTAATGCCTAAGCACTACTATTTGGCGGCAGAATATTTGACGGCAGAATATTTGACACTGCGGTGGTACCTACCTAGCCGGCCTCTTGCAACAAAAGACCTACCACCAGTGTGACTGACTGCACTGGTGGTATAATCTCTGCTGTGACAGAGGTTATCCCAACAGCGGGCGATGGGGTCGTCACATCCCGACGCCGGTAAAGTGAGAGGGTAGTACTTCCCTATTCGAGACGGCCCCTTTGTGTTGGGAGGAGCAAGACTACTACTACAGAATATATTTTTAATCAAATCTTAAATTAAAATAAACAACTAACTGATACTTTCTAAAACGATTTCTTTTGCATAACTATCAAAAGTTAGTTTTCGCGCGCACGATTGACATTTCGCATTAAATATCTGTAACCAAATATGGCGTCGGCCGTTGACAATCACAATAGGAAGCACGCATTGGGTTATATTTCCTCTGTAACATTATCATCAATCTAAATAACAAAATAATCAGAATGTTCACCATTCAATTAAGTAATTTATCAACAATCTTGATTCTGACAGAATAAGAAAACTACTAAGAGTGTCAGACTAGAACCCTTACGATTCCGTGGAGCCTTTTATCTGTATAAAGGGAAGTAGAATTAAAGTATCAAGTTACCCCCTTTAATTGTAAAATGAAATATGTCTTTAGTAGTTTTATATTGAAGCCATAGAACTACACAATCTATAAAAATTCCAACTATTTTTAAGTCGAAAATATTAAGTTTCTTGTATAAGACATTTATTTTGAAATTTCTTTAGTATGCGTTGCTGTAGCAGCACCAGAATTCACATTATATGAATACAAGAAAAAAAGATTTTAATAGCTCGTCAATACTCGTATGCTGTTAGACAATCAGAGCTGTCCAAGCCGCCCACATAGGTAGTAGATTCTTTTATATTAATGTTGGCCAGCAAGCATACAACCCCATTTATCGTAAGCTGATGGTAGCCTAGGATCCCTTGTAACACCATTCATTCTCAAACTCGAGATATTAGTTCATAAATCTCCTTTGGTCAGTAATTTAACTAACTAGAGTCCCTTTCAAACCGATACACAGGAATACAAAACACAGTACAGCTTTGCGATAGAATATTTGACACTGCGGTGGCACCTACCTAGACAGCCTCTTGCAATAAAATACCTGCCACCAGTAATAATTTTACGCGCCTTTCGAAACACTGAGATGCGTATTTAAGTATGTTAACTGGTAAGTGCGCAGTCCATTCATAAACTGATCTCGCCCAATATTGCTTAATCATGATCATTTATAGCTTAGTGAGAACACCTTAAACATTGAAGGTCGTTTAGATTTTCGCTGCAGCAGATGTTTATTTTTTACTAAGTTGACAAGCACGCATACGAAACACCTTATGGAAAGCGGAGATATTGGATTTTAAATGTGCTTTGCACTGAAGTGGTACCTTAGGTAGGTACCACTTCAGTGCAGGCTCCTGCAATAAAACGCCTACCATCAGCGTTTGTTTAAGCATAGATTTAATAATAATAATAATAATAAAAACTTAATTGACACAGCAAAACACTGTTACATTACGTTAGTTTACAGTACAATGATTTAATGCTAGCGGTATGTATAAAAAAAAAACAATAATAATAATTAACATAAAAATAAATTTCAAAACAAATAAAATATTTAAAAAAAAAAAAACACTACAACATAATACATACGACTGAACGCAAAACTGTGAACATGGTACGATGCAACAGTGCATTCCATGTCAATCGGACGCTCGCTCAGTATTCGTTAAGGCGCTGTGGCCCTAACACTGATTTTCAGCGAGTCCCGTATTGGTCCCGTAGTGGATTTCGGTCTGAGTGGTTGGTCTCAATGTATTTTTTCGGAAAATATTTGGTAGAACAACCATAATAGAGGACGCTGAGTGTGGCGTGTTACAAAGCTCTGCTTAATTAACTTTTCTCGTGCTAATGAAACTGTGTTAAATTACTTCGGCAATGTCACGTAAAAAAGAATTATTGAATAATTATTATTATTTTTTTTTTGTTAGAAGTTGGCAAACAAGCATACGGCCCACCTGATGGTAAGTGGCTGCCTCAGCCTATGAGCGCTTGCAGCACCATTAGTAGGTGCCACTCGCGCGTTGCCAACCTCGAGATATTAGTTCTTAAATCTCTTTCGCCCAGTAATTTAACTAGCGTACAGTGCCCTTCAAACCGGAACACAGTAGTGCCTAAGCACTACTATTTGGCAACAGAATATTGGACACTGCGGTGGTATCTACCTAGCCGGCCTCTTGCAACAAAAGACCTACCACCAGTGTGACTGATTGCACTTGCGCAATAATCTCTGTTGTGACAGAGGTTATCCCAACAGCGGGCGATGGGGTCGTCACATCCCGACGCCTTAAAATTATTATAATTATTATTCGTTTATGGGTAATAAGAAACATCAAAGATGAAGAAAAGAAGGTGTCAACAATAATTGAATCATAGCTCAACAGTAGAACGCCCGACTTCACTCCGTTAACGCGAGAGTCGAGAGTTCGATCTTGGCCCCCTTGGGCTATTGTCGTACCCTCTCCTAGCGCAAGCTTCGAGCTTATTTGGAGGGGCTATAGGAGTATTAGGAATGCCTTGAAAAAGCATTAATATTCTTTAAAAAGGAATTAATGTTGACGAATTTGGTAATTGATAAATTTAAGTCAATTGAAAACGACATTTAACTTATGTACTTAGTTACTAAGTTTAATTAAATAAGGTATTATAAAATTAAACATGATGACTACAGAATATTTTCCAAATATGGATAAAAAAGGGCTAAAAACTGATGCAATTGTCAGTAAACCCATATAAACAAGATTGACCTTTGAAAGTAATTATTCTCTCCCTTCAGGATGAAATCTCGCGTCATTCATGATTGTCACTTATAATTCTAGATCATTCAAAGTATAATAGTTTAGACTGATTTTTGTTGTTTTTAAAAATGGCGTCAATTGTCCACTTCATCTACCAAACATATTTTTGTGTTAGTTGGTAAATTTCTTCCACAAGTATAAAGTCATGGACTAAAGTCAGTACATGATATATTTAAACACCCACACAACTAACCGGTTTCAGCAATAACGCGTGCAACCATTTTGATGACTCATTTTACAACATAGCCCACAGGTTAAAAAAATGTCAGGAATATCACTAAAAACCTCATTAAAATCTTAATATTGAAGTAATAATATAGTAGAGTCATGTTTCTCCTACCACAAAAAGGGGCGGCACGACCGAAAGAAGTACTGCCCTCTCACAGAAAATCGGCGTCACGTAACAGTATCTGGTAAGTACTGTTGTGTTTTCCTTCTTTTGGGTTGGCAACGCGCATGTGATACTTTAAGTATCGCAAGCGTTTATAGGTTGCGGTGGCTGCTTACCATATGCTTGTTTGCCAACCGTCATGAAAAAAAAGATGAGCCACCCGGTTTGCCCCCTCTAATATAACAAAAACCTTATATTGTATATTGAGGACAGTTGTGTTCCAACTTCCAAGATGGCGCATGAGGCATGCGAAGCCATATGACAGTTTAATATGTCAGATTATAAAGACTACATTTCATCAAGCACTCTATATGCTTTCTAATATGTTTACCAAAAAAAAAGCTGAACGTCATCCGAGAACTTAAAGACTAGTTTTAATTTTGTTTATATCATTACAGGTGGCAAACAAGCATAGTCCTTCTGAGGGTAAACAGTCAACGCAAAGCATAAAGGCGTGCGATACTTGAAGTATCACATTGGCGCTGCCGATTCAAGGAATACATAGGAAGGGAACAGAGGGCTCACACTCATTGCACCAAACGTAACAGTACTGTTGCTTTGCGCCGATTGTCTTTTTTTTATGTTAAAAGTTGGCAAACAAGCATACGGCCCACCTGATGGTAAGTGGTTGCCGTAGCCTATGAGCGCTTGCAGCACCATTAGTAGGTGCCACTCACGCGTTGCCAACCTCCAGATATTGGTTCTTAAATCTCGTCTGCCCAGTAATTTCACTAGCGTACAATGCCCTTCAAACCGGAACACAGTAATGCCTAAGCACTACTATTTGGCGGCAGAATATTTGACACTGCGGTGGTACCTACCTAGCCGGCCTCTTGCAACAAAAGACCTACCACCAGTGTGACTGACTGCACTGGTGGTATAATTTCTGCTGTGACAGAGGTTATCCCAACAGCGGGCGATGGGGTCGTCACATCCCGACGCCGGTAAAGTGAGAGGGTAGTACTTCCCTATTCGAGACGGCCCCTTTGTGTTGGGAGGAGCAAGACTACTACTACAGAATATATTTTTAATCAAATCTCAAATTAAAATAAACAACTAACTGATACTTTCTAAAACGATTTCTTTTGCATAACTATCAAAAGTTAGTTTTCGCGCGCACGATTGACATTTCGCATTAAATATCTGTAACCAAATATGGCGTCGGCCGTTGACAATCACAATAGGAAGCACGCATTAGGTTATATTTCCTCTGTAACATTATCATCAATCTAAATAACAAAATAATCAGAATATTCGCCATTCAATTAAGTAATTATTATTTCGCCATTCTATTAAGTGATTATCAACAATTTTGATTCTGACAGAATAAGAAAACTACTAAGAGTGTCAGACTAGAACCCTTACGATTCCGTGGAGCCTTTTATGTGTGTAAAGGGAAGTAGAATTAAAGTATCAAGTTACCCCCATTAATTGTAAAATGAAATATGTCTTTAGTAGTTTTATATTGAAACCATAGAACTACACAATCTATAAAAATTCCAACTATTTTTAAGTCGAAAATATGAAGTTTCTTGTATAAGACCTTTATTTTGAAATTTCATTAGTATGCGTTGCTGTAGCAGCACCAGAATTCACATTATATGAAAACAAGAAAGAAAGATTTTAATAGCTCGTCAATACTCGTATGCTGTTAGACAATCAGAGCTGTCCAAGCCGCCCACATAGGTAGTAGATTCTTTTATATTAATGTTGGCCAGCAAGCATACAACCCAATTTATCGTAAGCTGATGGTAGCCTAGGATCCCTTGTAACACCATTCATTCTCAAACTCGAGATATTAGTTCATAAATCTCCTTTGGTCGGTAATTTAACTAACTAGAGTGCCTTTCAAACCGATACACAGGAATACAAAACACAGTACAGCTTTGCGATAGAATATTTGACACTGCGGTGGCAACTACCTAGACAGCCTCTTGCAATAAAATACCTGCCTGCAGTAATAATTTTACGCGCCCTTCGAAACACTGAGATGCGTATTTAAGTATGTTAACTGGTCAGTGCGCAGTCCATTCATAAACTGATCACGCCCAATATTGCTTAATCAGCTGATCATTTATAGCTTAGTGAGAACACCTTAAACATTGAAGGTCGTTTAGATTTTCGATGCAGCAGATGTTTATTTTTTACTAAGTTGACAAGCACGCATACGAAACACCTTATGGAAAGCGGAGATATTGGATTTTAAATCTGCTTTGCACTAAAGTGGTACCTTAGGTAGGTACCACTTCAGTGCAGCCTCCTGCAATAAAACGCCTACCATCAGCCTTTGTTTAAGCATAGATTTAATAATAATAATAAAACTTAATTGACACAGCAAAACACTGTTACATTACGTTAGTTTACAGTACAATGATTTAATGCTAGCGGTATGTATTAAAAAAAAAAACAATAATAATAATTAACATAAAAATAAATTTCAAAACAAATAAAATATTTAAAAAAAAACACTACAACATAATACATACGACTGAACGCAAAACTGTGAACATGGTACGATGCAACAGTGCATTCCATGTCAATCGGACGCTCGCTCTGTATTCGTTAAGACGCTGTGTAACACTGATTTTCAGTGAGTCCCGTATTGGTCCCGTAGTGGATTTCGGTCTGAGTGGTTGGCCTCAATGTATGTTTTCGGAAAATATTTGGTAGAACAACCATAATAGAGGACGCTGAGTGTGTCGTATTACAAAGCTCTTTTTAATTAACTTTTCTTGTGCTATGAAACTGTGTTTAATTACTTCGCTAATGTAACGTAAAAAGAATTATTGAATAATTATTATTATTATTTTTATGTTAGAAGTTGGCAAACAAGCATACGGCCCACCTGATGGTA
Organism: Hestina assimilis; assembly: GCA_023373885.1. Lineage (NCBI taxonomy): Eukaryota > Metazoa > Arthropoda > Insecta > Lepidoptera > Nymphalidae > Hestina > Hestina assimilis. Next base: position 4,535,579 of record CM041767.1, on the reverse strand, counting down.
AGTGGCTGCCGCAGCCTATGAGCGCTTGCAGCACCATTAGTAGGTGCCACTCGCGCGTTGCCAACCTCGAGATATTAGTTCTTAAATCTCGTTCGCCCAGTAATTTAACTAGCGTACAGTGCCCTTCAAACCGGAACACAGTAGTGCCTAAGCACTACTATTTGGCGGCAGAATATTGGACACTGCGGTGGTATCTACCTAGCCGGCCTCTTGCAACAAAAGACCTACCACCAGTGTGACTGATTGCACTTGCGCAATAATCTCTGTTGTGACAGAGGTTATCCCAACAGCGGGCGATGGGGTCGTCACATCCTGACGCCTTAAAATTATTATAATTATTATTAGTTTATGGGTAAAAAGAAACATCAAAGATGAAGAAAAGAAGGTGTCAACAATAATTAAATCAATAGCTCAACAGTAGAACGCCCGACTTCACTCCGTTAACGCGAGAGTCGAGAGTTCGATCTTGGCCCCCTTGGGCTATTGTAGTCGAGGGGCAATAGATTTATTAGTTATGTCTTGAAAAAGCATTATTAATATTCTTTAAAAAGGAATTAATGTTTTTGGTAATTGATAACTTAAGTCAATTGAAAACGACTTTTAACTTATGTACCTAGTTGATAAGTTTCATTAAAGAAGGTACTTTTAATTTAAACATTACAACAACAACGTTTTCCAATATGCACAAAACTGATGCAGTTGTTAGTAAACCCATGGACAGGATTGGCCTTTAAGTCATTATTCTCCCCTTCAGGATGAAATCCCGCGTAATCATCATTCATGATTGTCACTGATAAATCTAGATCATTCAAAGTATAATATTTTAGACTGATTTTTGTTGTTTTTAAAAATGGCGTCAATTGTCCACTTCATCTACCAAACATATTTTTTGTGTTAGTTAGTAAATTTCTTCCACAAGTGTAAAGTCATGGACTAAAGTCAGTACATGATATATTTAAACACCCACACAACTAACCGGTTTCAGCAATAACGCGTGCAACCATTTTGATGACTCATTTTACAACACTGCCCACAGGTTAAAAAAATGTCAGGAATATCACTAAAAACCTCATTAAAATCTTAATATTGAAGTAATAATAAAAACACTTGTATAGTTGAATTTTGATGATCCTATAATAATAACGGAACATAAAATACGATTTCAAATCAACTGTCAATAAAAAATACCTGCATTAATGTAAAAACAAAACCAATCGTGCAACCCTAAAAAAACACGAGAAAGCGTTGTTGTTCATTCATAAAAAAAAAGTATCCGTCACTCACCTGGCAAAATGTACTCGATTTCACTGAACGGACGACTATAAAGCACTTTAAAAAAAAATAACAAAACTCGCGTCTACACTAACAAAAGTAGTTTATACCTGCAAAAGAAAATGCACCATTACTACTTTATATAACTGTCTTACCTACTTCCTATTTAACCTGTTTTAATTATATTTAAAACTAGTATAAACTCACTTATTTTATAATAGATAATGTTAGGTAATCACTTATTATATGTCGCGGTATTTAGGTACCTTTTGTTACACTTTTAAATTAAAAAAAAGTATATTGTCAACGGACGTGCGTACGCGCCAGCTGTCAGCTCACGACTGTCGGCTGATACTTATAACTTATTGCCAACTTCATTCTTGTTATAAAGGTGGGAACGTAGTTGCTAAGCTCAAAAGAGGCTTTGTGCAATAGCAAATATAAATTTACCTTTAGTTAATAATTTGAAACGCCTTAATACAAGTAGATAAGGTTTATTTTATCTAGCGATCATTGCTTAGTTTAGTTTGTATAATAGAATCATGATAAGACGCGTACAAAGGGATATTTATCGGCTTAACCGAGGAATATACTTAATTGAATGCAATTGTTTTGAGACGCTGTTGTTTCACACGTTTCAAGATGTATATAATTTGATTCATTGAGATCAAATCGTTGATATTGTTTCAGCTTAGTTTTAGCACAAAAATTAAAAATATACACATACTACTGATGTAAACTGTGATCAATTGATCAGACCCATTTATACAGACGAAATAACAGACTCGCTAGTGTTCTTTCGTAAAAAAAGTTGAACGAAAAAAAAAAATGAAGTTTCTACATCGATCTACAAAATAATCTATTATATAATTATATATAAAAGGAGAAGACCTAATTCACTGACATATCAGATTATCAGAATCTAGCCTCAACCCTTTGACCTAGAAAGCTAGTTTTTTTTACAGATGTATTTAGAACGTAATGAGAAGTGAAAAAAGATTTTTCGAAATTCAATTAAATATTTTTTGCTGTTGTCCCTCCTGGCCTTTACAGCCACACACAGGCTGGAGAAATGTATACATATATGTGTGTTAAATGGACGCAAATAAGCAATACCATGTTAACCCACAAAATTGAAAAACTGAGTTATATATGCAGAAGTGTTGCTTAATGGCTGAAGAACATTTTTCTTTAATATTTGTAGGGTTCTAAGCTTTAAAACTTCTAAAAAGCCATTTTTTCAATCATGCAATTTATGTATTTTTAAACGTTTTGGGTTATATCACATACGAAATATGCAGTTTGTATACTTATTTTTTGTGAGAATAAGTAAAATAACTTACATAAATCTGAAATTGCCAAAAACTTGACCAATACATTAAAAAAATTCATATAAAGCAAGTTGTTCAAAATTTTCAAACGCGTTTTTCTCGAAATGACATTCGTGTGGGTTGACATGGTATTGTTTATTTGCGTCCAAATAGCAAATAGGCTTTATATTGCTTTTTGAAGTGAAAACTTCTCTAACAGCATTTAGCGGTTATAACTATCTAACAAAACTGATTGACATTGAAAATTGTTGTGCCATACGGACAGAACTAAATTATAATTGTGTGTATATTATAAGCGTAGAAAGAGAAAGAAGACAGATGGAACATTAGATAAAAACCGCGTTCCAATATTTTATGTATTTTATATATGCGTAATGTCAAATTACCTATATAATTAACAGTCTTACAGATAAAAAAAATTGCAACTATTTTTTTTTTCATACTTTATTGTACACCACAAGAAAAAGTAATACAAATTATAAATAAAAATCACATGTACAATTGGCGGTCTTATCACTTAATAGCGATCTCTTCCAGACAAACATGGGACAACAGACAACTAGATAGATATTGACATTTAGGAAATAAAAAAATAAGTTGCCAAACCTATATATATCTATTTCTTTTACTCGTATTAGTGGTCCGAGCAACAGACTAAGATAGCAATATCTCTTTTGAAATAACGTTACAAGAGCGGCAACATGGTATGGCTCCGTCCATGAGATTCTTAGTCTAAGATTATAAGAGTTTTGCCGTAGAAAGAGAAAGAAGTTTTGTCATTTGATTAAGGAAGTCAAAAACAATCTCCAAACCTCTTTTGATTGTAAACTGTCAAAATTTTTCCCAACATGTTGTATGCGTCGTTTTGACGTTTTTTATAATACTTTTGAGTCAATTTTAATTTGTTATACTTTATAATGTCTTATAGGTAAGTTAATATTAACATATTCTGTAGTAGTTTCAAACACGTTTTTAATATACATTTTATGTTATAACAAGTTATTAATTGAGGATTTGCCCATAATTTATCATGTCTGCAATAGAAATTATAACAAGATTCACTTATTTAACTAATGAATATCATTTGATACTCACATTATAATACAACTCTTCGGCATAGTGTTGCTATATTTATTTTATTATAATTGACTACGTTGTGGCACAGCGGTCACGAGTTCGATTGCTGCTGGGAGCAGATGTTTGTATTAAATGGACGCAAATAAGCAATACCATGTCACCCACACGAATGTCATTTCGAGAAAAACGCGTTTGAAGATTTTGAACAACTTGCTTTATATGATTTTTTTATGTATTGGTCAAGTTTTTGGCAATTTCAGATTTATGTAAGTGATTTATACTTATTTTCACAAAAAATAAGTATACAAACTGCATATTTCGTATATAATAAAAAAATGATTAAAAAATGGCTTTTTAGAAGTTTTAAAGCTTAAAACCCTACAAATATTAAAGAAAAATGTTCTTCAGCCATTTACCAACACTTCTTATGCAGAAGTATAACTCAGTTTTTAAATTTTGTGGGTTGACATGGTATTGATTATCTGCGTCCAAATATAAAAGCCTGGTCGTGTATGTTTCCTGACCCCTTTTTATTTACTTGGGGAAATGCATTTACGCACCCCCGCGCCGGGACAGATGGTAAAAGTGGCGCGGGGAGTGTGGGACTCGAGGCCATGTGCAAAGGTCTTTATAGGACCTGGCCCCCATACCCACTAAAACCCCAAGGTCCCGTCTAACGCCATAGTGGGACGTCGCGGGATCACCGAAGCATTCAACCGTGACGCCCCGGCGCTTGCCCCGAGGGGCCCACCAGGGGCGGCAACTTAGTGCCGCCATATATACATAGTATTACATATTACTACATATATAAAGATATAATTATACCCCCCTGGTGTTTCCTGACCCCTGACATGATACCCTCATCACCCTACTGTTGACCGTTGAGTGTGTAGGGTTGTAAAAATATATATTATAGACAGGCCCTTCCATACAGACAAAATATTCAGGGCGTCGGGATGTGACGACCCCATCGCCCGCTGTTGGGATAACCTCTGTCACTGCAGAGATTATTCCACCAGTGCAATCAGTCACACTGGTGGTAGGTCTTTTGTTGCAAGAGGCCGGCTAGGTAGGTACCACCGCAGTGTCCAATATTCTGTTGCCAAATAGTAGTGCTTAGGCACTACTGTGTTCCGGTTTGAAGGGCATTGTACGCTAGTGAAATTACTGGGCGAACGAGATTTAAGAACTAATATCTCGAGGTTGGCAACGCGCGAGTGGCACCTACTAATGGTGCAGCAAGCGCTCATAGGCTGCGGCAGCCACTTACCATCAGGTGGGCCGTATGCTAGTTTGCCAACTTCTAACATAAAATAAAAAATATATCCAAATCCTCACTTACGCTCTTTCCCAAATTAGTATACATATATAAGTTAGTTTAAACCTTGCAACGTTATCGAATAAAGTTAGAAATTCTAATTTTTTCACAAATTTGGAAATAGATCATCAGTCATAGAGTGCGGTCTTATCTCGATCTTTACAGAGGAACTCTGATTTATGAAAAAAAAATTCTATCTCTATACTTTTATAGAGATAGAGATTTTTCGTATTTTGAGAACTTAACACGATTTGAAGCGATGGCCGCGTTCAAGCACTCTAGAAGTTCTAGATCTACGCTATACTTAAATCATGTATTTAATATACTGTAAATGAAACCTTTTTGCCAGAAGTTTCTAAGGGCATGGACAGCATGGGGGCTTCAACTATCTGGGTTCATTACCCAGGAAATCTCCATCCATGGCAATCGAGAAGATTTAACGGTCAATCGGACTCACCTATGATCAAGCGATGCATTAACAGCTATCGAGCGACCTTCAGATAAACATAAAAAACCAACAGTGTTTTCAGTAGTTTGATGACAAAATGGAAAACTGTCGTTAAAAACACTCGTTCAGATTTTAGTAGTAACTTTAATGTTACATGTTTTTATAACCCCGGGGGCAAATGACTCTTCTCCACCTGATGGTAAGTGGAAGTGGTGTCCACTTACGAAGGTGGCTAATATAATTCCAGAAGGCAAACTTCCCTAGCCACTGTCACCCTGCCTACCCGCAAGATGCCCCTTCATATTCTAGTGGGGATGATAAACATTCCATTTATACTATATGTGATTTTTTTTTTTTTTTTCGGAAAGTGTATTGCTGTTGGCCCTACTGGCCTTGACAGCATTACCGGGAGGGGGGGCCGAGTACTGAGACTCAGCCGTGATAAAGGGACAGCCCTCACGGGGGCTCAAATTTGATTCCGTCCTTAGGGTGCCTCCTGCGAAGCCGAACCACGGCGGCGGACGTTACCGGAGATGGAGGCAGCGCTCCGAGCGCATTCTATACGATAGACTTACCCGACGGTGTGAGTGCGACGCGACGTGCGAAACAAAGGACCTCGTCCTCGCCGGCGAGGACGGTGTTGTGTGCGTGTCTGTGCTGTGTAAGGGGCATTTTCTAATGTAATCCTATCGTCAGGGTCTTGCAGGACGTGCTTAGGACGCATAATCTTTTGTTTGAATGTTTGGTTGTTTATCCCACTTTTCTTTATACATACCTAAATTATTGGTCACAGCCAACGTCAGACAATTTGGTTTCGCCAAATGTAAGTGGAGTCTTCTGGTGTCTGAGGCCAAGATTCTCTTTAGATCACTAAACTAGCGTAGTATTTTTTTTTTTAATGTTAAAAGTTGGCAAACAAGCATACGGCCCACCTGATGGTAAGTGATTGCCGTAGCCTATGAGCGCTTGCAGCACCATTAGTAGGTGCCACTCACGCGTTGCCAACCTCGAGATATAGGTTCTTAAATCTCGTCTGCCCAGTAATTTCACTAGCGTACAGTGCCCTTCAAACCGGAACACAGTAATGCCTAAGCACTACTATTTGGCGGCAGAATATTTGACAGTAAATAAATTATTGGTCTGATTACAATAAAATTTCGGGTCTATAGATAGACTAAATAAAGGGAAGAAACAAAGATAAGACCGACGTTATTCGTCGTGACCCAGACAGCCAAAAAATACCACCCTGGTCAGATGATCCATCCTGTTTGTGTCAGAAGCAACTTTATATGATGGTGCTCTTACTTAAACCTATATTTAGCATATAGTATGATAAAAACCAATTATTTTTGTCTTTATCTAGCTGTTCGCAGTGCAGTTTCACTGCACAGTTTGAAAGTGCCTTGATGATGCACAAGCAATTACATCACGAACAAACAACGGACTGGGACTTCAAGCCAGGAATATCTAACGTTAGTAGCAAGAAATCGGGAAAAAGTAGGGACGTATATTACAGTCAAAGAAATCTTAATAATAAGGTACTAGAAGTGACATATCCACGTGACCTTGTCACCGCAATTGTGACTTATGAGCCAAGAAGTCCGAACATTCATTAGTATCATCCACTTTGCTTACCATTGCTGTATGAGCTAAGCAATAAGAAACTTTAAAATTTCTAGTACCCTACTATTAAAATTTCTGTGATAGCAACCCACATTAATTCACAGCAAACATGTATGTAGATCATAATAAACTTTTTGATATATCAGATTTTTCTAGCAGTCGGTCCTGGTTGTTATCACATAACATCTGATAGTAATCGTTAACTTTTGATTGGTAATCTGCTCCTATCCTATGGGGGGTTGGATGGCTATCGCTTTGTGTAAAAACTAATAACTTTTCTTATCAGGATAAGAGTAATAAGCAGACGCTGGGTAAATATCTAGAATAATAGTGGGTGGTTTAATAAAATCACACGTCAAGCTTCATGGGTCAAACCCAATATCCTAACGATTATATGTATATTATGCTTTTTACAGGCGAAATCTAATACTCTGCCTCGAACTTGCGTGGAATCTCCTCCAACATATAAAGAAAATAAGGGCTTAAAATGTAAGTAATAATAATAATAATAATATACTTTATTGTACACCAGGATTTAAATTTTAAAAACATTTAAAAAAACACAGAAAATAAGGGTGGTACAAACAAGCGTCCTTATTGCTAGTAAGCAATTTCTGCCAGACAACCTATACCAGTATTTTAATGAATGCAGGATTTCAATGTCTGCATCAATTTTAGAATTTCATTTTTCTTCTTGCACTTTATTTTTGGAATTACTAATTGAATTTTTGGTCTTCCTGAACTTATTTCGTTTACAAATTTTAATTTTTTTTCGACAGTGGTCGGAAGAACATCATCCGCAACGCGCTTGTTCGACAAGTTGCGCTCGCGCATCTGCCGCAGCAAGATTCTTTTCGCACATCCTGAAGAAAGGGTTGACCGCTGTCGTAGCTATAATGTTGGAGATATCACTGCGGCGAAGTTTTTGGTTGGTTATATAAAAAATTGTTGTTCGTTTGTCCATAATCGTAAAACTCGAAATTGTACTCTGACGTTAAATTGTAACAGTTTGTTGTGTTTTTGCTCAAGAACATTTATATAACAATAGCTTCTGCTAGCGGCTTCACCCGCGTGTAAAACATTCACATACATCTTACATATTCCCACACCAATTTTCATCCCCTATTCCCTATTGTTATTTTACACCCTTGAGGTAAAACTTTTACAAACTTTGAATGTCATTTTACACAGTATATCACAATCCTAGTGGCGGTCGTTGAGTGTGCGGCGTTTATTTATTTATTATTTATAATTGTTTATTATTTATAAGCCTAAAAAATAAGTGTCATGGTATTAGCTCAAAAATTGAGATACCTTTTTCGCAAAAGCAGCCTATGTCTTTTCTCAGAGTCTAGAATATCTGTGCACAAAATTTCATTTAGATCGGTTCAGTAGTTTTGGCGTAAAAGCGCGACAGAGTTACTTTCGCATTTATAATATTATTAAAGATTTATTTCAGACAATGCCTCAGCAAAGCGTCGTCTAATTTAGATATTATATAATAAAATTGAATAGAAGATTTTTAAAGTACTTAAACTAATAGGACAAGAACTTTTCGAATTGTTATTGTTTTTTTTTGTTAACAGGATATGTCAGGTCAAAGCGAATGCACATCAAAGGCAATGAAATGTCTTGAGTCTAGTGTTAGCGGGGTTATCGAATCTTTCAAAGAAAACACACATTCATTTTCGTGTCACTTGTGTTCTTTTGATGCAGACCGGTAAGCCTGTGATAAATTTCCTCTTGCATACATTGAAATTTTAGACTAAAATAAATCTAATAATAAACAATATTCTGTACAGGATAACAGTATTAGACAGACATCTATTAAATGATCATAAGATCGGTCTAGAGAATCTTCTTAAGCTAGTGATGGCAAAAACTAAGGATGGTCTTAATGGTGAAAATACAGCACACGTATATGGCATAAGGCAACCTTATTACAAGCCAATAGATGAAATTATCGAAGAAGGCGAATTCATTATAGAGACTGTAACGCCTAAAATAAAAATACTAAAACACGCATCGAGCAATACAGATTTGATATGGACAGACATACCAAATGTCAATAACAGTTATTTAGGCATAACAAAAGAAATAGAAAAAGCAATTAACACTCCAGATAACGACGCATTATTTGCTAAAATGGAAACCCTAAATGAATGCATGTCTAAATTCGTCGATTCATCGAATAACCTAAAGAAAGTGCTTACAAAAGAATTCAATCAGAAGGACTTAAACAAATCGAGGGATGGAAATTATTATAATATGGGTTTAGGAGAGTAAGTTTAAATTCTTTTGATATATTAAGTAATTGAATGTTAATTTTAATAATATTTCCTCTTTTTATTAGTCAAGAATCACCGAGAGATTGGGAAAGAGCTCATAGTGAAAAATTAGAGAGAAACCGAAGTAAAGGCCCTGACAATCGGTAAGGGTAATGAACATAATTATGTAACGTGCATTTTTTAAAAATAAAAATAAAGAAAAAACTTAACTATGTGTTTTTTTATGTGACTAAATTGACCATCAATCGGAAGACCACCCCAGATGGTAAGCGGTTGGCGTAGTCTATAGGGCGTCTCTTGCCCAGTAATTTAACTAGTTACAGTGTCCTTCAAACCGAACCACATTAATACAAAACACACTTCTACTTTGCGCTAGAATATCTAACACTGTGGTGGTGTACCTACCTAGTCAGCTTTACAATAAAAACCTACTAAACTGTTACTTATTTTTATAAAGTTTTTTTGTTCCAGGAGCGAAAAGATGAAATTTTCTTCGGATAGTTTTTACTTTTGAAAGCATTTATTTGTATTAAGTTTGATCATTAAATTTATCAACATCATATGTGAATTTATTTTTCTTTAGTATAGTAATACTCTCAAAGACAATATAATTAAAAGTAAACTTAATAAAAATAGAAAATATAAAAGTTTTATTAATAAAATAATAGAAAAATCTATCAAAAACATAAATCATTTTAGACATCATATTTTTTACTATCCTCGCGTTCTTTATTACAATTTGGACATTTGGCTCCACAATTGCGTCGATGTTGGTAATGGCAGCACATCATATAAAAACATTCATCACATCTTTCGTTTGTTCTATGACAACATTCAGACGAATCGCCGCTAGACAATCTATAATTGGACTGGCAAAATCTGCAATTTTGTACTGTCTTGTTACTTTCATCAGCTGCATTAGTAGTTTTTACAACGGGCAATATCCTTGGTCCACTTCGAGTTATTGGTCTATTTGAAGGTTCAGACATTTCGTTTATCTCACATTTTCTAACAGTAGCAAACATTCTATTTACTTCTTCAATCGCGTCTTTCGATTTAGTTTTCTCTTTTAAGGAATTTTTCAATTCATCCAATTTCATTTGCGGTATAGATGATGACTTGTGTTTTACAAGATCCATTGAAAATTGGGAAGCTTTAGTTGATTCTGGTTGCTGGTTCACTATAACAAATTTACTATCTAGCATTTCATTGTTATCTTGTATAGAAAAATAAAATACTTTACTCATATTTAAATTTGGTTTGCCCTTTTTAATGTCATCTGTTCCAACATTCGCGTCTTTGAATATAACAGTTTTACTAGATTTACTGTTTTTAATTTCACATTGTTTTTTACTTTGAAATACAGTAAGGACTTCATTTAATAGTGATAAACCTTGGGTAACATCTGTTTGGGAAGTTTGTATATTTTTTCCATTTAAATCTTTCTTATTGTGTAAAGATTTTTCTGTATGATAGTCTTTGTTTTGACCAAACTTTGTAACGCTATCACTATTTTGAATATCATCATCAAAGCTTTTATCACAAATAGGGCAGGATTTTGATTTCCTTTTACAGCATTCTATATTTCTGTTGTTATCTTTGATGGCGTTTTTATTCAGACAAATGGAGCAGATAAATCTGTTTGCATTGTTTTTACAACATCGTCTATCAATGTCCCTGCTCATTTTTTTAGTGCTATATTTGTATTTATATATTTTAATGTCTATCTCAACACCTTTGTAATTGGAACCCGATATCATATGAAATTTAGTATTGCTATAAGCCACAATATCTGTTAGCACGTTATGGTTTTATATGTTCGATATTATCAAAGAATTTTCGGATAACATTATACTAGTATCAAGTATTTTCAAATCTTACTACATGAAATTCGTCCAATTTTTCGATTTTAATAATTCTGAAAAAATTATAAGAACAACATAAGAACAAAAATCATATGACAAAAAGTGACAATTACAATTTATAATTTTTAATCTTTCAAGGAAATTATTTAAACATTTAATTATTTAGGAACAATTACGTTTATAATTAAAAATTAAGCACAATTAATTTTGCTTGAATTATAATATTAATAATGATGTGCAAATGTTAATATAAGCTCTATAAGTTTCATGTCGGAAGAAATTTAATTTAAAAAAAAAACTTGTGTAAATAAGAAAAATAAATACTAATGTCAGAATATGATGTGAAAAAATTTCTGTGGAGTAATTCAAAAAATTGTAGAAAAAAAGGGAATAATATGCTATCGAGTTTATTATACCGATATTGCTCTTAAAATTAAATCTGGAGAAACTAAATAAAAATGAATAAGAATGATAAATAAGAAGAAATGAGAGAAATCGAAGTTCTTCGTGTCGCGAAACGAGATATCGCAGGAAATCGTAATCGTGAACACGAATCATACGAATTTGTAGGAGACAATAAAGGAAAAGATTTTGAATGTCAGTACAATAGCAAAAGAGAAAACGTTCAGTGTACTTGTAAACGAAAGCGAAGAGAGAGTGGATACTTCAACTCCTCTCGCCAAGTTTATAGATCTCAGAGATACATTCCACGTGATTTTAGGGAAATTGGAGTTGGTAGCGTAAAAACGGTTTATAAGAAGAGAATTAAAAGAATTCACTTACCAGCAACGGAAGACCGGGGCGTTGGTTCTTCAGATTTATTGTGGGTTTCGCCAAGTAAGTTGTTTGAGTATGTATTTATTTATCATGGCTATCAATTTAGGGATGACTAATACATATATAAATACTAATACATATAGGGAACATGTTAAGCGCTTAAAGAGACTACATACATAAGATTTAAAGATCACAAATGGCTTTTGTTTTGTTTATGTAAATATTAATTGATAAATACAATCGACTAAATAGATGATAGCTGACCTACGAATCTTAATAACATTCTATTGCATACAATTTCTTGCGGTCTATATGTATTGGTTTATAAATGATATAAGTTTTAAGCTCCCCTTGATCTTTACTACATGAGACCGGCTAGAAATGTACCAACGCAGTGTCAGATATTCTATTGCAAAGCACTATAGTGTTTGATACTGCAAATATTTAAAGAATCTTCTTTATTAAAGGAAAAACAAGAAATTTTGAAGGTGGATATTACGATCTAAAGAGAACGTCGTCAAAGTGTGTTGGAGGTGTTCCAGAAAATACATACATACCTGCTGTGAGCAAGAAGCTTTCTCCTATTATCCATACAAAATCTTGCTATACCAGTCCAAAATTATTAAGTTTTGTAAAGAGTGAAATAATGGGTTCCTCTAGTAAAGAGAACATTCAACGTATTAGTAACGAAAAAGTAGAAAACGCAGATTTAGTTAAATATACTATAAACACGATTCAAACAGATAATGAAGCACTTGCAGCACGACACGATAAAAAAACACCAGTTCATAAAATTTTGGATGATAAAAAAAATTCATCCGTTTCGTTGGTGCAACGTATTCATAATTTAGAAAATCCAAGTAATGAAAAAATTAAAACATCGATTGAGTTCATTGAAAATAAAATGGAAAAAGAATTTAGAAAAATGTTCACAAATACAAAGAATAGTCATTCTAATACTAAAGTAAAACAAATCTCAGATTGTAAAAGTCCATCTGTATTGCGTAGACGCTTTGAGGCGTTACGGCGAGGGTTAAGTAAGAGAGACGGCGATAACAAAGGATCATTTACATCTAAAACATCCAGTAAAAAGGGTCTACCTATCCGAAAAGATGTGTCGATAGCCTCCGATCCACCCTCATTAGAAGCACGTTCATATTCAAACACAAAAATGCACAGTCCCATGACATCAGTCACTAATGCTTACAACACTCCTACTGCAAAACTATCGTATGATAAATCGTTTACTGGTGAAGATATAACAGAAAACTGGCAAACTGATGCTATTGACAGTGAATGCCAAGATGTGAAAGGTATGTTTAAATTATGGGGAAAGAAATTTAACCTAGAAGAAGCAAACTGTTCAAAAACTTCACCACAACCATCAATTAACACATCGAAAAAACAAAAGAAGAAAGTGAAACTTGAGCTGCCAACAAAAGAGATTGGAAAAGAAAAGAAAAAGGACGGAAAAAGATTCTTATTTTTCGGAAAGAAATGTAAAACGAAATCAAAACAACCTTTCAGAACTAAACAAGGAGTTACTGCAGGTCGATGTGAATTAGGAGATGGGCTGATGATAAAAATCGGTGCTGCGAATGATTACACTTCACAAGTGCCAGTTAACAAAGTAAATAATAATTCTCAAAAATATTCGGATAGTACTGCAGGCAAAGATTGGATCAAGAAATTTCTTTGCAATAAAATAGATTCAAGGAACAGCGTAAGAGTCAGGTGGAATAATAATATGTACACAACCAGCAGCAGTACAGTTTTTGAATTGATGGATTGTGTTTATAAAAATACAGGAATACTTTTTAGTTCAAAAAGTGAAGTTTCAAGCAAAGCATCATCTTACTATAAGGCTTATATGAAACCACAAGTAAACTTCTTGCAGCAAAATATACAAGCGTGGATGATACCTAACATGATGATAGACAATAAAAAAGAAAACGTTAATTTATCTACTAACATATCAAATCAAAATCAGAAACAGAAGAAAAATATTGAGATTACATTTTCAAATCAAAAATGGTTCATAGATAAATCTACAGCATTCTCTCAAAAAATTGAATTGGTTTTACATTCAAAGAATTTCATTCAAACTAACAACCCGAAGAGTTCTGAATATATTGTGATAGACATACCTAAGGGTTACTTTTCAGATACAAGCAGCGACGACAAGGGTACTAATCACACAAGTGATGAACAAGTATATAATGTAGTTGAATATGAACAAATAAATTCAAGTTCTTATTTAAAAATGAAAAAGATGGAACACAAGCTGGAAATTAAAGATTTAGTATCAAAAAATCGAGTTTCAATTGGTACAGCAATTGTTGACAACGAATCTAAAATTCTAAGTAACAAAACTGAAACACAAGAAGTAAAAAGAAATTCAGAACCGGATAGTCTTGCCTATATACCAAAAGGTTGCGATGTCATTAGTGTTGGAATAATTACGCAAAGAGATATAAGGGATATAAAAAAACCCATGTGAGTATATTTATTTACACAGTTCAATCCGAATCCGGAACGAATAAAACGGTTATTGACATTTTTATTGAGCATTTTTGCACCGAGTGCGGGCTACAGTTTCTTTTTTTTTACTTCGCGGGGTTTTACTCTACTACTGCGCAGTCGCTTTAATCAAACTATAATTTTCTTTCTATAATACCTTGAGTCAATAACATTTTTGCCGGCGTCGGGATGTGACGACCCCATCGCCCGCTATTGGGATAACCTCTGTCACAGCAGAGATTATTCCACCAGTGCAATCAGTCACATTGGTGGTAGGTCTTTTGTTGCAAGAGGCCGGCTAAATAGGTACCACCGCAGTGTCAAATATTCTGCCGCTAAATAGTAATGCTTAGCCATTACTGTGTTCCGGTTTGAAGGGCACTGTACGCTAGTGAAATTACTGGGCAGAGGAGATTTAAGAACTAATATCTCACGTTCTCAACACGCATGAGTGGCACCTACTAATGGTGCTGCAAGCGCTCATAGGCTACGGCGCCCACTTACCATCTGGTGGACCATATGCTTGTTTGCCAACTTGTACCATAAAAAAAAATACTGAGTTCAGAACAAACGTTAGTTATTTGATTTTTAAGATAGTTGAATACCGTTTTCCACTAACGCGATCAATAGAATTAATATTTATAAATTTATTGCAGAATAAAAATTAATGATGGTATAGAAGACGAATCGACACATGTTTTGCCACCACCTAAAAAGTGTGAATTCGCTGAAAGCTTTTTACAGGATTATTATCGAAATTGGACATCTTTAGGAATAGACTTGCTCTCCTGGTGTGTCAGCGACTACAAATTACGCGGACCATCGGATAATAATTCATTTAAAAGTTTTAATAACCAGGGCGATGGTTCCAAGTCATGTCCTAACATTCACGATGGATATCAGACATCTACAATAGTATCGTCTTGCGAAACATCTTCTTGCAGCCATTGTGCGGCTATTGAAGAAAAAAAGTCAAATGATCAACATAACTTAAAGATCTTTCATAAATTTAGAAGGAAAAATATAGAGACAACACAATTTTATACGGAAGGAAAAAGAGTATTACCAAAGGATTCATTGGAAGTTTTCAAACGTAGAAAGTTATATGCAGCAAGTAACAAGTCAAAATGGGGAACCAATA
This sequence comes from Hestina assimilis, assembly GCA_023373885.1. Lineage (NCBI taxonomy): Eukaryota > Metazoa > Arthropoda > Insecta > Lepidoptera > Nymphalidae > Hestina > Hestina assimilis. Next base: position 4,519,919 of record CM041767.1, on the reverse strand, counting down.
ATGAAGATAGATCCGAACCATTCTTTATGCCAAGTAATTTCAATAATTGTCCCAAAGTAAGTTCAGAAATACAGAAGCAGAAAAAATGTAAAAAACGGGTAATGCTGCCAGTTTGTGATACTATGGATGAGATATCAGATAAAATAGTAGAAGGTATTTTAAACTACAAGGGCGCGAGCAGTTGTGATACTTGTAAAAGTAAATCACAACCATTTTCAAAACAAGCTAATGTTATTCCACATCCAATATGTGAAATACCCCCTGCACCATGTAAAGAAGTATGTGTTACAAAAAGAAAGCCCGCTTGTTCTAAAAAAAATTCTTCGTCTTGCAACGTACCAACGCCTCCATCTTGCCCTGCTGGACCACCCACACCTTGTCAAAAGTCTTGCCCACCGTCTCCTCCTCCATGTCAGATGTTTCAGCCTTGCCTCAGACCACCTACTAACCAATCAATCGTCTCAAAAACATGCTCTCAATCATCTATTCAACGTACACAGAAACCTATATCACAAAAAGTAGATTCTCCAACAGTGTATTCACCAAGACGATCAGGATCTTGTGTTTGTCTTAAAAAGCCGCCAGTATGTGATATACCTAAACAACCAGTGAAGGAAAAGTCATCTTGTTCATCAACTACAACACATTCGGGGGTAAGTTCATCACATCAACCGCCTTCTCAGGCTCTTCAGCCGTCTGAATGTTCTAACCAATCAAAAGCCTTAAAATCATGTTCTCAATCATCTAAAACGTGTGCTAATCGACCAATGTCACAACAAATTAATTCACCAGAAAATGCGTCTTCTACAAAAACACGGCCTTGTGTATGTCTTAAAAAGCAATCATTATGTGATATTCCACAAAAACCAGTCCAGGAAAAATCATCCTGTACATCAACTCCATCTCAAGTGGCTGAATCTTCTTCAAATAAATCACTGCCTCGCTGCCAAATTTCAAGATATCCTTGTCAGTCCTGCAAGTCTGTATCATCAGAAAAATGTAAAAAAAGTTCAAGTCATGACTTCCCTTGGCCACTTAAAAATCAAGTATCAAATACACCATCAAAAGAATTAGGATTGAATCATAAAATGCCTCCACAACCACAACAGTGTCTTCCTGAAAAAACCTCTAGTAAGCGCTGCAATGGACTTAAAAGATTAATTCAAAAAATTTCAAGTCCGTCTGTAAGAGAGAAAGAATGTAAGCCTAACTGTGCAAATAGACGTAAAGTTGATAAATGCCAGAGCCCACCAGCCCCACCCCTACAGCAATTTGTCCTCCACCCCTACAGCAATTTATCCTCCACCCCTACATCAATTTGTCGTCCACCTACTACAGCAATTTGTCCTCCACCGCCAACTAATGCTTGTAAAAATCCATCGAAAATATCGGGATTATTTCTGAAAAAGTTACCAATGCCAAAAGAGTGTCCAGCTGCAGTGGATGAAAAAGTCATACGTCTCAATTCCAGGGAAAATTTATCAATAAAACTAAAACAATCGACTCCAAGTACTGAAGAAATAAGAGAAGGATGCGATATAAAAGTTGTAGATGATGACGGACAAACGCTTTATGAAAGAAGAGATTATAGAAAAGTTGATAAAAACAGAATGCATTTTGTACAGGACTTGTATAGAGATTCTCAAGTACAAAGAGTTTCAACCCCGAATCCAGATATAGTTTTGGATAAAAAATCTAAAGAAATTAAAGAATGCAAAAGTAATACAAGTCTTTCTAACATAATTGAGATCAATCTTAGTTTGAATTTTAAAAATGGAGATAAAACAGCAGAATTTAACTTAGACAAAGCCGATGAAAAATTGCAAAACGAAATGGATAACTCTGATGTTAATATTCAAAGCGAGTCTTGTAAACAAATTTATGTATTACAAGAAAAACCAAAGCAAACAAATGAAGATCTACGCAAAAAAGATGTTAATATAAACATTATTATAAAAAATTACAAAACACCAGTTAAATTATTACCGATAAATAAACACAGCGTAAGCTTATCCGCAGATGAATTCTCGAAAAGTATTACTAAAAAGTTTCAATCAGTCTCTACAGGCTATAGCGATATTATAGAACACCAAGCTTATTCCATACATAGAACAACAATAGATTTAACAAATTCATCTCAAAACAAAAAATCATTAAGTAGACTTAGCGTTGAAGTATTAAATAAAGAATTAACAGAATCAACGAATGGTTCTAAGTGTGATTGTTCGCATAAAGAAAAGAGTTTTAGTGATTGTAAAGAAAACGATGTTTGTGATTTACTTACAAGTAATACAGTTAGTCAAATAAAATTGGACACAAGTATAGAAAAAACGCAAACGACGAATGACGATAAGTCGGCTACGAGTATTTCTTTTGCGAATACCGACGAAAACCTATTTTCCGATGATACTTATTTAACCGATAAAAGTATAACGTACTATAAAAATTCAATAGAGAAGAGAAAAAGGAACTACTGAAAAAGATATTCGAAACAGCAAGTGAAATAGGAAAAACCGACAACACAAGAAAATTACATGGAATACGGCACCTGCTTCGAGCTGTTCTAACATCTGATAGTAGCCATGAAGATTTCGAAGTTAATAATGAACTGACAAAACAATTAACATACGATTCATTAAAACCTAAGTATATAAATTCTACAGTGATTGGTGATAGTTCAATTTCAACTAAATTTTCAATATTGAGTCAAAATGAATCCGAAATCTATCCAACTAGGGAGAATGTTAGTGAATGTGATAATTCTGTGAAAGAAAACACAGGTTGTCTATGTAAACATTTCGCGGCAAAATTAAATATTGATAAAGATAACATAAATGCCTGTTGCTGTCGAGGCAACAATAAAGTCGACAAAGAGGTTATTTGTAATCTTATAAATGAAAATATATTTTATATTGATATAGAAACACAGTATACAAATAGTTTAACCACTCAAGGTGATAAAAATGCAAATAATTTAGATACGAGCAATCCAAAACGGAAAGATGAAAAAGTTGTTAAAATTAAAAAGTTAAACGAACCTGCAATAAAGTTTCTAGATGATAAAATGGATTTAAATGCTAAAAATGAATCTGATAATAAAGATCAATATGGGACAGCTGATGTTTTACAGTTGAACGAAATGAAGAAAGCCGTTTTGGAGATTTACGCTGAAAGAACTATATCTGGTCAAGGAACCCACATGATCTCTAGACTGCCGAAATTTATTTGTGATAAGGAAAGCGAGATATTGAATTATGAAACGATTGCTTACAGTAGGTTTAGTAAGCAGAATATTGTTTTATCTATAGCCCGATAAACATTATTTTTGTACGTGTTGTTAATTTTTATTTCATTTTTTTCTTACAAATGTTTAAAGGAGTTCGTTTCAATTATTAAAAAAAAAAACAATCTAGACTTTTTTATTTATTATCAATTTCCATTCAGTGTAAAATAATGTATACAATTTTAAAATTGAACATTACAAAAATAATATAACATATATAATTTTAATGACTTATTTATAATAACTAAAATGGTTTTACATAACGAATAAAACATCAGTTATTATCTATCGATTAGATTGTTTCCGATAATTCTTGTATAAATTTTTCTTCCTTTGCATTTGAAGAACCAAATTACCTTATAATTATTATTTGGTATTCACTTCTCTTGTCCTTTGATGTTTATAATCTTGTCTGGAAAACAAATTATCAAAAATAAATGAAAAAGCATTTTTTTTGTCCATAAATTAGCGTTTTTTTGCGTACAAAAATATAAGGATGTCTAATATAAGCCGGTTTTACACCGCGAAAGGGTTATGAACAGGAAATGGTTAGAAGGGACGGACTCCGTTTATATGAACTAGATTTGCTTTTCCACCAACAAAGAGTTTTGTCTTTTGTTTTCCACTGCAAAACGATAATAAGAGAGAGAGCGCAAGAGTGAGCGAGAAAGCGAGCGAGTTCATTTTAACAGTAGAAAGAGAAAGAAGGAACATTAGATAAAAACCGCGCGCCAATATTTTACGGATTTTATGTGTGCGTAATGTCAAATTACCTATATAATTAACAGCCTTGACCGGGAATAAAACATGCCAACATTGACATTTAGGAAATTAAAAAATAAGTTGCCAAACCTATATATATCTGTTTCTTTTACTCGTATTAGTGTTCCGAGCAACAGACTGAGATGCAACATCTCCTTTGAAATAACGTTACAAGAGCGGCAACATGGCTCCGTCCATGAGATTCTTAGTCTAGCTCAGTCCTCCCCACTCGACTATTGGTGGAAACACAAGTATGTTGTATGTATCTTGCGAGTTGATCGGAGGCCTTAATGGTTCCGCTCCGCTCGCGATGGAAAACCGGCATAAGTGTGCGTGACTGCTCTGACGCATGACTGGAGTTAACTTCTTAAGTATGGTTGTCATTGTTGTCAATATAGAATAGGCAAGGAAAGTAAAAAATATAAATAAAAACAGACACGCAAACGCACTAACAAATGTATATTTGTATGTATATTTCAGAAAGTATTTTCTGACACTTTCAGTTGACGCTTTATCAAAAAAATCTGTGGTCTTATCATTAACTCTTATTGCGATTCATATGACGACCACTATATATTGTGACATATATATATATATATACGTCATGCTCATATAAAAGCTGAATGTCAGTGTCGAATTGCATTGATTTGGTCGCCCTTTGAATTGCTGTAAGAGTTAATGGTAAGTCCCCCTGATCATAAAATTTTCAGTCAGCGGGTTTTATATGAAAATCTAAAATGCCAAACATGATTATCTAAAATGTCGAACAATGGAGCATTAGCCTTATCAAAATAAATTATAAGTTAATCAAAAAAAAACCTGCCATGTGCGTGTCAGACTCGCACATAAAGGGTTCCGCACCATAAATAGTGTTTTAACTATATTTTCAGTATATGTTACTTTAGAGACAATACAAATACACATTCTATGAAAAATTAATTTTTTTGCCTATTACAGTTCTTGAGATACATCCCGCTGGCAAACGGACGAACATACATAGTAATAACGCTCACAAAGACAAGAAAAACAGCAAAAATTATAATTTACTATATATTCCAACAAAAATATTCCTTACCTTCAGCCAATCACCAAACACCTTATGTTAGAACAAAAAAAACACTTAAAATCGGTGAAAATACGAGTGCATACACAAATACTAGAATGTGCATATACATAGTTCTATTTCGTAGAATTTGTATAAAATAATCAACCAAAAACATTAAAACGACTGTATTTTTCATTACCGTTGTTCATTTTTCAAATTAATTTACATTTTGTACAAGTTCTAGAAAATTAGATTTCAAAAACCCATATACCACTCGATGCTTATTTAACAAAAAAATACATATTATACTCAGATTCTTGAATAGATTAAAAGAAAATACTAATTGTTATTTTTTTTAATATTTTCGATAGATACCTAACTATTAAATAAATTTTTATAATACATTTATTTTTTAAATAACTATTTTAAAATAGATCAGTCGAGAATCTACTATTGTGTGAGCGTGACAGCAATATATGTACTTGTGTGCGAACGATTAAGACAAATAATGACGAGGCATAGTACACTATAATATTTAAAATAATATTTATTATTAAATATTGTTACGGGGAACCTTATCACAGGGGCATAAGGTTCAAAATCGCTTGCTACTGCTTTTGTTTATTTCTACGACCGCCGCGCGGGTTCGAGAAAGATGTATTCTCGAAACATATAGAATAGCGTTCCGCGGACGGAGCTCTCTCGAACCCGTGTCCACGTATATAGGCAGCCCGGCGCGTCGACTGATTCATTCAGTTCTGAGCAACAAGCGAAGACACTACAAGTGATACCAGTGAACAAGTGCGATAATTAGTGACCTCGGCTATTCTTTTGGACTGTGATTGACCTGCGATTTGGACCTGTTGTTTGTGAAGTTCTGTTGTTTAATCTAGACCTAGAATAAAGTCTTGTTTAGAGCCATCAGGTGTTTGTTTCCAAATTAGCGAACCCCAGCCCGTAACAATATATTCAAAATTTGCTGTCATTTATCATCAGGGCCGGATAAACCATGTCGGGGCCCCTAGGAAATACAAACTCAAGTATTTTTTCTAAGATCGTGAGACATTATTTAACTTATGGTTATTTGGTTTAGGTACTGAATGGTTTCATATATTATTTTTATGATTGGAAAAGAAAATTCGTCGCATGGGGCCCCTACCCAATGCGGGCCCCTTTGTCATACACCACCTTATGAATAATCCGGCCTGTGTATTATGTTTTTTGTAAAGAATATTGAAATAAAACTATAAAAATCAACTTTTAAATACACGTTTAATCGAAACCACATGATATACAAATAAGTACGTTTCTTGCACAGATACAACACAGCTAGCGTTCAACAGATTATACAAAACACTGTACACATTACAGAATAAACAACAATTATTAACGTTATTTGAACAACACGAAGGTTAGTTATTTTAGTGGAAAGATAGAAATCGTGGAAAAAGATCTATTACAAGTAGACTTGCAACAGTTTTAGATCATTTCAATCATTCATTTAGATATACTTAGGTATAACTAAAAATTTCTTGCTAGTCTGCTGATAGCCCGACGATAACTTCATTCGGTTGGAAGCTTCATACTAACTTCATGAACATCACCGAATCTTTGATATTTTCTCTTTAGAACTATCCATACTTTAAGGTATGTCTATGGTTAAAGTGTGTGTGAGAGACAGTGCATTGAAGTGATGAAACAAGTCCATATTTAGTAGGTCTGTGCATGAAATGAAGATTTGCACAAAACTTTGCACATGAGTTTTTACGTCACAAACAGGTTTTAATATTTTTAATTTCTAGTATAATTGATTTTTTTTCCACTAAAATATACTAAATTATTTTTATAACATTTTAAGCTTTTGGGATTATAATATGGATCCCAAAATATATGATTTTTATTAAAGATATATTCGAAAGCATGTTAATATAAATGCATTATAAATAGTCTTAAATCTAAATATTTGTTAGATTAGCGATTACATTTTAAAATAATACTTTGTGATGAGAATATTGAAAAATATTAAATAATAATAAAGTACAAAAAATAACATCTTTGAGCAAAAACATGTGATGAAAAAAAATTAAAATCGTAAAATAAATTATTGACTTTAACAAATCAGATCGATTTTTCAGTCTTAATAAAATCGTTGAGCGAAAATTTATTTAAAAAAATTAATAAAATTAAATGATTCACTATTGTGATACAGTCAAACTTAAAAAAGAAAAACAATTTAAAAAAAGTCCAAATCGTTAATACACTAAAAGATACATAAAAATATTATGCTTATAATCAAACATTCTTAATTAAAACAGCCTCCATATACTTAATAGATGCACTGAACTTAGCCATAGTTAAAACTGCACTGTACAACGACAAAGCTATATATTCAATTCAAATATTTCTTGAGGTATTTATTTTAAAAAATATATCGGGAAATAAACGTGCTTAAACCAAGAGGGATTACAGTTTAGGACAAAAAGAATATTTTATAATTTGTATTATATGATGATGAATGAAAAAAGTTCACTTTTTATCTCTTGTACGAGGGAGAAAAGAGCCTGGTTCTCTCCCGGCAAGACGACTCTAATTAACTCACTCTACCTCCCGGTCAATTAGCGACCTTATGTTTGTCGCTCGTACCAGCGACTAAAAGTGAACTTTTCATTATAGGAAAAAAAATTGTATACGCAACAAGGGAGAGATATAGGACATTTCCACGCCATTGTCGCAATTGTCGCAAAATAGCGATGGAATGTCCTACTTTTCTCCCTTATTTATAAAAGCATTCCCCACGTGATTATAAAATTACAGTATAAATCAAATCAAATTTATTTAATTTATTTGGAATTTAACTATTAAAAATTATTATAATGCAAGAAAATAAATAAAACAAACATGGTTACAGTAATAAAATAAAATGACATGGTGATTTAAAAAAAAGTAGTTTTAATTGGTAATGTTATAATTTTGGTCGTCAATAAATTTCTATAAACCAACTTCCTTTTGTTAATTTTACCTAATCTAATATTATTTAGTTCCAATAAATAAGTTATTATGTATGGCAGTTGATTATTAAACTTTTAAATTATATACCTAAGTTGTAAAAGAAGATTTTCTCAAATAGTTTTTATAGCGTTATTTTTATACTTTTTTTTATATACCACGATGGTGGCAAACAAGCGTACGGCCCGCCTGATGGTAAGCGGTCACCGTAGCCTATGGACGCCTGCAACCCTGGAGGTAGCGCATGCGTGTTGCCGACCACTTAAAAACTTTTTCAACCTTCCCTTGAAGAAACCCATACTGTAGCGTGTTGGGAAAACCACAGCAAGGAGCTTATTCCAAAGCCGGAGGGTTCACGGAAGGAAATCTCTTTGGAATCGCACTGTTCGCGACTTAATGGGTTCCAATGTAAAAAAAAGGGCGCCATATTGCAAGGGACAGTATGTTTATTCGAGCCATGAAAAACGTTTAGAATGATCGAATAACACTTAGGATGTTATCGGAAATTAAAAGGTTTGATAATTGCTAAATGCTCTTGTGATGGATGGACGCAAATAACACAAATCCATCAAAAATATTACATAATTATTTTGGTTAACATATCGTCTGTGGACAATATTTATATGATAATTAATTATAAAGGATTAATTGAATTTACTAATTGTTTTCATAGCTACCTAGCGATATTTTAAATATAAGTTAAGGGCTTGTCAAATTATTACTCAATATATTTTTCACTGAAAAAACTCTAAAGAATAATTTTAAAGCAAAGATTTAATTTTTAAAGTACAAGTAATTATGTTTAAATAGAATACAACTAAGATTAGTATTTATATGTTCAGTAAACTTTGCCAAGAAGTCATAGAAAAGATAGAGAAAAATTTTGGTACATTTCAACAAAAATTAAAATAATTCAGGTTAGTAAGACAATAGGAATTTATGCATGAAATTATATAAGCACCATATTTTCGTTGATTTTATATTTTAATCTGCTTTTTGGGATAATAAAGATAAAATACAATCTATTTCAACCAAAAGGGAGCGTTCATTTATTAGAGACATTTAGGGAGAAAAGGTCGAGCCATATCTCATCCAATCTCACAATCTCACGTGGTGGAAAGTGTGTTGTTCATATCACAAATTATTTTAATTTCAGAATCTTTTATAAAATCTTTTGTATTTACAAGAAAGTATGCATTTTGAAAAATCTCACGTGAGACTATTAGGGGATGGGAACGGGCCAAATCTCATGATACATCTCCCCACGTTTTTAATGTACGCTCTCTAAACTATAGACAAAAAGTAATGAAAAAGACAAATTCAATTACAAAATACAAGTTCTCACTAAATTATTTTCCAAGTTAAGGCTTTTTTGTGAGTTAAAAAAAACCTAAATTAAACCATTTTGTCCTATTTTGTACAAATACTATTGAAACTGACTTATAACTTAGCTAAATTTTCCTTCTTGCATATGCTGTTGCACTTCATATGTAGATATTGAAATGCTTGATGTTTCTGATGTGAGATGGGTGATTTCAACCTGTCATATAAAAATTTAAAAATAAAAATCCTACATTTTTATATAAATTATTCTATTTTACAAGAAAAAATTAAAAATATTTCTTACCTGTAGTACTGCTGTTTCAATTATATACTATTTTAGTTTTCATTAATGGCAACTTTTAAATTAATGTCAAAATGAAGACATGCAGAAAGCTAACGCAGTCCCCTAATAAAGCTTTTTTTCATCTTCTCATAGTCATGCAAGCGAATTAATTTTGCAGATTTTGTTAGACATTTTTGGCGCGTTTCTTGTGGACGGATAAATTTCAAAACCCATTATGTTTCAAATATTTAATCTACGCTTTTTAAATCTTAAACAGTTAACAACAGAATATACAGTGTTTTAATATTAACAACGACAACAGAACAGTTTTCACACATTTTTTTTGGTTCTTCTAAGGGTGACCAGCATGGTGACCAGTTTATTTCTGTTTTTTTAACTTTTCTCAATACGAGAGACGATACACTATTTTTTATTGACAGTTATTGACTCAAATAGAATTTAAAATGTTTGTTTTAGGTCACCGCTTATAAGAAATTTTTAAAACTATAGATCTGTAAGTATTTGGGATTAGCAATATTGTTATAGTGTGATTTTTGTATTTTATTATTATCTTTATGTATGCAGTTAATTTTATAAATGTCAGAGGAGATGAACGGGCAGGAGGCTCACCTGATGTTAAGCGATTACCACCGCCTATGAACATCTGCAACACCAGAAGGCATGCAGGTGGGTTTCTAGCATTTATAATACAGCTTCAACTGGTTATACAATGGCTGACCTCGAAACGACACTAACGAGCAGTTACTTTACGAATTCTTCACCAACGTACGGTGATAAACAACCAGATTTATTATATTATAAGATTATTTATATTTGACCAATCTATCCAAAATGCCAGTGAATATTAAGGAAGGTGATATTTTACTTAAGTAGCATACTAATGCTAATGATTCGCGAAGACGAAATGTTGCCACATTAAAAAATACTTACAGATCATACGATAATAAGTATTTAGTATATTTCAATAGAAGTTGTTCAGAAGCTTAACAATAAAACGTCAAAATAAATCTGTTTTTTTTTTTAAAGGTTTTCTTTGATGACTTGAAGTAATCTAATGACAGTGAAATACAATAAAAAAAAAAAAAAAAAAAAAAAAGTGAAATACGCTTAAGATGGATTTCATTTGTAAGACCTCTATTGACTCGTATTATAAATCAATTTTTTGAATAAAAGATACACATATTTGACTTTAGTTTTTTAAATTTTAAATTGTGTCTAGTTTTGTAATTTCATTCTGCATTCTACTTAGCTTTCAAGGTAACGCTGGACCACGTGTTTCGAAAATGGTTCGAATAGTTTCATTTTCGTTAAAATTTTGTACAACTTCTATTGAAAGCGATCTTACGAATTATGTTAATATTATTTTAAAAACATTCACAAGAAGCCGATTATATTTATAAGCGAATAAAAATTGCTTTTTCTGAACAACCTTAACGCATTTACATTAGTAGAATAATTTGTATAATTTTCCTCAAAATATTTTCTACTAAACATTCTACTAAAATACTTTTTACTAATAAATTAATAATTATAAGACATATAATGCAATTTTTGTCATTGTGTGATTGTTTATTCTACTAATATGAACGCAGCTTTATAAATTGCCATTATAATAAATTCTAAGCTATCAACAGTATTGGTCGACTAAACGTTGGCAACATTGAATATAAAATGTCAAAGATTGTGTTAGTAATATTGAAAAAACTGACAAATAAATTATTTAAATTATTCGGTTTAATTTTAATGATCTCTCTCTTGAATTTTTACTATTTTCATATGATAAAAAATATACTCAGCACGAGTCACGATGCTGTTTATTATAATAGCCTATAATGATGCCTAGATACTTTTAAATACCGTTTTTATTACCATTACTGATATAAACGCTACACACTCAACGGCCCCCATTAGGATAATTATATCCTGTGTCGGGGTCCGGAAACACAATGACAAGGACAAACACAACCAGACCGGAAAACATGCCTGTACGATTAATACAAACATCTGCTCCGAGCGGGAATCGAACCCGCAACCATCGAGGCTTAAGGCAGACTTGCTACCCACAACGCCACAACGGTGTCTATAAAACAACAATAACTAAATCATTAAAAAATATTCGAGATACTTTTGTTGCTAACGGTACCGTTCATTCAAAGTCAAAGTCTTGAACTTCTGTCCTATATACAGACTTACAATATAATATGTACCAGCCCTTATACAGACAAAATGCTACGGAACGAAGTTAGTCACACGCTAACTTCATACCCAAATGAAGTTATCCAACAGCCATAGAATAGTAAGTCTATGGTTCAATATGAATTTTGAAACACTTTAAAGTTGAATTTTTAATCTTAAATATAAATTTATACTTAACATATCCAAATTTGTACTATGCAAATAAGACGTTATGGCATTTACAAAAATATTTGATATAGATATTAAAAAACGAGATGGTTCGAACCTGATGTAGCGAAGCGCATTTAATTTTTAATGGCGGCTGGTAAATGAGCACGTGGTCCGCCTGATGGTGAGCATTCACTGCAACCTAACTATGGTATAAGAGAGAATGTACGAGAAGAGAGGGGAAAAAGGAAGAGAACAGAGGGGTGGGAGATTGGACCTCCGGCGCTCTTAGTTGTAGCACGAAACACATCAGTACTGTGTTACTTTACGCCGATTTTGTGTACTGGTCGAGCCGGCTCATTTGTACAGAGAGAAGTTACATGTTACAGATCGCAATAACAATGATTATTGCTTGTCATTAAAAGTCAGATACGCTGCGCTGTCAGAGTCGAGCCAAACCTAAAAGGCGAAGCGCCATTTTAAGTCATTATAAAACAAATGACATAATCTATTATTGATCAAATAATTATTTTTTCTATTTTAACTTTACATTCAGTCGTAGCTATAGTTTTTACATTTTTTCCAAAGAAAACAATAATTTTAGATTGTTGTTTTTTTTTCAAATAAAGTTCTTACAGATAATTAAAATTAGTTTTTAATTGAGATGATAGCGTAGCAGATTTTTTTCTTACAAAGATTTTAATTATTAAGTCGACCATAGATGAATACATTTTTAGGTATTAAAATGTTAGGTAAGATGATATTCGCGATTATATATAAATAAATCGTTTTCAAAAAGTATTTAATTAACTTAACCTAAAAAATAAAAATTACCACTCAAAACATGCGTTTGTCAGTTGTCCGTCATTTCTCTAGTTATCTTGTATCTCAGATTTCAAGTAAGGCTTGGTCCACCATGATAAATCTTCGCTACGCCTACCATTACTAAAGGTTTGGCAATTACAAGTTAAAAAAACTTAAATAACACGACCCTCTACACAAACACGATAATATTAATTATCTATATTATTGCCAGCAAAAACACCGCCATTTTTAAATGTAACATTTTTCAGATTCCTTGAAACGCAAGCCCCCATTTTTGTATTCACAAAAAACTGTCACCATAATTTCACTAAACTACGAAGCTAGCTTCAAATGTTTATAAAAAACCTTTTAAGCAATTGATTAAATAAGTTTTTAATATATATTATATCATTTATAATCGAATTCTACTCTTTGTTTTAATTGCAACTACCCACCATAGAAGCAGCGTCCAAAAAAATAGCATTATTTAAAAAAATATAATTTATAATACACAATTATTTTGTAAGTAAGAAGTTTCAATAGCGAAAAATTTGTTTCTGAAGTGGCACAATAGCTGTGATAGCTAATGTTAAATATCAACAGTCAAATCTTACTTATGTTGCAAGCTTGTGACGCTAAATTAACCCGATAAACTTCGTTGTTGAATTTACGAAGGATCACCAGCGATTATTTGATATTGTATTTGTATGGAAGTGCCTGTTCTGTTCACATATAATAAGTCAACGATTCCACTATTGCAAACGCAAACACCATTTCTACATAGATTTCAATGATTGTAACTTATTTTTTGCATTAGAATATGAGTGCTAAAAACTATTAAATATTATATTACTTACAAAATAATTGTAAAATAATATACATGAGGCATAACTGTCAAAAGGATTCTAAAATGTAAAGAAAGAGAGAAAAATACATTTTTTCATAAGCTTACTATATGTTATGGACATCCTTCCATACAGCCAAAATATCAACTCCCTCGTGCTTCTTTGTAAATTTAAATCCAACGCAACGGAACGAAGTTAGTCACCTGCTAACTTCATTCGGTTAGGTTAGGTGTTGCAAGCTTCGTTTGACAACTTTTCTGTATGGAACGCGTGGCCATAGTATATAGTAAGCTATACTTATCACTTTTCCCTCCAATGTTGAACAATGTAATGTCATTTTTGGCATGTATTTTGACAGGTGTAATGTTTAAGCTTGTCTATGCTCATTGTATATGCACATTTTGCAAATATAAAAAAATGGTTAAAATATGTAGCACTGTCTTTATAGTTTGGATGAAACATATAATATTCTGCTTTTTTTGTTTTTGCATAATGTGCTTGAAGCGTTTGCGTTTCTAGTGAGGTGATATGTGATTTTGTTAGTAGCCCATTACCGGTTCAAACCAGATTAAACTAGATCGATCTCGTTTAATATGTTTAAATTTATTTAATATTTATAATATAAAAATAGTTTTAAAAAATTCGATATGTTTTTTTTTAAATAATTACTTTTTCCCCAAAATTAGGATTAATTATTATGTCTGAACTACATTTAAGTATTGATGAATATCGCAATAAGAGGATACAATTTTGTAATGAAGTAAAATATTGTTATAAATTTTAATAATAAGTTTAGTCTGGTTTTAAGTTCTTCCAAGCAATTGGTCATTTAGGTTAATTACTAAATGGTTATAATTTTATTTACAAACTTTATGACAAAGCACAGCGCAGTTTAGCCATAGTCCAATATTGGTATTAGATTGCCATGTTTGATCCAACATTGTTGGTGCTGCGCCGTGATTCATCTTCTATATAATTTTAAAGCTAGTGTGTGCGGATTCTGTACTATTGTATTGTTAGATCTAGTTTAATAAAGCGGGGTTACCACGCCTGTGTGTAAATGTTAGTAACTTAATTTAGTAAAAAACAAAAAATTGTTTTCCAATGTTTTTTTAAATGGACAATTTTTTGATAATTATGTTTGTAACTCACCACTTCTGTTGTGAGGCAATTGATGGCAGTGGCGCGCGGGGGCGGCGCGGGTCGCGGGGAACGGCGTCCCGAGCTAGGGGTGGTCCCACGCATCGGTGTTAGGGGATATCCTAGAAAGCAGATGTCTTAGATTACTGGTCTGATAGTTCCATGAGGGCAGGGAGCTGCCTCTTCACCGCCTTTTGACACCGTTGTAGCGTTGTGGGTAGCGAGTCTGCCTTAAGCCTCGACGGTTGCGGGTTCGATTCCCGCTCGGAGCAGATGTTTGTATTAATCGTACAGGCATGTTTTCCGGTCTGGTTGTGTTTGTCCTTGTCATTGTGAATGTTTCCGGACCCCCGACACAGGATATAATTATCCTAATGGGGGCCGTTGAGTGTGTAGCGTTTATTTATTTATTATTTATTGGACTTTGCTTAATACTGTAAAATGCATTAATATGTCAAGGGTTCAGAAATACACACAGACAGCACATAAATATAAAAAAATGTCATCGCAAATAAATTGTAATACACTTTGTGACATTCTAAAAAATTTCCAATCTCATTATAAAATAATACAAAATTTTCAGACATAATTATGTATAGGCACATACAGCTGTAAGAATTACAGAAATCTAATATTAAGGTACTAGAAATGTTAAAAGTAGCTTATTACTTATGAAACACGTGTCGCCTTGCCGCTAGATTTCTCCCACCCATGCTGTCACTACTACATACGCAGACCACGACGGTATCAAAAGTTTCACAATACATTACCACGTGCGCCTGTAACCCTCCGAATATTGACTAGCTTACACAGCAATGGTAAGCGAAGTGAAACAACACCAACGCTCACTCCGAATATGGCTCATAAGTAACAATTTTGGTACAAGGTCACGCGGTTAGGCACTTTAAGTGACTTATTATAAAGATTTCCATAGTACCAACTAATATTAACTACAATATGTAGCAATTAATACATGCACTATATGAATTTCAATTGTACCTTGTTCGCTACTACTGGACTCTGTGAAACTTGGCGTTCCCTCTGTCCATGTAGGGGTTGATCCTTCAACGGATGCTGGAGGCGTCCAACATACACTGTAACATTATCCAATTTTATTATTAATAATGTATTTATTATTTTAAATTTTTAACCACACAATACTGTAGTAGACCAGGTTGATGAGGACCCCAAATAAGTTTGGATAAAGGCAGGATGGAAGGACATACACTATCTATACTTATTGTCGATATTTTTTTCACGGATTTTGATAACATTATACCGTCATTTCTTTCTTAGATCTCCCCATCAGTGACGCTCTCAAGACCACACGGGCCAACAGTAATAGACACTCCCAAAAAAATTCTTATCTGAAACGCCAATGGTATTGCAAAACATTGATTATTTATTATCATTTCAGTAATTAGATATATTCACTTTGAAATATTGTTTTCATAGTTTTTTAAGGTAGTAGAACAGAGTATAACCCTGGTACTTGACATTAATGGGCACCTAAAAACATCGCGAAATTCGTAGGTGTTTTATTTGAATATAGTGAACATTTTAGATGGCAAAAAACGGTGCAGCCTCTTTTGTTCCTATTGAACATAGACCACGGTACCACTCTTGAACTCCATCGAGCGCGAAGGCATAGATGAGATCTACGGTGGCGCGAGCTTACTCATAAGAACCTTGTGTACTCGCACCCTGAAAAGGTTCACATTGTATGCGTTCGAAAAACCAGACGCCAGAAGAGCATTCCACTCTCTGGCCTTGCGCAATATGAATGAAGAACGAAAACGTATAGTTCAAATATTGGGTATATCGACTAAGTACTCTTGTTTACCACATTGGTGATATACAAAATCTCTCAAGTCTGAAATGGTACTAAATTGAATAATTATATTGGAGGTAAAACAAGAATAAACCCTACCTCGCCTCATTGCTTCTCGCGCTACTCAATGCTGCTGGTGTCAAAGCGAGAGATGACGCTGATGATGTAGTCATAACGCTTGCCGCACTAGATGCACCTCGGCGTCGACCAGAAGCACTCGATGATGTTGTTGATGAGGAGTTCGTACGACTGCTCCTTGGTGGTGGTGCCTCCTCGAAAGGCGGCGGTGGTGTGGAACAACAGGACAACGGCGCAGCTACTATAAACAACTAGCGTTACTTTGCTAGCTTTTGTAATGGGCTCATGATGTGGACACTAAATTAATCTAATAAAATTGGTCATCATGCTAAGTTTCGATAAAAATGAAGATATAAAAATATGTCTCAAAATTATCCTATACAAATGAAAATGATAACTAATCTAGTGATTCAATGATTAAATATAAATTATTAAAATAAAATTAGCATACTATTTATAAAATTGGCAGTTATCAAGCTTCCGAAAAATCAAAAGCAACAAATATTTAAAGCAAATGATGAATTAAATACAATAAAATATACAACTACAAAAAAAAAAACTATATAATAGAAAAAGCATGCTTTTATTTATTTCAACAACACATAGTCAAATAATTAAGGTTTTTAAGGTGTTTTTGAAGCAGGAAAGTCCAATCCCAATTCATTTCGTGTATTAAAGACTACAGGACTTCTTCAAATTCTTTTCTCATCTCGTAAATAATCTTGGTATCGTATTTGTTTATGAAACCTTCTTTTTTCTTATCGAATTCTTTATTCTTTGGTGTTATTTGTGGTTTAACAATTTCAGGTACAACTGTTACTGAAAATTTTCTTATTTTATCGTGAACATTTCCTGTGTTTAGTTTGAGTTCTATGGGATCGGGTGCTCTCTTCTTTTTGTGGTAGTTAGGCTTTTTCGGAACCGGTGGTGGGCATTGAACCTTTGGTGGTTGTGGTTCAAAAACTTTCTTTGTTTCTTTAATCAGATCACCTCTTTCGTATGGCGATAAAATGCTATCTCTCGAAGATGAGATAGAACAACTATCTGATTCGGACTGAACTTTCAATATATGTTTTTGGAACAAATCTATTTTCGTCTTAGCCTTCTTATGGCATACATTCTCGTCCTTATTTATATTTGAATGTTCTTCTACATACGTTTTTATTTCGATCTTTGGTTTCGATTTAGTCCGAGTTAATCCACGATATTTATCTTTTACGGATTGGTTAAATTTTTTTGTGATACCAGATATGAAGCCTTCTTTAGAATTGTTCTTTTCAGGCTCTTTTTCAGATTGAGCAAAATACAAATCTTTTTGTACGGAAGCTGTCTTCTTTAGCGTGTTTATTCGTGAAATCAATCTGGACGACTTAGATTTTCCACTTTTAACTTGATGTTCATTAGAACTTTCTACAGAAGAATCATCTTCATTGTGTGATTTGAAAGATATTTTACGTTTTGGAGTTGCGTCGCTTTTCAAACATTTGGACTTAGATTTAAGTGGCAAAGTATCAATAATTACTTTATTATCATCACTTAGTTCATGAATTACGATTATTTCGTCGCTGCTAGAGTCTGTAAACGAGTCTCCATCATAGTCACCACTATCTAAATGCTCTCGTACTGTATCATCATTGATATTAAATTTAGCCATCATCTTTGATTGAGCGTTCAGACCCTTGCCGGAGTTGTTCCTCTCCGAAATACCTTCTCTTTCCACATAACCCAAGAAAGAGTTAGACGATTCAAACTTAGGTACATTAAAAGAATTATCGGGTATAGATGGTGGGATGCGGCATGCACTAGGTTCTCTAAATCTTAAATCATGCCCATAAAAACCAAAATCATCACTACTCGTGATATATGCCTGCTGTGGTATATCGTTAACGGGTATGCGTAAAGACTCATAATCACCTTTGGGGTCATGGCTCGAAGTTTGAGAAGTGCCACCTCCACGTTTCGTTTTCGGCGAACCACGTGGCGGGACGGGTGGTGGTACTCTCTGTTTGTGGGAGCCTTTGAGAACAGCTGGGAAAGCCACGTCAGGTTCAGACAGCGTCGTCGTTGTAGCCTGTGATACTTTGGCGGAGGTTGAAACGGGCGACGTGAGCGATGTTGGTGTGATTTGAGCTGTGACATCGGTAAGCGAGACTACAGGGTGTAAGAAAACTCGAAAAATTCGTATAGATTTATTTATAATAATGAAATATACATCAAAATTAATATACATTGATTGGCACAAGGAGAAATTGATAAAAGCACGGAGTAACAAAAGTTTGTGTTAAGATTGAAGCGTTTACGTTAAATTTAAAATATTGCATGTTTGTATTTATATTTTTTGTATTGAGCTTGACCCGCCAATGTATCGTATTTATTATTGGTGCATTGTTGAAAATAGTGTAAATAACAGATAAGAGAAAGCGTAGCATGCAGATATAGGATAGGTTGAAAAATAAAGTAGTTATACCCAATAGTAATAGATCCGGTAGGCCAATAGCAGCATGGAAAAAAAATAATTATGACAATTTATGAACTATATTCTTTATTTATAATATATATAAATAAACTTCTTTTTATTGATCTCAAATAAAATTGTGCTCAATAATTGCTTTAGCGTGATTTAAAATATATAAGCTCATATAGATAGTGCTGCCATCTATAGATTGGTTCATAATCAATTTCAACTATTTATTTGTTGTATTTAATCTGTGGAACTTTGTTTTCAATAATATTTATTTTTAATATTATTATTTGCAGATTTGCTAAATACTAAGAACGGGGCCTACCATACACACAAAACGTCATAGACCAACGTAACCGTCATTGTCATCGCTAACGTCATTGTTCTCAATATAACCGAATAAATTGGTGTTGAATTTACGAAGGGGCACCAATGAGTGTATCATTTTGTCTATATGGATGGACCTGTATAGTATATAATAAGTATATAATGGCAGCACACAATACTATAAATTCCCTGTTAGTCTCACCTGCTTTCATTGTAGGACCGCTCGAAGTTGTCGCACCTATCCGAATGAATGCGTGCAAAATATTTTTTTTTATTATTCGAGAAATATAATCGATATGTTACATATTTAAGTGAAAACTTAATTAGCCTTGTTGAGCGATCTTTGATAGTGGTTTGATATTCGCATCACCAACATGCTTCGTGTGACGTGTAACGTCAAACTCGCACCTGCATTCGCTTTTTTGCATTTTACCGCGCCAATTATGAAATTTTTAATTAGAAGCAATTATAAAAACATACAGCTATTCCAAAATTTTAAGTTTTCACTTCTATTCTCAGACTCCATGGCATATCTTTAGAAGTTGTAGATAAACTTTAGTTTATTAATAAAGGGGTTCTAAGCAAAATAATACATCTATATAATATATTCTCTTTATTAACAGTTTTACACAAGTCACAAATAAATATGTATTGCATTATTAACATTTTATTGATCATACATACATATCTATATTCAAATTTTATGCCTTTTTTTAGTCTGCATCACCTATTATAAATGACTTTATTTTGATTTTATTAAAAATTAATATGTTTTGATATATTTTTTTAATTATTTAATGACGGTTGGCAAACAATATACGGGCCGCCTTGATACTTGAAGTATTACATTCACGTTGCCCACCTAAGGCATTAGAGGTGGTGGATGGGGCCTCTGGCACTCTTCACTCATCGCACGATATGCAACAGTTTTCTGTTACTTGACGCCGATTTTCTGTGAGAGGGTAGTACTTCCCGATCAAACCGTCCCTTTTGTGCTGAGAGAAGTATGGCTCTACTACTATTATATATTTAAACAGTTTGAATTTTTACTCCACTATGAATACTATGATTTACAACCTTAAAAAAAAACAAATTATAAAATGTCTTTTGAAGTCGTTTAATAAATAATAAATAAAGTAGTACATATTATTAAAATTAAATAAACATATGTACAATTTTTAAAGATATTATTCATAGAAATTATATAAAAAATTTATATTTATATACATAATAAAAACATACAGGCATTCCGTCACTATAAGTTCTAATTTGTTTTCTATTTAAAAACTCCTAATAATTATTATCCTTATAGAAATATTTATAAGTTAATTTGATTAAAAAAAAAAGTCTCCAGATATACATATATGTCAATTTACATATATAAACAATTTTAAATAATATTCGGACATAGTAATGCAAAATCTTAGAAATGCCTTTTGACGTTGCACACACATACAAACAGACGCGTGTTATGACGCCATAACTTTGTACAGGCGACAAAAAACATTCAAAGCAATATGTATTAAGTCAGACTTTGTTCCGTTTCTAATATAATAAATCATTATATAACATATAATTTATAGATATAGATCAATTATAGATTAGCGATCCTATGTATTGAAATTGATAAGAAATTATAGATAAACTAGTGCCACCAATAAAGTGGATAGAACTAAAAAAAAGTCTCTCCATTTGCAAATGCAAGAGTAAGAATGGGGACAGACATTGACCAATTGAATTCAAGGTTTTGGCGCATGCGTATGATGGTATTGTTACGGAGAACCTTATCACAGGAGTATAATGTTTAAAATCGCTTGCTACAAACACACAAACAAACAAAGAGTTGTCGCGCGGGTTCGAGAAAGATGTATTCTCGAAACATGTAATATAGTGTTCCGCGGGCGGAACTTTCTCGAAACCGTGTTCCGCGTTATATAAGCGTCCCGGCGCGTCGACTTAGTCATTCAGTTCTGAGCAACAAGCGAAGAAACTACAAGTGATACCAGTGAACAAGTGCGATAATTAGTGACCTCGGCTATTCTTTTGGACTGTGATTGACCTGCGATTTGGACCTGTGATTTGTGAAGTTCTGTTGTGTAATCTAGATATTAATAAAGTCTTACTTAGAGCCAGCAGGTGTTTGTTTCCAAATCTGCGAACCCCAGCCCGTAACAGTATTATTTAGTTCTGACATACGTATGCCACAAAGACCCGAAGTCCATATCATAGAGGTCAGTGGGTAGCTTATTGCAGTGATAACCCTATATACCATCAATTATAAGATGCAATATTGATGATTTAGCAATACTATTGAACGTGTGGGATTAGTATAGAAAATGATCCAATGATTGCGAAATATTTTTAGGATGGCAACTAATTAAGACACATAACATATAAATATCAACGCGATGTGTACTTCTGTGTACATCCTTAAAATGTTTGTATTTTAATCTCTGTATAAGTGAACAGTATGTTCTTCGTGAGAAATAAATGTCTTTAAACCGATGTCTGATCAATTTTATTGAAAGTTATAATTATATATTGCAATAATATTGAATGTTTACAGACCGCCTTAGTCTTAAAAGTTTGACAGCTGTCAAAAGGTATTTTCTTGATTTTGACATTTCTAATAACATTTAATTACATAAATATTTATTGACTAAATATTATGATTTAGGATCTTTGCATAGTAGGACCAAGATATTCAAGCTCATAGTACAATTTACATAATAAATTATTTATAATTTTTAAATAAGGTAACCATTATACAGATAACTGTTTTTTACATAATAATAATATGTATATTCGACTTTACAATTGTATTTTTAATTTAAGTAAAAAATGCCAAAATATACATTAATTTTAGTTAATATCTGTTGCAAAGGTAAAATATCTTGTATGACTTTGTATTTTAATTTTATTTTTTAATTCTTATTTCCTTTTTTGTATATGCTGTTTTTGTTTTTGTAGTTCTAGCAGACAGTTTATATTCTTTAGTTTGATTTTAATTGTAATTGATTTTTTTCTGCTTTCATTATTGCATCTTCTTTTTTATTTTAATAATATTTATATTTATTTCTTTAAATAATAGTTATATTATTCTCTTAATATATTTTAAGTTAGCCTATTAGGGTATCCAATTTTTATCATAGATACATAATAAAGGCGTCGGGATGTGACGACCCCATCGCCCGCTGTTAGGATAACCTCTGTCACAAAGATTATTCCACCAGTTCAATCAGTCACACTGGTGGTAGGTCTTTTGTTGCAAGAGGCCGGCTAGGTAGGTACCACCGCAGTGTCCAATATTCTGCCGCCAAATAGTAGTGCTTAGGCCCTACTGTGTTCCGGTTTGAAGGGCATTGTACGCTAGTGGAATTACTGGGCGAACGAGATTTAAGAACTAATATCTCGAGGTTGGCAACGCGTGAGTGGCACCTACTAATGGTGCTGCAAGCGCTCATAGGCTACGGCAACCACTTACCATCAGGTGGGCCGTATGCTTGTTTGCCAACTTGTAACATAAAAAAAAAAAGAAAGTGCTATAGAAATAAGTAAGAAATTTTATACAACGTTAGCATTCTATTGAATAAAATGAAAATATACCAGCGCCCCAAAATCTCTGATCAATCGCTTATACTTTGCGATCACACTAAGAATAGGAATGTAAACCCGCCATTTTATAACGTCATAGCCGTTATGAACCTTTGAGGTAGGGTTAGCAAAAATGTAATTAAATTTTTAAAATACTCATTTCATAATTTTATTTTAATTTGAATCTGAACCCAGCTCTGAATATTACTTTTAAGGTAACACATTTCAGTTGAAGCTTTCCTTCCTATTCTTACTTTGATTGCATTTTGAGATTTTGTTATACATACATGAACACTATCACAGACAATCCAATCGTCTCCAAACAATTTCATTGATTTTAAATTCTATAAAAGCCATTGCGAATGACATTAAGATAAGACATTTTACCCTTGCATCATTTCAGTTAAAACGGTATAAAACAGAGGCTTGGAACCGGTTAAGAATAACCGTTCAAAGTGAAGTTTTCGGAAAATCGTAACTAACCGATTTATTTAACCATCTAAATCATTCGGCATCACATTTAACAGGTAATTATATTATTTCGTTAAAACAAAATAAAATCCGAAAAAAATACTTCTCTACCAATGTACTTAAGCGATTTTTCCGGTTCCCAAGCCCTGATTATAACTTTTCTAGATACATATAAACTATATATGGACGCAAATAAGCAATACCATGTCAACCCACACGAATGTCATTTCGAGAAAAACGCGTTTGAAAATTTTGAACCACTTGCTTTATATGAATATTTTTTATGTATTGGTCAAGTTTTTGGCAATTTCAGATTTATGTAAGTTATTTTACATATTTTCACAAAAAAATAAGTATACAAACTGCATATTTCGTATATAATATAACCCAAAACGTTTAACATAATACGTAAATTGCATGATTAAAAGATGACTTTTTTGAAGTTTTAAAGCTTAAAACCCTACAAATATTAAAGAAAAATGTTCTTCAGCCATTTACCAACACTTGTGCATATATAACTCAGTTTTTTCAATTTTGTGGGTTGACATGGTATTGCTTATTTGCGTCCATATATAGACTTTTTGTGACTATTTTAATACTTTTTCCAACCCCAATACATATATTAACTTCATTATTTTTGGCTTAGTTAATTTTAATACACTATATGGGTTTTTGCCTAATATTTTTATATGCATTAAGGATCTTATTGTGATGTTAAATTAATATAGTAATTAATACATTTCAATATCGACTATAATACGTAAGCATTAAGGTACAATATAGAATATTATGAGAGTATCTACATATATAGATGAACCACGATAGCTTGGCGCATATCCCCAAAGTACTGTATCAATGTGTGTAGTGACATTATTACGACAAAGCTTGTATGAATGTTGTGGGTAGATGTTTGCATTGATCTTACAAATATCTGTTTCGGTCTTGTAGGTCTCCCCACCGTGCCTCGGAGAGCACGTTAGGCTGTCAGTGTCGGTTGTTATCATAACATCTAATAATAATCGTTAACTCTTGATAAGTAAATTGCTCTTATCCAATGAGTTACTGGTTCGCTAGGGTTGCGGAAGTCAGATGGCAATCGCTATGTATAAAAACTAGTAACCTGTCAAATCTGGACAAGAGTAATAAGCAGACCCTGGGTAAATACCGGGAGTAATGCTAGGAAGAAGAGCTTGTATGTAGTTGTAATTCGTCATCAGTAGCGTCAGCGGATTTGTTAGTAAACTAATCATAACGAGCCGACCGCGGAAGACAACGCACGTGTCGTTTTAATAGTTTTGGCGACGTTGCGTAACGGTAGCAAACCTACCGGTACAGATGTTTGTATTGACCATGCAATCATATTTTCCGGTCTGGGTGTTTGTCAATGTTCCTGTGTGTGTTTCTAGACCCCTGACACAGGATATTCATTATTATTATTTACGTCACTACTCGAGCAACAAATTCATATACAGATGTGTTGACACTTTTGACAAAAACATTGAAACACTTTGAATTTTTGGAGGGGCGCGCCATTTTATCGTAGTTAATCTATACTACAACCGAGAAACTTCTAGCAAACCTCATAAAAGAACCCATCAAATACAATTTCTATACACTAATGTCTTTTAAATAAAACTTTCAAAAGCTTTATAGCTTATACTAAATTTCCATCCAAAAATTCTTCTAGATCATTCTCAATCGGCGGGCGGTACAACGATGATCGTACTACCGCTGTCCGTACCGCTGTATATCGCAGAGTTTTCCAAACTTTTAACATAAACAACACCCTTTAGAAATCTCTCCGATTCCGAATCCTTTATATGTTCATCTCCATTCAATTGTACGACGGATACGTGTTCCTTTCTTTCTATATCATTGTCGCTACGTATCCGTAATGGTGAATCGGGTTTTATGTAAACAGTTTGGGTAGATCTGACTTTACGGAATCTCATATCCTTTGGTAAAGTCGAGGCTTCTCTATTTTCGACTGTTGGTGTGACACTTCTTGTTCTGTAGCTAGATGTTAAACTTTTGGGTAGTGTATTCGATTCGCCTGTATTCGTTGCGCTTTCGGATTTAACGAAACCGATATCTATGAAGAATTTCTTGAATTTCTCGACGAATGTTGGCGATTTAGCTCTATTAAGACTACTGGATAGACGTTCGTTTGAGTGTTCCTTGGAACTGACTTCGTCTATCCTTTCTGGAATATTCGACATACTTTTATGTTTTTCTAAATTCGTTCGTCTCCTCCAAGGTTTATCATCGTCATCATCATCGATGAAGGGTATATCCTGGAGGTTTTTATCGTTTCGTGTATCGACTGCTGCGTCTTTTAATATTTTAACAACCGGCGTTAAAGTTTGGGCATCGGATACGTAAATCTGTGGTACGCTGGTACTTGTATTGTCAGTTTGGATACCACTGTCGGCTAGACTGCCGTTGATATGCGTGCTACCAGCTCCGGTACTGAGTACTTTAGTCAACTGTTCCGAGAGAGATTCCATACGATCGTGTATCGAAGTACGGTATACGTTATCAGCGTACGATGTACCGGCTTCTCTAGTATTAAGATTCGATGTATCAAAATCTATCCGTCGTTGTATCGGTAATCTATCTCTGTCCAAAGTCTTCAATCTATCGGACAATACGGACGGATACTCTGTAGGTATTTGGGGTCTCTGATTCCAGGTTGATATTGTCGTATCTGTGAAATCGCTCATGCTAGATCGTATAGAAGATCTAGGCGACAGTCTAGCCTGCCTCAGATATTCAGGATTATAATCTCTTATAGGTCGTCCGATGACTTTACCGCCTGCGTACAAATCGCCTTTTTAATTTTCGATTACATTTCTAATTACATTTCAGTTTATTTCTCTCTCCACCCGCATGTAGTCCTCATGCCGGGACACCGTTAGCACAGATAGCACAAAAAAAAATTTTTTTTTTTCAAAACCCCGACTTTTTGTCATTGAAAATCGTAACCGAATTTTTTTGTAAAATTTATATTAAAAAAATGCAACAACAGCTATAGGGATTACAAACACCGGAAAGGAATTAGGGGTGGGGGTAAAAATAAACTGAAATGTATATATATTAAGATATAAAAAAACCTCATTCACACTAGTGTTAGGAAATAGGACGTCTAGCTACTTTGTTATATTATAAATAATAAAAAAGTGTATTCTTATAAAATAATAATAATATATCATGCGAATAGAATTATAGATATATATAAAACAAAAAAAAATATTCATGCAATTTTTGGCATTCCATTTTAAGCCTTGTTCTTTTTATAAAATAAAAATACACTTTTATAAAAAAAAATTCATACCTGCGGTATCTATTTCTTCCAAAGGTCGTGTCGGCTTGGCGATGCTTTTCCTCTTCGACGGAGAATGTTTTAATGCTGAAAAAATTAAAAACCATAATCAAAACACATTCTAGTCTAAGAATTATAAATTTTTTTATTATTTATTATAAAAAGTATTATTGTGGTATTATAATATTTAAAATCAATCGAGCGAACTAATTTCCCTTTAACTTAGCAAATACTACAGGGTCCTCTCTAAGAACTACAATAAGACCAAACTTAGTCACACTTCTAACTTCGTTCCGTTGCGTTGGTGTTGAATTTCCGAAGGGGCACCAACGAGTGACATTTTGTCAATATGAAGTTGGACCCACAGAGGAGTTTTGTTGTCTGTGTTTCCTGGCCCCCAATACAGAAGTAATATTCTGTGTCATAGTCCGGAACACAAGCTTGTATGGTCAATAAAAACATCTGCTCCGAACGGGGATCGAACCCACTGACCGCGGTGCTTAAGGCAGGCTCACTCCTGCTGCGCCACAACGTCGTCAAAAAATATAAAAATTAATTTAAATATCCACAATAATACTTTTTAAACATTCTACATAGTAACGAAAATGTGAAAATAAAGCTCTCATATAAACAAAGCATAAAATCGTCATATTTATTTATCAAAAATAAAAATAAAAAACGGCCAAGCCTCTTCTAGAATTTAAAAAAAAGAACAAAAAGAAATAGTAGAAAAAATAAAGTCGTCGAAAATCATGCTGGAAGACGGATTGTGCGGTTAAACGTCACACAGCGCGGGAAAGTTCAACAGAGTATACAAACAGTACAGATAGAAAAAAAAAGACTACAGAATTATCTGTGGCAACGATAATCATAAATCAATTACACACACGGATCATAGAGTAACATTCGTAGCGTTGGAATAAAAGATCAGATATAATGAACACTAGAAGTAACTAGCTACTGGATGTTGACGTACCGACAACAAAAAAATTACGACTACAGGATGACCAAACATTTTGATATGAAATTGTTATAAATTATTAATGAGAATCTTAATATACGAATGAATATTGGGTTGTCATGGACGTACGTAAAATAAATATTGGGAAGAAATATCAAATTTAAAAACCCCGGTCAGTGCGAGTCAGACTAACTAAGGTTAATTTTTTGTGCGACATTGTATGAGCGCCATAACTTGAATTATAAGACTTTTATAGGGTATAACATACATATTATTCTATGAAAAATTAAAATTGTTGCGTATTGTTCTACGGATACAAATTTGTGATATATAGCAACAAATTTAATTTGCAAACCTTACTTTTATATTTTTCCTATTCTTAGTTTTATTGCATAGTATAGAGGTCCATTATAATATAGCCTATAACTTAGACAACTCCACGAATCATCCGTACGTCTATGACTTATTAGTTACAATGATTATACTATTTAATTTACATGTGATTATAACGATTAACATGAAAATTACAGCGTTAAATGATCAGGAACATGGTTTATATTATTATGAGACAAAGCCTAAGCGAAATTGCTAATTAGTGAACTAACATTATACCCACATTTTTTGATGAAATTAAACTCTAAGGATAGGATTATAGAGTGTATTTTGTATAAGTACTATACATTTTTTCTATTAAGTAAAAATCTATGACTTTTTTTATTATGTATTGCTGTTGACCCTACTAGCATTGACAGCGTCAAAGAGGTGGCCGAGTACTGACCCAACCGAGAAAAAGGTACAGCCTTCGTGGAGGCTCAAAGTTGATTTCGTCCAAAGTTTGCCTCCTGTGAAGCCAAACGACGGCTATGGACGTCATCGGGAATGGAGGGGACACCCCGGGGACATTCTAGTCGATGGACTCACTCAACGGTGTGAGCACGTCGCGACGTGCGATACAATGGATCTCGTCCGGACAAAACCGTGTTGGGTAATTGTGTAAAAAATAATAAGAAGTTCTTATTAATTATCTGTATGTAAGTATTAAAATTATATTGAGCTAAGTGATGGATATCGCCTTACGTACAATATATATGTTAATTAGTAACTAATTAGTAATTAACCCTGTATATGCATATCTGAATACCAATTATATACAAGTTATCGAAACCGAGGCAATAATTTAATTAATTTTAGCTAATACAAAATCATCTAACGCTGTATTCACGAACAAAATTACCAAATATATATTTATTAATTTTAACAATTATTTAGATTTGATTATTTTTCAAGATAATTATAATTTTATAACAATTTCGTACAACGATAATTCACAGATTATAAAAAAAAATAAAACATGCTTCAATCGATCATTTATCACGACTTACTCAAGCCTCCAAGGACGCGCGCCATTATCCAATTTCGGACAATTGTTTGAAAAGAGAAGAAAAACATTATTCACGCATGAAACATCGATAAAAGAACAAAACGTGTGGGGACGTGCATGACTTTCACGATAAAATTAAATAAAAATTAATGTCATGCGAAATCAAAAATAAAAATTGCCAACGGAACAACAACAAAAAAATGTAAAAATACATGCCCAGTACGTATTTTTTGTTTAAATCATGTAACAAATCGTTTGTTAATAAAAAACATCACATTCACTGACAAAAGTGAACGCCTACTCAAGTTTTGACCGGGTGTTGGTGTATTTGTTCTTCATAAAGGTTTAATCTATTATAATAATAAAATTATCAATGTATAATTTTTTTCAACTTATAAAAATCTACACGTCATCAATATATCGATGCCAGCGATTTATGCACTATTCTCTCAATTACAATGACATCTATACACGTAAACAGAGAAAAAGCATAGACGGAGCCATACCAAATTGCCGTTATCTCAGTCTATTTCAAGCATCAGTACAAGTAAAAGAAATAGCTGACGTATAAGTTTGGCAACGTCGCACTAACGTATCATTTGTGTAATTTTATATAGTTTTCATTTAAAATGATATAAAATTACATTACATACATTTAAAATTATATACCCGAAACAAAGATTATACACATTTTTTAGCAATCGCTAAGTCAAGGTTCTTGCGACGTCTTGAAGCGTCACGTTTTCTAACTATCGATATAAGTTGCTTCAATGATATAATAGCTTCAATAAGATAAATATACAACACTAATGTGTTAAATCTATAAAAATAAAATAATTCTAATGACATTATGGAATTATTAGAATATCACATTAAGTTAAAGATAGTACTTTTAAGTAGAAATATCATGTTCTTGAAATTCTGATTTTTGATGTTCTTTTTTGTTTTTGTAAATGGCAACCACGGACAAAGACGGTAACCTGTTTATATACTGTTTTAGGGTATAGTGCACCCTATTTAATAATCTACATAAAGTTATTATAGAGGTTATTAAAAACAATATTTATGATGAAATTAAAAGAACTTGTAACAATATTACATAATTTAAAAAACTAAAGCAGTGCTGTTATTCCCTAAAATTACTAATTTCTAATTTCGTACTACGATCGTTGCATTTAGTATTATATATAACCAAAAATTTTACATGTATCCTCATTAAATATGAATCCACCAACACCCTTCAAATCTACAACACACACAACAATACCTATGTAGCTGGTGACGAGCGTTCTGAACTTGCGATGGTTCCCTTTGATCTCCGGAAGGTCCACTGATAGACAATTTCGTTTATATATTCAACTATATTATATGCGAACTTTTTAGATTGGAAATTTACGAAAAAAATCCCTAACAACTTTTTTTAAGCGCCGGATATACATTCATGCAAGCATCGAAAAAAATGTAAATTTTTATAAAGGAATAATTGATGGTGTGATATATTAAAAACAATATTAACCGACTTCAAATATGATTAATAACGGTCTGTATAATCAATTGCAATTGTCAATATATTAAGTTGTAAATAATAACAGTTGATTGATTGATCTTCAATCGACATGTCAATGATATCTAGCACAGTTAAGGCGCTGTCCGACTGCGACGCACGCTCTGAACGGCAACGCGACTCATTTTAACGACATGGCTGGGTCTACGTTTCCATTACAACAAATACTATACCCACGATTATTTGCAATAACGGTAGCAGAGCCATGATCCTCTCAATACAAATGGGCCGGCTCGACCGTGAAAGTACTACCCTCGCACAATCTAAAATCGGTACTGTTGCGTTTCGTGCTATGAATAAAAGGGCGGTGGTCACATCTTCCAACCCCACTGTTCCCTTCCTTTTTCTCATCCCTTCCCTTCTGTTTCTTGAGTTGGCAACGCGCGTGTGGTGCTTCAAGTACCTATCACGCGCGTTCATAGGTTGCGGTGACTCCTTACCATCAGGCAGACCGTATGCTTGTTTACACACTGAAGCTAAGCAAGCTTTTGTATACCGCGCGCAAAGCATTGACAGCTTTGAGATCCTTTACCTGTGTGGGCGTCACATTTGACCACGCGACTAGCAATGACGTCATTAATCCTGTATTCGTCCGTAGCGTGTTCTTAAGTTACGATGGACTTTATATGACTAATTTTCTGGCAAAGCGAAGCTAGATAATTGTGCGTAGCAACTCCGTGTGCAGCGGTGGGGCTGCGCTCTTACGTTTTGCCCGCAATTAAACCAATTTTCTACTAATCGTCGTCTTAATTGACAAGAGGATCATTTGACTGAATTAATGACAAATAAAACACATAGCTTTTAATTACCGTTTATGAAATTTGAAGTCGGTTATTTAAATCCTCCAATAAAGTATTTTATTTATAAAGATTTTAAAGCCCCCTACGACAATAATTGGCCGGTTCACTATTCACCATTCACTCGAGATACAAAATCAATCGAACATATCCGCCATTCGATCATTGAAAAGCTATTATTTAGCATGTTTTTTTTCTTAAAATTTAAAGTCTCAAGACTCGCCAGGTGATCTAACTTTATGATCGAAAAGCTATTATTGAGAATGATTTTTTTAATTCAAATTTAAAGTCTCAAGACTCGTCAGATGCTCTAACTTAACTTAATGCTCGAAAAGCTATTATTTTGTATGTTTTTTTTTAACTTAAAATCTAAAGTCTCAGGACTCGTCAGGTGCTCTAACTTAATGATCGAACCGCAGATAGTAAAACTCTTAAGTAACATCAGCGAATATTACCCACATTTTTGATATAAAATAATACAGACACGATAAGCATACACGTAAAGCAACATCAATACGTCCCGTTACCTCGTTTTATATATTGTCTCGCTCTAACTTATATGGAATAGAGCGGGACAGATAACTGTGACGATGACATGTAAGGTATGTGTGAAATGATATATACAGTATGTTGTTGTTTCATTTCTATTGTAAATTCAACATACTGTATAAACAATTTTGAGACTTAAATATAATTTTTGAAACTCTCAAAATTGTTTTTGTTATAACATACATAATTAGTATAACAACCATTTTTGATACTCAACAACATTGAATTAGGGTCAAATTTTGTCTACATCGGGAATAGCTTTACAATGTATATAGCGGAATGAACTCTAAAAGAAAAGTATTGAAAGAAGAAAAGAAAAAAAATTGTTTAAAAATCCGAGTAAATTTCAACTTTATTCCATAGACGATTGACTTCAGAATAATATTCTAATACTCCCGTAGTTTAAATTTTTAAATTCAAATAGAGATAGCTTTATGTAAAATTTGCATTGCGCGAAAGAGACGGAAGATATACTTACACGAAGGTATCTTTTTAAATACTGTTTTCGCCATGAAATCTAGGAACCTTTGAGCGTAGAAACTCGGTCTGTGCACTGACACAGTGTCCTGTAACGAGAGAAAGATATTTTATTTTTTTTAGACTAGAAGTAAAGATTATTTACGGCCAAGTGCATGTTGGACTCGCATATAATGTGTTCCGTACCATCATAGAATATATGGACGCAAATAAGCAATACCATGTCAACCCACACGAACGTCATTTCGAGAAAAACGCATTTGAAAATTTTGAACAACTTGCTTTATATGATTTTTTTATTTATTGGTCAAGTTTTTGGCAATTTCAGATTTATGTTAATTTATTTTACTTATTTTCACAAAAAAATAAGTATAAAAACTGCATATTTCATATATAATATAACCCAAAACGTTAAACATAATACATAAATGGCATGATTAAAAAATGGCCTACAAATGTTTAAAAAAATGTTCTTTAGCCTTTTACCAACACTTCTGCATATATAACTCAGTTTTTTCAATTTTGTGGGTTGACATGGTATTGCTTATTTGCGCCCATATAAGATCAACATAAGAATACATAGTATATATAGTGAGATACAGCCCTTTGACAGACAGATGGACAGCGGAGACTTAGTAATCGGGTTCCGTTGACACCCTTTGGGTACGAAACCTGAATAAGTTGTGTCGGGTTCTGGAACACAGAATGACAAGCACAAGCACATCATATGTTACGGAGTATGGTCAATACAAACATCTGTCCCGAACGAGAACCGAACCCACTTTTTCTTTTTTTTTTAAGAATAATGGCAACCCTTTTCAAGGCATTACTAATATCCAAATAAGCTCTTAACTTGCGCTAGGAGACGGTACGACAATAGCCCAAGGGGGTCAGGATCGAACACGATACTCTCGCGTTGACGGAGCGGAGACGGCCGTTCTACCGTTGAGCTTGTAGCGACATCTACGCGCAACATGACGTAACTCGATAGAAAGATAAGATTGTCACATCTCACTTCAAGCTACAACGACACCTACAGGGCATACTACGCAACGATATGGACGACCAATGAGCGTCACGATCCTAAATCGCACTATCAGAGTTTCCTACGCTCGTAACAAGAAAGTCCCAAGGTAAGTCGTTGGTTTTCCCTCCCGACGTCCCAAGCCTAGGCTCGACCTCGCAGGAGGAGCCCTGGGGACGGATTCAACTTGAGCCCCGCGCGGGCTGGCCAACTCTTACCGGGTGAAGTCTTCTGAACCGGCCCCTCTACCGGTGACGCTGCCAAGGCCACTAGGGCCAAGAGCAATATGACACTCCGGAAAAAAAAGTAAGTCGTTGGGCTTCGGCCCGCCAGGCAATATCACCGCCTGGTCACCCTCCCTTGTTGGAGAGTCGTTTCATACCTGGTAACTCCACAAGCTCTTCTTCATCCGAGCATTATTCCCGGTATTTTATTTTACCCAGGGTCTGCTTATTACTCTTATCCGGATTTGACAGGTTACTAGTTTTTACACAGAGCGATTGCCATCTGACCTCCGCAACCCTAAGGGCGAACCAGCAACTCATTGGATAAGAGCAAATTACTTATCAAGAGTTAACGATTATTATCAGATGTTATGTGATAACAAACGGGACCGACAGCTTAACGTGCTCTCCGAGGCACGGTGGGGAGACCCACAGACAAACGCCCAGACCGAGACAGAAATTTTAACAAACATCTGCCCGAGCGGGAATCGAACCCGCAACCGTCGAGACTTAAGGCAGACACGCTACCCACAACGCCACAACGGTGTAACTCCACAAGCTATTGAGACCATAATTAAATGAATAAAACTCACGCCGTCATGTATCATGCTCTTCCACGTGTGCTCGAGTTTCTTCCTCAGCCGGTACGACTGCAGTATGTCGATGATGCCGAGGAATAGCAGGAGTCGTTCCCCGCGCGCGTTCCGAGCCGGAATACCGCCAGGCCTGCGGGGGGGAGAAGAAAGGGGGATGTTTTGAACATAAAAACATTAATAAGAGGCCCACCCAATTCTACTTCCTAATTAATTAGCTTAAGGCGTCGGAACGTTACAACCCCATCGCCCGCTATTGGGATAATCTCTGTCACAGTGGAGGTCTTTTGTTGCGAAAGACCGGCTAGGTAGGTATCACCGCAGTGTCAAATATTCTACCGCAGAACAGTACTGTCTTTGGCATTACTGTGTTCCGATTTGAAGGGCACTGTAGTCTGAAATTACTGGGCATTCGAGATTTGAGAAACTAATATCTCCTTCGCCCAGTAATTTAACTAGCCTACAGTGCCTTGCAAACCGAAACACAGTAATGCAAAGTACCATACTATTTTGCGGTTATTATTTTGCTATCATTACGCCACAAAGCAAACATGACCTGACTGAAATATAGACACCGTCGTGGCGTTGTGGGTAGCGAGTCTGCCTTTAGTCTCGACGGTTGTGGGTTCGATTCCCGCTCGAGGAGATGTTTGTTAAAATTTCTGTCTCGGTCTGGGCGTTTGTCCGGGTCTCCCCACCAAGCCTCGGAGAGCACGTTAAGCTGTCGGTCCCGGTTATTATCAATAACATCTGATAATAATCGTTAACTCTTGATAAGTAAATTGCTCTTATCCAATGAGTTACTGATTCGCGCTTAGGGTTGCGGAGGTCAGATGGCAATCGATCCGTGTAAAAACTAGTAACCTGTCAAATCCGGATAAGAGTAATAAACAGACCCTGGGTACATAAAAATACAGGGAATAATGCTAGGATGAAGAAAACCTGACTGAAATATCAACGCCCAACTTAAGCCCTTGGACCTAGAAAGCTGAATTTTGCACAGGTATTGTTTACAAACGTAATGCTCGCAGCACTAATAAAAAATGTTAATAAAAATTCAACCCTTAAGGGTACGATAAAAGGGGTTGAAAGTTTGTATAGGTGTTCAATTTTGAAACTAGCAACATGAAACTTTG
The DNA here is from genome assembly GCA_023373885.1 of Hestina assimilis. Taxonomy (NCBI): domain Eukaryota; kingdom Metazoa; phylum Arthropoda; class Insecta; order Lepidoptera; family Nymphalidae; genus Hestina; species Hestina assimilis. Next base: position 4,484,274 of record CM041767.1, on the reverse strand, counting down.
TTTTTCGGCGTACAATTAAAGAAAAAAAAAAGGGGTTTTAACATTTTCTAAAATTTCACCCTTGAAGTAGTGAAATGGGGGTTCAAAGATTGTATTAAAATCGTTATTAACGCGGGCCAAGCCACTGGCAGAGTCTAATTAAAGGAATAAACATACGGAACATCCTCTTCTTCGTCGATAGGTTCGCTCTCTGCCTGAATGCTCTCCATCGCCGTCGAATGAGCCACCAATCGCTGACGATTTATTGATCTGAAAATCATCCATTAAAAGCATCATTATCAATCTTACACGAAATTAAACATAAAACACATATCAGTTGGTATAATTAATGTCCAGGTCTTATATTAACATTAAATTTGTTATTAAAAGGTGAATTAATTAAGTCCAAAAAAAAAAGCAATTTGACATAACAGAATTATGTAAAAAAAACGTTTGAATGTTTTATTTAGCGTCATGATGGTTGGCAAACAAGCGTACGGTCCGCCTGATGGTAAACAGTCAACGCAACCTATGACGTCGCGCTACTTAAAGTACCACAAGCGTGTTGACCACGCAAGGGGTAGCAGGGAAGGAATAATAAAGGAAAAGGAGAGAAAAACTTAAATTCACTTAATTATCGATACTTTGTCTATTGTTTATAGTCTGGAATATAATTATAATTTCTTTTTAAATATAAAAGCAAAAATCGTATTATAAAATTGTCGTAGGGCATCTCGACTTACTCATTCTGACATACTTAATTCAATCACGCCACACACACTCATACTATAAACATTCACACCAAACACATTCACACTATACACATTCACACAATACGCATTAATCACACATACCCACACATACTCACACACACTCACAAACATTATTGTTTTATTAGCTTGTAATTAAGTTTTTATATTATTTCTTTTTAGATTATTCTGTTTTTTTTTATAATGTATAAAAAGTTAACTATTGCTAAATTTGAGATGGATATGGAAGAGCGGAGCCACCTGATACAGGTTTCTGTAAAACCTACTAGGTGGCTCCAACCTAGTTTAAGACTTTGTACTGAAAGTTAACCAAATAAACATTTTCATTTTCAATTTTCATTTTCAAAATATAATTAAATAAATATAGTGAGTTAAAACTATATTGAAACACACATAGTGTTGCATGAATATACTACCAAGCTATATATTACCGAGTTTTCAAACTGTTATATTATTATCATCACATGATAAACGTATAATATTTTTAATATAGACACTTCCAGTAGTGCTTATTCTGTATAAATTCTGTTGTCATATTTCGAACTTACCCACATTTTTTTTTAGATTTTGTATAGTTACTTTTAAATTAGTACAAAAGTTTGTTTGCAAGTGTTCAATGTACCCAATTATTACACGTTATATTAAGTTATATTATTGTTTCTCATGTAAGTGAATGGTTTAATTCTTATGGGAAAATAACGATCTTAAACCGAAAAAACGGTGGGGGAGATTGGCCCTTCGGCGCTCTCTCTCGTCCCACGAAACGCAACAGTACCTACTGATACTGTTACTTTAAGCCAATATTCTGCGAGAGTAGTACTTCCCGGTCAAGCTGGCCCATTTGTGCTGGGAGACACATGTCTCAAAAGGGACCTAATACATTGTCTTTTCATCACGATCCTTATTATTGACAATTGACACCGTTGTGGCGTTGTGGGTAGCGAGTCTGCCTTAAGCCTCGATGGTTGCGGGTTCGATTCCCGCTCAGAGCAGATGTTTGTATTAATCGTACAGGCATGTTTTCCGGTCTGGTTGTGTTTGTCCTTGTCATTGTGAATGTTTCCGGACCCCCGACACAGGATATAATTATCCTAATGGGGACCGTTGAGTGTGTAGCGTTTATTTATTATTTATTTATTAACATTATACATGCGAAAGTAACTCTGTATCTTTGTCTGTCTGTCGCGCTTTCACGGCAAAACTACTGAACCGACTTAAATTAAATTTGGTACACAGATAGTCTAGAGCCTTAGAAAGGTTATACGTTACTTTTTAATGCGAAAAACAGGTGGTAAGGGTTTGAAAGGGGGGGATGAAAAATTGTATTGGTATTTTTAGATCTAGAAGTTTGAAACTTATATTTAGGCTGTTGATTCGATATAAATAAATATAACATTTAAAGTTTTAAAAAAGGGAGGGGGTTAAGAGTTTGTATTAAAATCGTTATTCACGCGAGCGAAGCCGCTGGCAGAAGCTAGTAGGTTATAATACTGGGATTCCTTTTTTTATTGCGACTCCTATACGTAATTAAAAATTTTTTTTTCATTCGCGTATTATATAAAATTAACTAACAGATAAAATTAATTTTTTTTTTAACTAGCGGCCCGCTCCGGCTTCGCGCGGGAATAAAACATATAGCCTATGTCATTCACTGAAAAAATGATTTAAAATCGATCCAGTAGTTTTGATTTATTCATTACTGCCCGTGGCCCGCACGCGTTAAATGTAATTATTTACGACATCACATTAGAAACCTCAAAAATAACAGTATTTCTCCACTATTCAATGGATGTTATTATACATATAAACCTTCCTCTTCAATCACTCTATCTATTAAAAACAACCGCATCAAAATCCGTTGCGTAATTTTAAAGATTTAAGCATACATAGGGATATAGGGACAGAGAAAGCGACTTTGTTTTATACTATGTAGTGATATCATTAAACATTTATAAAGCTACGGGCTGTATGTTTTCTTTTTTGATCGTAGTTTATAGAATTGGGGGTAAGTTCTTGAAATTACTAATATTTTTTGACGACATTAAGCGTCACAGGCGTCACTGGATCGATTCCCGTTCGGAGCAGATGTTTGTATTGACCATGCATGTGTTCTGGTCTGACACAGGATATAACTATCCTAATGGAGGCCGTTAAGTGTGTAGCGTTTTTAATAATTATTGTTTGCCACTAAAATGTGCGATAGGTGATGCAAGTTTAGGTCTAGAATATTCGGAAAATTCAATTCAGAACGAATAACCTTAAAAATAAAAAAAAATTTGGTGTCTAATTATAATAAACATAATATTTTTAATGATGGACCATTTCTAGTGTTACGTACTCAAAGAAACTTTATTACTAAGCCTCGGCTGTCCGTGATTTCGTTCGTGGTTTTTTAGTACGGAACCCTAAAAAGTCATTAATAAATTTAAAAAAAGTTTTAATGTTATATATTCCGACTTAAGTGTCATAAGTACTTATATTAATTAGTCTAAGACTATTTCAAACTTTCTATAATGCATAACTAAATTATTAAATTATGAATTTTTAAAATTGAACATTTTTAATATCCACTAGGGTGCTTGTGCACTACGTACAATCCAATCGTAAAAAAATACAGGATTACTTTCTCACATCTCAAAGAAAATTTCACAGAAAATCGGCGTAAAGTAACAGTATTAATAGGTACTTAATACAATCTTATATTCTGGTATTATTACTGGAACTGCGAATGGGTTGTCGTTTGCTGTCTTGTTATTTTTAATTTTATTTTATTATATGTTAATTTTATTTGATATTTTAACTTCGCTGTGGAGGGTGAAGATCACGTCGGAAGTCACCACTGTAGGGGTACGACTTGAGAAATGTGTCTCACACACGAAGGAAGGATCCTCCGACCAGGCGGGTGATATTGCCTGGCGGATCGAAGCCCGACGACTTACGTCGGAAAGTTGTATATATAGTCGTTTCGCGTAGGAAACTTTGATAGCGCGATTTAGGATCGTGACGTTCGTTGGTCGTCCATATCGTTGCGTAGCATGCCCTCTAGGTGTCGCTGTAGCTTGATGCGACATTGTGACAATCTTGTCTTTCTATCGCGTTACGTCATGTTGCGTGTAGATGTCGCTACATAAATAATTTTTTTCTTTTATAAAAATTAAGTGATGTAATCTTTAATATTTATAATATTCCTAATTTTGCATCGGATCTGTTAATATACCTTTTTTAACTTGGAAATATATTATATTTAAATAATTAAAATTAATTACTAAAATTGATTTAATTTGAGCACTATAATAATAATATTGATGTGTATACATACAATTGGCATGCTGTGTACACCTATAATTAAGGAAGCACTAACATTTATTTTATAAAATTGTTACTGTACTTTGTCTCGTATTCTCGTAAGTGTATTCCCTGTTGGTGTTCCTAATAAGGTAAGTAAATAAATAAATGCTGTTGCGTTTCGTGCGATGAATGAAAGCGCCCGAGGCCCAATCTCCCATTCCCTCTGTTCCCTTTCTTTTTTTCTTCTAATTCCTTCTTCCTATCCCTCTGACTGTCAAAGCACATGTGATACTTCAAGTATCGAACGTTCATAGGTTGCGCTGACTGCTTACCATCAGGCGGACCGTATGCATGTTTACCAACCGGTCATGACCTAAAAAATCTTTAAGATCTACGTTATAATACATCAGGACACCTCGGCTAGATAAATATATAAATAATAATTGTAATCGGATTGGACGTAATGAGCAAGCATCTTTACAAAAAATACTAAAAAGCTACTTCGGACCGTCACTTCTTGGATACGTATTGACGTAAAACTTACAAAAAACCCTAAAACGTATTAGGGTTTTTAAAACTAAAACTATTATTATATAACTAGAATTATTCATTTAAATATAAGTAATTCCATGCCAGGTGAAATAGCTATATATTTTTTAAACATGCAATTTAGTCAGAAGACGTTAGAAAGAGACAGACAATACAAGTTTTTAGTGCGTTAGAATGAAAGGGGAATCGTAATAGTCAAGGACGTATTAGGACAAAACACGAATATATAGAAAATGTATTTACTGTGTCCGTTTGACTTGCGTCTTAAAATCCTCTTTGGCTTGCTCTAATCTGGAAAATTATCAAAATTATCAAGGTTTTTGTGATATTGTCTAAACTATAAAGGCATATGAAAAGGTAGAAAAGTCACATAAGCAAAAAATACTTTTTTTTTTAAATTCTGAGAGTCTACCACCAGTTCCAAAATTAGATCTCCACCCGGCGAAACGAACTCGAACGTGTTTTTTTGTAATATTTTTTGTCAAATTTGTTACATTCATATATTTGCTATATATATTTATTTTTTAATTAATTTTATTACATTTATTCTATATAATATTTATATTATTATTTTATTATGCCACTAAACGACAGTACCGACAATGAGTCTTTTCATTCTTTTTCTTCAGATGGATTGAACAGTAACAGTAGTTTTCATTCTATTCCTTCTCTTAGTGATAATATAAATTCATACTTTTCTGATGTTTCGAATAATTTTAATATTGTTCACATCAATGCGCAGAGTATTCCAGCACACTATCCTGATATGATTACTTCTTTTGAATCTAAAAATTTACATGCAATTTTGGTTTCTGAGACATGGCTAAAACCTTGTTTACCTTCAACATCATACTCGCTTCCTGGATATCATCTGATTCGCAATGATCGCATAGGAAGAACAGGGGGAGGTGTAGCCATTTATCTCAGATCTCATATTCCTTACTCTATTATAAGTTTTTCTCAGACTCATGGTGGTGGTGAGCCTGAACATCTCTTTATTGATGTTTCATTTAATCATACTAAATTACTCTTAGGTGTTTACTACAGTCCTTCGCAGTATGTGGATTACTTCTTATCATTTGAAAATTTATTAGAGACCTACACCATCATATACCCATACGGTAGTGATGGGGACTTTAATACTTGTCTGATTAAAAATAACTCAAGATCATCTCGTCTGACTTCCATTGTTAATGGAGCAAATATGACACTTCTACCACTTTCTGCGACTCACTGTGTTCCTAATTGCATTCCTTCTTTACTCGATTTGATTATTGTTTCATCCATTGAGCATGTTGAAAAACATGGTCAATGTGATGCTTATGCTTTTTCTCACCACGATCTTCTATTTCTCTCCTACAAAATTAAACCACCTAAAGCTAAATCAAGAGTCCTTCTGCAACGAAATTTTGGTGGAATGAACCTTGACAAATTACGGAAGACGCCGCCAAGATCGACTGGTTGGGAGCTGTAAGAGGGTACACAGTTGATGAACAAATTGAGATATTTAATTCCTTAGTTATACAAATTTATGATATTCATGCTCCAGTTCGACGTGTCCGCATTAAGCACCTCCCAGCACCCTGGATTACCCCAGAAATCAAAATACTACAAGCTAAAAGAAACGCAGCTAGGGCCAAATATAAAGCTGACCCTACTGAAAACAATAAAGAAAATTATAGAACATTAAGAAATCGTTGCAACAAGCTATGTAGAGATACACATAGACGGCATATTCACAAATCTGTACTCGAAGATGGTGATACATCGAGAGTATGGAAGTTTCTTAAGTCTTTAGGAGTTGGCAAAGCTAAAATGAATCTAAATCCCAATACTATAGATCTAAATCAGCTTAACGCGCACTTTACTTCTTCAGTTTCTATTGACAGTAAACTTAAATCGAAGACAATTAATCAACTTTCTGCTCTATCTACTCCTAATATCTCTAGTTTCTCTCTTAATCAGTTTACTGAATGTGATATTAAGAAGAATGTATTAGCTATAACCTCTGATGCCATTGGCGCCGATTGCATTAGCTGCAAAATGATCGTTCTATAATTGATTTTTTAACTCCTGCTATTACATACATATTTAATACTTCCATTTCCACTAGTGCGTTCCCTTCTTCCTGGAAAGATGCTCAAATCGTCCCTTTACCTAAAAAAGCAACTCCATCATCAATTAATGACTACCGTCCTATATCTATTCTTCCATTCCTCTCCAAAGTTCTTGAACGACTTATTTATCAGCAATTTAATCTTTCCCTGACCCAAACAACCTTTTAAATCCCTTACAATCAGGCTTTCGATCTGGTCACAGTACGGTTACTGCTCTGGTTAAGATCACTGATGATATCAGATTAGCTATGGATAGCCAGGAAGCCACAGTTTTGATATTACTGGACTTCAGTAATGCGTTCAATACTGTGGACTTTGACATATTACTGGCTATTTTAAATTCTCTTAATATATCTCCATCAGTGATTGATTGGTTTCATAGTTATCTACATGGCCGTCGACAGCGTGTTAAATTACACGATGACTGTTCTGATTGGTCTTGTGTTAATGCCGGTGTACCCCAAGGAGGCGTGCTATCGCCTCTTCTTTTTTCAATTTTTATCAATTCCATTACTAATAATATTTCTTCTCTCTACCACTTGTATGCTGACGATTTCCAAATTTACTCTCATTCCAAATTAGCTGACCTACCACAAACTATCCTTAGTTTAAACTCTGATTTAAACAATATCTTAAACTGGAGTAACTCCTTTGGATTGAGAGTAAATCCTGTAAAGTGTCAATCTATTATTATTGCAAGTCCTCAACTTCACTCTCGTTTGAACTTGACACAACTACCGCCTATAATTTTTAATAGCACTGTAATTCCTTACAGTGTTCAAGTAAAAAACTTGGGGATTATTTTGGACCAAACCCTTTCTTGGGTTTGTCAAATAAGTGAAGTGAGCAAGAAAATGTTTGCTGCTACTTGTCTGATCCGAAGACTGCATAATCTTTTACCGATTTCCACCAAAATTGCGTTAGCACATAGTATCCTGTTACCGATTCTTGATTATGCTGACGTCAGCTATCTTGATCTCAGAGAAGATCAATTAAATAAACTTGAGCGCATTCAAAATTTATGTATAAGGTATATATTTGGACTTCACAAATATGATCACGTCTCCGAGTTTCGCAATAAGCTCAAGTGGCTCCCTATTCGCCTTCGCAGGAATACTCACATCCTTTCTCTTCTGTACTGTATATTGTTCAATCCAAATACTCCTTTCTATTTAAAGCAACAGTTTGAATTTTTAACTGACACACATGACCGCAACCTTCGTTCAAAAGATAATCTCTTACTTAAAATACCTCTTCATTCCTCTTCTTTCTACTCCAAATCTTTCTCAGTCCAAGCGGTTCGTCTGTGGAATTCTCTTCCACTTAATATTAGGCGAGCTCAAACTAGTTTCAGATTTAAAAAAAGATAAAAGACTACTACTTGTCGATGTAGTTTTTATCTTATTTTACTCCTTATCTTTTCTTTGTCGTTTTGTATATCATATATTTTTATGTAAATATTTTGTATGTATTTATATATATATTCATTATATATATATATGTATGTATTTTGTATATTGATATGTATATATGAACTTATGTGTAATTTATTATATATATATATGTACGTATTTTGTATATATATATATATATTTTTTATTTATAATAAAATTTTGTATGTAGTATATAGTCTCTTAGTCCCACAGTACACCTCCTTACCGCTTCTCTTTAAAGTCCTCTAGCCAAAGGTTGTCTGGCAGAGATCGCTGCCTTAGCGATAAGACCGCCTTTTTGTATTACCACTTTTGTTTGTACTTTCTTTGTTTTTAATTTCTGTGTCGGTGTACAAATAAAGCATATTATTATTATTATTATTATTATTATGGACGCAAATAAGCAATACCATGTCAACCCGCAAAATTAAAAACTGAGTTATATATGCAGAAGTGTTGGTAAATGGCTGAAGAACATTTTTCTTTAATATTTGTAGGGTTTTAAGCTTTAAAACTTCTAAAATAGCCATTTTTTAATCATGCAATTTATGTATTATTTTAAACGTTTTGGGTTATATTATATACAAAATATGCAGTTTGTATACTTATTTTTGTGAAAATAAGTAAAATAACTTACATAAATCTGAAATTGCCAAAAACTTGACCATTACATTAAAAAAATTCATATAAAGCAAGTTGTTCAAAATCTTCAAACGCGTTTTTCTCGAAATTACATTCGTGTGGGTTGACATGGTATTGCTTATTTGCGTCCATACAATGAACGCTGAAAAGCCTGTAGAGACCGACAATGCCTAAAAATATAAATTGTAACATGACGCCTAGAGACATTATTCATAAGTCCACGCAGACGAATACGCAAGCAAATACTAGTTCGTTTATAATGTTGTTACTAGTTGAGGAGTTTTCACCGACTACCCTCAATAATCCAAATCTTATGTTTTATTGATGTACAACATCTTTCCACTCGCTTTCCTGCAATCTGTGAGAGTGCTCAGAGGCAGGAAGTACGATATTTAACTTGACCAATGGGCAAGGGCAATTTTTTTTTTTTATTTATTTATTTAACAATGACCTCCAATGAGCGTGAAGGCGTAGATGAGGTCTACGGTGGAGCGAGCTTAAACATGATAAGCTTGTGTCCTCGCATCTTGAAGAGTTTCAGGTTGTATGTGTTCGAGAATACAGACGCCGGAAGAGCATTTCACTCCCTGGCCGTGCGCATTAGGAAATATGATCTAAAGCGCATAGTGCGAATGTTGGGTATATCGACCAGATATGGATGGCACTCCTCAATGTGCCGAGTATCCCGGTAATAAATTTGACTTATGAGTACGCGCTATTTGATTGGACCAATGAGAACGCGCTATTTGATTTGACCAATGGACACGCGCTTTTTGATTCAACCAATGAGCGCGCGCTATTTGATTTAACCAATGAGCGCGCGCTATTTGATTTCACCAATGAACTCTCGTTATTTAATTTGACCAATAACATGTCAACCTCATATACGAGTAAGTTTTAGAAGACTAATTGTTATTACCTAGTTCTATTGAGTCCGCTCTTCTTAGGTTCTCCTTCTTCATCGTCACTCTGGCCAGAGTCGGTCCTATTCCGGGCCTCAGTTTTCTCGCGTTGGGCCTCGTCCAGATTATGGATACCGACTAGCAGGGAATAGTCCATAATCTGTGAACAATTTTGCTTATAAATGTCAAATAACGAAAAGTTTCAGTCGATAAAAGCTTTAAATATTACTAGCTAAAGTTATATATCGGCCAGCGGCTTCCCCCGCTTGTAAAACATTCACATAAACCTTACATATTTCCATATAAGCTTTCATCCCTATAGCGTGGTTGTTCGGGTTAATCTCGCGTGCGGTAGAATAATAACACTTTATAGTTTAAACATAAAAGTATATTTCCACATGAAGTTCACAACACACAACTCACAGTACAATAGACAATTACACGATAGAAAAGTTACAGCTATATAGTAGAAGGAGTAGAAGTCAATAGGAAACAGAGATAAGCGCAAGAAGTGAAGTAAAAAGCAAACAATAATTTACACGTAACACGTAACTTATAGCGGCGGTATATCGAGCGACACGGGCTTCGCGTACGAGACTGTGGCAAGACTGAGGAGTGGCGCTAGTGCTATCCTGCGCGGGCGCTCGAGTAACGGGATCGCCGATTCTCGGCGCGTTTCCATTTTACAACATAAAATTATTTTATTCTATTATATTTTATTTGTAATAAAACTTTTACTATACATTTTGTTTTGTAATTATAAATATATATTTATGTAATATGTTAAGCTATTAAATGAATAACAATAAAAATTAAATGTTTAACAAAAACAAAACTGAAATTAATTTTTGAAACTTACTTGAATAACAAATATAATACCCTACATCACCCCCCTCCAGAGACCGTCCTACGGGCGATAATAGTCTGGGAAACGAACCTTGCGACCTGAACGTGTCCTTCTAACGTTAGGTGCATCGGTGTCAGGTTTGATGAGTTTCTGTGGTGGTGGTGATGGTGATGGTGTCAAGTGTTGGTGTTGAGTTTTATGTTGTGGTGTGGAAGTGCTTGCTTGTGTATTTGTGTAATGTGTGTCGTGTAATACGTAGGCTGGTTTAACACGGTCTACAGTTACTGTGGTGGGTTTGCCGTGTAAAAGAATTGTTAGCACTTTGCTACTTCTTTTAAGTATCTCATGGGGCCCTGTGTAGGCTGGTTTTAGGGACCCACGGTTAATTTCTTCCCTGAGAAAGACGTGAGATGCTGTATTTAAATCTTTAAAAACGAAGACAGACTTATTACCATGATGCGAAGCTGGTGTCGGTTTAATTTTTCTAGCGAACGTGCGAATCCGTGTCAAGTAATCTGTCACGTCCATCGAGTCCTCCGCTTGAGAGTGAAAAATTTCTCCGGGTAACCTAAGCGTCTCCCCATAAACAAGCTCGGCTGAGGAAGTTTGTAAATCCTCTTTATACGCGGTTCTGATACCTAAAAGTACTAAAGGCAGAGATTCAACCCAGTTTTCGTTACCGTGGCATGTTATAGCGGTTTTCAACTGCCTATGAAATCTTTCCACCATGCCGTTGCATGCCGGGTGGTAAGCAGTCGTTCTCTTGTGCTTGAATCCGATAAGTTCCGATAAGCGTTTAAATAAAGTCGACTCAAATTGTTTGCCGCGGTCGGTGACGATGTCGAGAGGGCAACCGAAGCGTGCTATCCATCCGTATAGCAAGGCATTGGTCACAGATTCAGCAGTTATGTCTGCTAGTGGTATTGCCTCAATCCCCTATTCCCTATTGTTATTTTACACCCTTGGGGGTATAACCTTTACAAACTTCGAATGTCATATTTATTTACATCGAATCAACAGCCTAAAAATAAGCAAGGTTGTAGCTGTAAAAATATCAATACTCTCTTACTACCCTTTTTTCGCATTCAAAATCAAAATCAAAATTATTTTTATTCAAGTAGACTTTTAAAAGTACTTTTGAATAGTCAAACGCTACCAACGGTTCGGAAGGTTGATTTTATCGAGAAGAACCGTCAAGAAACTCGACAGTTACTCTTTTCAAATATGTTTTTACAATTGTATTCTTTATTATAAAATTTGGTTCTTGAATGAGATCCAGCAGTATTAAGAGTCCTAAGCATTTTTATCAGAAAAATATTCCTCTAACGAATAATAGGCTTTATTGACAAGTTTATTTTTTATGTTAGATTTGAAACTTGTTTATTGGCAGTTCCAATAAACAATCAGGAATTTTGTTAAAAATGCGAATACCTAGCCCCTTAAAAGAATTACTGACTTTACGCAGACGAAAGCTAGGATTACAAAGTTTATTTTTGTTTCTATCGTTAACTGAATGTACATCACTGTTTTTGCTAAAAGACTCCAAATTAAAAAGTCTATATCTTTTCTCAGGGTTTTGACTATCTGTGTAATAAATAACCCCCCTTCTCTCTCTTTCTATCTATCTCTCTCTCTTTCTCTCCCTCCCCTCACTCTCTCTCTCTCTGACACACACACACACACACACACACAAATTCGTGAATAATCAAGATAAGAAAACCATAGTATATAGTCACCTTAAAACTCTCCAACACCCGACAGTCTCTCTCGATCGTCTTGATGAGCGCCGTGTAAGTGTCCGCCTCCAAGAATATACCCTCCGTGTGGTGCTCCATGAAGTCGAGATCCTTGTAGGTCGGTGAGTTCTTCTGTCTTTCCGTTTTGCTTGCCTGGAAAATTAATATATATATTTTTTTTTATGTTAGAAGTTGGCAAACAAGCATACGGCCCACCTGATGGTAAGTGGCTGCCGCAGCCTATGAGCGCTTGCAGCACCATTAGTAGGTGCCACTCGCGCGTTGCCAACCTCGAGATATTAGTTCTTAAATCTCGTTCGCCCAGTAATTTCACTAGCGTACAATGCCCTTCAAACCGGAACACAGTAGGGCCTAAGCACTACTATTTGGCGGCAGAATATTGGACACTGCGGTGGTACCTACCTAGCCGGCCTCTTGCAACAAAAGACCTACCACCAGTGTGACTGATTGCACTGGTGGAATAATCTCTGCTGTGACAGAGGTTATCCCAACAACGGGCGATGGGGTCGTCACATCCCGACGCCTCTGAATAAAAGTTAATAAAAGTTTTTGCACGCTATAGGCCAATACAGCATAAATTAGTCTCTTGAGGCGCCATGCTTCGGCGATCCGTTAATTGCGTGAGCGAGTCCGTGGCTTCCCACTATGGCGCAGGCGGTTCGTTGGGTTTTAGTGGGTAGTACTTAGCTTGACAAGCGAGCGATGAGCCCCACACAACCACTACCTAGTAATGGTGGGCGTAAATATGTGTCCCAACGTTAAAAAATGGCCAATACAGCATCTTATGGAACACAAGTATGGAAATCATTCTTTTTTTTATTTCATGACGGTTGGCAAACAATCGTATGCTCCGCCTGATGGCAAGCAGTCACCGCAACCTATGAACGCGTGATACTCAAGGGTACGACGCGGAATACGACTGAGTGCTAGCATCGCCGCGTTGCTATAGTTACGCGCTCCCCTCGTCCCGCACTTCGATTGAGATCCGCAAATGTGTTACTGCGCATTCAAGGTCATAGTTCAACTTACGTTCCTCGAGATGTATTACAATGTTCATGAAGGGACTATTGTGAATGAATGAAATTCACACTCAACGGCCCCATTAGGATCAGCTCCGATCGGGAATAAAACCCGCGACCTTCTTTTATGTTATTAATTTGGCAAGCAAAGCATATGGCCGACCTAGCTTGCTTGCAACACTATCAGTGGGTGACACTCACGCTTTGCCAAACTCAAGATATTAACTGTAAAATCTCCTTTGCTCCATAATTTCACTAGCCTACAGTGCCCTTCAAACCGGAACACAGTAATCCCTAAGACACTACTGCTTTGCGGTAGAATCATTGACACTGCGGTAGTACCTACCTAGCCAGCCTCTTGCAACAAAAGACCTACCAGTGTGACCGTTCGCTACCGTTGGGCCCAACAAGGTCGTTAAGCGAATGAAGTTATTCAATCAGAGGTCACTCACCTTCCTCTTATACGTGGAACCTTTGAGATCATATTTCTGATGCAGCTTCACAGACGAAGGGAGTAAGTTGTTCATGGCGACTAGCCGCACGTTTTTACTGTTGCAGTGGTAACAATACAGGCCGAAGAACTTTGGTAGCAACGTGCGGGGGTTCTGTGGGAGAGTTATTTTTATTAGAAAAAAAATTATAATAATTTACTAAAATATAAGGAGACATAAATAAATTTAATAAATAATCCGATACCTTCTAATTTTTAAGTGACCCCTACTGAAGACTACCCGCAGTATTTGACAAACATTTTTTGCTTACAGAAAATTTCAAAAATGTACTCATATTTGACTCAATAAATTTTTGAGGGGGGCAAAACTTGTGTTGCGTCACCAACGTGACGTCACAATTCTAAACTAACGATGCACCGTGGCCCGTGTATATGTATAAGCATATATAAACGAATACATTGTATATAATTATGTTTTTGATAGTTGGACGCAAATAAGCAATACCATGTCAACCCACACGAATGTCATTTCGAGAAAAACGCGTTTCAAAATTTTTAACAACTTGCTTTACATGATTTTTTTTATGTATTGGTCAAGTTTTTGACAATTTCAGATTTATGTAAGTTATTTTACATATTTTCACAATAAACTGCATATTTCGTATATAAGATAACCCAAAACGTTTAACATAATACATAAATTGCATGATTAAAAAAATGGCTTTTTAGAAGTTTTAAAGCCTAAAACCCTACAAATATTAAAGAAAAATGTTCTTCAGCCAACACTTCTGCATATATAACTCAGTTTTTCAATTTTGTGGGTTGACATGGTATTGCTTATTTGCACCCAGTTGACGGTAGTTGTCACGTACACTCTTTGGGCTATAGCATACATATTACTTTTAGTATTTAGATGCCAAACGTAACGATAGGCTCAAAATCGTCAATAGCAGATGCTAAAATTAGCATATCGGCTATTTCGCCTTTGTATGGGTAAAGTTTTTAATTACCTAATTATAATTTAGGAATAAAAATTATGAATTATGAAATTTAATTCGTTCACACTGAATTAATTAAAAAAACAGTTATTCCAAAATTTTCATAAATACGATTGCCTATATTTGCTGATGGATTATGTCAATAACAAGTCAAAACTAGAACAATAAAAAATTTTTTTTTTTAAATTATATGAATATTGGACTCATCGAAAAAAAAAACACGATTACCTACTTAATTTTCTAATTAATTACCTGATTGAGGTTCAAGTAGTATCCGGGCAGTAGGTTCTGCAGAAACTCGCCCTCCTTGTGCTGTACCGTCTTAATGATGAATTCATCATCGTTCGTGAGATAGAAGATGCTGCCAGACGCGCCAGGGTTGCTCAGCTCGCGTAATGGCGCACTGCACATTGACATCTTGAAAGGAAATTATTTTTATTAATTACTATCTGACACTGTAGGCTAGTGAAATTACTGGGCAAAGGAGATTTAAGAGCCAATATCTCGAGGATGGCTAAGCGTGATTGACACCTACTAATGTATGGTGTTGCAAGCGCTCATAGGTTGTGATAACCGCTTACCATCAGTTGGTCTATATACTGTAGCTAAAAAAAAATAATTAGAAAAAAGTACCGACTTCAAAACTTAAAAGCAAAAACATAAAAAAATATTATTTTCATTTTATACATTTTTACGTACTTAATTACGAATTTAACGAACGCACTAGTTGCCACTACAAGGTACAAATGTTTTTATTGCTTTTGGAACGAAGTGCCTTAACGCGGTTTACGGGTGGTGCCATTCAGGAGAAATCGTCACGTACCGTATACTGTGTGCGTGTGTGTATCGAGCCTACTACAAGCAAATGAGCACACGAGCAAGTGAGTGCGTAGTCGGTTACGCAACTATCTCTCTTTCTTTGTCCCCGTCTCTTTTTACCATATAACCTATTGAAATATACACATTTCATTTCGAATAACATTCAGAGTTGAAGATAAAACGTAAGAAACTTTTATATTTTTTATAACTATTATTTATCTATTTATGTAGATATAAAGTTGAATGGCATCGTTACTTAGAAATATAAAAATAATCACATTAAAATTAATTATAAATATGGCTTCCTCATGCACTTCCATTGTATAATGTCACTTAAAAATAACGTTTAAAGATTAACTTTCAATTCTATCGAGTAATGAAATGACTTTAAGTCTCCGTCCTAGCATTATTCCCGGTATTTTATTTTACCCGGGGTCTGCTTATTACTCTTATCCGGATTAGACAGGTTACAAGTTAGTGTATTGCTTGACAGAGTCCTTGGGTGTGTTAAAGCACGTGTTTCTTTATTTTTTAATTTTTACCGAATGGCAACGTTTTATCCTTTTAGTTTGACAGACCTTCCATAGAAACTTTCAACCGCTTTTTCACCCCTACAGCGGTTGAGTTTTACAAAACATTAATAATAATTAACGTTGCATATTCCACGGCCGGAAACCGGGACACATACAAGGACAAGGACACCCAGACCGGAAAGTACTTGCATAGCCAATACAAACATATTACGCTTCGGGAATCGAAAACGCGACCTGTGGCGTTTAAGGCAGGTTTACTATCACTGCGTCACAACGTCGTCACTAAACAATAGATGTTTATTCATTTCTAATTTCTAAACATAAAAAATACTTGAGAGGTGTCAAGGGACACCCGGATGGAACGAAGTTCCTTTCGATTAATTAGTGAAGGAATTGTAATAAAATTTTATTTTTTTAAGTTATAATAATATTTTTTTATTATTAACATTATTTATTATTTACAAAAAACCTGTATACACTCAACAAAAATAATCGTCGCGACACCACACTGTTCAATGCGAAATAGAAATGAAAATATCTGGCTTGCTTTCTATAAGAGAGAGAGACAGACAGAGAAACATGCGACGCCGCACAGCTTACAATAGCAAACTTTTCGTAAGAATTTTTTCCGTCTAGCCCCTTTCACAACGCGCGATAAGGAACTTCGTTCCAATAAATGTCATGCTTCTAGTTTAAAAATGATAATAAGCTATCTAAGTGCTAAATTTCATCTCAATCCTTTAAGTCGTTTGTGTGATTGAGTAACAAACATCCGTCCATCCATCTATCCAAACTGGCCTTTTTACAGTAGTAGAGCCATGTTTCTCTCAGCTCAAAAAGGCCGGCTCGACCGGGGAGGTACTACCCTCTCACAGAAAATCGGCGTCAAGTAACAGTATCATTAGGTACTGTTGCGTTTCCTGCGATGAGTGAGATCGCCGGAGGCCCAATATCCCACACCCTCTGTTCCCTTCCTATTTTGTCCCTCCTGTTCCTTGGGTTATAACGCGCTTGTGATACTTCAAGTATCCCAAGCGTTCATAGGTTGCGGTGACTGCTTAGCATCAGGCGGACCGTAGGCTTGTTTACCAACCGTCATGAGATAAAATATAGTGAGAAGTTTTTAAAGGCGTCGGGATGTGACGACCTCATCGCCCGCTGTTGGGATAACCTCTGTCACAACAGAGATTATTCCACCAGTGCAATCAGTCACACTGGTGGTAGGTCTTTGTTGCAAGAGGCCGGCTAGGTAGGTACCACCGCAGTGTCCAATATTCTGCCGCCAAATAGTAGTGCTTAGGCACTACTGTGTTCCAGTTTGAAGGGCATTGTACGCTAGTGGGATTTAAGAACGAATATCTCGAGGTTGGCAACGCGTGAGTGGCACCTACTAATGGTGCTGCAAGCGCTCATAGGCTGCGGCAGCCACTTACCATCAGGTGGGCCGTATGCTTGTTTGCCAACTTATAACATTAAAAAAAGTGGGATAACTTACAAGGAAATCGTCCGGCTGTATACCGAAAAGATCCCTGAAATATCTGAAGGCGATTGGCGCGTAAGTCTTAAACTTGAACTCGGAGTAGTGATGGGCGGGCGTGTGATTCGAACCCTCGGACGGGAAGTTTGTCGTCTCCACTGTCATGAAGTCCTGCATGAGAAGATCGCGTTCGGGTTTCGAGGCGAGACCGCCGATAGCGTGTTGGATACCTGGAAGAAACGAAAACATATTATAGCGCATATTTCAAAATCAAATATCTTTATTATATTACAAAAAAAAAAAAAAAAACAAAAAGGGACCAACAATTTTTTATTTATTTTTATTTATTTATTTATTTAATTATTACAAGAAACCTGTTACAAAAGATACATAATATAATGGTGAATACAGAAAGCGGGATACAGTTGCATTGATTGGACGTCTGAGACTGAACTAGAAATGAATCTGTATCTCAGTCTTCAGCGCTCTTCCAAACTAAACATAGTCGAATATTACATTACTATATTATTAATTTTGTTTTTTAAATAATGAAAGTAGAAAATATATATAATATTCCAAAATAAAAATAAAACAGAAAACATTGTAGTAAAGGAGAAATAATCTTCTTCTTATCGAGTGGTTAGTGGCTAACCTAGTGTCAGAGTTGTTCAGGTCGCCCGTAGGCGTCTGACTTGACTTATCGACTGTTGTCTAATTGTCAATAGCCGGGACCGACTTTTTACGTGCCCTCCGAAGCACGGAGATGCTTAGTTGAAATACCACTATGCGATCACCCATCTAGTGACTGACCGCGCCTAAAGTTGCTTAATCTACCGATCTTTTATCGATCAGTGGGTGCACTCGGCTATGAGCGTCTCGGAGAAATAATAAAAAGAAAATATGTAGAATTATATAATAATAATTTTGATATTTATTTTCAAAAATCTCCCACCCCATGTGTCCCTTTCATGATTTTTGTGCATTTTTTACCAACCTACCCCTGGTGATATACACAGGTTTCAGACTAGACTGAACTCCTAAGCAAAATCATTTAATTTTTTTATAAAAGTGTCTCAATTTTTATAATTGTCGCTTTAGAAATAGGTCTTTTGTTATGTCACTAAGTTAGCAAGCAAACATACGGCCCACCTGATGGTAAGCAGTTGCCACTAGTCTATGAGTGCGCGCAACACCATTAGTCCTTTTCTCAGTTTCCTTTGCCCAATAATTTCACTAGCCAACAGTGCCTCTCAAACCGACACACTATAAAGCCAAAGACACTACTGCTTTGCGGTACAATATTTGTCATAGCCGGCCTCTTGCAACAAAAGACCTACCACCAGTGTGACTGAATGCACTGGTGAAATAATCTCTGCTGTAACAGACTATCCGAGCAGCGGGCGATGGGGTCGTCACGTCCCGACGACTCGTAAATCGAAAAATGTTTATCTTTCATAACCTTTATAATTGGTGGTATACCAAAAAATACAGCCCTAATACCGCAATATAGACAAAACATCTAATAATAGCCGCATCAACGGTAAACATTTCTTTTTTTTTTAATAAAACATTTCAACAGTTTCAATACACGAAGCAGAAACAGCGGTTAATGTAAACTTAATAACTAAACATTTTCCGGTTGTCCGACGTAACCGGCCAAGGTTAACTGTATCAATGTCAAGTGGCAACGGACCCCGTTCTAAGTTTCTCAATGAAATACAAGTTAACACGTTGAACGTACGATACGAAAGTTGAGATTTTGCTTTCTGAGCACGGTTTTTTTTTTATGTCGACCGGGGAAGTACAGTCTCACAGAAAATCGGCGTAAAATAACAGTATCAGTACTGTTGCGTTTTGTGCGATGAGAGCGCTGGCGGCCCAATCTCCCACCCCCTCTGTTCCCTTCCTTTTTTCCCTTCTCATCCCGTCCCTCCTGTTCCTTGGGTTGCCAACGCGCTTGTGATCCTTCAAGTATCGTGCGCGTTCATAGGTTGCGGTGACCGTATGCTTGTTTGCCAACCGTTATAACATAAAAAAAATCTTTATCTCACATAATTTGCATATAATACAACTACCATACACTATCAAACAAAGAAAATCAAAATTGTTGTACAAAAAAACAAAGATACCGCGTAAAATACACAGTAAATATCATCCGATTTAAGAACTTCCTATATTTTGAAGTCTGCTTTAATTTTAATTCAATTATATTCGGAATTAGTAAAACCTTTGCTAAAATTACTAAATACATATATGAAGACCAGAAGCTGCGATTATCAGTTATTATTGTTCCTAGTGTTCATATTAGGGGGTCACACATAAATTGTCACATCTGGTCACATTTCTGACAATCCCTCCTCCCCAGTGTGACGTCACATGGTTTTTCCAATTTCACATAGAAAAATTATTTAATACCAGCAGCGAGTCCGGAATTAGTTAAAATTTATAAGTTTTTGGTTAACAGTTCAAAGTTCGCGTTTAAATATCTACTTACATATTGTCAAACCCCATGTCATACGATGTCACACTTCGTGGACCCCTCTTCTATTTTATGTGTGACGTAATAGATGGCCCTTTGAACGGCCCTTGGCCCTTTACGGTCTGGGTGTGTTTGTCCTTATCATTGTGTATATTTACGGACCCTCGACACAGGTTATAAGTATCCTAATGGGCCGGTTAGTGTGTAGCGTTTATTTATTATTTATAAGTTACCTCTGTCTATTGACATTGATAGTGTATACGGCTCACTACAGGCATCCTCTTTGGACAAAGTTAACTGCATTTTTCCTCGAAAACACATATTATATCTATAAATAACAATCCCATCAGGATAAGAACAATATTATCCTGCCACAGTACTAAAAAGCTTAATTTTAACACAATTCACTAAACCGTTAACAATTGTTACGCACAAAATTTGTTTTGCTTCAAGTAAATTGAAAATATTGGGGATGAGTCAGTGTTTTGATAAAAGATTATTATTATGAACTAGATATAAGCTGATTGAACGAATCCTTTGAAGCAGTTCTTCTTATATCACAAGAATTTTTATATATTTCACAACAGCACTAATCACTTTATTTTTAAAAGGAAATTCTTGTAAAGGAGTTTACGGTAAAAAAAATTTTTTTATTGTTTGGGTGACTAAATTCCCAAGCAACCATACGACCCGCCTGATGGTAAGCGGTTGTCGTAGCCTATGAGCGCGCGCAACACCATTTGTAGGTGTCATTCACGCGTCACCAACGAGAGATATTCGTTCCTAAATCTTCATTGCCCAATAATTATTAAGGTATCCGTCAAACCGAAACACAGTATGCTTTGCGGTAGAATATCTGTGGTACCCACTCACGTTTCAATAAAAGGCCTACCATCAGTATGTTTATTCTACAATGTTATAAAATCTTTAAAGCGTCAACTAATGTCACTCCGCTCGAATGAAGATTTATATTTATAGACAGATTATTTTCACATCACTTTCACGAGAAATATCCATGAACATGCTTCGTCTAATTAAGAAAATATATCACTAACAGGAAAAAAAAAATGTTTTAGCGAACATTATCTAAGAAAATAGAATTGTTTGCATTTTACTTTTGTTAAGTGGATAAACATTTTATGGTTTGGAGATACGGCGACAGGGACGTAGCACGTGTTACTGTGTTTAAAGATTCGTTCAAACATTTAGAAAATAAGAAAACGTCACGTTTCTTAAGCTAAACACATACCTACACGTGTACTCGGTATTTGGAATAATATAAGAGACAATTTTGAATCTACCACTTTTGAAATTTAAGTCTTATATTCAACGGTGTTTACAAAATAAAGCTTATTATTCCGTTAATGAATATATTGCAGATAATGTGGCATGGAAATTAATATACGTTGAGTTTCATGCGGGATATATATCTTAATTGTAAATTGAAATTACTAGGCGAGCGAGATTTAAGAACTAATATCTCGAGGTTGGCAACGCGCGAGTGGCACCTACTAATGGTGCTGCAAGCGTTCATAGGCTGCGGCAGCCACTTACCATCAGGTGGGCCGTATGCTTGTTTGCCAACTTCTAACATAAAAAAGGTCGTTTTCTAAAACTGTGCTTGGGCTATATTTATAATAAGCTACTTTTTTTGGAGAAATAAATATTAATGGGATACATTTTGGTGGATTATTGCTGCTACTTGGTTATGTCTATGTTTGTAATCAGTTTGAACAATAGTTTTACATGCACCGGTAATATGTTGGAACGTTTCAGAAGTACTATGGCATCGTCTACACAAATCAGTTGGAAGGTTCGGTTTATTATTATTATTATTTTTGTACATTTTTTTATCTCGGGGTGCTTAAGACACTTCGGTAAATATCACGAAATCACGGGCCTAAGCCAAGTGAATTCCATGTTCTCTAATGGGTCAGTGATTTAAATCTTCTTGAAGAAATTTACGGACAATGCGACATGTATTTAATATTGCGGCTTTTTGCATCGTTATATATGTGTTTTCGGGTACGTTGATTACTTTGAGGGATTGTAGAAGGTGTTTAGGGATAACACCCGTACTGGATAATACCAGCGGAACAATGTAAACTTTATTCATTTTCCAGATTCTAATAATTTCTTCTTTTAATTCTGTGTATTTATTTATTTTATCGGTAATTGTTTTATAAAGGTTGTGGGTATTGGGTACTGAAATATCAATTAGAAATACTGTTTGATTTTGCTTATCGATCAAAGTAATATCGGGTCTATTGTAGTGAATTGTTTTATCTGTTAGTATTGCTCTGTCAAAGTATAATTTGTAGCCGGTATTCTCCAGTACAGGTTTTGGTGAATATTGATAGTATGGGGTAAGTTTGCTAGGTATAAGCTTATAATTAATGGCTAGTTTCTGGTGTATTATGTGTACTAATTGGTTGTGTCGATGTGTGTAGTCTGTTTGTGCTAAGTTTGGACAAGCGCTGGTAATGTGTTGAATAGTTTCGGAGTGGCGGTGACATTTTCTGCATTTATCATTAAGTTTATTATTATTATGGAAAGAGCATCAAACTTTAGGACATTTTGTCTGTACGGAAGAGCCTGTCTATAGTATATAGCAAGTATTTTTGTTCTCCATTTATACAAAATGACCTTTAATTACTAGTTTAAAACGAATTGATCAATCACGATACAACTTTTACCCATGAATCATCTAACTCTCGTAAATACCGCTCCACCCTTGAATCGATACAATCTACGAAAAATCAACTTAAATCACACATGCACAAATTGAAATTCGTGTGCGTGAACGGTTCCTTTGTGTGTGCGTGCACGTGGGTGAATTATACATGCATATGGTTAATACTAACTTCTTCATCCTTCATCCTAGCATTATTCCCGGTATTTTTATGTACCCAGGGTCTGCTTATTACTCTTATCCGGATTTGACAGGTTACTAGTTTTTACACGAAGCGATTGCCATCTGACCTCCGCAACCCTAAGGGCGAACCAGTAACTCATTGGATAAGAGCAATTTAGTTATCAAGAGTTAACGATTATTATCAGATGTTATTGATAATAACCGGGACCGACAGCTTAACGTGCTCTCCGAGGCACGGTGGGGACCCACACGGACAAACGCCCAGACCGAGACAGAAATTTTAACAAACATCTGCCCGAGCGGGAATCGAACCCGCAACCGTCGAGACTAAAGGCAGACTCGCAACCCACAACGCCACAACGGTGTCATGGTTAATACTAACTAATGAGTCCATAATATAGCCGACGTCAATATTTGAACAATTTTAAATGAACCTTTAAAATTCTTTGTTTTTATTATTTTGGTGGCAGATGACAATACTCTCACCCCGATATCTCTTCTGTCGCATATATCACGGTGAATGTTCTCAGGAATTGTTTGGATTGATCCCGCCGGTAGAATTTCACCATCGGACATCGCCACAAAACTCTAAATTCCATCTTTCCTAAAAGGTTGGCAACGCGACTGCATGCCTTCTGGTGTTGCAGATGTTCATGGGTGGCGGTGATCGTTTAACATCAGGTGAGCCTTCTGCCCGTTTGCCCATTCTCACATTAAAAAAAAACAAAACGTGATGGTAAGCGAAAGTGCGAACGTAGCAGAAGCCGAAATGCACTAACCGACCTTGCTCTGTCTACATGCAACATTTTGAAACCTTCAATAAATCGAAATTGACTTTAGAGCGCGACCCCACCGATGCGCACACTCTGCACGTCCACGTGACGCATGTTAGATCAATGACTTCGTTTGTTTAACAACGTGGGTCTACGTTTCCATCACTGTACACACTAATATAAACATCACTTCCTAGCCCGTCACATCTTCCGAACTGAAGCTAAACACGATTACATTTAGCGCGTGCATAGCACGTACGTAGCTACGTATAGTTCATGATTTCATATTAAGAGAAATATCCGTCTCCACTTCTGACGTTTGAGAGTGACGTTCGACAGACTGTCAACATGATATACCATGCGTGTGGCAATGACGTAAATTCGTGCGTAACATGTTCGTGGGTTGCAGTGGACACATTGGACGCAGTGGACATACAATGTCTAGCGAACCGAAGCTAGCTAGTGTGCAGAGGTGGGGCCGCGCCCTTATGTGAGTCGAGTACTTTCTGCTTAACTACGTCCAATTAAGCTTTAGTTATAGGTTATATACAACCACAGTCCACTAGAACATATCCAATAAAACCTCATAATTTCATGTATATAAAAACACTACCCTCCTTTTGAGGCAGTCGGATGAAAATACACGTTAATTAATATTACATTACGTATTGTAAATAGGTTTACAACCTGACGCGGTAGTAAAGATTAATGTTAATAATCTAGAAGTTCATTAAATTTTTAGCTTTATTAATATTTTTTAGAGTTCCGCGCTACAAAGATGAAATCTACGCGACAAATGTTATCCCACGAACAACAAAACAAAAATTAATAATAATTTTTTTTTTTTTTTATGTTAGAAGTTGGCAAACAAGCATACGGCCCACCTGATGGTAAATGGTTGCCGTAGCCTATGAGCGCTTGCAGCACCATTAGTAGGTGCCACTCACGCGTTGCCAACCTCGAGATATTAGTTCTTAAATCTCGTTCGCCCAGTAATTTCACTAGCGTACAATGCCCTTTAAACCGGAACACAGTAGTGCCTAAGCACTACTATTTGGCGGCAGAATATTGGACACTGCGGTGGTACCTACCTAGCCGGCCTCTTGCAACAAAAGACCTACCACCAGTGTGACTGATTGCACTGGTGGAATAATCTCTGCTGTGACAGAGGTTATCCCACCAGCGGGCGATGGGGTCGTCACATCCCGACGCCTTTATTTGTACACTGACACAGAAATTAAAAACAAAGAAAGTACAAACAAAAAAGTGGTAATACAAAAGGCGGTCTTATCGCTAAGGCAGCGATCTCTGCCAGACAACCTTTGGCTAGAGGACTTTAAAGAGAAGCGGTAAGGAGGTGTACTGTGGGACTAAGAGATTAGTTTTAATTTTAACATTTTTAAAAGTTCAACATTTTTGTTCATTTTGTTGCATACAATTTACAGTTATTATCCATATAACAGACTGATTTAATATAACATTGAGAAATTCTATTTAAATTAGCTAAAAGTAAATAATATAACGAGATGATGATAAATGAAAACTACACAATGACAAGGACAAACACACCCAGACCGGAACCCATGCCTGTATGGTCAATACAAACATCTGCTCCGAGCGGAAATCGAACCCGCGACCTATCGTGCTTAATGCAGGTTCACTGCCACTGGGCCACAACGTCGCCAGTTGATTTAATATGTCTTGTAAAAAAATTACACACGATATAATAATAAAAGACAGGACATTCATAATAATTATACAGTTTCGGACCACTTTGGCCAAAGCCGAAAATTTGGCCGAAGGTAATTTATTTTCGCTAAAGATAAGCAAAAGACGAAGGTTTTGAAGCCTCAATAGCTCAACGGTAGAATGGCCGATTTCGCTCCCTTAACGCGAGAGTCACGGGTACGATCCTGACGCCCTTGGGCTATTGTCGTACCCACTCCTAGCGCATACTTCAAGGAGAGGAATAGGATCCTCTCCAAAAAAGCTTGCAGTTGTTAGTAATGCCTTGAAAAAGTATTGCTAAGTTTTAGCCAGCCTGATGGCGAGTGGTTTCCATAAAATAATAATTTCATTTTTCCAGAATACGGAACCCTGTGTATTAGTTCAACACACTTAGCCGGTTTGTAAGTGATTAAATATTCAAAAATAATTATATCATTTGGAAGATTGGTTTTAAACAACTTGTATTTTAATATATATTCGACTTTTTCACATTAAGTTTTAATACATAAGTGAAATTGCGTTCCACTTTCGTCTGAATTTCTAATTTAATCGAATTTGTCATTAAAATGTTTAGAAACGAAATTATATATTAAATTTTTACAAAAGCAATTTTAAACGGAATATCGAATACCAAAAAAATATCGTTTACTGGTAGTAGGCCTTATATCGCAAGATGCCAACTAAGTAGATACCACGGTAGTATCAAATGTTCTACCGGAAACTTCTTCTTTCTAGCATTATTCTCTGTATCATACAAGAATGTATCCATTTGATTTGACAGGTTACTAGTTTTTACACAGAGCGATTGTCATCTGACCTCTGCAACCCTAAAGGCGAACCAGGATAAGAGCAATTTACTTATCAAGAGTTAACGATTATTAACAGATGTTATGTGATAACAACCGGGACCGAGAGCCTAACGTGCTCTCCGAGGCACGATGGGGAGACCCATAAGGACAAACGCCTAGACCATTTTACATTTTACATTACATTTTACATTTTCTCTTTCAATTAAATGTGAAACCTCCGCTGCGATCGTACATAATTAATTTAGCCGCAATAAACTTAATCTTTTAATATTATACGCTACTAGCGGCCCGCTCCGGCTTCGCACGGGTATAAAATATATAGCCTATGTCATTCACTGAAAAAATGATTCAAATCGATCCAGTAGTTTTGATTTATTCATTACTGCCCGTGGCCCACACGATTATTTATGACATCTCATTAGAAACCTCAAAAATAACAGTATTTCTCCACTATTTAATGGATGTTGTTATATATATAAACCTTCCTCTTCAATCACTCTATCTATTAAAAAACTGCATCAAAATCCGTTGCGTATTTTTAAAGATTTAAGCATACATAGGGATATAGGGACAGAGAAAGCGACTTTGTTTTATACTATATAGTGATATTACGTGTATATAATTGACAATAAATGCGACCCTTTTCCAACAATGGCGTCTATTACGCATCATCTCTCGCGGATTGAATGTATTCATTATAATTATAATTTATATTTGTTTCCCCTGATAATTATAAACATTGAATCATTCATTAGTTACACACTATTCTATATATATTATATTATTAATGATTTAAGAATGAAATTATTATTTAATAATATATTTTTAGGTTTAACCGAAATTGTTATTAAGATTTTCTTAATAAAGTTTTAGAGTAGATTTCCAAAAAAGGAGGTTCTCAGTTCGGTTGTCACAATCAACAATTTCATTTGATAAAACTTTTTTTGTATTATAAAAATACAGACATGTTTTTTTTACGTTACAAGTTGGCAAACAAGCATACGGCCCACCTGATGGCAAGTGGTTGCCGTAGCCACAGTGGTTTTTTATAATAACAATAATAAACACTCAACGGCCCGCATTAGTATTGTTATATCGTGTGTCGGGGGTCCGGAAACACATTCAAGGACAAGGTCAAACACAAGACCGGAACACATGCCTGTATGGTTAATACCAACATTCGCTCGCTACCGCTGCGCCACAACGTCATTGTCTGGATAGGGTCACCACAGTCGCATGCGACTTGGGTAGGGTCTCGAATTATTTCGATTAAGTTGTGCAACATAATGACTAATGTTCATTGTAGTTCTTAGAATTGGCGTAGTATTTGCTAAGTTAATGACCGCGTCACTTCCTCTACTGCGAGGCGACTCTCTCTCTCCTGCCTCTTTCTCTCTCTCTCTCCCGTGCATACCTACTCTCAGAATTTAAAAACAGCCTCAATGGTTTAAGGACAGACTCCGCTCCGTTAACGCGAAAAAATTTCGGGTTCAATCCTGACCACCCGCCACCACCACCCACCCCTAACTAGGAGTGTTAGTAATAAATTTGAAAAAGCATTGCCAATATTTAAAAAAAAATCTCCCAATCTTTTACCGTAAAGCAAGACTAATTCGAAACAAATTTGAAAATTGAAAACTCGGATGTGATTGAACTTGCGACTATTGGTGGACCATCTCGGCTCAGGTTAGTATAACATATATATTTGTAGAACGTTTTACGTCAAAGCCGACAATTAACGACGAAGCCCGACCTTGAATCTGTTTAACACACCGCTGACTGTAATGTATGGTTTATGGGTGGTATAGATAGGCAGGCTCACCTGATGTTAAGCGATTAACGCCGTCCATGAACATCTGCAACACCAGAGGGTATACAGATGCGTTGCCGACCTTTTTTTAGGATACAACTATACGCAGGCTGACCTCGAAACGCAGCTGACCGGTAGCTAACCAAGCGAACCTTTTTTAAGTACCAAGCGCAAATAGATACATTAAAGTTCAACTGTTATATATGTTAATGTTGTGAAGCAGCGTGGCCTAGTTTATGGTTACCACCCCTGGTCTTTTTGCCTGCGTGGGTGAGACTTGGGGAAGGATGTCAACAGGAACTTTTCTGTTTATCAGAGTGGACTGTGAGCTGCTACGACACCGGTGTTTTTAAGCTGGGCCCTCAGGCGGAAGAGACGTTGAGGTAGGCGGCAAGGGGGGACAATGACATTAGTTCTCCCAGGGTGAGGGATACACCATCAGCTCTCCCAAGGGAGGCTCAGTTGAGGGGTGTGTTGAGAAGCCCTGGAGACTGTGATTTCCGGAGCCTTTCGCAGGCACTGAGGCCGGCCACCAGAGTTTTTAGTGAGACGCCATGGTCGGACATGGAAACCCACACAGCCCGGTTCAAATACCCCAGAAAGCCGGGTAGCAGATTTCCTCCCCGTCGGCAAAAAAAAAGGCCAAGTCAAATCCGTTCAGTCGTTTTTGCGTGATCGAGTAACAAGCCTCCAAGCATACAAAACATTTTTTTAATCATGACGGTTGGCAAACAGGCGTATGATCCGCCTGATGGTAAGCAGTCACAAGCGCGTTGCCAACCCAAGGAACAAGAGGGACGGGATGAGAAGGGGAAAAAAGGGAAGGGAACAGAGGGGGTGGGAGATTGGGCCCCCGTCACTCTCACTCATCGCAAAAAACGCAACAGTACCTACTGTAATTTACACGGATTTGCTGTGTGGGTAGTATTTGCCCAGTAGGTTGCCTGTATGTTGGCCTGTCTATAGTATATAGTAAGGTCTATTTGTCCTAGCATTATTTTCGGTATTTTATTCACCAAGGGTCTGCTTATTACACTTATCCGGAATTGACGGGTTACTAGTTTTTACACTGAGCGAATGCCACCTGACCTCCGCAACCCTAAGGGCGAACTAGCTATTCATTGGATAAGAGCAATTTACTTATCAAAAGTTAACGATTATTATCAGATGTTTTTCTTTTTTTATGTTAGAAGTTGGCAAACAAGCATACGGCCCACCTGATGGTAAGTGGTTGCCGTAGCCTATGAGCGCTTGCAGCACCATTAGTAGGTGCCACTCATGCGTTGCCAACCTCGAGATATTAGTTCTTAAATCCCGTCCGCCCAGTAATTTCACTAGCGTACAGTGCCCTTCAAACCGGAACACAGTAATGCCTAAGCACTACTATTTGGCGGCAGAATATTTGACACTGCGGTGGTACCTACCTAGCCGGCCTCTTGCAACAAAAGACCTACCACCAGCGTAACTGATTGCACTGGTGGAATAATCTCTGCTGTGACAGAGGTTATCCCAACAGCGGGCGATGGGGTCGTCACATCCCGACGCCGTTATTTGATGACAAGCAGGAATGGAACCCGCAACCCACAACGGTGTCAGTATATAGTAAGGTCTGTCCACAACTAATTAGTATAACAACATTTGTATAGTGTATACAGTTAGAACGTTCTGTAATGCGTTATCTAATCATTATTGTACAGCGTTCCCACGGTCCAGTTACCCGTTCTGAAGCATAGATTGTGTATGAAACGGCACGGCAGATTTTAAATTAAAATAATATATTAGTTGTTGTAGTATAATTACTGAGCGAACGAGATTTAGGAACTAATATCTCGAGTATAAAACAAAGTCGCTTTCTCTGGCACCTACTAATGGTGCTGCAAGCGCTCATAGGCTACGGCAACCACTTACCATCAGGTGGGCCGTATGCTTGTTTGCCAACTTCTAACATAAAAAAAAAAAAATAATATTATACGAATGGTATATAAAAAAAAAGAAAATTATATATTGACTAAGGGACTCCATTTTAAAAATAAACAATCTAAAATTTTAGACGAACTATTTTTATATAATGGTATACAAAAACCGGCCAAGTGCATTTCGGAATAGCAAATAAGGAGTTCCGTACAGCCGTAGAATAAGAATGTCAAGTTTCTTGGGGTACCCCCTTTAATTTTTGAAATTAAATTTGTTATTATAGGGGATTATAGGGGCCATTGAGATATACAAAAATATCAAGTATTGGTTTGGGGACGACCCTTTATTTTTTAATTTTTGTATTTTGTTATTGTTGCTGTAGCGGCGACAGAAATACACATTCTGTGAAAAGCGGAGGCTTAGAAACAGGGTTCCGTATCCGAAGTGTGCTAAGCGAAAAAATATACTAAATAATAATAAACGTTACATACTCAACGGCCCCCATTAGGATAATTATATCCTGCGTCGGGCGTCCGGAAACATACACGAATACAAGGGAAAACACACCCAAACCGGAAAACATGACAGTATGGTAAATACAAACATCTGCTCCGAGCGGGAATCGAACCCACAACCGAACCCGCAATCTGTGGCGCTTAAGGCAGGTTCGAACTAAAGAATGTACAAATAATTATATTAAAAAGTGCACTCCGCTACGCTCAGTTTTGCGCAGAACACGTTTTACAAAGATAACTCATTATGTTGATATGATGATAGCTGTCTTCTTAGTGTGCGTGGGTGTTTGATTGTGTGATGCAGTCATGTTTTTTTTAAATTATTCTTTTATATGTAAATGATTTAACATTTGTAACTATACAGAGTTAAATCTTACAGTTATATCATATAGTCATTTGGAATATCGGTTTTAATTTTATTGCCGACTTTAAAGAGCAATAGTAGTTGTATTAGTAGAGTCACGTTCCCCATCTATTTCTTCACAGAACTAATTTATGACCCTTTTCGTCTGAACTTTTATCGTTGTTACAATTTCTTAATTGGTATTAAAAAAAAGTGTGTGTGTGTACTTATGTACGCGCGTTAGAAGTTATACTTCTTTGGCATAAAAAGATAAAAATCTTTTCAAAAATTTTATCTTTCGCCTTATTCTTAAGAGATTTAACACATTGAAAGTTTTATTATAACGCATGATAATGTAAAAATCATAGTTAAATAAGGTTTATTTAAATATCACAAAAAAAAAAAATGTTGACTATAGCTAACTTCAAGGTGTCTGTTTTTTGTGACGGTGTGCGCGCGCATCATAAAAATTTACTCTCATAATTTTTCCCTAACGCGCCAAAAGAAGTATAACTTTAATAATTATATTTAATACTACCACCTAATTTTAAAGTATTACATCTGTCACGTCACGTGACGGCTAATTTTTTTAGCATAACATCAGTCGGGCAAGGTATTGCTTACAACTATATGTTTACTCACCAAGTTGTATAGATCCCATAATTTGCGACGACTGGATCTTCTTGTATGTGATCTCGCCGCCTTCCCCGACTCGCCGATGACCGATCTTCCGATCGGATTTGTGGACCTTGCTGATGGCCCCAGAGGGGCCCATTGCTGGCTGAAACAATTAATACACACATGAGCTTTTATAAATCTATTTTCTTTTTTTTTGTTACTAAGTTGGCAAACAAGCATACGGCCCACCTGATTATAAGCGGTTGCCGTAGCCTACGCGCGCGCATAACACCATAAGTAGGTGCCACTCGTGTTGCCAAACTCGAGATATTGGTTCTTAAATCTCCTTTGCCCAGTAATTTCAATACCCTTCAAACTGGAACACAGTAGTGCCAATACACTGCTTTGCGTAGAATATTTGACACTGCGGTGGTACCTACCTAGCCGGTCTCTTGCAACAAAAGACCTATCACCAGTGTGACTGATTGCACTGGTGGAATAATCTCTGCTGTGACAGAGACTATCCCAACAGCGGGCGATGGGGTAATCACGTCCCGACGTCTGAACACTTACATTGTATCAGATTGGTTGATTACGAAAAAATGAATGTATTGACCCTTGGCATATTCGTAAACCAAAGATGATAAGCTTTAGTATAGAAATGGATAAGAACTTAAAGGACATACTTTTCCTCGTGAAAATAATTCTTGAAAGAGATGAAAGTTTGTATGGTGAAACGCTCATTTCTATTGAAATTGTTCCGCTCGCGTGGTGTACCGATTTTTCTTTACTACACGGATCCCTAGCTCTCTGTCAGTAAAAGTCTTGTTAAAATTAGTCCAAATGTTTCCGCAATGTTAAAATAGCCGGAACAAACATACAGAAAGACAGACAAAAATTTTAAAAATGGTTTTTTTTTTATGTAAGTACCTTATATACTTTCATATGTATTTATTGAAAAGCTATTAATTAGTTATTACTAGTGACCGACCGATTTCGGTAATTTCGGTTTCCCCAGTTTCGTCCAAAAAATCTAGTTTCGGCTTTAGTTTCGGTTTCGGCCAAAATATAGCCGAAACTTTCGGCCTCGCCGAAACTCGAGTGTTCGTGAGTTTTCGTGCGTTGTTCGGTAAACATCGCAGTTAACTCGTGACCGCTCTCTGACGCGGTCAAAAATCTCCAGAAATAAGTATTAGATTGATCTTTAAAATATTGTGAACAGAACGTATTACTAGTTAGTTATGTACCTAGTATATCCAACTACAAGTTGTTTTTTCTTTTAAGTTTACTCCTAATAGTAAGTCCTGTATATTCGTGACAAAAAAATAGTTATGACTGTAATGAATTTTTAGTTTTTATTTTATTTAACTCTATTTAACTGTCTATATTATATACAGTGGTGGTCAACTAATTAGGACATTGGTATTATAAGAATAACATTTATTTTTATTTTCCGTAATTTCAGTTTACATGAAGTCTTCATTACGTTTTTTTAATGTTGATCTGATCTTGAACCTTTAACCAATGTTTTCTTAATAGAATTATTAATTATTGGAATGGATTGTAATTAAAAATAACAACAATTAAAACTCAACTTTACTCCTCCTTCGTGCAAATTCAAACTTCAGTAAAAAACGTAATTTTAAATATTTTCTAAATAGTTTCGGTTTCGGTTTCGAAACCGAAACTATTTAACCGAAACTGAGAGGGAGGCCGAAAGTTCGGTTTCGGTTTCGGTTTCGGCTGAAAAACCAGTTTCGGTCGGACCCTAGTTATTACAAACAGACACTTAAATTTTATTTATTTGTATACACATATATTCTCGTGGGCGAAGCCACAGTCGGAAGTTAGTGTCAAATAAAGCCAGACGAAAATCTTAAATATAACATGTCAATGTCCTATGCAAATGTATGAATCACGATTATGCCCATTTGGGGAATCGAACTGGCCGCCTGCCAGACTCACTGGTTATTCCGCATTGTTTCCTTCTGTTCAACACATAAATCTAAAATAATAACGAAAATGTCTTTATTGCTGAGATGGAGGATGGATCTTTTGCGATTTCACGATAATAGAGTCATGCTTTTCCCAACACAAATGGGCCGGCTCGACCGGGGAAGTACTACCCTCTCACTCCCTCTCCGTTTACGTCCTTTGTAGTGGATCGGCTTCGCAGGAGGCACCCTGAGTCTCTGTACTCGGCCCCCTCCCGCCCGGTGACGCTGTCAAGGCCAGTAGGGCCAACAGCAATACACATTCCGAAAAAACCCTCTCACAGAAAATCGGCGTCAAGTAACAGTATCTGTAGGTGCTGTTGCGTTTCGTGCGATGACTGAGAGCTCCGGAGGCCCTATCTCCCACCCCTTTATTCCCTTCTCACCCCTTCTTGTTGTGATACTTCAAGTATCGCGCGCATTCATAGGTTACGGTGACTGCTTACCATAAGGGGGACCACGTGCTTGTTTGCCAACCGTCATAAAATAAAAAAGAAAACAGAATATCGACGTGTAATAGCAGACTTTGCACTGTTGCTTATCCAAACCCGTTTCCCCCTATTCCTTCTGACACTTTCTTTTCCTTCCAACAAACAACAACAACAACAACAAAAAAATCAAACAGGAACTGATGAAATTATCAGAAAAAAATTAAAACACACCCACATATATACAGTCATTAATTTAAACCTAAAAAGAAATAAGTAGCTTATTTAAGTGTCGTAATTAGCGTTTAAAATTGTATAATTATAAAAACTAAAATAATAATTTTTAATAATGTTTTTTTTTGGTATATAAATTTGAATGAAGTTTTTCTCGTCATTGTTAAAACATTGAACTATGAAACTGAGCAAAATTAACGAAGACAATGGGAAAGATTTACGTCAGAATTGTAAAAACTAACACAATCAAACATCAAACTAACTGTAAATTTGACTTAGCAACCAAGACACCATTGGCAGCAAATCTGTATTCAAGAAATCATTTAATGGCACAATAAATTTGAAACACTTAATGTTCTTCTTCTTATAGAGGGGTTAGTGGCCAAACTAGTGTCAGAGTTGTTCAGGTCGCCAGTATAGGACTCTGACTTGACTTATCGACTGTTGCCAAATTATCAACAGCTCTAACCAACTTTTTACGTGCCCTCCGAAGCACGGATACGCTCAGTTGAAATACCACTATGCGATCACCCATCTAGTGACTGACCGCGCCTAAGGTTGCTTAACCTGCCGATCGTTTACCGATCAATGGGTGATCTATGAGCGCCTCAATGTTAGAAGGAGCAAACGGTCGGGAGGCTTTTTTGTATCATGGCGGTTGGCAAACATGCATACGGCATGCATATATTTACCGGCGTCGGAATGTGACGACCCCATCGCCCGCTGTTGGGATAATCTCTGTCACAGCAGAGATTATTCCACCAGTGCAATCAGTCACACTGGTGGTAGGTCTTTAGTTGCAAGAGGCCGGCTAGGTAGGTACCACCGCACTGTTAAATATTCTGGCGCCAAATAGTAGTGCTTAGACATTACTGTGTTCCGGTTTGAAGGGCACTGTACGCTAGTGATATTACTGGGCGGACGAGATTTAAGAACTATCTATCTATCTATCTATATATATCTCGAGGTTGGCAACGCGTGAGTGGCACCTATTAATGGTGCTGCAAGAGCTCATAGGCTACGGCAACCACTTACCATCAGGTGGGCCGTATGCTTGTTTGCCAACTTCTAACATAAAAAAATACGGCCCGCCTGATGGTAAGCAGTCACCGCAATCTATAAACCCGTGCGATACTTGAAGTATCACATACGCGTTGCCAACCGAAGTAACGGGAGGGAAGGGATGAGAAGGAAAAAATAAATAAACGCTAAACATTCAACGGCCCGCATTAGAACAGTTATATCCTGTATCGGAGGTCCGGAAACGTATACAATGACAAGGAAAAACACACCCAGACCGGAAAGCATGCCTATATGGTCAATACAAACATCTGCTCCGACCGGTAATCGAACCAGCGACCTGTGGCGCCTTAGGCAGGTTCGCTACTGTTACGCCACAATACTTGGTTACTTGGTGCATGGATTTCTCTAACCACATAAAGGTTATTTGAAACTCTCCATAGTTTTTAGTGGACGATTAAGTCAGTCCCGGCTTTTATCAATTTGATTGACGATAAGTTATATTAGGGGCTTTTTAAGCAACTCTGGTTTGAATTGACGGCGTTGTGACGCAGCGGTTATTCCATACCCACATGAGACACATGTTTGTATTGACCATACATGTCTGGGTGTGTTTGTGATTGTCATTGTGTTTTTGGACCCCCAACATAGGGTATTCTTATCCTAACGAGGGCTGAGTGTGTAACGTTTATTTATTGACCAAGAATAAGACCTCCATATGCCAACAACAGGTATTTGGAAAATTGGTCGTAAATTATATTAAAAGTTTGTTTTTTTAATTTTTAAAGTAAAGACAGAGAGAAACTCTAGTTAAATATAATTAAGTTATTAGTTAGAGTGGTTATACAAAGTGTGTACAATGTACAGTGTTACCTTTTCTACGTAATAATCTATTGACCTATAAATTTTAATGAAAGTGGGACATACAGTTAACCTACTGACTTAGGATTAGATGACTTCATGAAGTATCTATATTATATAAAATAAATAAATAAGCTTTGAACACTCAACAGCCCCCATTGACGACTGTTGAGGCATGCTGGTGGTTGTCTTTGTGTGACTATATGCCGTGCCACTGACAGCATGTTAAGCGACATCTGGTAATAATCGTTAGTTCTTGATAGGGAATTTGCTCTTATCCAATGCGTTTGTCTTTACGGTTGCGGAGGTCAGATGGCAATTGCTCTGGGTAAAGACTAGCAACCCATCAAATCATGATAAGAGTATAAGCAGACCCTGTGTAAATACTGGGAAGTAATGCTAAGAAGAAGAGAAGAATTGGCTCTTTTTGCTGGAGAGTGCTTATAATATAAATAAATAAATGCTACATACTCCAGAAACACACCAAGACAAGGACAATATGTTAGTAAACTGCCACCACCATTGTACCATTTTGATTTTATAGAGGAATGATATATTTTCACACATTTTTATACACACTTAAGAGATCAGTTGCACAGGTACCAATCACAAGGACAAAGATCCCGAGAAATATAAGCTCAATACAAATATCTGCCTGAGCACGAATCAAATCTGCGACCGTTAAGACTTAAGGCACACTACCAACACACCATAACGGTTATCACATCAAGATCCGGCTAGTATTATTGAAAGTAGTTATAGTTACCTTACACAATTCACACAGATATATAAACTTAATGAGGACGCACTGAATTATGGTATGCACTAAAAGTTCAACGTTATTCATGGTAATAATATAAATATATTTAATTTTTTTTTAAACGTCATGAAGTATGGAACTTGACAAGTTTTTTGCTCAACTAAAATTTTAACAATGCCTTTCCTTATATTTAATCTTATATACTTTTATTATTAATAATATAACATAAAATATAATTTTCTCAACTAATATTTTCCTGTTCCCAACTAAAGGGAAGTAATCAATACTATTGTAGTCCAAAATTATGGAAAAATTATCCTCAAACTGAGCCCCAAAGACCATCTAAACTATAATAGAAATAATTCTTAATAAAATAAATAAGGCAAACAAATAATTAGCATGACACTAAGAACTTAGTTTTGAAAATCTTTTCAATATTTATTCTTGATCTACATAGCACTATCTCAGTATCAATGCCCATTCTTATCTGGTATTGACAGGTTACTAGTTTTTGGACAGAGAAGGACGAACCAGTAACTCATTGGATAAGAGCAAATGGTCCTATCAAGAGTTAACAATTATTATAAGATGTTACAGTAAAAACCAAAGCATAATTATATGAGTCACTAACAGAGTGAGTGATTCACATCAGCTCTAAGTGGGAATGAAACCCTCAAAGGAGGCTCGCTGCCAACACCCCTCAACACTCCTAGAAGCAAATCCTGATGATGAATGGATACATTCATAACAAAATCATAATCAGTTGTCAATAATTTTGAAATAGGTTAATATAGAAAATAGCATTATTCATAATCAGTTATGATTAGATAAAATTATTAAATATTGTATAAGACTTAATATTTCCTTCTCAGAGTAAACAAACTGGTTTTATAAGAATTATCTATAGATAGGTACAAAGAGTATGGTTTTCGGTGTTAATATCCTAGCACAAATGGGGCAGCTTGACAGGAGAATGGTAGTAGTTCTCATAGAAAATAATCATAAGGTAATAGTTGAAAAAGAGCATTTTATAGGTTGTGGTGACTGCTTACCGTCCGGGACCATATGTTCATTTGTCAATATCATCATGACATCATGTAGTTACTGTAAACATTAAATATTATAGCTGCTTTTTCATCTCCACTATTGAACCATTTATTAAAGTTTTGCATCTTTTTAACAACTTATATAACATGTAAAAAATTTATTATGATTGTGTTTCTACTCTTAGACAAAAAGCTTTAACAAGATATTTTTCATTTTCTTTTTTTTTGGTATTTGTAATAAGTATGCCTATATTATTAATAATATAGTTAACTATTAAGAATTATGTAACTATAAACATATTAATTTCATTTTAACATATTTCATATTAAATATAATTAATAAGTTTATTAATGTTCTTATTATCTATTTGCTGCACTTGTTGTGTTTAAAAAAGGTGTTTGCATAATTTTGTAATGATCTTGGTTTAATAGAGTAATAATAGTTAATGACTAATGATTGACAAACACAATTAGATGCTAATGTGGAATCCCAAGTATTTCTACAGGTGACTGCCATTAAAATTATAAATAAAATACAAAGACGACATAAAAAGTTCTGTATTCTTAATATAATAATTGTGTATGCAAATTAGTATCCCAAACTTTCTCCCCGTGTATAGCATATTTAGCATGAATGAAAACAATAGTTTTAGAATTATGAGACACTTACATCGTATGGTGCATTTTTTTCTGCAATCGAAGCTCTATCTCGATCTGTATTGACAGAAAAACATCGAATAAGTATACAAATGTCGTGAAATTAGGTCGAATTTTACAATTGATATTTTAATCGAAAATACTGGTATTTTATTTTAATCGATATGTACGTACCGTCGTCCTCGGAGCCCGAGTACCCCGTCCCGATGTCAGATTTTTTCAACACTGAATTATCCATTACTTCTATGTGATCACTATCTCCTGAAGCCATTTTTATTTTTAAGTTACACCCCTATTTTGCTGTCACTCTTATCAATTTTAGCACAATGTTTTTTTCGCATGGCTCACATCACACTTTCATCGCCAACACAATGATTCACATTAATTTAATTAGAAGAAATCAATCAGTTTACGCGAAAATGCTCGCCCTCAGCATCCATCTGACACGGCTACTAATAGTAACTGAGTTGCCATTGCCAATTCACAATTGCCACTATATGCCTATAGAAAATTAGTGAAACAGAATAATAAAATAAATAATAAAAGTCGAAATATTAATTACCATTTTACCCTATTGAAGAATCTGATGAAACATTATATTTTGTAGAGATAATTTGTATTCAAATCACTTTGGCAATGTATCATGATTCAGATTTACGTGCAGAAAATTTGAATTGTTTAATTTCGATTTATGCTTAATTTCATAATACGCTGATTGAGCTGATTTTTCACTAATATATTTATTAAAAGTACATTATAAAAGTTAGATAGTTCATAATTATTATAATAATCACATTAAGGTAATGCCACAGAACTCTATGATATGAATGTTTGATAGCATAAACATTGAAATAAAGTGTTTAACATGCCGCCGAACGAATAGCTTGGAACTAAATCACACCATCGTAGGCATGTGCCAAACAACCTAAAATTTCATTAGTCAATTTTCCAGCCCCATTGTTACTCTTATAATAGCTTTGATTATATAATATGATAATGAAATACATATCACAGAACAAAGTACACATGGAGGACTAGACTGCGGGTCTATATGAGGTATGAAGTAACAGAAAGTGGTTAAAATTGAAGTGCCACTACGAATTGACCGAGGACTAAATAGCACCGCTGTCCTTATGCGGTCTAAAATCAATCAACATAGGAAAGGACATGCCATGAATTACAGTTTACTAACAAATATATACTTTATTTTCTGTTTTGTAAGTATCTTTTTTATAATGAAACCATATGATTATTTCTTTAATAGTATATATATTTTTCACATTAATTTTATTTAATTTACATGACGTTCAATCGGTACTTTTGTAGCTCCTGTGAATATAATAATTATAAGAAATCAAATTGTCGATACAGATGATCAACAGTGGTGTTTCCCTATTACGTCTTCTATCTTACACTCGTAAAATCGGTTATGTTGATGTATTTTACTTATTAGAGTGGGTGTATTTGACATATTTTTGAGGCTGTGTGCAATAATTCAATGTAGTGGTTACCTCGCTTCCCCCAAAAATGGATCAAATATTTGTTAGTAATGTCATTCATGGCATGTCCTATTGTTAAATAGTCCAAGGATACTAACAATGATAAAATCGATTCCAAAACAGTTTTTATAAGCGCATGAGACTTGTTGATCCATTATATTGCTAGAGGGGAACGGTCAACGGAGAACGGAGAACGGTCTGAGCATGTGGTATATTTATATAAAGTTATAAACCTTAATGATACTCAAGCAAAGATAGGTATTAGTAAGAACGGCTATTTTTACTCAAGAACAGATTACTAAAAGAAATGTTTACTAAAAGAAATTTTACAATTACACAGATGAACAGATTACTAAAAGAAATTTTACAATAATTATAACTCTCTAAATATAAATTGAACCATGCGCAGTAACACATTTTTGGGTCTCAACCGAATGGGGAATGAAGGGGGCTGCGTAACTATAGCAACGCGGCGACGCTCGACCCTTTTGGTACACTCACTCACGGTTGTTTTTGTTCTTTAAAAATAAATGATTAAAAATTTAATAAAAAATTATAAATTATTTTTGTCAAGTGTGTAAATATTTAATTTTATTATAAGATAAGTTATCATCCCAATGAGTGACAGTGATTAAAAATGGATATTAACTATTATTATTTTTTTATACACCTTTTTTCTATACTATTTATTTGTTTTATTCTATTTAAGTAATTAATAACGATATTGAAATAATAAATAATTGAATTTAGAATAAATAATTACTATGTTTGATAGTTAATTCTTTTTCTTACTTTAAAATAAATCTATTAAAATAAAAATAATAAAATAATAAATCTACGAAAATATTGATTTCGTCTACTTTTGTGACCATGATTGTATCTGCGCAGAAGTTTGGTTCATTTTAAATTACTAGGTATACATTTTCTGCTATGTCTATGATCAAGCGATCAAGCGCTTAAAAGCTTTAACTGGCAACTTTTTATCTAAAACATAATTATGTAGGTACTATATACAATACAGCAACACTAAAGCACGCCATGTTTATTTCTTTTCGTTGCCGTCATTTCGTTATCGCGGTAAGAATTTTAAGGTTATTTCTTATCATAGCGTCTTTTCAAAAAAACAAATAATTACGAATATAAACAGTGAACTATGTATTCTTTATTGGAAATAGTATAATTTACATTTGTTTTGTAATTACAGAAGCCTTGACACAACGGCGATTGTCAATTATTGAAAGATACATATTTTGTGTACACCATCAATGAAGATGAGTAAAAAAGTCCGGGAATATAAGTCCGGGGACTTTATATTTGCTAAAGTTAAAGGATATCCAGCATGGCCTGCAAGGGTAAGTACATAACACTTCAAAATTACAAAAAGAAGCTTTTATCTTAGTGTATTCTTATTTGATTGTGTTCGCGCGGCAACAAAATGACGCTTAACAATTCGTCTGATTTGATGCTGATTTATGCGGCGTCTGTCCCGTATTTCTGAATAATACTGTACTTTTGGATATAGCTTTGGTGTATAAATGATTCTGATAACGTCATTGTATCAATTAAATATGTATTTACACTTTTTTCCTCTTTAAAAATGATTCAGTTCTACCGTAGTTCTGTTTGTTACGTTTTGTAGGATCTGTAATTTAATCTTTAAATATATTTATTTTATTCTTGTTGTTTAAATAAAATATTCAAACATTTTGAATTCAATGAATATAACATCATTTTCTATTATCAATACACTACAAAGCATACATTTATTAGTGATCTTCAGTTCAAATTTTTGGCCACCATTTTCTAAAATTATGTAATAATTAGTGGTTAGAACAAGACAATGTTATGTATTCATACTTGCTTTTAATTTTACAGAAGTAATGTTGAGATAAGTTATATAGACATAGGCTTATAATTTTATGGATTGGCCTTTTCATACATTTAAAATGACACAGATTTGTTGGTGCCCTTTCATAAATTGAACACCAATCTAACAGAATAAAGTTGAAGCTAGTCAAACTTCATTTGCTTATTTTATGAAAATCATAACTGAATATTGAATTGAACGGCATGTGACTTATTTCATTCCATTGCACTGGTATAGAATTTACGAAGATTTTAGTTTAAGAAGATTAATTGCTACGCGCTCAATAGCCCCCATTAGGATAGTAATACTGTGTATCAGGGGTCCCGAAACAAAGATAAGGACAAACAAACCCAGACCGGATCATTTGGCTACACAATCAATGCAAACATCTGTTCCGAGCAGGAATCGAACTCGTTACCTGTGAGTCTTAAGGCAAGTTTGCTACCAACCAACAAATCTGTGGCATTTTATCAGTACAAAAGTGTAAGTTGCTAGTGTACAGTATGTCTGTATATAAATAATGCCATTTCATTTAAAAACATAATTTATGCTAAATAAATGTGTATAAAAAACCATGTCACAGGAGATAAGATATCCAGTACTCATACATTCTAATTAATAATTCATGTACATTAAAAAAATTGAACACATACTTATATACAAGGTTGAAAAACAGAAATATATTTATCATTTGTAAGTGACTTTTATTAATATAATATAATTATAAACTTACAAATGAACTAACTACAAGTGGCTATCTAGTTCATTTTTATGCGGTAGAAGTAGGGGCGAGAGCTATACCAGTGAAATCTCTCTATACTACTACTGAAAGATCTGGGCCTGCCTAGGGCTGCGGTGAGTTATATTTTAGAATGAACATCTAAAAGCAGCAACATAAAGCAGCTCTGTCAGGCTCCTTTCAAATTTGGCTAGGCAGGGGAGCAACTCGAGCAGTGAAGGTAAGTGTTGATGCATATTGGAAAGAAGGCTTCCTTAAACCTCCACCTGGGTCGCAAGTCCCAGGAACTGCTTGGAGTTTCTCCCTCTATCACACGAAAGACCCGACCCCGCACGGTGAATCCATGGATGCTAAGCAGTTTGTCTCGTCTCATTATCATACATTATAGTAATTTTATTTTACAGGTGCAAAAATTAAACGGAAAGAAATATTTTGTATATTTCTATGGAACTGGTGAAACGTAAGTATATTATTGAATTATGATAATGAATGATACTTAATTTGGTTAAATGTTATTACAAGAGTTGGAAGACTGTTTTGACATGTTGGTAGGGAGCCAGCTTTGAATGTTCATTGTTGCTGGTTTGATTCCCGCTTGGAGCAGATGTTTGTTATAAATATCTGTTTCAGCCTGGGCTCTCC
Organism: Hestina assimilis; assembly: GCA_023373885.1. NCBI lineage: Eukaryota > Metazoa > Arthropoda > Insecta > Lepidoptera > Nymphalidae > Hestina > Hestina assimilis. The sequence continues at coordinate 4,441,082 of CM041767.1, read as the reverse complement.
GGTTGTGTCTCCCTACAGTCTGCGCCATAGGTCGTAGGTTCGATTCCCGCTCTGAGCAGATGTTTGTATTGTACAGGCATGTGTTCTGGTTTGGGTGTGTTTGTCCTTGTCCTTGCATATGTTGACCCCCGACACTGGATATCACTATCTTAATGGCGCTGGTGGGAAGCATTTATTTATTTATTTATCTTTATTACACATACCTAAAATTATAATGTTATTAACGGTTTGGGACTTCAAACTCTTATCACATGTATAAAAACAAATCATAATATATTTGAGTGTCGGATGGTAGTAATAACAACAATACAGATAAAACGATATACTTAGTAATTATTTCTAAATATAAAAAACTTCTATTAACTTTATTGTGATATACTGTGTTGGGGGTCCGGAAACATAGATAATGACAAGGACAAGCACACCCAGACCGGAACAACATGCCTATATGGTCAATACAAACATCTGCTCCAAGAGGAATAATACCTGTGTGGCTTAAGGCCGGTTCCCTTAGTCCTCTATTTCATTGTTGTCGTATATATGCAAATGTATTTCTCATATGGATGCGAATAAGCAATACCATGTCAACCTACAAAATTGAAAAAACTGAGTTATATATGCAGAAGGGTTGGTAAATGGCTGAAGAACATTTTTCTTTAATATTTGTAGGGCTTTAAGCTTTAAAACTTCTAAAAACCCATTTTTTCAATCATGCAATTTATGTATTTTTAAACGTTTTGGGTTATATTATATACGAAATATGCAGTTTGTATACTTATTTTTGTGAAAATAACTTACATAAATCTGCAAAAACTTGACCAAAACATAAAAAAAAAATCATATAAAGTAAGTTGTTCAAAATTTTCAAACGCGTTTTTCTCGAAATGACATTCATGTGGGTTGACGTGGTATTGCTTATTTGCGTCCATATATGGGATCCATTTTTAAAAAATTAAGTTTAAATTGTGCTTCATGTTTCAGAGCAAATTTACCACCGAACATGATATTCGATTATGCAGAGAACAAAGATAAGTTTCTCACTAAAAGTGTGAAGCGACGAGACTTCAATGACGGTGTCAAGCAGATAGAATATGATTTTGCTAATAATGTACCATTAGAAGAAGTTATAGGAACAGCAGCTCCTGAGGTATGTATTAATATAATATATATTTTTGTAACAAAAAAAGTTGGCAAGCAAGCATAAGACCCTTTTTTTTTTTTTTTTTGTTTACTGGGAGGATATCTGCAACCAGATACCCGGCCTCCTGGGGAAGAGAACCGGGTTATGTGGGGTTCCATGTTTAACCATGCCGTCCCACTAAAACCTCCTCGGTGGCCGACCTCAGTACGAGTGAGAAGCTCCGGGAACTCCTGTGGAACGCACTCCGGGGCCTCTCAAGTACATCGCCCAAATGGGCCCTTCCTTGGGACAGCTGATGGTGTTGTCCTCACCCTGGGGGAACTGATGGCATTGTCCCCCCGCGCCGCCTCGTGCTGGCGAGCAGGCAGTCGGTGCCACCCCGACCGCCGTCTTCCTTTAGGCCGTGCGATGGGCACACAGGTGACCCCACCCTGTGCACCCACGACCTAAGGGTACGACGCCCTATTTAAAGCCCGGGCGTGAGGGCTTGGGACAGGAACGCCAGCAGCATCGTAAGACGCCACCATTGTCCCTGTCACCACCTTTCCCCAACCAACCTGCGCAGGCGAGAAAGGCAGAGGGCCAGGGGTGACGTGCCCAATCAAGACCCACCTTATGCCTCACTCACATATTGCCAACCTCAAGATATTGGTTCTTAAATCTCATTTGCCCAGTAATTTCACTAGCCTACTGTGCCCTTCAAACTTTGCTTTGCGGTAGAATATTTGACACTGTGGTACCTACCTAGCCTCTTTTTTTTATGTAAGAGGTGGCAAACGGGCAGGAGGCTCACCTGATGTTAAGCGATCACAGCCACCCATGAACGTGTGCATGAATGTTCCCAGGTCGTAACGGAAGTTGGTTCCACAATGTGGTTGTGTGAGGATGAAGGTGGTGGTTTCAACAAAAGACCTACCACGTGTACAGTCTAAAGGCTGTGGTTATGTATGAAACCAAAATTATAATATATATATTTTTATTATTTAGCAGGCCCCGAAGCAGTGAATGATAATGAACCAGTAAACGAATCTGCCAATGAAACAGTTGACGACTCAGTTGCTGATACAACGGCCGCTGACGAGACAGTAGATGAGGTATGAATTGACCTGCTTAGCAACTGCTGTTGCATGTTGGTAGTGAGGGTGTCTTTAGCCTCAACAGTCCTAAGTTTGATGTTTGTAAATAATTTACTTTTAATAAATATCTGTTTTGGCTTGGACGTTTGACCTTGTTGTTACCTATACTCTTAATAATAGTTAAGTCGTAACAGGTAATATGCTTTATCCAATGAGTTACTGGTTTGCTCTTAGGGTTATGGAGGTCAGATGGCAATCGCTATGTGTATAAAATAGTTACCCTTCAAAATCTTCAAATCATCAGGGGTCCGGACACCCACACACGACAAGGATATAACACACCCAGACCAGTTTTGTTTGGTTTTAATTTATTTTCCAGTTTATTTTATTTACGGTTTATTTATTTATTTAATTTTTTTTTTATTTTTTATTTATTTTAGTTTTTATGTTATTTCCAGCCATCTACAAATGATACAGTTGTAGAGGATTCAGACGAGACCGGTGCCCTGGTCATTGATGAAGGGAAGGGAACGGAGAAGGTGGTTTGTTTTTTTTTTTTTAATAAATTTTTTTATTTTAAATTACGCGAATCAGTTACATTTATTTATTTTGAGAATTTTTAATGATAAAAAAATTATTATGGAAACTTCAGTCAATCTGAATTCTTGATGGGGACTAGGAATTCTTTTAGTCCAGGGTTTTTGAGCTTATACTATTTGGGTACTGTCGCGGGTTCTATTCCCGCTCGAAGTAGATGTTTGTATTGATCATACAGGTATGTTTTTCGGTGTGTTTGTCCTTGTTGTTATGTCTGTTTCTGGACCCTGACACAGGATACACCTATCCTAACGGGGGCCGTTGAGTGTGTAGCGTTTATAAAAAGAAAAACTGAAATTCCTATATCCTATATAATTCCTAATAATCATACGCGTAGCTATATGAATGCAGAACATACAAATATAAAAATGTTATTTTTTTATGTCATGACGGTTGGCAAACAAGCATACGGTCCGCCTGATGGTAAGCAGTCATCGCCACCTATAGACGTATGATACTTGAAGTATCATATGCGCGTTGACAATACAAGGGATATGAGGGGAGATATTGTTACGGGCTGGGGTTCGGCGATTTGGAAACAAACACCTGATGGCTCTAAATAAGACTTTATTGAGATCTAGATTACACACAGAACTTCACAAATCACAGGTCCAAAACGCAGGTCAATCACAGTCCAAAAGAATAGCCGAGGTCACTAATTATCGCACTTGTTCACTGGTACCACTTGTAGTTTCTTCGCTTGTTGCTCAGAACTGAATGTTTCAGTCGACGCGCCGGGCCGCTTGTATAACGCGGAACACGGGTTCGAGAAAGTTCCGTCCGCGGAACGCTATTCTACATGTTTCGAGAATACATCTTTCTAGACCCCGCGTGACGGTCGAAGAAATAAACAAAGAGAGTAGCAACCGATTTTGAACCTTATGCCCCTGTGATAAGGTTCTCCGTAACAATATGTTAATGGAAAAAAAAGAAAACAGTGGGGTGGGGGATTGGGCCTCCGGCGCTCCCACTCATCGCACGAAACGCAACAACATCTACTGATACTGTTACTTGACGCCGATTCTCTGTGACAGGGTAGTACTTTTCTGATCGAGTCGGCAACCCTACAACTTTCTGTAAAGAATATTATTACTTCTAAAAAGTATAACAATTTTTTTTAACCTTTTTCTAGCAAAAGGGTCGAAAGTCCACAGCGAAAACACCAGCTAAGGAGACACCGAAGCCCAAAGAACCAAAGACTCCTCGGGGGAGAGCAAAGAAAGATGATGCAGAAGATGCCAAGGATGATGAGAAAAAAGAAGATGAGATCGTCAGCAGAAGTGGTAGGAAGATAAGACCTAAAAGGTAATTTAAAAAAAAATCCCAATTGATCCCGAATGTTATCACATGGACGCAAATAAGCAATACCATGTCAACCCACACGAATGTCATTTCGAGAAAAACGCGTTTGAAAGCTTTGAACAACTTGCTTTATATGAATTATTTTATGTATTGGTCAAGTTTTTGGCAATTTTAGATTTATGTAAGTTATTTTACTTATTTTCACAAAAATAAGTATACAAACTGCATTTTCCGTATATAATATAACCCAAAACGTTTAACATAATACATAAATTGCATGATTAAAAATGGCTTTTTAGAAGTTTTAAAGCTTAAAGCCCTACAAATATTAAAGGAAAATGTTCTTCAGCCATTTACCAACACTTCTGCATATATAACTCAGTTTTTTCAATTTTGTGGGTTGACATGGTATTGCTTATTTGCGTCCACATAATATGTGATAATAATTGTTAACTCTTCATAGGTTATTCTTATCCTATGAGTTACTGGTTAGCTCTTTGGGTTGCGGAGGTCAGATGGCAAAACTTTCAAATCCGGATAACAGTAATAAGCAGACTGTAAAATACGTAATATGCTAGGACTGTTGTGGCGTGCTCGTAGCAATTCCGCTTTGAGCCTCGACCGTTGTGGGTTCGATTGCAGCTCGGAACTGATGTTTGTTATACATATCTGTTTCGGTCTATTCGTGGTCCACCCACCGTGTCTCGGAGAGCACGTTAAACTGTCGGTCCCGGTTGTTATCACATAATATCTGTTAATAATCGTTAACTCTCTTGATAAACAAATTGCTTTTATCCAATGAGTTACTGGTTCGCCCTTAGGGTTGCGGAGGTCAGATGGCAATTGCTCTGTGTAAAAACCAGTAACCTGTCAAATCCGAATAGAAGTAACAAGCTTAATTAATTTTAATTTAATATAATTTAATTTTAAATTCAAAGCCTATTATAGCTCAACGATAGAAGGGCCGACTGCGCTCCTTAAACGCGAGAGGAGCAGGTTCTATCCTGAGGCTATTGTCGCACCCACTCCTAGCGCAAGCTTCGAGCTTATTAGGGGCAATAAGAAAATTAGTAATGGGCCAATAAGAAAATTAGTAATGGGGCAATAAAAAAATTAGTAATGGGGCAATAAGAAAATTAGTAATGGGGCCATAAAAAAATTAGTAATGGGGCAAATAGGTGCAATAAAAAATTAATAAAAGCATTGCTAATATTCTTTTCAAATAAAAAAAAAAATAAAAATTATACAAAGATTTGTAACTATGGATTTATACTTTGACAATAAATTGTTAGTATATTTTATTGTCATACTAAAAATCCTTACATTAAATTTTCATATAAAGTCATGGCCGAATTTAAGTTTTTTAGTCTAAAACTTAATTTGCGATTATGACTCACAAAATTTAATTGTATGATTGTGACCAAAAACGCTGGACACTCAACGGCCCCCATTAGGATAGTGATATCCTGTGACGGGGGCCCGGAAATACATACAAGGACAAGGACAAATACACCCAGACCGGAAAGAATGCTTGCATGGTCAATACAAACATATTATGCTCCGAGCGGGAATCGAACCCGCGACCTGTGGCGTTTAAGGCACAACATCGTCATAATCTGAATGGTAAAACACACACACTATTTCTACTCAATCGCACTACCCGTAACGCGTTAAGGAATTTCGTTCTAAAAAACTTTCAACATTTTTTATTGATATTGCATTGACACCGTTGTGGCGTTGTGGGTAGCGAGTCTGCCTTAAGCCTCGACGGTTGCGGGTTCGATTCCCGCTCGGAGCAGATGTTTGTATTAATCGTACAGGCATGTTTTCCGGTCTGGTTGTGTTTGTCCTTGTCATTGTGAATGTTTCCGGACCCCGACACAGGATATAATTATCCTAATGGGGGCCGTTGAGTGTGTAGCGTTTATTTATTTATTATTTATTTATTGCAATATTTTTGTATAAATAGATACATAGACGAACACACAGAAGAGAACACAACGCTTCCGTCTCCCGCTCCGAAGAAACGTCGCGGGGCTTCCCCCGGCGCGGACAAGGACAAGGAGAAGGATAAGACCGACACATCCAAAGACAAGGAGAAGACTGAAAAGAATATTAAACATTTCAATGCTGTGTCACAGGTTGGTATTTTTTTAATACCTAATAAAAAAAAAATCAGCTATCTGCCAGTTGAAAGTCTCATTAAAATCGGTTCAGCGGCTTCAGAGATTAGACAAAACAGACTGTAAAAAATTTTTAAAAGTTAATTTTTTTATGTTAGTAAATTTAGTGAAAACTGTTAATTTGGAATTACAAACAGACACTTCAATTTTACTTTTATATTTTATAGATTTTTTTTTTCTAAAAGAAATATTATTATTATACTGTAAGTTTGTATAAAAATACTAGCTTCAGGATAGGGTGAGGAGTTTTAGTGTGATGATCATTTCGTATTATCAGAGAGAGGGTTTAAAATTTGCTAAAAATATCATCGTGACGATTTGACAGACCTAAAAATCTAGAACCCGATTACAGCGCCACCTATCAGATGTAATTGTTAATCACCTACAAAAGGTGTAATCAAAATCGATCCAGCCGTTTTCATGTGGATTTCAGTTAAATACGTATTTATTAATATTTTATTTTTGTTTTTAGGCCGAGCTGGAAGATTTGAAAGAACCTTTTAAACCAGGTAAGAAGAAAAGTGCATAAAAAATACCTTTATATTTTTATAGGTTATTAAAAAAACAAGGAATGTAACACATAATAAAATAAAAAAAATACTGTTTAATAAAAGTTTTTACTCATTCAAAACAATTCAAAAATTAAAATACAAAACAGTGTGGCTCTCCAGAATGGCTTTTAAATTTTTTTTTTCTAAGCAAAACATAACTAGAAGTAATTATGTAGTAGATAATTAAAATTCTGAAATAAAACATAATACAAAACTTGGCTGTTTGTCGCAAACCTTTGCTCATACTATTATTTTAAAAAAAAACTTTGCGTGAACTAGATTCCCTTTTACATTATTAATAAAAAAAGCAGTTATAACATATTTATCTAAAATACGGTTAAATAAAAGTTTTTATTCGTTACTTTAAAAAAATACAAAACAGTGTCTATTCAAGAATTCCTATTTAGTTTTTTTATTAAACAAAATTTAACTACGAGGTAATTATGTAGTGCCTTATTAAAATTCAAAAATAAAAAAAAAATGTAGGTTAAGAAAACATATGAAACTTGGCTGTTTATCGCAAACCTTTGCTTATATTATGGTTGAAATAAATTTAAAAAAAACATCGAAATAATAGCGCGAAATTAATTCACGTTTCCATTGAATTTAAATTTCTAAAATTTAATAATTGATATATATAAAATTATAAAAAAATGTCTTATAACTATTTATTTAATATGAACGATGTATTAAGTCAATATAATGATCATTTCGAACAATATTCTTGTTTCGAAGATACTAGTAGTTTTGTTAAAGGTTCAACTATGAGTAGGTTTAATTGATATTTAGTTTTTTGTAAATTGTAATTTTTTTATGGTATTTTGCGTTTGTTGTGTAATGAATTTTAACAAATATAGGTTTTTATAATAATAAAAAAGTATTAAATAAATATAACAGACTAGCCTACGTCCGTAGCTTTGTCCGTGTGGACGTGTAGACATATATAATTATGTCATCTAAGTTATTCCAATATTATAGGTTTTAAAAAGAATCGTTTGCCTTAGAGACAGGAATGAAGCGAAGTTAGTCACACGATAATATTTTTCGATTAGGTTGCGAGTTTGTAATGCTAACGTCATTCGAATATAACGCAAGCTTGTGACTACTTCGTTTCGTTGGGTTGGTGCGAATTTACGAAGGAGCACCTGCGAATCTTTGGACATTTTATTAGTATGGAAGGTACTGTCCATATATAAAATGTATATGCGTCGGTTTTCGAATTTTATAAATGGCGTTTTTATGGAACTGTTTTTATGAATCGATGTATTTCAGATGCAACACTCGCTCAAGTTAATGATGAAAATACAGTTCCGTCAGAAATGACATCAAGCATCTCATCTTCAAATGAAAAAAGATCGTCAGAATGTTCTCGAACAAAAATTTCTAAAATTAAAAAATTTATACCGCCAGTAAAAAACGATATCGAAAAATATAAAACAATCTGTAATGAAATTGATAATGTTTATGGTGAACGTGTAATTAATACACAAGAAAATAAAGAGAAAAATAAACCGCCAAAAATAAATACGTCAACTAATTTTTCCCTAGACGGCCTCATATTAGGTTCTTTTAATGTACTGAACGATGAGGATATATTATGTAATTCACAAACATTTAATATGGAAAACTCAACCCAAATATCGAGATTAAACGATTTAACACGCAACAATTCCATATGCTCTGTTAAATCTTTAAATAAAACATATAGAAATTTAGATATTCAAAGTTTTGAAAATATTCAAATTTCCAATGAAAATTCACAATCTGTCGATCATAAAATACTCACTGGTGATGATTTTGTTAAACTTTTTATAAAGCAAAAAAGGATAAAGAAACCAAAAATTGTGCCTATGTCAATATTATTCGGTAATATGGGATTTAATAAGAATTATTCGGATCATATCAAAGAATTCGGTAATTTTCACGATCAATCTAATTCGGATGAAGCTAATGAAAGCGTAAAGAAAATTCTAGAAATGTATCCAAATGAAAATGGAATTTTAATTAATATGAAATATTCAAAGTAATTATGTGTAAATAATGAAATAAAATTAATTAAAAATACGATTTCTTTTATTCAAACTTGATATTTTAAAGCTTATATTAAATTATTAATAAATTATTTTAATTAATTTCTTAAGGAAAAATACAAAATAAATAAATAATACTACCAATCTTTACACGGTTGCGATGCTTGAAGTATCACATGCGCGTTGCCAACCTAGGGAATAAGAGGGAAAGGTATGAGAAGGTATAAAGAAAGACAAAATAGGGGCTGGGAGATTGGGCCTCCGGTGCTCTCACTCATCGCACGCAACGCAACCGTACCTACTGACACTGTTACTTTATGTAGATTTTCTGTGTAAGGGTACTACCCCAGTCGAGCCTGCCCAAGAGCTGGGAGAAGCATGTTTCTACCACTAATATTGTATAATTTTTAACAGAAGACGCAGAGAAGGAGAGCATAATAATAGCCTACCTACCGTCCGGACAGTACATCGGTGTCAAGCTGTTCCAGTCGAGACCGAACAGCTTCAAGAACGACAACACTCGTCTTCAATGGGACAGGCAGGCAGCGTCCAACGCTCTCACACTGAAGATGCAACTGGGTATATTTTTTACTAGCTTGTGCCAGCGGTTGCGTCTGCGTTAATAACGATTTTTCAAGTTTCAAGATTCTAGCTCTAAAAATGACGATACTTCTATACAACTTTTCGTCCCCCCTTTCAACAACTCTTTTTTCGCATTAAAATGTAGCCTATGTCCTTTCTCAGGCTCTAGACTATCTGTGTACCAAATTTTATTTAAATCGGTTCGGTAGTTTTGGCGTGAAGTGCGACAGACAGAGAGACAAGAGTTACTTCGCTTTTTTTATTAGTAAAGATTTTTGAAGTTATACTTTAGAAAAATGAAGATAGAGAACTTTAATATGTCGGAGGGGGCAAATGGACAGGAGGCTCAACGTATATTAAGCGATTACTTCCTCCAGGTACAACTAAACCACTAGAGGGCGTGGAATGGAAATTTTTCAACAATGTACAATTGTACAGTGGTAGCTAACCAGGCTGGCTTTTTCAGCCCTACCACTAACATACAACTTTGTGAAAGTTACATTACTACTATGCGATCAACCATCTATAGACTGGCCATTTTGGAACGAAAAACCTGAAAAAAGAGCACACAAGAAAATTATTGTGCGGATAGGTGCGCAACTCTCTGTCTCTCTTTCTCTATCTCCTTCTCTCTTTCTCTTTCTCTTCTCCCCTTACTCTACCTCTATCCCCTCTCTGTCCCTGTCATGAAATGCATTTACGCACACTACAACACTACATTTACCACTGCACGTGGTGTGCTCGTCAAGTACACTAGGAAGTGGTAGTGTGGGACTCGGCCGCCTGCGAGTCCAGCGGCAATACCTACTAAAACTCAGTGGAACACAAACCGCCATCCATGGGCTGACCAAGCCTAAAGTTGTTTTATTCACTGTTTTTTTATGTAAGAGGAGGCAAACGGGCAGGAGGCTCACCTGATGTTAAGCGATCACCGCCGCCCATGAACATCTACAACACCAGAAGGCATGCAGGCGCGTTGCCGACCTTTAAGGAAAGAATACGCTCTTCTCTTGAAGGTTCCCAAGTCGTATCGGTTCGGAAAGACCGCCGGCGGAAGTTGATTCCACGGAGTGGTTGTGCGAGGAAGAAAATGTATTCTAAATCACTGATGATGGTTTCACTCGAGCGTTCGAGAACGTTAGACTAAAGAATTTATTACACTTGTTTCAGAAAGGGGTCAGATAACGGCGCAGTCTGTGCTAGCTCAGCTGGTAATGGATCTCAATTTCACCGATGAGGAGAAAGCAACCTTGGATAAGGAACGGGAAACAGGTATGTACCATTTTTACCACTGTGCTTTAAAACCTTGTTTATTTGATATATGCATGCATATAGTGCTATTTTGATAATCAGATTGGGCCATATTATTATGTGCATTGTTAGAAGTAACATCTGGGTCTGACAACGTGTTTCATATCGACTGAGGCGTCATATTTGAAGTTATTATGTATATAAGTCGCAGAATCCCCTAGATTAGAATCTGTGTTGTGTCTGCCATGATAATTTAATCAATCAGTGCGCCAATCGGCAGAGTTACTGCCTTAAAGGCGCCAGCTTTACTTTATATCAGACTACAAACCTTTTCGTCTATATTGCCAACCCAAGGGTTAGGATGAAATGATAAGGAAAAAGACTGTTACAGTGGGGTGGGAGTTTGGGCCTCCACACTCTCACTCATTGTACAAAACGTAACATATTTAATTATATATTTGATATGTTTTTAACTTAAACATGTTAAAATACTGTAATGTACAATGCAATGTAATACATGCTTCTGTGTAAGTACTAAGATCATTTTATATTTATTTTGTTATGAGTTAATATTAATGTTTGTTACAGATGAAAAGAAATCCCGCGTTCAATTCTTGAAAACTGAAATGAAACTTATAGAATTGGATGCTAAAATCAAAACTTGCTTGTGTCTCGAGAAGGCTGACACCGAGCTGTGTTTGAAATTGCTTGATGAACTTGTTGGTAAATATTGATTTGAACTATTTGGGGATTTGAAAAGCTTGGGATGGGATAATATTAAACGCTACACACTCCAGGGCACCCATTAGGATAGTTATATCCTGTATTGTGGGTCCGGAGACACACACCCAGATCGAGTGGGAATTGAACCCGCGACCTGTTGCGTTTGATTAAGTTTAGAGCTTCGCATAGGGAAAATGGAGACAATTAAAATTGGATTAGGGTATCTGCAGATATACGCTAAAACGAAATACGGCTCACCTGATGGTAAGCTTTGTCGTAGGCTATCAGCGCTTGCAACACTATTAGTAGGTACCACTCACATGTTGCCACCTTGAGATATTGATTCATAAATCTCCTTTGCCCAGTAACTGGACTAGCTACAGCGGCTTAACCGAAACACAGTATACTTACAGCTTTGCGGTAGAATATCTGATGATGCGGTGGTACCTACGTAGCCAGCCTCTTGCAATAACAGGCCTACCACCAGTAAGTGTATATGTCGCAGAGCTGGACGTGAAGCCGCTGATGCTGCTGAAGCACCCGTCGTGCCTGGAGACGGTGAAGCGCATGCGCGCGTACGTGGGGAACACGCCCTCGTGGGACCTCAGCGAGCGCGCCGTGCTGCAGTTCGGGCAGCACGCGCACCGGATACGGAAGCAGGCCGACCTGCTCTACAGCAACATGAAGGTGAGCTCTCAGCACGTGGGCGGATGCAACATCAACATTATATATCATTAGCACCGCATGCTCATTGATCAAATCAAATGTCTTCAGCGCTCATTGGTCAAATCAAATATCCCGAGCGCTCATTGGTCAAACTAATTAGTCCGCGTGCTCTTTTTAGCCCAAGAGTTCAGTGGTCAAATAAAATGGCACGTTTCCCCGACTTGCTGTTACACATCGTACTTGTGTGTACACTGTTGTGTCTCTTTTCACGAAATAACTCTCACAGATAAAAGAAAAGCGAGAGGAAAAATGTAAAATAGCCTCAATAGCTCAACGGTAGAAGGATTGATTCCACTCCGTTAACACGAGAGGTTTGATCCTGACCCCCTTGGGCTATTGTCATACCCAATCCTAAAGCAAGCTTCGAGCTTGATTTGGAGGGGCAATAGGATTATATGGACGCAAATAAGAAATACCATGTCAACCCGCAAAATTGAAAAACTGAGTTATATATGCAGAAGTGTTGGTAAATGCCTGAAGAACATTTTTCTTTAATATTTGTAGGGCTTTAAGCTTTAAAACTTCTAAAAAGCCATTTTTTAACTAAGCAATTTATGTATTATGTTAAACGTTTTGGGTTATATTATATACGAAATATGCAGTTTGTATACTTATTTTTTGAAAATAAGTAAAATAACTTACATAAATCTGAAATAGCCAAAAACTTGACCAATACATTAAAAAAATTCATACACAGCAAGTTGTTCAAAATTTTCAAACGCGTTTTTCTCGAAATGACATTCGTGTGGGTTGACACGGTATTGCTTATTTGCGTCCATATAGTACTGCCTTGAAAAAGCAATGCAATGCAATTAATCTGGGGCACGGCAGTGCCCCGCCAAGTCGAGCAAAAAGCGGCACGGCCGTACTATCCTTTTCTCGAAACACTTCAGGCCATTTTCGACGCTCTATACCTTCGTTGTGGATAAAGCTATAAGCCTGAATTTTCAGTAACCGAGCAGGCATTGTATAGACACGGTATATTTCAAATTTCATTCAATTTGAACCAGTAGTTTTAGAATTATAACTAGTCAAATTTCTTAATTTTGTCACTCACTGACTGACCGATCATCAAAACTCTAAGGCACTTCTAGCAGACATGGAAGCTTCAAGTTTAGAATATAGTTAGTGTTTAGTGTATAAGTAAAGGAAAAATTAAAACATTTCGTAATTTCGCTCCAGTTTTCTAGATACACCAACTGCATAAATAACTTTGTAATCTCATATAAATATATAGGATTACAAAGTTACATTTGCAGTTAGATACGTACTTACATAATTTTCAACCTCTTATAACTTCGTTGTTGCTAAAACTAAAAGCCTGAATTTTCAGCAATCAATTAGGCATTGTATAAACACGGTGTATATCAAATTTCATTCAATTTGAAAAGGTAGTTTAAGAATTATAACTAGTCAAAAATTTCTTAATTTTGTTATACATTGGCTGACCGTCATCAAAACTCTAAGGCACTCTATCTTCTAGGAGACATGGAAGCATCAAATTTAGAATGTAATTAGTGTTTAGTGTATAAGTAAAGGAAAAATTAAAATATTTTGTAGTTTTGGTCCAGTTTATTAGATACACCAACTGCATAAATAACTTTGTAATCCCATATAAATGTATAGGATTACAAAGTTACGTTAGCAGTTACATTTGCAGTTACATAATTTGCGACCCCCTATAACTTCGTTGTGGATAAAACTAAAAGCCTGAATTTTCAGCAACCAATTAGGCATTGTATAAACACGGTATATTTCAAATTCCATTCAATTCGAATAAGCAGTTTAAGAATTATAACTAGTCAAAATTTCATAAGTTTGTTACTCACTGGCTAACCGTCATCAAAACTCTAAGGCACTTCTAGCAGACATGGAAGCTTCAAATTTAAAATTTAATTAGTCTTTAGTGTATAAATAAAGGAAAAATTAAAATATTTTGTAATTTCAGTCCAGTTTTTTAGATACACCAACTGCATAAATAACTTTGTAATCGCATATAAATGTATAGGATTACAAAGTTACATTTGTAGTTAGATAGGTACTTCGATTATTTTCCACCTCTTATAACCTCGTTGTGGCTAAAACTAAAAGCTTGAATTTTCAGTAACCAAACAGGCATTGTATAAACACAGTATATTTCAAATTTCTTGCAATTTCAAAGTGTAGTTTAAGAATTATAACAAGTCAAAATTTCTTAATTTTGTTACTCGCTGACTGACCGGTCATCCAAACTCTAAGGCACTTCTAACACACATGGAAACTTCAAATTTAGGCTATAATTAGTGTTTAGTGTATAAATCAAGGAAAAACTAAAATATTTTATAATTTCGGTCCAGTTTTCTTGATACACCAACTGCATAAATAACTTTGTATTCCTATATAAATGTATAAAATTACAAAATTACATTTACAGTTAATCAACCAGTGTACCTGTATAGTATACACATAATATAATGGAATAATAGGTGTAGGTGGGTGCCTAGATAATATACGATTACATTCAAGAAGTGGGTAGAAAAAGTAGGACTTTCTACAAAAGATATGAGATCCCATTAAAAACATAAAATGTAATTCCCAAGCCTCATAAAGAACTTCTTCTACTACAAAAGTGGTGAGATCTCATGTATAACTACGCCTGAAACTTGGCAGTTCTACGACACTAAAGTATTTGTATGAGTAGAATAAGTTGCCGTACAACTGCCAAGTTTCAGGCGTAGTTATACATGAGATCTCACCACTTTTTGTAGTAGAAGAAGTTCTTTGCGAGGCTTGGGAATTTTTTTACATTTTATGTTTTTAATGGGATATTCTTTATGAAAAAAAAAACATGTCAAAACATCAAGTTTTATTTTCATTGCAGGAACTCTTCACAACACCAGATGGATTATCATTCTGGGAATACTTCTCGGAGCGAGTCGCGCAATTCAAGAAAGTCACATCGAAACTAACATCCGATGAATTGCTAGAATTAGTTCACGAACCATTAGGTAAATAGATTTATCTATACACAAATTAATAAAATATAAACTATTTTTTTTAATTGTTCTTTATCTGTTTGTTCCGGGTTATTTCCTAAACTGTTGATTTTTGGGCCTTGTCGGGGTTAACTGGGATGAGGGCCAGGGGGAGTGAGGAACGGTCTTAATAATATTTGTGCTGTGTCCTCCCAGGACAAATGGGTCGTCTCGACCGGGGAAGTACTACCTTCTCACAGAAAATCGGCGTAAAGTATCAGTACTGTTGAGATTGTTTAGACAAAAAAGTGACTTATGTGTTAAACCGGGTAACACTCAAATACTACTGTGTACTAAATATCATTTAAATTCATTTAGTCTATGAGTGAGTGCGGAACTCCCAAACATACTAAATGAGGGTAGTCCTTACGAGCGCTCCACCGCACTTAAAATGAAGACGCTCATAGCCGAGTGCACCTACTGATCGGTAAACGATCGGTAGGTTCAGCAACTTTAGGCGTGATTAGCCACTAGATGGGTGGAATAGTGGTAATTCAACTGAGTGTTTCCGTGCTTGGGAGGGCACGTATAAAATTCGGTCCCGGCTGTTATCAAATTGACAATAGTTGAAAAGTCAAGTCAGAGTCCTATACGGGCGACCTGAACAACTCTGACACTAGGTTGGCCACTAACCACTCGATAAGAACCTGAAATTAAATGAATATTCAAATTTCAATTATTCAAAGCTCTAACAACAATAATTTCCAATAGAGATGTCGGTGCCCACATCACACACAATGAAGACAGCGGTTGAGACTGCGAATGAGGAGGAAAAAGAAGACGACAGCAAGAAGGCGAAGGCAACACCAGGTTAGTGTAAACCCGTTGTGGATTGAACGCATTTTTTGAAATGATACTTCTTTAGAATAGTTGTGATGTCAATCCGGATGCAACGGGAAAAACGACAGGTAAGAGACACAAATACAAAAATGTGTAGGAAGAATGAGGCAGAAATATACATACTATTTTATATTATCGGTCTCTCCTCTTTGCTCTTTGCCATGCTTTAGTGAGCCAGAGAGAGGAAATGTCGGTGTGTATGTATATATTTTCATCCCATTCTTTTGTTGTGTGTGAATCGCACACACTTTTTTTTTATAAACACTTAACGACCTCCATTAGGATAGTTATAACCTGTGTCGAGGGTGCGGTAACACAAAAGGCACACCGATGCCCCGAGTGGGAATCAAACCCGCGCCCTGTGTGTCGTCTATAATCTTATATTACTTATACCTTATTTCTATTACCAACATTGAACAATTCTAAAATATAATAAAATATTTACAGCGAAAGCCAAGAAACCAAACAACACAACGCCAAAACCATCATTAAAAAGGCAATCTTCTAGAAAGTTAGAAGAGAAGGAAAAAGAGAAAGAAAAGGAAAAAGAGAAAGAAAAGGAGAAAGAGAAAGAAAAGGAAAAAGAGAAAGAAAAGGAAAAAGAGAAAGGAAAGGAAAAAGAGAATGAAAAGGAAAATGAGAGTGAAAAGGAAAAAGAGAGTGAAAAGGAAAAGAAAAAGAGATGGAAACGGAAACGGAGAAAGAAAAGGAACCAGAGATAAAAAAAGAGCAAAGCAGTACAGAAACAAACAACAAACCTGAAGAGACACATGACGAAGAAAACAATTCTGAAACAAAAGACACAACTAAAGACAAAATAGAATCAAAAGAAAGTGAAAGCTCTAGCGATAAAGAAATAAAAGATAAAGAGAAAGAAACGGAAAAGGAAAAAGAAAAAGAAAAGAAGAAAAATAACAAAGACGATGCCAAAACAGATGATACGGAGACCGAAAAAACGACGGAGAAGACAGATGAACCGGAGAGTATAGAGAATTCTAAAGAAGTAAGCGAAGAAGAGAAGAAGAAAGATACGTCGAAAGATAAAGAAGCGATGGAGACCGATAAAGAAGATAAAAGCAAAAAGAACGGTAAAGAAGATAAAGAGAAGGAGAAGATCGAGGATGAGCCGAGAGCGAAGAGGACGAGAGAGGTAATTAAACATTTACTCGTATTTTTTATATCACAAAGGTGGCAAAAAAACAAACCACCCACCCAGTGGTCTACAGGAGACAAATGAAAGGCGAAAAGTCTTCTTTCTAGCATTATTCCTGTTTTTTTTTTTTATGTTAAAAGTTGGCAAACAAGCATACGGCCCACCTGATGGTAAGTGGTTGCCGTAGCCTATGAGCGCGCGCAGGATCACTAGTAGGTGCCACTCACGCGTTGCCAACCTCGAGATATTGTTCTTAAATCTCCTCCGCCCAGTAATTTCACTAGCGTACAGTGCCCTTCAAACCGGAACACAGTAATGTCTAAGCACTACTATTTGGCGGCAGAATATTGGACACTGCGGTGGTACCTACCTAGCCGGCCTCTTGCAACAAAAGACCTACCACCAGTGTGACTGACTGCACTGGTGGAATAATCTCTGCTGTGACAGAGGTTATCCCAACAGGTATTATATTTACCCGAGGTCTGCTTTTTACTCTTATCCGGATTTGACGGGTTACAACTTTTTACACAGAGTGATTGCCATCTGACCTCTGCAACCTAAAGGGCAAATCAGAAACTTATTGGATAAGAGCAAATTACTTGGCGTCGTGACGTGATGACCACATCGCCCGCTGTTGGGATAATCTATGTCATAGCAGAGATTACTCCACCACTGGAATCAGTCACACTGGTGGCAGGTGTTTTGTTACAAGAGGCCGGCTAGGTAGGTACCACCGCAGTGTCACATATCTACCGCAAAGCAGTAGTGTCTTAGGCATTACTGTGTTCTGGTTTGAAGGGCACTGTAGGCTAGTGAAATTACTGGGCAAAGGAGATTTAAGAACCAAAATTTCGAGGTTGACAACGCGTGAGTGGTATCTACTAGTGTTGTGCGCGCTCATAGGCTACAACAACCACTTACCGTCAGATGGGTCCATATGCTTGCTTGCCCTCTTAGTAACATAAAATAATGGTAATGGCTTGGGGTTGGCCTCCGGCTCTCACTCATCGCACGAAACGCAACAGAACTAATACTACTACTTTACGCCGATTTTTAAACTTAAATGTATTTTTCCTTTCAGAGCAGGAAGACTGATCCGCCTCCGCGGTCACCAACTAAAAGAAAGTCGAAATTTTAAATAAATGCAAAAACAAGATTTGAGTCTACCCGTACAGTCCACAGCGAGTGGCAAGATGAAACCAAGCGCGGATCTAGGGGGAGGGGGTCATGGGGGTCATAACCCCCAAAACCAAAATAACAAAAATGATATCTGACTTCAGTATGACATTTTAAAGTTGGTTGTGAACGTTGCCCACAGTTTTGTGTTATGGATTTTGTTTCTGAGGTATGTCGGAATGATAGACCAATTAACTCTAGATCCTCGCCTGGCTGCTAACAGCAACACAAGCTGTTAACGAATCAGGAATTTTGATATTGTAAATTGTTCGTTATCATAGATATAAGTTTATAGATTTAAAAATGGTGGATATATGTTTAGAATTTAATATATAATTAACGAAATATTGTTTCATGTTTGGAACCTATTTTCAATTTTAAAGACATTAAAGGTCCATTTTTTGTCTAAAAATTCAACTACTAAACAAATTATACAAATTTTTATTCAGAATTTAGGAAATTTATCAAAGAACGTAATCATCAAACTTTATAATAAAGGGTCTGCATATACTCTTATCGGCCAGCCAGCGTATATTCATTGCCGGCGAATGTGTAATCCTTCCTTTTTCCTTCTGTTTCCTTTCTTTACTGTAATCCTTTCCTTCAAACGAGGTGTGAGCTTGCGGGTAGGCAGGGCGAGGGTGGCCAATACGGTTGCATTTCGCAACTCAGTTAGCTGCCTTCGTGTTTGGACTGTACTGCCACATACCATTAGGTGCCAAATAAAAAAGCAGTTGCTTTTAAAGCGCACGCATCGGTATGCCTTCTGGTGTTACAGAGGTTCATAGCTTACCATCGCTTAACATCTGGTGGCCTCCTACACATTTGTCCTCTGACGTAAAAAATATATCACATTTGAAAAAAATTATATATTAGACATAAAATGGACTTTAAATACACTTTGTATATAGCCGTATACTCAGTCGGGCACATCTTTGTGCTCCATCGATTTCTCAATTATGTTATCTTTTGACTGTAAGGACAAATAATTAAGTTCTTTTTGAAATACTTTTGTATTTTAATTATTGAAAAGCACAATTGCATGTTTGGACTTTAGCAAAATAAATGTATTGTTGTTAGCTATCGCTAAATGATGTAAAATAACATGTTTACATCTAGAGACTTTCTTATAAATCCTATTATTAATATTTTACAGCAGTGATAATAGTAATTGACTAAGTTAATAATAGTTTTATTTCATCCTTATTATATATATATATATAAATGTCTACGCACTTAGTAATTAAAAAATTAAGATATAGACTTACTATATATTATGGACAAGCCCATATCATACTCCTCCTTTGCAAATTAAGACCTGAATTACGTTTATCAGCATCGACTAGCATTCAGCTGAATGGTTTCTAGACACTTATGAGCATCGTATGCTTAAGCATCCGAAAGCATGCGTACGCAATCTTCAGCACACTGACGGCGGTTTAGTACTGTAACGTGTTTTATCGAGTGTTGCCCTTATAAGCATTTAAAACGGTAAAATGCGAAATCCGAATCGATGCTGAAATGAGAATTGATGCGTACGCATCTTCATACGAAATAGCTATTTTATTTTTTTTTTTATTTTTTTATGTTAGAAGTTGGCAAACAAGCATACGGCCCACCTGATGGTAAGTGGCTGCCGCAGCCTATGAGCGCTTGCAGCACCGTTAGTAGGTGCCACTCGCGCGTTGCCAACCTCGAGATATTTGTTCTTAAATCTCGTTCGCCCAGTAATTTCACTAGCGTACAGTGCCCTTCAAACCGGAACACAGTAATGCCTAAGCAGTACTATTTGGCGGCAGAATATTGGACACTGCGGTGGTCCCTACCTAGCCGGCCTCTTGCAACAAAAGACCTACCACCAGTGTGACTGATTGCACTGGTGGAATAATCTCTGTTGTGACAGAGGTTATCCCAACAGCGGGCGATGGGGTCGTCACATCCCGACGCCTTTTTCTGTAGAATGTTGATCGATGCTGATGAAAGAATGTTGATATGTATGTAATTCAGGCCTTAACGTCAATGCAACGGAATGAATGACTTCATTGTACACAACATAATCGAATTATGCTAACCTGTAACTAACTTCGTTCCTTCGTAACTATTGACAGGCATGAAGTAAGTCTATGCTAAAATATATATTTTATTACTTTTTAGTTGTTTCAAGGATTATAAAATAAATTATGTTTATTCGATATACATAAAAACATCGAATTCTATCAGAGCTAATATATGTGGTAGGTAAAACAATGTTATTAAAAAAATAATTGAAAAAATATTTTTTAATCGTCCACTTATTATATTCCTATACGCATAACACATAGTGTAGGTTCGGCTTTATAAAAACTTGTTTTTATTAATTAAATTATGTTAAGTTACTAAAAGTACATTCGTTTTTTTTTACATCGTGGACTGTATTTTAATGTGAGTTGTAAATATCTAAAGTATTCGTAATAAATTTTATAAATCAATAATGTTTGTTTTACGTACCCACTCTGCATTATAATATTTTGAAATATCGTAGTTCTAGCGATAAGCCTTTTCTTATATAATAAATATTGATGGCCCATAAATATTGATTGAGCAATAATATAGAAAGTCTCCTCGCAATTAAAAGCGTTCAATAAAATTGAAGAGACCTTCGCGTCAATATTGTCATGTATCAATTTCATTATCACCGATAGACGTCCACTGCTTGACATAGGCTTCCTCCAAATTTAAGGTTGCTCAATCTTTTAAATTAATTGGATTAAGTTTTGATCTGAATACTTTGTTCTAAAATTGTACGTACGAACGTACGAACCTTAAATGTTTTCAGTGTAACCGAATTAAATCCCTTCATTTATTTGCCGTAAATGTCATCAAACTCTATTCACAGGGAAAATAAAAAAAAAACACATTATAATAATATAATAACCAGAAATTAAACAATATTTTAATATCTGCTGTGACGCTTTCTTCTATTTTCTACTGGATACATGGAAAGTATCTGGTTTTCGCAATCCATTGCCTTTTTTAGCAATTATTTGCCTGTTGTAAAGTAATGAAGAAAATTAATAACAAAATACAATATTACAAGTTTTATTAAATAAAAAATTATCGAGATTTAATAATGGATAAGGTCATGGATGTAGAACCAGGGAGGAATAGGAATCCTTAACTTAGGGCCGAAGAGGGATCCCAATGCCTTTGTTCTTCAATAATTCATAATCGACTAGTTCAAAATGTAATAAAATCCTGAATTTCTCAGTAGTTAGAAATTCCAGAGAGCGGAGCAGCTAACACCTCTACTTCTCCTGACTAGCTGACTACTGGACTACTTACAAAACAAAATTATCAACGATGATAAGTCCGCATATTTTCAAGAAACCATGGTCAAACCACTATAAGAGTTATATGAAATAATCCTCGAAACATACCAATACAAATTTCTTACCAATAAACTCATAGGAATAGGCAGAATCTGATATATCTTAAATTTAAGAACGTCTTCCTATGAAGCAATTATTTTGGCTAATACTCTAAAAATTATTTTCAAATAAAATAAATATTTTAAACTTATATTTAGCATGAGAAACTTACAAGCTTTTCTTCTGGACTTTTCGGCAAATAGACGCATATCAAAACCTACCGTTTCAAAACCAAAATTCATAGATATTCTTGAACTTATAGCTTTATTTTCAACGCAATAATTTGGTAAAGGGTTGTCATTACCGCTAAATAAATTAACAAAATCATCGCCTTGAGGAATTGTATGACTTTCTTTATAATTGTCATTATTTTCATGTTTTCTTATAGGTGGTGTGTAGAAAGAATGGGGAATAATTTCTTGAGAACTATTATTACATATTTCGGCGTTGAGACTATTATAATTGAGTATATTATCCTTTTTAGCTTCGTCTTCGTTAATGAATTCGAAGTCTGATGAATGGTAGCCATCAGGATCTGAATCTGGTTTATCAGGATTGATTACAATTTCGTCAGAACTTATTGATATAACATCATTTTTATCATCATTCTGACTTTCGTCGTCAGAACTCAAAATGATAAAATCTATAATTTTTTCTTCTGATTTTTTGGTATTTTTTGACTGTTGCATAGGTATGATCGTTGTGTTGAATTACATATTGATTATTTCTTTTATCATTTCTAATTTTATCTATTTCTTTTTTATAATGTATACTTATATTTTCGTCAGTAACTGCAGAAATGTCGAGCTTTCTTTTTATTTTTTGTAAAGGGTTAAATTCAAATTTCAATTTATCATTTTCAATTTCTGTTTTATCTAAATTGTCTAAATCTTCCACAGCTGTTTCAGTCTTTCCCTTAGTTGAGTATTGAAAATCTAAATTAACTAAACTTTCGTTAAAATCTAAGTTGAATATAGCTTTAGCTTCATTTTCATATTCAATAACAGTGTCATGAACTGGTTGACATTCATTTGCTCCATTTATTTGACTGTCTTTAATATTCAAACTATCTAAATCTAGCAATTCTTCTTTCATAGAATTTTCATTTATATTTTTCATTTCATCAACCGTATCTAATTCAATATCATAAGTCACTTTTTCTGTTACTTCGTAACTGGGATAAGAAGTAAGCTCACTAACATCTATATTAGCTGTCTCATTACATATATTCATAAAATCATCTAAAGTAGGTAATTGATTACTGTTTTCTAAATTGTCGTGATCGACAATTTGTTCATTTCCGTTGTCTATTTTGTTGGTAGTTAAAGAATTATATTTATTATTGTTATTTAGACTAATTTCACCAATGTAACCATTTAAAATATTATTAAATTCTCGAATACCTATAAAAGTTTTATAATCTGTTAGTGATTTACGAGAATTTACTATTGGAATTTTAATCCTCTCATTTTCATTAAGTTCAGCTGATGTTTTGGCAAAGTTATTCTCGTTTGTATCATAGATATTATAATAACTATCTAATCGGTTATGTTCTTGTAAAGAAATACCTATATCTCGTACGTTAAATCTAATATTTGTTGCGTGTTGGATGACTGACTTCATGCTAAAAAATAAATTAATATAAAGTATATATACATACATATTAATTATTTAGTATAATGGCAGATGTTTGTATCCACCTCTCAAATCCGGACGAGAGTAATAAGAAGACCCTGAGTAAATACTCGTATAACATAATTATACATACAACATCAATGTTTTGAAATCATAATATTACATACTAATATTATATTTTAATTAACGGTCGGGTTACGTCAACTTTAATAAAATAAATGTAATATTAAAACTTGATATTATCCAATGAATATATAAGTAGGTAAATTAAAAACATATTGGATTTTTTTTTTTATGATTGAAAACTAGCATCAACGATTAGTATTATATAAAAATGTAATGTCTTTTTTAACATTTGTAATAAATTATTATATCTTACTTTGCACTAAGTTCTTTTTGTTTTTATACTCAAATATTGTGTTAAAATTGAATAACCACAAAATGATAATGAATAAAGTACTCTAAACCATAAAACTCAATCATCAATGGTAAGTATTGGTGGGAAAAGAGAAGTTTGACACATTGTATTTTTTTTTTAAATAAATAAATAACAGACCAAAGACGGGTAACTATACAGCCATTGGGATTATATATAAAAAAAGTTTTTACTTTTACTCTTTTATTTAGTATTTAATACATAATATAAATGTTAAAATGCAAAATGTACAGTTGGAACAGGCACTACTGTGGCAGTGCTTTGTTTATTATTATTATTATTTATGATATATATTTTTAAGCTTTTAAAATATACCATTGAAAAGATGTTTTGAAAAAAATATTCAAGTAAAGATTCTTCAGTTTTCTTATACAATAAATTTTAACCTAAAATATAAATATACATTAGTGGAAAGCAATTCTGTCACTTTTTGCCCGATTTTTTTATGCCACCACTGACAAGTGGACCCTTCTGTGAAGCCTTTGCTTTTGCTTCCTGTAAAAAAAGTTAATTTCATTATTTACAACTATGAAAATAGGCTACAAGAAATATTTTCCACTAGGTAGGCTTCAACAGTATTTTATACTTTTGTGGTATTAAAAAAACTGTTGAAGTAGTTATTATGCAAGATTATTACTGGTCAAAGGAGATTCAAGTACTAATATCTCAAGGTTGGAAACACGTGAGTAGCACCTACTAATGGTGCTGCAAGTGCTCATAGGCTACGGCAACCACTTACCATCAGCTGGGACATATCCTTGTTTGCCAACTTAAAAAAAAATTGTCATACCCTCTCTTAGTACAAGCTACACACTTGAGAGGGGCACTCTGAATATTATTGACATAAAAAACCACTAATATTCTTCATAAAATAATACCAACTTCTAAAGCCTTCTGTTGTTCTTTGAGTTTCTGTTTCAGCGCTAAGTCATCATCATCAAGTTCCTTGGATGACTTCTTAGGAGCCTTCAATGGCTTCTTTTTACCACCTTCACGGCCAGACATCTGTGAATGATACATGAGAATACATGTTTAAATAATATATGGAATTATATCAATATAATTAAAGATTTTATTTTATATTACTTATTATAAGCATTATTATTGATCAACAAGCTTTTGATTTATGCCTAGTTGTGAGTCCTAAAGTGTGTAATTATATTTTCTAGGACTGTTGACTATGTTGACTAATTTCACATAAAAAAAATATAACTGAGTTTGTTTCAACGGTAGAGGTTTAATTTCGGAGCCGGTGGCAGAATCTGACTTTCAACAAACAAGTGTTATGCTTTTTAAGTTGAAAAAAACAAAACCTTTAGGAGGTTTTGTTTTTTTTTGCTTATATAATATAAAACAATAGCTTAGTTCACACTCATACTAACTGCAATACTTTGAATTTTACATTTTTACTGTCAAATGAACGAACTGTTATTGTATACGGTCTGCACACATCAAAATGAAATATATAAAATACCTAGGCATAGTTAGTAGTAGTAGGAGTAGGTCCCAGTCAGGTTTATATGTATTAAAAACCTTTATTTTTTAACAATTCTGTATAAAAAAGTATGAACACACATACATTTTTACTTTTACGAAGTATAATGTTTGATACATTTCGTAAAAAAATATCAGAACAAAATAATATCATGTTAATGTCGCATTCGGCTTTAAACGACGGAAATGACTAAAAATACGTCGGTCTGAACGAATGCTAAATAGTTTAACATGAATCTTTTGGTTTTTTCATAACCTATAAACATAAAACTATTTATGACAATATAAGAAAATATATATATCTTTTTCAGATATAAAATAATACATGACAAGTAATAACTAAAATATGGTATTTACTTACGTTTAGGGAGTTAAATCTGTTACAATTTAGTAGATACCGAGAAAATTGCACACTAGTTGGGAATTGTGACGTCTATTGTATTTTTTTTAATTTTTGTAACCCATTTTTAACTTTTTATTTCACAGATAACTATAATACGAGTAGTGCAATGATTGTAAGTCAAACAGCCATAGTTCCGCTATTGTTAGGTTTGTTTATGAATTTTTTATATGACTATAAATAAAAATAAAGTCAAATTTTCTCTCATGCTTAAAATGTATTTATATATGAAAGCATATTTTAATTTTTTTTCCATTATTACTGATGATAGATGTGAGTACAAAATAAGAATGAATATTATCTTTATCTCTTTCTCCCTACGTGAAAACTTATCGTTTTATAGTACAAATAATTCATTTGCATACCAATTTAAAATTTTATAATCAATCATTTTTGAAAATCAATAAAGCTAATGTGGAAAAGAACAGTAACATAAATCGAGAGACGACGATAGATTACAGTGGAAAGATAAAAGCAGGAGAGCAGTCCCCGCAATAAGGCGGGACAAACGCTAAGAAGAACATTAACCGAGAGAATTTTTAACCATAGAAATTTTACCTATTCAAGAGTAAAGTAATAATTAGTACAAAAATTTAAAACAATTATCAAATTGAAGCCTAAACAAAAAGTATCTAGGTACCAACGGTCAAACTGTCAATGAAAATTGAAATATTCCTAACTAACGGCCCACTCTGACTTCGTCCGTGTACATAGTTAAATTGTATTCCGTTGATGTTAGGTACCGTGTGAAATAAAATTCCGTTCTTGGGTCTCTTGTCTATATAATACCTCCATACAAACATTACGTACTACATTTTTTCCATACACATATTCCAATTCCTTACAAACCTTGTCCTGATAATTATAAACATAAAAAATAAATATTCAAATTGGTGCGGTCTTTCTGAAATACATGCCGATTTTTATAGATAATTTTTACAATATCGCATAAAGAAACGATGTTAAAATTACTAATAAGCCATAAAGTAAGCCTTTGAAAAATGTAATCGTCGGGAAACGGGGTCGGTTTGAAAGCCAGCACAGCGCTGACAAATTGTGTTTGAAGGTTCGCTTCCATGCACTTAGCCCGCGTGGCAATCTGTCACACCGAACGAATATTATATCCATAGAGGTTTAATATGGTAGTAGATATTAATTCTATATTATTGTTGAATGAGAGCACGTCGATTTCAAATGCTTACTGTTACAGCGTTGGGTGTGCCGTGTCCGCCCGGCCGCTCATACCACCGGGTGAGTCCAGCGACTATAATACGCTCGGAGCGTTTCCTCCATTCCCGATGACGTCTTTAGCCACGGTTCGGCCTCGCTGAAGGCATCGTAAGGACGGAATCGAAGTTGAGTCCCAGAGAGGGCTGTCTCATTTTCAAGGCTGGGTCTCAGTACTCGGCTCCCACACCCGGTGACACTTTCAAGGCCAATAGGGCAAACAATTTACAGCTACGTAATGACAGCTGTCATATGAGCGGGACACGCACTACAAATAATAACATAGATTTTTGTATCATAGACAATACATTTAAAAATAAAATGGAATAGAAATCCAACAGATATCACTTAATTGACATAATTATGTTTGAGATTAAAAAAAAAACTATTTTGAGGGTTGTATGTGCCAGATGGCAGCAAAGTTTTCATAGGCATAGTAATTCGTAACCTGCTCCCACAAGGCTGAGGGCATGCTCTTGTAATAGTTTCAAAAGTATATGTAAATCAGCTTATTCTAGAGGTTGGAAGTGTCTGCCAGATGAGAAACTGAATTTGTGGGAGACGCTGCCCTTTTTTTTTCATTTTATCTAGATCCAAATGAGTATTATAACCAGTTTTTCTTCTTCTTACCGAATGGTTAGTGGCCCATCCACTGTCAGAGTTGTTCAAGACATCCCGTATAGGCCTCTGACTTGATTTATCGACTTTTTAGGTGCCCTCCGAAGTACGGAGACAATCAGTTGTAATACCAGTATGCGATCACCCGTCTATTGACTTACCACAGCTAAACAATTAAGAGTGTCTCATTATTCTTTTTATTATAACCAGTGACGGTGTGATAGTCATCCCATGAACTGAAAAGCTATGTCATACGATGCCGTTGTTTTGTTTGATAGCGTATCGCGATGCACTATGATCATAATTATACGCAGATGTGAATAACTTAAGGATTACTTTGATAACAGTCACAAAAAGAACTGAATTTGATGCGTAACGGTGTAATTATTAGGCCGGAAAATGTATGTAAGGCAAATACGAGACAATTGCAGAAAAAATACCCAGAAAATCAGCGTAAATTAACAGAGTATTGTTGCGTTTCGTGCGATAGTCCACTTTTTAAAAAAAAAAAATTTTTTAATTTTTTCTATTTTTTTTTATTATTTTTTATTTTTTTTAAACTTTTCCCTTCCTTTCCTCCCTTTTCTCCCTTCTCATCCCTTCCCTCCTAAACCTTGTGTTGGTAATGCGCATGTGATGTTTCAGGTACCGTAAATCCATCCGTCACGAAAATAATGACAGAATTATGGGGCTTCTCTAAGACTTGATTTTATCTGCGGTTTAGCCCGCGTGAAAAACTATGGTTAATGAGAAACCTTTGTTATAATAAATATGATTGGTTCCCATATAAATTCTCAAACCGTATTCCATTCCCTTCGTGATTAATTTTCGCGGCAAATAGAAGTCCTTTTTTTTAGCAAGGGCCATGGTAGACGGTAGTGCCTTAAGTCGAGATCAGCCGTAGCATACCTTTTTCATCAGTTTTATAATTAGAAGCATTTAAAAAAAAAAAAAAATTAGGGAAGAATAATCATGTATTTTACAGTTTTCTAAAATTCTACCGCTGAGGGGTGAAAAGCGGTTGAAAGTTTCTATTAGAGATCTGTCATTTTTGAAACTAGAAGCATGTAACTTTGCTTTTTGGTGAACAATTAAAAGTAAAGAACAACGTGTTTTAACTGTTAGGATAATCTCTGTCACAATAGAGATTATTCCACCAGTGCAATCAGTCACACTGGTGGTAGGTCTTTTGTTGCAAGAGGCCGGCTAGGTAGGTACCACCGCAGTGTCCAATATTCTGCCGTCAAATAGTAGTGTTTAGGCACTACTGTGTTCCGGTTTGAAGGGCATTGTACGCTAGTGAAATTACTGGGCGAACGAGATTTAAGAACTAATATCTCGAGGTTGGCAACGCGTGAGTGGCACCTACTAATAGTCCCGCAAACGCTCATAGGCTGCGGCAGCCACTTACCATCAGGTGGGCCGTATGCTTGTTTGCCAACTTCTAATATAAAAAAAAACATTTCCTTTAATTCCATCCCTAAAGGAAGGAAAAAAGAGGTCTATGTTACCCCAATTTATCGTGAGTGAAGCCATGGGCAGAAGTAAGTTCATAATATAATTACTATTTTAACTGCAGAATTGAAATGAAAGATAAAATAAAAAACAGGCCAAATGTGTTTCGGCCTGCATGGGTTTCGTGTCAAAAGGTATAAAGTACAGCCTTTTTTTTTTGAAATTTAATTTGTTTCGATAGCGGCCATAGAAATACACAATATATTTGGGTACGGAACCCAAAAGAAACTTGGTTAGAAAAAAAAAAATTATTTCTATGCAAAGGTACAATTTCTATATTGCATAAGGGGGTATGGTCACCCCTTCGTTAGAACATGTTTGAAGGCGGTCACTTAAAACCTAAAGCGTTATAAAAAAACCTAACGCCTAGCCTGTAATTATATACTTTGACTATGTTAGTATGTACTACGCATAAGTCTAGGTACACATAGGAAGTATTTATAAGGGTTGTACACACACGATACGCACTTTTCAAGACGGCGTCGCGTTTCCATTGTTTGGTACATTTTTTATTCGTCAAATATTACGGTACATTTTTATTGTATAATATTATAACACTTTTTTTTATATAATTACTAGCTTTTGCTCGCGGCTTCGCTTGCGTTCATAACTTTTATTAATGAGAAATATTAAATTTCTCATTAATAAAATAAAAATTATTGGTCTCCTATACAATCTGTCATAACTTTTTTTTAACCCCATAAGAAATCGCAAGTCGCAATAATTACGTAAATAAAATATTATAATCGAAAATGTCGCTTGAATTCTTTATAAAATGTACGCGACGCGTGGGTGATAAAACATTGGAGGAACGCGCGCACCCTTTCTTTTCTGAATTTGTACTGCTGGTGGTCTTGTTGGCCTTGACAGCGTCATTGGATTGGGTTTCTAAGTACTGAAACCCAGCCATGATAAAGAAACAGCGCTCGCGGGGGTTGAAATTTGATCCCGTCCTCAGGGTGTTTCCCGCCAGGTCGAACTATGACTATGGCCGTCATTGGGAATGTAGGAAACACTCTCAACGCAATCTAGTCGACGGAGCCACTAGTACGTGTAAAACAATGCACCTCATCTTTGGCGGCGAGGACGGTGTTGTGTGCGTGCGGTGTATGAAGCATTGACTAATGTGATCTTATCGTCAGGGTCTTTTATGATCAGAGGATTTGAGTTTGATATTAAGATACAAGAAGTTTTAGGATAACTGCTTTCAAAGTCTTTATGAAGCTTTAAATTGCTCGACAAACTTTAGTATGATAATCTAACTTTATTTTCAAATTTTAAAACTTTTTATACTAAATATTGAATTCTAGGGCTGTACAATTAAGCCAGCTAAGCCGACTAAGAAAGCTATATTAACTAGTTACTAATTAAATTGGCTAGCTCTATAGCTTATCTAACTATATGGGTAACCTAGCTTAGCTTTATTATATGTAAGAGGTGGCAAACGGGCATGAGCAGACCTGATGTTAAGCGATCACCGCCACCCATGAACATCTGCTACACCAAAGAGCATGCAGGTGCGTTGCCGACTATTAAGGAAAGAATACCCTCTTCTCGTGAAGGTTTCCGGGTCGTATCGATTCGGAAAGACTACTGATATTAGTTTATTATTTTTAAAGCTTAGTTAATAGGGTACCAGCTAACGAGCTTAACTTCTATTTTTTGTATGCTTGGTCCCAATTTCATCATTGTCTTCACCTATACGTCGAAACTGATGACGTTGTGGCGTCACAGGTCGCGGGTTCGATTCCCGCTCGGAACAGATTTTTGTATTGACCATACATGCATGTTTTCCGGCCTGGATGTATTTGTTACCCGACACAGGATATAAATATCCCAATGAGTGCTCTTGAATGTGTAGGGTTTATTTATTTTTTTATAAATATATCGTGACGTCTGAAAATGGAAACGCAAACAATCGCACGCACCCTCCTAACGCACACACACAAACTTATCACAGTCAGCTCTTATTAAAACGCGATACAGTTTAAAATTGCTTGCCATTTTAATATACATATATGCACGCGTTAGTTGAAGTTCTTATTATGAGGTGATAAAGTTGAAAATTGAATGATTTTTTTATAATATAAATATGTTTTTTTCTAACCGCATGTTATTGACGCAGACTCGGTACAGCCCGCGGCGTTTGTCGCCGGCTTATTATGAAGAGCTTTTAAGTTAAAAAAAAATGATTTTAATATAACTTGATATAAGCATAACGTTATATAGGAATGGGATAATATATAGGTTTTAGGATTAGGCTGAATAAAAGTTGTAGAGCCACGCTCCTCCTAGAACAAATGGCCCAAAGCGACCGAGAAGTACTACCCTCTCACAGAAAATTGCGAGTGTTCAGAGGAATTATTTTCCCTCATCCCTCCCTGACCCCTTCCATTCAAGAACTACGCGTGCCGGTCTCCGATGTCACCGACTAACTGTGGCATCAATGCCATCGCGAACTAAGAAGTTTGCCAACTCTTTTCTTTGTCGCACTTCAAAAAATGGAATGCTTTACCGGCACACGTGTTCCCTCATTCTTACAACCTGGGGTCCTTCAAACGAGGCGTGAAGAGGCACCTTGCGGGTAGGCAGGGCGAGGATGGCTAGTACAGTTGGCCTTCTGTAACCATATTAGCCACCTTCGCGTGTGGACTCCACTTCCACTTACCATCAGGTGGAGTGGAGCTATTTGCCTTCCGGAGTTTATATTAAAAAAAAAAAAAAATTGCGTAAAGAAACAGTAACAGAACAGAGGGAATTTTTCCCAACCCCCCTTGTTCCCTTCTCACCTTTTCCCTCCAATTTCTTGGGTTTGTAACGCGTAAAGATACTTCAAGTATCGCAAACGTTCATAGGTTGCGGTGACTGCTCATCGGCGGGCTTTCAGGCGGACCTTATAGCCTTATAGCCTTATAGCCTTATAGCCTTCATAAAAGGTAAAAATATTGAGAAGCTAGTTACAATGTATCAATAGAATTATTGTGGTAACAATCGGTTAGCTTAAGAAATACTCAGGTTCAGGTCTTTTTCTACCATTATTCTCAGTATTTACCCTGAATCTGCATTATACTTTTATCCGGATTTGACAGGTTACTAGTTTTTACACAGAGCAGCTGCCGTCT
The DNA here is from genome assembly GCA_023373885.1 of Hestina assimilis. Lineage (NCBI taxonomy): Eukaryota > Metazoa > Arthropoda > Insecta > Lepidoptera > Nymphalidae > Hestina > Hestina assimilis. The sequence continues at coordinate 4,408,883 of CM041767.1, read as the reverse complement.
GACCTCCGCAACACTAAGGGCGAACCAGTAACTTATTGGATAAGAGCAAATTACCTATCAAGAGTTAACGACTATAATGAAATGTTTTGTGATAACAATTGGGATCGACTGATTAATTAATGCGCTCTCCGAGTCGGGTGGACCGTACCAAATATTTATAAGATCAATAAAAATATACACCCCGAGTGGGAATCGAAACCACTTGAACAAAATTAGGCTTGCTACCACTATAATCATTATTTTATTTTTTTTATTTATTTATTAAGTCAATATTTATTAACAATATGTTTTATACTAAAGTCTTACAAAACCTGACAATTGGTTTGACTGTAAGATCAGTTAAAGTTATACTATTAAGTCAAATAAATATACTAATAACAACAACATTTTATACATTTAACATAACAATAATATATAACGTACCTATATCTAAGAAAAAAACGAGAAAATAATTAGCAAGTCTCTGTTACTAAAACTTCATCCTAGCATTATTCCCGGTATTTTTGATGTACCCAGAGTCTGCTTATCACTCCTATCCGGATTTGACAGGTTACTAGTTTTTACACAGAGCGATTGCCATCTGACCTCCGCAGCCCTAAGGGCGAACCAGTAACTCATTGGATAAAAGCAATTTACTTATCAAGAGTATTATCAGATGTTATTGATAATAACCTGGACCGACAGCTTAACGTGCTCTCCGAGGCACGGTGGAGATACCCACACGGAGAAACGCCCAGACCGAGACAGAAATTTTTAACAAACATCTGCCCGAGCGGGAATCGAACCCGCAACCGTCGAGACTAAAGACAGACTCGCTACCCACAACGCCACAACGCTCTGTTACTAAAACATAAAAATAAAAATCGTAAAACTTTTTCTATGGATCATATTTTTTACTATCAACTCTGTCTGTAGATTGCGTAGAATAATTTTATTCCGGCTTTTACGTTTAAAAGCCGGCTTTGTTCTGAAACTAAAATCCATACTGGAATTCAGCTTTCGAAATTCACACCATATAGCACGGTAATAAATATGTCCGTAAATAAATTGGCCGCGAGAGTCGGACGGAGTATGTACTTTACAAAAGAAACTGAAATAATCGTATATATTTTTATATGTCCCGAAGACAGCTGACTCTAGTCCACTTGATGGTAAGATTTTTTTTTATGTAAGAGGGGCAGACGGGCAGGAGGCTCACCTGATGTTAAGTGATCACCGCCGCCCATGAACATCTGCAACACCAGAAGGCATGCAGGCGCGTTGCCGACCTTTAAGGAAAGAATAGGCTCGTCTCTTGAAGGTTCCCAAGTCGTATCGGTTCGGAAAGACCGCCGGCGGAAGTTGATAAAGTTGATAAAGTTGTTAAAGTTGATTGATTGAAGTGGGAGTAGAGTCTAAACGCCAAGGCGGTTAGTACTTTTACAAAGGGTGAAGGATTGCCCTGCCTACTCGCAAGATGGCACATATTTTATGATGGCTGACCTCCAAACGCAACTTACAAGCAGTCATTTCAAGAGAGACAGCAAACAAGCATACGGCCTACCTGATGGTAAGTGGTTGCCGTAGACTATGAACGCGCGCAACACCATTAGTAGGTGCCACTCACGCGTTGCCAACCTCGAGATATTGGTTCATAAATCTCCTCTGCCCAGTAATTTCACTAGCCTACAGTGCCCTTCAAACCGGAACACAGTAATGCCTAAGCACTACTATTTGGGGGCAGAATATTTGACACTGCGGTGGTACCTAGCCGGCCTACGACCATCGCGTGTATAATTTAGAATAACATATCTGTAAAGTATACATGACTATTTTGATTATTATTAAATTCTTTTCAATGTTGTTTAATTTCGTAAAATGATTTGTATGACTACATTAATGTAACTATATTAATGTAGTAATATTATTTGATTTTATTATAAATAGTGATGCATTTTAAATAAACCGTCATTATTATTGTGAAGTTTGAGCCGGGCTGTTACTCTGTCCGTCAAATAAATATTGTGAATCGAGTATCGTTCGCTTCTTTTGTTATCCTGACCCACCTACTGTTTCATATGACTGAGGTTATCCCAACAGCGGGCAATGGATGTAAGGTATAATTTTCAAGGTATAGGCTGTAAGGTTTTTGCCGTCCTTACAATAGTCATGTTCTAGGTTATTTTTACAATCAAACAAAAGGCCGATTACTGGTTGGGGGCGGCGAATTAACTGTTTTTCTATAGAATATGGAAGTTTGCTACAATGAGAAGTAAAACATTAAAAACAACCATTAAGAATTTTTTTTGATTTGTATGAGGTAGCAAAAAAAAAATTTGGTCTCCAAATTTACCACGCCCAAAATCTGCGCCTACATCCGCCACTGCTCGCGATGTTTTCTTTCACTGCTAAGCACGAAATAAATTCGATACACAAATTGGGCGCAAATAAGCAATATCATGTCAACCCACACGAATGTCATTTCGAGAAAAACGCGTTTGAAGATTTTGAATAGCTTGCTTTATATGATTTTTTTTTATGTATTGGTCAAGTTTTTAACAATTTTAGATTTATGTAAGTAATTCATACTTATTTTCACAAAAAATAAGTATACAAACTACATATTTCGTATCTAATATAACCCAGAACGTTTAACATAATATATAAACTGCATGATTAAAAAATAGCTTTTTAGAAGTTTTAAAGCTTAAAACCCTACAAATATTAAAGAAAAATGTTCTTCAGCCATTTACCAACACTTCTGCATATATAACTCAGTTTTTTCAATTTTGTGGGTTGACATGGTATTGCTTATTTGCGTCCATTTTTAAGCACTTGAAAACACAGTGATGCTTGTGGATTAATGTGAAGAGGTGACAAAAAAGGGTCAGAATAGACTTTTGGTGATTACTTATTGTACAAAAAACAATATTTTTAAAAAAATTATATTTAAGCAAAACACCACAGACTTATTTGTCCGTGCTAAAGTAGTTAAAACTAAAGAAATGTAGCTAAAACTTGTAAAATAGCTACATAATTGATAGAAATTTTACCGCTAAAAATTTCATTTTAGTTTTTTAATTTTTTATAACAAAAAATGTCAAAGATCATTTATCATACAGTAAAAACAACAGTTTTTTTTTGTTATTTTATATCTAAGCACCAAACCAGACTTATTTGTCCGCGCCTTTGGTAACTTATTGTTATTTTATTTCTTACTTTCTTTTGATGTTTTACGATTCTGTGGAAATGTCTCCTAATAAAAAAAGCCTTATATATAATTTTAGCAATATACTTACTTACAGTATGGATCTAAGCAATAATATCAATAACAATCGATAAACTTCGAAGAAAAACATTTTGGTTTTCGGGATTTTGACGATGGCATTTTAAAAAAGTAGGTATCGTTTGTATGTCATTGTACAATCAAATGGCATTTATAAAAAATTGTTATTGTATACTCAGTTGCCAACTTCACGGAGGTTCAAATGCTGTCCCAGAAATTAAATGAAATAAAATGAAAAAAAAAATAAATACACTTTTTATGAATCACATTAAAAATGTTTTTTTAAATTATTAATAGAAGCAAGAGAACTCTTAACCGGGTATAGCCCTGAGGGGACACGTCAACAGCGTTTTCCTCGCGTCCTTAGCCTGATTAAAGTAATACTTATTCATTAAAATAATTAGACTTGAAAAAAAAAACTAACTACAACTCCTTAAGTACCTGCATATAATGTTGCATTGAAGGCGAAGGTCTATAATTTGAGGAGTCTATATAACAAAATATATAATTTTTATAGGAAAAAATATGTTGGCGCATGACGAAGTATAGAACCTATTCAATACGTTGGATTAGAAAGACAATATTTGAAAAACATGTCATTCTAACGTAGCGTCACAATGATGGTTCTTTCAATATTTAACTTTACTGAAAATTATTGTGATACCGCATATAAAAGGACGAATCATTGAAATCCGACGTAGTAGTTACAGTGCTGTGTGATTTATTGCGTTGTTAGTGTGATAAAGTCACAAGGCTGATAAAACCACAGGTTTGGTTTTTTATTAATTTCCTTTAAAAAAATCGTCAAAATCATTTCTTAGGCAAAACAATCTCGTATACGAAAAAAATGAATTTTTTATTTGATATTGAAAAGTGATAAAATAGTTTTTAAAATATCTAAGTCCTTGAAAAAATTGAGCACATGTTCGAAATCTGGAATGTTCGGAAACCGGTTAGCGTGTTAGTTCATAAAGATATCTTTCAACACATAATTTATATGGTTTTTACTTTAAACAGACATGTTTGAATTGTCTCCTGTCACAGCAGAGGTTATTCCACCAGTGCAATCAGTCACACTGGTGGTAGGTCTTTTGTTACGAGAGGCCGGCTAGGTAGGTACCACCGCAGTGTCAAATATTCCGCCGCCAAATAGTAGTGCTTAGGTATTACTGTGTTCCGGTTCGAAGGGCACTGTAGGTTAGTGAAATTACTGGGCAGAGGAGATTTAAGAACTAATATCTCGAGGTTGGCAACGCATCAGTGGCACCTAATAATGGTGCTGCAAGCACTGATAGGCTACGGCAACCACTTACCATCAGGTGGGCCATATGCTTATTTGCCAACTTGTAATATTAAAAAAAAATTTAATATCGCAGTTCTTAGAGAGTTAGAGAGGGTGCTGTAGTATTAGGAAATTACTGAGTTCGCTCGACCGTATCTATTCTTTATAAATTGATACTTATTCATTGCCTTACTATAAAATTAAGGACCGGACATTCGATGGTGCTACTTCAAAAATTTAACAAAACTAAGTTACATTTGGACATTATTTCAGAATCTAGAAAGGCCTGTCCATATAAGGAGTGCATGGGAAGACCGAACTTTTTCGTAACCTACTTTTCAAGTTTCTAAAACTTGTAAAATAGCTACATAAATGATTAAAATTTTCCCGCAAAAAAAATATTTTAGCTTTTTAATTTTTTATAATAAAAAGGCAAATATCGTTGATCATACAGCCGCGAATGAATCGAAATGACAGATGAAAAGCAAAATCTAATTAAAAAAATATTCAATTAAATCTGGGTTGTTGTGTTATAAAATAGATGTTCGTGATGAAATGCGTGCGTACATGTGTCGAGTGCGCGTGAAAATTCACGCTCTAGAATGTTTTGCGTTTTTTTTTAATTACTACCCCACGGCGCTATTGTTGTACAGCCCTAGGGGAATCTAGTCCTAGGGTTGGCACTTGTGATTAGATCTTTTTTGTTATTAAAATACTTATGTTATTAACGAGTAAAATAACAGCTCATTACTATGGTAACTGAAACTGTTACATTATTAACAATATTATACTTTAAATACACAAGCGGGAACGGCATGTCACGGAGATGAACACGCGGGAAGATCGCGTCAGGAACACCCGCATCTGCGATAGTCTTCATGTCCCTGACATCGGGGATAAACTGCAAGAGTGTCGCCTACGGTGATACGGTCACATTCTTAGAGAATCGGTGGCTTGTGGGTAACAAATATCTAGCCATGCCGCCTCCACCAGGTCCCGGTAGAAGAGGTAGGCCAAGAAGTGCTGGCTTGACGTCGTGCGGGATGATACGTGTGCCAGTTGTCTTTCTATTAGGCCGAAGATCACACGAAGTGGAGACTTTAATGTAGAAAAGTGGACCCCAGGCTTCAAAGAGAAAGCTCCGAACGCAACCGGCATGATGATGACTTTGAATACTGCACACTAAACATCTTTTATTAGTAACTAGCAGCTTCGCTTGCGTTACGTAGTTTTTTGATGATCACACAGGATCCCAATATTTCTCCGGGACAAAAAATACCGTATATGCTAATCCAGATAATAAAGTATGTGTGTCGCAATTTTCATCCAAATCTGTCCAGTATTTTTTGCTTGAAAGAGTAACAAACATCAATCCATCCATCCAAAATATCACATCCTGTATCGGGTGTTCGGAAAACCACCCAAATACATAGGATTCAAGACAGATTCGTCTCAACGGTAATGCATGTTATATGTATACTTCACAAAAAATATTATTATTCGGTTTCAGATTAAGATTATTTTATACCTCAACAATGTTAAATATACTTCACCATTTTTTCTTATTTTGATTGAATCATAATAAAACTTGTTTCTTTTTTTTTTAAACCCTATAGTGTGATACTTTTACCAGCTAAGATAAATGCGTATTCGCGCCAACCCTAAGTTGATATCGAACTGGGGTGCTGTCAAAGAGCAGCCCAGCACTTCGCGTTATAAAAAAACCACCTCTATTTATAGGGCGGAATGAAAAATCATTAAATACTAGAAAATTCTTTGACACGTTTTTATTATATATTCATAGTATATCTTTAATTAATGTTACAGAAATAAAAATTATAAAAATACATTGACCTCTTTTGTAGTTGCTAATAATTAAAGAAGACGACTGTATTTGACGATAAGTTATGTTTAGTGATAATAATAATTATGGTTTTTTGCAATTTTAACCGACTTCATAAAATTTATTATGTCTTTTTTTGTATGATATTCGATTTCTCTGTCGATTTCTTTTAAATTTGCAATTCTTTTTCAAGATATTACTAATAATTCTATTTCCCTCCAAATAACAGCTTGCGCTCGGAGTGAGTACGACAATAGTCCAAGAGGTTCAGGGTAGGATCCGCAACTTATGAAGCGTGCGTCTACTTAGTCCTAATCTACGTCGTAGTTCTTAAAGAGATTGCTGTAGTATTTGCTAATTTCATCTAGAAGGAATTTAGTTAAGTTAGTAAGTTTAGTTAAAAGTTACCCTAGACTATGAATATATCAATTATGTAAACGGATGCATTTCCTAACGTCGTATCTCGTTGTAATTATTTAAAAACGCGTCACGTCAGATTACAAAATGTATTATAATATTTTTATATTTCATTATTTTATATTAAAAGTTTATATTTATTTTAAAAGGATCTGCACGGATTCTTTTTTAACTTTCTGTATACTGTGTACTGAATACACAATTACCTTACAACTTATCAAATAAAATCAAACATTTAACGTAATCATGCAACGTAAAAAGCATAAAGATACTTTTTTTATATCACGACGGTAGGCAAACAAGCATACGATCCGCCTGATGGTAAGCAGTCACCGCCTATGAGGAGCATGATACTTGAAGTACCACGTGCGCGTTGCTAGTAGGAGAGAAGGTATAGAAAGAAAAAAAGGAAGACAGTAGAAGAGGTGGGAGATTTAGCCTCCAGCGCTTTCACTCGTCGTACGAAACGCAATTTAACATTAATCGTTACTTCACTACATAGTATAAAACAAAGTCGCTTTTTCTGTCCCTATATCCCTATGTTCGCTTTAATCTTTAAAACTACGCAACGGATTTTGATGCGGTTTTTTTAATAGATAGAGTGATTAAAGAGGAAGGTTTATATGTATAATAACATCCATTAAATAGTGGAGAAATACTCTTATTTTTGAAGTTTCTAATGTGATGTCGTAAATAATTACACTTAACGCGTGCGGGCCACGGGCAGTAATGAATAAATCGAAACTACTGGATCGATTTTAATCATTTTTTCAGTAAATGACATAGGCTATATATTTTATACCCGCGCGAAGCCGGAGCGGGCCGCTAGTATATTATAAATGTGATAGTAGCTCTGTCTGTCTGTCGCGCTTTCGCGCCGTTACTGAACCGATTTAATTGAAATTTGGTACACAGATAGTCTAGAGCCTGAGAAAGGACATAGGCTACTTTTTAATGTGAAAAAGGATTGAAAAAGGGGGTGAAGTGTTGTACTTATTTTTAGGCTGTTGATTCGATATAAATAAATATGACACTCAAAGTTTGTGAAAGTTTTACCCCCAAAAATAAAAATAAGGATTAAAGCAAAACGGTATTCACGCGAGCAAAGCCGCGGGCAGAAGCTAGTAAATAATAAAAAAGTTTTAATTTTTTTTAATTTTTGATATTTGGACGCAAATAAGCAATACCACGTCAACCCACACGAATGTCATTTCGAGAAAAACGCGTTTGAAAATTTTGAACAACTTGCTTTATATTATTTTTTTATGTATTGGTCAAGTTTTTGGCAATTTCAGATTTATGTAAGTTAGTTTTACTTATTTTCACAAAAATATGTATACAAACTGCACATTTTGTATATAATATAACCCAAAACGTTTAACATAATACATAAATTGCATGATTGCTAAAAAAGCCATTACTTAAATGGCTTTTTTAGGAGTTTTAAGGCTTAAAACCCTACAAATATTTAAAAGAACGTTCTTCAGCCAACCAACACTTCTGCATATATAACTCAGTTTTTCAATTTTGTGTTGACATGGTATTGCTTATTTGCGTCGATTTATGTATACACTTTTTTAAAAGGAATATTGTGTTAGTAAAAAAAGCTTTTACTTAATTATCATTCACGCATTACGTACGCAGTCCTCGACGGAAAAAGGGACGACATTTTCTTTTGAAGTACTGTTTATATTTTTTTTAATGTTCACAGACTGAAAAGTTTAAGATGGCGGTCGCGGGATCTCCAGTCCAAGTGATTCCGGAAGGGCATTAAAACCTCTTTAAGGAAATACTGACGAATTTAAAAAAAAAGTGTGCATTTTTTAAAATATATAATATAAAGTGTGTAAAACTAATACTTGATAATAATTATATAATATGGGACAGTTTCAAATATTAAAATTGACCTAATACTTTTTTATGTCGGGCAGGAAATCTGCTTACAGATACCTGGCCTCCAAGGGAGGAGAACCGGGATTATGTGGGGTTCCATGAAAGGTTATGGAGACCCACTAAAACCTCCTCTTTTTTTATGTTACAAGTTGGCAAACAAGCATACGGCCCACCTGATGGTAAGTGGCTGCCGTAGCCTATGAGCGCTTGCAGCACCATTAGTAGGTGCCACTCACGCGTTGCCAACCTCGAGATATTGGTTCTCAAATCTCTTCTGCCCAGTAATTTCACTAGCGTACAGTGCCCTTCAAACCGGAACACAGTAATGCCTAAGCACTACTATTTGGTGGCAGAATATTTGACACTGCGGTGGTACCTACCTAGCCGGCCTCTTGCAACAAAAGACCTACCACCAGTGTGACTGATTGCACTGGTGGGATAATCTCTGCTGTGACAGAGGTTATCCCAACAGCGGGCGATGGGGTCGTCACATCCCGACGGCGGTAAAACCTCGGTGGCCGACCTCAGTGAAAGAGGGGCTCCGGGGCCTCTTAGGTATCAAAACCGGGGAATCGAGTACTGTGCTGGCAGAGCTTGGTCCCAGGGCGCGAGATGGACCCTCACTAATCCTTAATCCGTCATGTTCGCCTGTCTGTCCGTATGCCCTAGTTATTTTACTCGGAGACTATTGGCTCTATCTATACGAAAAGTAAATAGGTGTATTCTATGAATTGCTACAGAACTTCTTCGTGAAATAATAAAATATATAAAATTAAGGGTAGCAGACCATATATATAAGAACTACGCGTGCGGGCTCCGATGTCACCGTCTAATTGTGGCATCAATTCCTTTGCGAAAAAAGAAGTTTGCCAATTCTTTTCTTTGTCGTACTTCCAAAAAGTGGAACTCATTGCCGGCTCACGTGTTCCCTCCTTCTTACAATCTGGGCTCCTTCAAACGAGGCGTGAAGAGGCATCTTTCGGGTAGGCAGGGCAAGGGTGGCTAACACGGCATTCCGCAACTCTGCTAGCCGCCTTCGCGTTTGGACTTTATTTCTACTTACCATCAGGTGGAGTAGAGTCATCTGCCCTGCTTTCCAAATAAAAAAAATAAAAATATGTATCTTATTATTATTTTTATTCATAAATGGTAAGCTCTTGACCTCCATCGTGCGTGAAAGCATAGATGAGGTCTACGTTGGAGCGAGCTTACTCAAGAGAAGCCTATGTACTCGCACCTTGAAGAGGTTCAGGTTGTATGCATTCGGAAATACAGACGCCGGAAGAGCATTCCAATCCCTGGCCGTGCGCATTATGAATGACTAACGAAAGCGTTTAGTTCGGATATTAGGTATATCGACCAGTTATGGGTGGTACCCCGCAGTGTGCTTGGTATCCCGGTAGAAATTTTTAATAATAACTATGTAATCAACAATTTTGCGGTCGATTTTAATTCGTTAATATTTAAAGTTCTTAACATTATTGATCATCAAGCTTTGCTTTGCTTCGCACGAAATGCAACAGTACTCTGTTGCATTTTTTCACTTTACCCCCATTTTTAACGTTAATCCAGTGTCAAATATTCTACCGCCAAATAGTAGTGCTTAGGCATTACTGTGTTCCGGTTTGAAGGGCACTGTACGCTAGTGAAATTACTGGACAGAGGAGATTTATGAACCAATATCTCGAGGTTGGCAACGCGTGAGTGGCACCTACTAATGGTGCTAGCGCTCATAGGCTACGGCAACCATTTTCCATCAGGTAATAATATAGTAAGGGCCGTATGCTTTTTTGCCAACTTGTAACATAAAAAAAAGATCAAAATTTTAAAAATTGATTTTTGATGTAATTAATATCTATACTTTCATATGCATTTAGTGAAAAACTGACAATTTGGAATTAAAAATGGACACTTCAATTTTATTTAATTGTATAGATGTTCTTACATGCTTGCATTCTTTACTATTTGTTATATCCACTTTCACACCGCTGTGAATGCATACATTCTATTCAGATCTAGGTTCTAGGCTAGAACAATATCATACAATACATTAGGAACCCCATCCCTTAGGTATACCTTATGTAGGGGCAGGTTATTGAACTCTTTACCCCACTTCGAAAGATGTTCTACGGGATTTTTATATAGTTAAGTCATATCTTTAAGGTGGTATCACATTGTTAGTGACATAAATATTTTATAGGATTTTATGTATGCAAAATTCGATTTTAATTGAACTAGGTTAGGTAGGTACCACCGCAGTCGGTTATTTTACCGCAAAGCAGTAGTGTCTATGCCATTATTTTATAAACGCTACACACTTAACTGCAACCATTAAGATAGTTATATCCTATGTCGGGGTTCGGGAAACATACACAATGAAAAGGACAAACACACTCAGATCGGAAAAGTCTTGTATGGTCTATACAAACATTTGCTCCGAGCGGGAACCGACCTGCGACCTGTGGCGCTTAAGGCAGGTTCGTTACCGCTGCGGCACAACATAGTCAAAAATACTGGGCAAAGTAGATTTAAGAACTAATATCTCAAAGTTGGCAACGCGTGAGTGGCACCTACTAATGGTGTTGCAAGCGCTCAACGACAACTGAGTGCTATCAGGTGGGCCGTACGGTTGCTTGCCAACTTAGTAGCATGAAAAAACTTTTTTTAAATATATTTATTGATGATTTAAGTGATTTTTAAAGTTTTTTGTTTAAGTTATGCCTCAAAGGCTGTACAGTATCGAAATAGTCTTAATTCTTCCTCGCATTCTGGGGAACCAGCTTCTGTAAGCGTTCTTTTCTAACTTATACGACCTGGGAACATTCAATAGAAGAATTAATTCTTTCCTGAAAGGTTAGCAATGTAACTCATGCCCTCTGACCTTCATGGACCGTGGTAATCGCCTCCTTCTTTGCCTCCTCAAACATAAAGAAATTATAATATATTAATGTGTGTTGTAAACGGTAAAAGACGACATTTATTAACTTTTTTTTAATCTAAGTATTTCTATTTACTTTAAAAGCAGTTGTTTTTTGCCATTTTTATAATTAGTATAATGTGTTCATAGCTTAAGACTGTAGAATTCATGTACATGCCCTATTAAATGACAGCGCGTATATAAAATGGCGGTGCGAAGTAAACAGGGGCGTCAAACCATTTTTCCTAGGTGTTAGAGTGTTGTTAGATCTCAAATTAAATAAAAACGACTTTCCTTTTAAAAAATATATATTACAATTGAAATTTAATGACGACTTATGGAGATAGGTTCGAAAAAACTTTTGCCTAAGCAGTTTTTTTTGTAAAATAAAAAAATTGAAAAATAATGCTGACTTCAAAACTAAAAAGCCTAAAATAAATACCAGGGGAGGGGGCTATATATGGCAATGTTTTACTTAGCAGCGGCTTCTGGTGTGAAACGTATTTATGTTGTAGTATTTTTTTTTCAATAATTTCATTTCTTATATTTATTGTCACCGTAAATGCCATTGATGTTTCCGGAATGCAAAATATGTAATGGTCTAAGCTTGGGAGACATATTCATCCAGTTATTTCACTTTAATAACCCAAAATTACTGAAACGATTTTAGTGAAATGTCAATAAGACTGTCCTGGAAACGTATCTATTAAAAAAAAAAATTAAAAACCATTTTATAAATAACAGATTTCTGTGCTAAAAATATACATTATTAACAAAATTAAAATCCATACAAGCATCACCTCTTAACTTTTCACGCGTAGGTTTTTTTCTTGAAATTTAAATGGAACCATTCTTTGGTTTCATACTCTTTATTAATTATTCATATCCATTTAATTATTTTCATTTAGTTACTGTCCCAAATAAATTAATTGTTTCTTTCTTTTCAAAATTATAAAAAGGAATTTTCCAAATCGGTTCAAAAATCGGTACAAACACAGATTATTGACAAACTTGGAGCCCATAAAAAATGTCATCCCTAAATTTATCACCCTTAGACGCTGTATTTTTTCCTGAAAATTAAGTAAAACTAAACTGGAAGCACAACCCTTCCAAAAAAAAAGTATTTTCTAAATTAGCTTAAAGTTGGTTAAGAAATGCCACCATAATACACGCTATGGACCGGCGACGAAATGTCAAAGACTCTTTTTTTTTTTTCGGAGTGTCTATTACTGTTGGCCCTAGTGGCTTTGACAGCGTCACCGGTGGGGAGGCGGGTCGGGAGACCTCAGCCGGTAAAAGATGGACAGCCTAAGCGGGGCTCAAGTTGAATCCGTCCCAAGGGCCCCTCCTGCGAGGTCAAGCCTAGGCTTGGGACGTCAGACGACGTTGAAAATCAGTATTGGGTGAACTCGGGTCACCCAATGTATGCTGAATGGCACACCTTTTTGGGACGCAGCATTGTTTTTGGAAAATACATCATAAATTTTATTTATTTATGTATTTACTTTTTTTTTTTGTTTGGTTCTTTTTTCCATAATTTTGTTTTTATTTACCAAGTTATTTCTTTTGTTTTATAGTTATAGTGGTTTTGTAAGTTATTGTTTAGTTTAATTGTTTTTTTATTTTTTTATTCTACGTCTGTCTTTTCTTTTAAAAACCATGTATTGTCCCAAATAAATTACTTCTTTCTTTCATCGGGAGGGAGGGAGCGCTCCGGAGCGCAATCTAACGACAGTACGCGGCGCGGTGCTCACCGTCCGGGGTTGGCGTTGTGTCATGTCGAAGACTCGCTGGTGCTACACATTTCTTCGCCATCCTAGCATTGTTCCCGGTATTTTATTTACCCAGGGTCTGCTTATTACTATCATACGGATTTGACAGGTTACTAGTTTTTTTTATGCTAATCTTTTATTATTTAAAAAATTTTCATTGATCAAATTTTGGGACTCAACACAGACAAAATTTCCTTCAGATAACAGTTACAATTATTATTATTATTATTTTTTTAAGAATATTAGCAATGCTTTTTCAAGGCATTACTAATATTCCTATTGCCCTCCAAATAAGCTCGAAGCTTGCGCTAGGAGTGGGTACGACAATAGCCCAAGAGGGTCAGGATCGAACTCTCGACTCTCGCGTTTACGGAGCGAAGTCGGCCCTTCTACCGTTGAGATATTGAAGCTTCAATAAATACCTGGATGATCGAGTTTTCCTGGGTCATTTCTGTTTTTTTTTTGTGGTAAATCGAAAATTATGCTTAGATACGAACGATGCGTGAATAAAATGCCAGTAATAGTTTTTCTCACAAAACAGGTTCTTGAAAAATAGGGGGAAAAAGTAGGACTGGAAACTGGTCGCACAGGGAAAAATACGGATAAAACGACATGTTCATGATTCCTACCTTGATCGATTTCTCGCTCCTGAAACAAAGCATCCTAATTCTCATGACAATCGTTGGAGCCGTTTCCGATATTTATATTACATATAATATGTATATATATATAATACTAGTGGGCCCGGCAGACATTCTGCCATGAAAATGAATAAAAAGTGAGACCCTATAGCAGCACCCCTACCCCTACTGGGTCATCAAAATCTATATGGACGCAAATAAGCGATACCACGTCAACCCACAAAATTGAAAAAACTGAGTTATATATGCAGAAGTGTTGGTAAATGGCTGAAGAACATTTTTCTTTAATATTTGCTTTAATATATATTTTAAAGCTTTAAAACTTCTAAAAAAGGCATTTTTTAATAATGCCATTTATGTATTATTTTAAACGTTTTGGGTTATATTATATACGAAATACGCAGATGGTGTGCTTATTTTATGTGAAAATAAGTAAAATAACTTACACACATCTTGAAAGTGCCAAAAACTTGACCAATATACCAAAAAAAATCATATAAAGCAAGTTGTTCAAAATTTTCAAACGCGTTTTTCTCGAAATCACATTCGTGTGGGTTGACATGGTATTGCTTATTTGCGTCTATATATCGGTCTAGCTGTTCAGGAGGAGTTCAGTGATATACAAGACATATAAAGATACAAGAATTGTTCGTTTAAAGGTATTACATATACACGTATTCTTACTGCTCAGTTTCTAATATACGCTAAGCACTAATTCAAAGTAAAATAATTCCGACTCGTAGTATTTTATTGAGTTTCTCCAATGGAAATTCTCAACGAGCCATCACTGAGTCACCCCACCATTAAATGTATTTACACAAGTCATTAATACCAGTCATTAACCGACTGGAAAATATGGTTCGTTATAATGTTTTTATTTGGTCCTGGTAAGCAGTATTTTTTTTAATTTAATGACTAGATCATCAAAATGTTTTTTTTTGGGAATGAGTCGAATGGATTTCAATGTGACTATTTTATGTGACTAAGTTGGCAAGCAAGCATGCGACCCACCTGATGGTAAGCGGTTGTCGTAGCATAAGAGCGCTTGCAACACCATTGGTAGGTGCCACTCACGCGTTGCCAACCTCGAGATATTAGTTATTAAGTCTCCTTTGCCCAGTAATTTCACTAGCCTATTATGCCCTTCAAAGCAGAATACAATAATGCATAAGCACCAATGCTTGGCGGTAGAATATTTTATACTGCGGTGATACCTACCTTGCCGGGATCTTGCAAAAAAAGATCTAGACTGGACCATCTCAGCTTTTACGTAAATAATCGTTCTATCTGCTATCGTTCCAAATATGGTTACAAGAGTGTAGCGACATCTACACGCAACATGACGTAACGTGATAGAAAGACAAGATTGTCACAATGTCGCATCAAGCTACCACGACACCTACAGGGCATACTACCCAACGATATGGACGACCAACGAACGTCACGATCCTAAATCGCGCTATAAAAGTTTCCTACGCGAAACGACTATATATACAACTTTCCAACGTAAGTCATTGGGCTTCGGCCCAGGGCTTCGATCCGCCAGGCAATATCACCCGCCAGGTCGGAGGATCCTCCCTTAGTGGCATTTATAATGACGTACCCTCCACAAGAGTATGACTTGATGCATTTTTAATTTTCTACGAGAATAAGTAATAGGCTATAAATTTACATGTAAACTATTTTTAAAACTCTCATCTTGAAGATGCAGTACATTTGCACAAAATTACCTATCAAGAGTTAGCGATTATTATCACATGTTATAGACAGACCGGTTAACTTGCTCTCCGAGGTACGGTATTTTTTATAAACAGAATTAAAAGGCTGTATCTTCATTCATATAATTAACAAGACCATTGAACCTTTTCGTTTTTTTTTAAATATTTAAAAGCTAATAAATAAAAATTTAAAACCTCATTTTCCACCATTACTGCTTAAGAGAAAAAAATCATTCCGCATTTAGTCAGTCCAGCGGCTAATATATTGGTACTTTATAAGCTTTCAAATGGTCCAAGCATTGGGAGAAAGCGTTTAAATCGTAGAAAGAGAGAGTCGTAGAAAGAGAAAGAAGATAGAAGAAACATTTGCTAGAAAATGCGTGCAGATTTTTTATGTATTTTATATGTGCGCTGTATGTCACTTTATCACTGTGTGCATGTGTCATTTTTATCATTTACAGTAATGGACGCTAATAAGCAATACCATGTCAACCCACACGAATGTTATTTCGAGAACGCGTTTGAAAATTTTGAACGACTTGCTTTATATGATTTTTTTTATATATTGGTCAAGTTTTTGGCAATTTCAGATTTATGTAAGTTATTTTACTTATTTTCACATAAAATAAGTATACAAACTGCATATTTCGTTTATAATATAACCCAAAACGTTTAACATAATATATAAATTGCATGATTAAAAATGGCTTGTTTAGAAGTTTTAAAGCTTAAAACCCTACAAATATTAAAGAAAAATGTTCTCCAGCCATTTACCAACACTTCTGCATATATAACTCAGTTTTTTCAATTTTTGGGTTGACATGGTATTGCTTATTTGCGTCCAATTATACAATTGACAGTCTTGACCGGGTATAAAACATGCCATCATTGACATTTAGTTAATAAAAAAATAAGTTGTCAAACCCATATAGTTATTACTTTTACTCGTAGTAGTGCTCTGAGCAAAAGAGTAAGATAGCAATATCTTTGAAATAAGGTTATATAATATGTGGTCCCGCCAACGTGTTTATTGAGATGTCAATGCTACTTACTACTCAATCTGTACTCAAGCCCTGTGAGTAGAGCAGTAGATATTTTCTACTTTATTCTTCTACTACTACACTATTTTCGAAAAAAAAAATATGGGCAAGCATCCGTGGTTCCGTTTCATATAATTTCATATCTTTTCATTGCTAAAACTTGCAATATTGATAACTAGCTTCTGCCAGTGGCTTTGCATGCGTTTAAAATATATAAAATAATACAACCGCAAAAAAGCCTTACATATTTCCATACAAACTTCCATCCACTGTTCCGTATAGTTATTTAAACCCTTGAGGGTAAAACTTTTACAAATTTTGAATGTCATAATTAATTCTATCGAATCAACAGTCTAAAAAGGTTCAAGCTTCTAGTTCTAAAAATGACGATAACATATAACTTTTTACCCCCTTTTCTAACCCTTACAACCATTTCGCATTAAACAGTCTATGTCCTTTTTCAGGCTCTAGACTATCTGTGTACCAAATTTCATTTAAGTCGGTTCAGTAATGGCGTGAAAGCGCAACAGACAAACAGTGAGACAGAGCTACTTATGCTATTATAATCTTCTTTGTCCTAGCATTATTAACGGTATTTTATTTTACCCAGGGTCTGCTTATTACTCTTATCCGGATTTGACGGGTTACTAGTTTTTACACAGAGCGATTGCCATCTGACCTCCGCAACCCTAAGGGCGAACCAGTAGCTCATTGGATAAGAGCAATTTACTTATCAAGAATTAACGATTATTATCAGATGTTATGGGATAACAACCGGGACCGACAGCTTAACGTGCTCTCCGAGGCACGATGGGACTCACAGACAAGCCCAGACTGAGACAGAAATTTAACAAACATCTGCCCGAACGGGAATCGAACCCGCAACCGTCGAGACTAAAGGCAGACACGATACCCACAACGCTACAACGGTGCCGACTTATACCATTATAATATTAGTAAGCATTTTCAATATTTTTGAATATTGATTCATTTATACTAGTAGGTAGTAGTACAGCTAATTTATTAAAATTTGAATTTTAATGACTACAATTTTGTTGTCACGAGGTACATCAGAATTGCGTGCTTGCAACACTTGGAGATATGAATTAGTGGGCGCCATTTTTATAGCGTATAAAGAAGGTTCTTTATGATGTTTTGTAGTGTTGTGTTCTTTATGATTATTTTTTATGATTATGACATAATCTATTGTTACAAATATATAAATCTACTAGCGGCCCACTCCGGCTTCGCACGGGTATAAAATATATAGCCTATGTCATTCACTGAAAAAATGATTAAAATCGATCCAGTAGTTTTGATTTATTCATTGCTCCCCGTGGCCCGCACGCGTTAAATGTAATTATTTACGTAATCACATTAGAAACCTTATTTTTTATACATATAAACCTTCCTCTTCAATCACTCTATCTATTTGAAAAAACGGCATCAAAATCCGTTGCGTGGTTTTAAAGATTTAAGCATACATAGGGACAGAGAAAGTGACTTTGTTTTATACTATGTAGTGATTTTTAGCTAACTAAAATAAAAGGCGAGCTTTCTGTTATAGTGTGTATATAAAAATACAATATAAATTATATTTCCGATTTTTTAGTACTAATCTTTATATAAGCAGTGGAGTGGAGTAGAAATCATATGATTTTCATTAACTTTTGGCACGATTAAAAGCTATTAAGCTTTATTTGAAGGTTCTCCTTTCTGTCTACGCATTAAACAAAAAAGCAATCAAATTAACAGACTTTAAAAAAAATAATTGTGAGTGTCAGTGAGTTAACGGCTACAAGAAATCCTTTTAATAATGTACTAGAAGTCGCGTGACCTAGCGTCGCAAACGTGACTTGTAAGCCACAAGTAGTGGCAACTGTGCATTAGTATCGTTTATTAACTTTGCTTAGTAATGCTTACCATTGCTGTGTAAACTATTTGAATAGTTCCAGAGCGATACAAGCCCACGCCGCAATGTAATGGAAACTTATGATATCGTCATGCTGTGTCTGTAGTAGTGACAGCATGGGTGAGAGAAATCTAGTGACAAGGTAATAAACGATTTTAAATATTTCTAGTACATTTTATTAAGATTTCTATCAACCAATGAACTTGGAGAGTTACAAAAATATATTGGAGAAGGCGAAATTTGGGTTGAAAAAACGCTTCCCGCTTATGAATTATGAATCTTTTCACATCGGAAGCGTTTTCAATTAATTAATTACATTTCCGCCCGAACTGACGTGCGCTGCACTTTACTTTTTAAAAATAAAGCCTGGCCATTTCATCAAATAGCCGATGATGATCTATAGATATTTAGAAATTACTAGAAACGATTTAAAAGTTATCGATTTCCTCTCAATGTTTTAGCCTGTGTGGAGGGGCAGATGACTCTACTCTACCTGATGGTAAGTGGAAGTAGAGTCCAAAGCGAAGGTGGGAAATACCGTCGCAGAAAGCGAACTGCACTTGCCACCCTTGCTCTTCCAAGCTGCAAGATGCGACTGGTTATTAGCTGGCTGACCTTGAGAGGCGGCTGACGAGCAGTTACTTCACCAGTACACACTGACCAGGCGGTTATTTTAGCCTTAAAACTATCAAAATCATTGCCTCAAAAATGGCATGATTCACGAGTTCTGGTCATGGCCAAAAATGATTCTCGTGAGTATAATCCCGGTATTTTGCCCAGGGTCTGCTTGTTACTCTTATCCGGATTTGACAAGTTACTATATTTTACATAGAGCGACATCCGCAACCCTAAGGGCGAACCATATTTCGATTCCCGCTCGAAGCAGATATTTGTATTCATATACATACAGGTATGTTTTCCAGTCTGGGTGTGATTATTGTTTCATTGTGTATGTTTCCGGACCCCCGACAATGTATATATAACCTAACTATCCTAATGGGGGCCGTCGAGTGAATACCGTTTATTTAGCGTTTTATTTATTGTGTACTACACGAGAAATATTTGTTTTAATATTACAAAGTTGGCCAGCAAGCATACAGCCCACCTGATGGGAAGCAGTTACGTAGCCTATGAACGCGCGCAACACCAGTTGTAGGTGTCACTCTCGCGTTGCCAACCTCGAGATATTAGTTTTTTAATCTCCTTTGCCCAGTAATTTCACTAGCTTACAGTGCCCTTCAAAACGAAGCACAGTAATGCCAAAGACACTACTGCTTTTTACCTAGCCAATCTCTCGCAACAAAAGAACTACTACCAGTATGACTGATTGCACTGGTGGAATAATCTCTGCTGTGACAGAGATTATACCAACAGCGGGTGAACGGGTCGTTACGTTCCGACGCGGGTATCAAACAATTTACGCTATAGAAATCTACTAAAATTTCTATAGAGTACATTGTTTTAATATAAAATCTAGGCTTAACAATCTAAGAATCTATTGTCCTAGGTCATTTATGTTATATTTAATGGCAGCTGCGTCCAGTGCATGAGAACAAAGCAGAGAGCTCTCTGTGCATACGAGTGTTTCAATAATTAATTTCCTTACCCTAGCTTGTTTGACGTCCAGCTTGTCAAAGATTAGTACACAATCGTTTGTATAGTTTAATGCCTCACTGTGAGTTAGCACTGAGGGACATTATACATAAAAATATGTTCAAAGCTATGATTTCTGTCAATGTATTAGTGTTCCCATTGTAACATAACTTATTGACTCGAAACTAGAAACCGAGATATACGATAGACAACGTTGTGGTGCAGTAGCGAACCTGCCTCAAACGCCACAGGTCGCGAGTTCGATTCCTGCTCGGGTCATATGTTTGTATTGACCCTACAGCCATGATTTCTGGTCTGGGTATGTTTGTCCTTGTCATTGTGTATGTTTCCGGATCGCCAACACAGGACCTATCCTAATGGGCCCCCATTGTGTTAGTTGAGTTTGTAGCCTTTAAAAAAAAGTCACTTTTACACTGGTGGTAGGTCTTTTGTTGCAAGAGGCCGGCTAGGTAGGTACCACCGCAGTGTCCAATATTTGCCGCCAAATAGTAGTGCTTAGTCACTACTGTGTTCCGGTTTGAAGGGCATTGTACGCTAGTGAAATTACTGGGCGAACGAGATTTAAGAACTAATATCTCGAGGTTGGCAACGCGTGAGTGGCACCTACTAATGGTGCTGCAAGCGCTCATAGGCTACGGCAGCCACTTACCATCAGGTGGGCCGTATGCTTGTTTGCCAACTTCTAACATAAAAAAAAAAAAAAAAACTTTAAAAAATCATCATGAGCACAGAATGCTCACCTTCTGTTCCCTTCCTTTTCCCTTATCATTCTTGTCTCCTATCCCTTCGGTTGCGTTCATAGGTTACGGTGACTGCTTACCACCAGGCTGACCGTATGCTTGTTTGCCAACCGTAATGATATAAAAGAAATGAAACGTAATTTTCTTACAATATATTTAATCCTATTGTTTTCGTCTACAGGCTGCCGTGACCACCTAAGGTTCGTTAAGGAAGGTTCGCTACCGCTGCGCCAAAACGTCGCCAGTAGCTATACATAGTTTGTGAAATACCTGAAAAAGTTAAAATTCGATATTTAAAAAACAAATCTTCTTCCTAGCATTATTACAGGTATTTACTCAGGAACTACTAATTTTTTTTTTACACAGAGTGATTGCCATTCGACCTACAACTACTACCTCTACCTCTTTTTTATCTACCTCTTTTTATCTACCTCTTTTTTCGTTTCAACACTGATGCTGTCTCTTGATCCAAAATACACAGATGCTGTCTCGTGATCCAAAATAACAATGTTCTTTCACACTATGGCTATGGCCACTTACCATCAGGACGGTACGCTTTTTTGTACCTTCGTGGGTAAATTTGAATAATCTTTACAAAAAAGATATTATTAGCTCGGACGTCGGCCAGTGCTTACTCTAGAAAAAAAATAATTGTTCATTGTCTATGCTCAATAACATGGGGTAGACTTTAGGTCATTTTATATGCACAATTGTTGCCCATCGATGAAACAATCTTGAGACTTTATTGCTATGAAAATAAATACTAAAATTATTTAACTTAAAACTTTTATTACTTTTCACTATTAAAGCCGTCTTTCTACTTGCTATTCGCTTTGTATAGCGCGATATTAAACCTATTTATATAAAAGGAGAAGACCTGAGAGCTGTCTTATACATGTCCAGCCCTTGGACCTTGAAAACTGAATTTTTTCACAAGTGTTGCTTTTAAGAAGTAAACACGCAGTGGGTGAAAAGCATAGAATT
Organism: Hestina assimilis; assembly: GCA_023373885.1. Lineage (NCBI taxonomy): Eukaryota > Metazoa > Arthropoda > Insecta > Lepidoptera > Nymphalidae > Hestina > Hestina assimilis. The sequence goes on along the minus strand of CM041767.1, from coordinate 4,386,845 downwards.
AATATAAGAACAGCTCACTGAAGCAACATTTCTGTGCCAAAAGAGAGGTTCCAAATGGTAGCTTTGTCCCTATCTAATCGAAACACCATAATTTTTAATAATTGAGGACAAAATATAAAGTTAGCATCATCTTGATTTCTGCATACTATTAATATATTTAAATTAAAAACAATATATTATTTAAATCTTTAAAATGATATTTATTCTTATCCATTCTTTTTTTCTTTCCTCGTCACGAGGAAAACTGAAAATAACATTTTATTACTAAAATAAAGATAACATAAATATTTTTTTTTTAAATTTTGAATTAATAACAATTGATAAAAAAATCAAGAATCGTCTTTGATCTTAACATAGCAGAGTCACCATAATTGTTATAAAACAAAATTGATCACAGTTGGAAAGATTTACCACAACCTGGATACGATTCATTCTTACAACCAGGTATAACACATTTTTTCATCGATTTTCCAAGAAAATTCAATCAAAAAGCATTGAAGAGCCCGATTTATGATTTAACAATCTGACGTTACTATAGTAACCAAAACAACGCCAATTCGTTGGTTAATTTTGAAGTGTGTTGTCAGAATAGTAAAATTATTTCCTATATTTTAAGTCATTTAACCGAAAATGGTATATTTAAAGGCTTATTTTACTACGATCAAAACTAATAATTTTAGTAAAAATTGTTATTAATTATAAATCAGTTTTGTTAAGCCACAAAACATATAAATATATTCGGAATTTGTGTAATTACCACCTTATCAAATTATTTTTTGTACGGGCAATCTGTGTGAAAGGGACACAGCTACTTTTTGTGTGTCCCTTTCTCGAACATATTTTCGTTTTTGTATGAAGTATTGAAAATTGAACTTAAACGTCTACGTGTAAAGTATGAGTTTATTTAACATAAAGTGATCAGTGATTTTTCTTGTTCTTATAGTAATTCTATGGTGAAAAGAGGTTGAGAGTTTGTATGAGATGTCTGTCATTTTTGAAATTAGAAGCTTGAAATTTGTTTTCAGCGAACAATTTACAACCCTCTTTCAAAACGTATGACGTTATCAATGGATAGTCTATTTGTTTTTTCTGTATATTGCTGGCTGGCTAGCCCTACTGGTCTTGAGAGCGTTACCGAGAGGGCCGAGTACAGGACCGTGAAAAAAGGATTGATTCCGTCCTTAGGGTGCCTCCTGTGAGATCAAACCACGGTTAATGACGTTATCAGAGATGGAGGCAGCACTCCGAGCGCGTTCTACACGATGGACTCACCCGACGGTGTGAGCGCGACGCGACGTGCGAAACAAAGGAACTCGTGCTGTGGAGAGTTATTGTCTTATGTAATCCTATCGTCAGGGTCTTGCAGGACGTGCTTAAGACGCCTGATTTTTGTTAGTTGGTTACAAACTAGTCTCTTATTACTACCGCAATACGAACGTAGCATTTATAGCGGACTATAGTACAGTAGTACAATATATTCAATGGTGAATGGTCTTTAGCTTGACCATTATGAGGGGTAGCGACAAGTAAGGCTCAAAGGTTTTCTATTGAAATTGTTTTATTTGTTTGATTTGCGGTAACGGACTTTTAAATGAGTTTACTAAGGGTCTCGGGTCAGGTACTGTTTATATTCGAAAGTATTGATGCGAAATTAGATTAGGGACGGACCGATGGCTTCTAGAAAGAGATAGAAGTAACTGCCATAGACTTACTGTTTAGTATGCACGAGCTTTTCCTTGGCCTCGCGCTGTCCGTGGCACGTTCGCAACGTAGATCTCCATAGAGACTTTGAAATCGATTCGATCCCCAAACATTTGAAGCGCTTATCGCAAAACTATTTCGATCAAACTACTTTCCATCCAAATCCTTTGATTAGACACGCTTGTATCTACACAGACCGATGTAACCAACCGACAAAAGTAAGGCGTCCTAAGCACGTCCTGCAAGACCCTGACGATAGGATTACATTAGAAAATGCCCTTACACAGCACAGACACACACACAACACCGTCCTCGCCGGTGAGGACGAGGTCCTTTGTTTCGCACGTCGCGTCGCGCTCACACCGTCTGGTGAGTCTATCGTATAGAATGCGCTCGGAGCGCTGCCTCCATCTCTGATGACGTCCTTAGCCGTGGTTCGGCTTCGCAGGAGGCACCCTAAGGACGGAATCAAAGTTGAGTCCCCGTGAGGGCTGTCCGTTTATCACGGCTGAGTCTCAGTACTCGGCCCCTCCGCCCGGTGACGCTGTCAAGGCCAGTAGGGCCAGTAGGATTTATTAGTAAAGATTTGCTGGTTCTTCTTCTTCGAGTGGAGTGGCCAACCTAGTGTCAGAGTTGTTCAGGTCGCCCGTATAGGCCTCTGACTTGACTTATCGACTGTTGTCTAATTGTCAACAGCCGGGACCGACTTTTGTACGTACCCTCCGAAGCACGGAGACGCTCATTTGAAATACCACTATGAGATAACCCATCTAGTGACTGACCGCGCCTGAAGTTGCTTAACCTACCGTCGTTTACGGATCAGTGGGCGCACTCCGCTATAAGCGTCTCAGATTTGCTGGTGCCTTTTCGTAAATTCAACACCGACGCAATAGAATGAAATTAGTTACAATTTAACTTACGTAGATGATTGAATTTTTACAGAATTTATATGTGCGAGTATGACACGCGCTTGGTCGGTTTTTAGGGTTCCGTGCCACAACAAATGGCCACAACGGAACCCTTATAAAGTCGTCATGTCCGTCTGCCCGTTTAGTCATCCGTCCGTATGTCACAGTCATTTTAATCGGAGACTTTTGGCTCTATTTATACGAAATTTAGAAAATAGGTGTATTCTATGAACCGCTACACGATTTTGTAATTCTAAAATATACAAAAATTAAGGGTCCATGTAACAGAGGGATGAAAAAAAAAATGTCAACGTTGCAACATGTTAGACCCTTATGATTAGGTCTTTCGAAATAATAGACAGGTTTGATTTTGACTTTTTTCACTTAGTCAGTAGTTGCTGAGATAGTAGCTCCTAAAGTCATAAAAATTGTCTCCCCCCTCTAACTTTTGAACTATGGGATTTAAAATTCTGGAAAAATTTTAGGTTGTAGAACATCAAATGAACTTTCAACCAATTTATTTTGGAGAAAATAAGTCTACAAATTTTAGAGATATGTAAGTTTTTCATATTACTTTTAATAATTACTGTGAAATTACCAACTTATTTTGGAAGTCAATTTTTATTCGTTAAAGTCTTTAAGACTCTTCATCATCAAGCTGCGGAACCCTTTAGTTTCGAAAGTGAGTGGTCCACAAAATTATCACTTCAGTGATAATTTTTTATTTATCAAATTGATATAAACAATGATCCCACAATGGTGCACCAATTCTTAATTTTTCTCAGTTATAAATAAAATTATGCTTACATTTTGAATGACAAAAGAAAATAATTAACATACTGGCAACATTTTCATATTTTCTTTTCTAAAACAGAATATATAGTAATATGAAACGCAGTTTTTCTTGTACCTTGAATGACTTTATATCACAAGTACACTTAACTTCAAAATGCTTTGAGATTATTTTGCATGCTCTGTGATGAGGGCTGGTAATGTTTATATTGTGAAAAAAAATAGGCTGTTTGTCTATGGAGTATCTAGGTTTGTCGAGTGCAGTGAAAAGGTTAAATGCGGTGATTAAAGGATGGAAATGCAAATGAGGATACCCATATACCTCCTTTTTATCTTTTTATTTAAACTTTTTAAACTGGCACTGGAATTTTTATAGTGCCATATTAAAAAGTTTTTATATGTTTTTGTATATTTGTAAAACTGGCTTCTGCCGGCGACTTCGTCCACGGTGACCTCAATATTGGCTCCTCGGAGAAATTAATCACGTGACATATCTGTAGCATCTTTTTAATAATCTCAAAGGAAACAAACATTTTCCTTTTTTTTTTTATGTTAGAAGTTGGCAAACAAGCATACGGGCCACCTGATGGTAAGTGGCTGCCGCAGCCTATGAGCGCTTGCAGCACCATTAGTAGGTGCCACTCGCGCGTTGCCAACCTCGAGATATTAGTTCTTAAATCTCGTTCGCCCAGTAATTTCACTAGCGTACAATGCCCTTCAAACCGGAACACAGTAGTGCTTAAGCACTACTATTTGGCAACAGAATATTGGACACTGCGATGGTATCTACCTAGCCGGCCTCTTGCAACAGAAGACCTACCACCAGTGTGACTGATTGCACTGGTGGAATAATCTCTGCTGTGACAGAGGTTATCTCAACAGCGGGCGATGGGGTCGTCACATCCCGACGCCGGTAAATCCATAATAAAAAGAATCCTATATGTTAATTCAGATAATAATCTGTAGTCGTGAAAAATATCATCTAAATCCGTTCAGCCGTTTTTGCGTGATTGAGACATCCATACATCTTAATATACAAACTATCATTTCATTACCTATTAATATTCTATTTTTAGATAAAAACTTGTTAGAAAGAAAGATCGGATGTTTGATCCACTACGGTACTACACTGCGGATTTTTGGATTTACATTTCAGAATTTTAACAATATATAAAAGGCTTTTTGTATTGACAGGGTTATCGCAGCTTTTAAATATCATGTAGAGGGAAACAACCTCGTTAAAAAGCTGGTCTCGGTGGAAGGAGCCCTAGGGCTCCCTCACTGACGGTTCGCACCGGGGCGACGTGGTTTATTGCGTAAGCGAACCCGTGGCGTTCTACTATGGCGCAAGGTGGGACTTGGTGGTTTTAGTGGTTACGGAGCCAGGTCCTTAGAGACCATTGCACAGGGTTCGAGGCCCGCACCTCCCACGCCTCTGTACCCATCCCGGTGCGTGAGTGCGTAACTCTATTTCCCAAGTTAAAAAAATTAAATAAAAAAAAGCTGGTTAGATAACATCGTACATGCGTGGTGAAAAACTCGTGAAGTGACTGCTCGTCAGCTGTGTTTCGAAGTCCACCAGCATATACATACTCCCATTAAATATAAATAAAGTAACAGTATCAGTTATTACTGTTGCGTTTTGTGCGATGAGTGAGAGCGACAGAGGCCCAATCTCCCACCCCGTATGCTTGTTTACCTATCGTTATGAAATGAAAAAAAAATCAGGTGTATCCTAAAGGCTCATGTGTTCCTCCCGTCCTATAATCTGGGCTCCTTCAAGCGAGGCGTGAAGAGGCATCTTGCGGGTAGGCAGGGTGAGGGTGGCTTGCGCGATTGCATTCCGCAACTGTCTTAGCTGCCTTTGCGCTTGGACTTAACTTCCACTTACCATCAGGTGGCGTAGAGTCATCTGCCCTACTTTTCAAATAAAAAAAGGGTGCCAACCTGTCCTCTGGTGTTGCAGATGTTCATGGGTGGTAGTAATCGCTTAGCATCAAATGAGCCTCCTGCCCGTTTGCCCCCATTTGCCATAAAAAAGAAGCTTTCTAACCAAAGAAATATAATGAATAATTCATATTATTAAATAAAAGCGGCAAAGTGTGACCTCTCAAATTAAAACATTTCCTTAGTCGTCCTCAGCGGCGGTTCTACAATATTGCTTTACTTTCAAAATATGCTGAGAGTCTGACCTGAATTCTTAATAAAGAATTCTTTTGGAAAATATTACTTTTTATCGAATTTTCATGAAGAAATTAAAATGCATCAAAGGAGAAACCTTCCTAAGCATTATTCCTAGCATTATTCCCGTTATTATACTAGTATTTATCCAGGGTCTACTTATTACTCTTGTCGGATTTGACGGGTTACTAGTTTTAAACAAAGCGATTGCCATCTGACGTCTCAGTAACACATTGGGTAAAACAAATTTTCTTATCAAGAGTGAGCGATTATTATTATATGTTATGTGATAACAACCGGGACCGACTGCTTAACGTGCTCTCCGAGGCACGATGGGACTCACAAGGAGTTTGTCCTTGTGGGTCTAGACCGAAACAGATATTTGTATAGGCTGGGTCAGGCTGTAACATTCTATAATAAGATCCCCATAGAAAAATTGCAATTGTCAGAAATCGAATTTAAAAAATTTATTAAAACCTGTTTATCACTAAAAGCTTATTATAGCATTGAAGAATTTAAAAATGACTCCAATGCATAGATAAATGTATTAAATTTATTATTAAATTAATTACTGTTGTAAATATTACATTAATGTGTTGTATTTTGACGATTCATAAGTGCCTATTAATGCCTACATGAATAAAGTATATTTTGATTTGATTTGATTTGCTATACACGATACATAGAGGCCGAGCAATAACAAAGAAGGTGCTATACGATAAGATGCGGACGATGTGTTTCCGGACTCCGACATATCGACTGATTGTTTGTTTAATGGCTTTTTGTGTCACTTACACTTATTATAATATAATTCTTTCTGGTGTCGGGACGTGACGACCCCATCGCCCGCTGTTGGGATAACCTCTGTCACAGCAGAGATTATTGCACCAGTGCAATCAGTCACACTAGGTAGTAACACCGCAGTGTCAAATATTCTACCGCCAAACAGTAGAACTTTGTTCCGGCTTGAAGGGCACTGTAGGCTAGTGAATTACTGGGCAAAGGAGATTCAAGAACCAATATCTCGAGGTTGACGACGGGTGAGTGGCACCTACTAGTGGCAAGCGTTCATAGAATACGGCAACCGCTTACCATCAGGCGGTCCATATGCTTGCTTGTCAAATTTGAAATTTGCACAATATGTAATGTATATTGTATACAGAACCGCAACAATTATTATGATATGCGTTAAATTCGGAAAAGATAGTCACGTCTCTTGACGTGGCCAATATATGTTTGAATTTTTTCTTTTAAATATAAAAATTGTAAAAACCGAAGCGAAATAAGAACTGAGCGCTTACCATTAACTCTTACAGCGATTCAAAATAAATCCAATTCAATTTGGACATTCAGATTTTATATGAACATGACGTATATATATGTCATATGTTTTTTTTAATTTATAAAGAATATTAGCAATGCTTTTTAAGGCATTACTAATATTCCTATTGCCCTCCAAATAAGCTCGAAGCTTGCGCTAGGAGTGGGTACGACAATAGCCCAAGGGGTCAGGATCGAACCCTCGACTCTCGCGTTAACAGAGCGAAGTCGGTTTTTCTACCATTGAGGTATTGAGGCTTAAAAATAATATATATTGGACGACATTTGAATCGTAATAAGAGTTAATGGTAAGACCGTTGAACGCTAATATAAAATAAAAACATACTTTTTCTCGTCTCACTTTTTAATATTAAACAACATTACGCGTGATTTTATAATGTTTAATGAAACTTTCATAACCCTTCAGAGTCACGCAAAATCCTACCATGCGTACAAGCGCTCAGCTTGACGAAGGATTGTAATCCTTAAAACGATAGCTGGAGAGATGAAATTTGAATTTTTTCCTATTCATCGTACATAGGAAAGATTGTTAGCTGTTCCCGTACATAATCGTTGGTTTCTCCATACTACATTAATGCAACCGTGTGGTCTAATTTAAGTATAAAAGTGTGTGCCTAGGCCGCCCCTAGTGTGATCAAAGAGAGATACAGAGCTTTGAACTATTAGACACGGCTATAAAAAGATTTATTCAGTAAGAATTTACAAAAGTACGGTTCACCATGGCTTAAAGACGCTTACAACACTAGTGAGTGGAGAGGAATAGGGGAGGAGAAAGAAAGGATTGAGGGGATGCTATTTTATGTCTATGGTCAAAGAAATATCTGCTTTTTACAGTACTAAATTTGTGGTTAAAATGCACCATTTGTTTACATCTTGGTCACATTAATTTGAAAAATAATGTCATTATCTGAACTTCAAAAAACACAATTGAATAAGATGATAGTTATTTGTAATGTATATCTTTGTCATAAGGTAAGTAAACTTAAATTAAGTCAAGTCTTTCGTTTTCATCGCTGCAATTAATCATTTTGCAACCCATTGATTGTGAGAAAATGGTCCTTGAAGCAAAATACAAAACCTAATTTGTGACATATATATCTATTTATTAGATGAGTTTTTGACGTTTCAATGTTTTACAGTATAAAACTAGACTATAAAATCTATAATGTTTTTTTTTGTATGTTACAAGTTGGCAAACAAGCATACGGCCCACGTGATGGTAAGTGGTTGCCGTAGCCTATGAGCGCTTGCAGCACCATTACTAGGAGCCACTCACGCGTTGCCAACCTCGAGATATTGGTTCTTAAATCTCATCTGCCCAGTAATTTCACTAGCGTAGGGTCCCCTTTAAACCGGAACACAGTAATGCCTAAGCACTACTATTTGGCGGCAGAATATTTGACACTGTGGTGGTACCTACCTAGCCGGCCTCTTGCAACAAGAGAACTACCACCAGTGTGACTGATTGCACTGGTGGAATAATCTCTGCTGTGACAGAGGTTATCCCAACAGCGGGCGATGGGGTCGTCACATCCCGACGTCGGTAAAATGTTCACGGATTTAAGCAATAAAGTTTATTTCCATAATTCCTGTCTAAATATTACAAGCTCTGCACGCGGGGTCTTTACCCGCGCGAGTGCCGTGCGTATAATCGTTGTTTAACGCGCTCTCGCATAATGCCGCGATCTGTCCTAGATGCGTGTAGGATGCACTGAAACTGGCGCAGAGAAATGAGGTGAAGTTTTAAACTCCATACTTCTCTTGCTCCTTGTATTATTTCACGTTTACGGAGCTAAAACTCCAGTTAGTGATTTCTTTCAAACAAAATTTTCATTATTTCATCGTTTTTTCTGGAAAACTTGAGTCGTTTTCGTCCTTTTATATATCATAAAACTTCATTAGAAGATTGCAATATTTTTGTGATTTTATATTAAAAAATATATGTATTTTTATTATTTATAAGTGACGATAGCCCTGTTTTCGGCATGAACTCGATCAGAAAAAATTTATCCTAATAATTGTAATATATATAAATGCATTGTTCAATGATAATGGTTACAGCACAGACACGCAGTGTGGGTGTCCGTCTGTCTTCACTGACGTAGGCTAGGTCCCTTGTTTCGAACGTCACGCTACGCTCAAACCATCAGGTGAGTCCACCAATTAGAATGCGCTTAAAGCGTTTACTCCATTCCCGATGACGTTATAGGCCCTGGAAACGCCTTTGAGCCCTCTCGAGAGATATTCGAAGTTTGTGTAGTCGCCTCCTCGCTGCATGACACTGTCAAGGCCAGTAGAGCCAACCAAAAAAAAGGCAGTAAGCGCCTTAGGCCCTAACTCCTACTCCTCTTTCATCGTTTTTTTTATTTTCCCCTACCCTATTTGTTCTTTGTATAGTAAAAAAACTATTTTTATTATATATTAATTTATGAAAATCTGAATAAGTAGAATTTATTGAAAACAAAGATGACGGATTTTCTTAAAGCTTACGACGACTCGGCTTTATATAGTTTATTCAAATATTGTGAAAATGGCGCCTGGCAATGTTTACATTTCGCTGTATTTTTAGTAGAAGAAAGTTAGGAAGAAAGATATTTTTATATTTATCGAAGTCTTGAATAAATTGAATGAATAGGCCTTTTTATTTGAGTTATTACTTTTGTTACAAAATAAATAAATATTTTTACAACACAATGGTAGGAAAAAGCATACTGTATACTATGGACCGACCCTTTCGTACAGACAAAATGACATGCTCGTTGGTGCTCCTTTGTAAATTCAACACCCGCGCAATGGAATGATTTGCAAAACACAGCGGAGTGAAGTTAGCAAGCGTTGCATTATTAGTCACTATTCTTTTTATAGACCAAAATGCTATTTTCTATCCTTCGAAAACACAATTTTTTCCGCATTAAAGGTTTTTTTATCATGGTTGCCAAACAAGCATAAGGTCCGATGGTATGCAGTCACCGCAATTTATGAACGCGTGCGATACTTGAAGTATCACATGTGCGTTGCCGACCCAAGGAGAAAAAGGAACGGAACAAGGGGGTGGGAAACGGAGCAGTACCTACTGATAGTGTTACTTTACGCCGATTTTCTGTGACAGCCGCTGTCCTTCATGAACCGGTTCATTTGTGCTGGGAGAATCATGGCTCTACTACATCATCTTGTAACCCTGACAAGTTTAACAAAACACTAGTCCGGATGACTTCTTCTTCGTCCTAGCATTATTCCCAGTATTTTTTTTACCCAGGGTCTGCTTATTACTCATATCCGGATTTGACAGGTTACTAGTTTTTACACGGAGCGATTGCCATCTGACCTTCGCAACCCTAAGGGCGAATCAGTAACTCATTGGATAAGAGCAATTTACTTATCAAGAGTTAACGATTATTATATGTTATGTGATAACAACCGGGACCGACAGCTTAACGTGCTCTCCGAGGCAAGGCCGGGAGACCAATGGACAAACGACCGAGACAGAAATTTTAACAAACATCTGCCCGAGCGGGAATCGAACCCGCAACCGTGGCGACTAAAGGCAGACTTGCTACCCACAACGCCACAACGGTGTCAATGTTTGGATGCCTATACATATATAAATACCGCCTTATACTTTTAATATTGTATGGCCTTAGGTATCGTACCTAGGTATCTACACCGGGGGTCCGACCCTATGTGTTCTTTGATGTCAATATATGTCAAGAATGAAGTTCTTATCTCGGAAAAGGGAAAGAAACACTTTAAGTGCGCTTTTATTTATAATTCGCAGAGATTTTTCCGTAGAAAAGATTTTTTTCTGAAGTGAATATGTACGCGGAGAATACTCATTTCTTTTGAGGACTTGGGGACTAGAAATGTGTTGGGAAGGGAGTGGCAAAACAAAGCTAAAAGTATTATAATATTTAGTACTGTTTTGTGATAGTAGCTGAATCTAAATATATATAAAAGGCGAAGACCGACGTATCAGCGAAAAGCCTAAGCTCGTGAAAGAGGTGTGAAGGGGCATCTTGCCGGTAGACAGGGTGAAGGTGGCTGGTGCAGTTTGGCTTTTGCAACCATATTAGCCACCTCCGCGTGTGGACCCTCCTTCTACTTACCATCAGGTGTATTAGTCATTTGGCACCCAGGATTGATTAAAACAAAACTAGAAAGCTGATTTTTTTCACAGGTGTTGGTCTTAAAACGTAAATGAGTATGATGATTTTTCACAATTCATCATTTAACGGGGTTAAAAATTTGTATGGGATGTCCGTAACTTTTAAAACTAGAAGCATGAAACGTTGCTTTAATTGCGAATAATTAAAGAAAAAGAAACAAGTGTTTTAACATTTTCTAAAGTTCCACTCCTGAAGTGCTAAAATTGAGGTTCAAAGTTTGTATTACATCGTTATAAACGGCCAAAACCTCTGGCAAAAGCTAGTCGCAAGACATTTGAGTACAATATGCCATATGTAAAATGTAGGAAAAATATAATACTTTTCCTGCTTACAAAAACCTATTGTTATAAAAAAAACCGCGTAAATCACGTGAAAACCACTACATAGTATAAAACAAGGTCGCTTTCTCTGTCCCTATGTATGCTTAAATCTTTAAAACTACGTTTTTTTTAGGAGATAGAGTGATTGAAGAGGAAGGTATATGTATAATAACATCCATAGTGGATAAAAAAAAAATTGAGGTTTCTAATGTGATGTCGTAAATAATTACATTTAACGCGTGCGGGCCACGGGCAGTAATGAATAAATCAAACTACTGGATCGATTTTAATAATTTTTTCAGTGAATGACATAGGCTATATATTTTATACCCGTGCGAAGCCGGAGCGGGCCGCTAGTATAATATATAGATGGCACCTAGGTGAAGGGCATATGCGAACATTTGCCGTGAAAATAAAAACTTGTAGACGGTGAAATCTAGGACGAAAGTTTGAAGAATAATGAATAAGCCTTATTATTAGTAGCAGCAGAACAGAGAATAGTGGCAACAAAAGGTGGGCTCGAACAAAGAAGAACTGTCTTAGAAAATCGCAATACATATTGTTGACTGAGGATGTACTCTTTCACAGGAAATCTCCATAGAACTGTTCGTTTCGTGCGATGAATGACAGCGCTTGAGGCCCAATTTCCCACACCTTCTGTTCCCATCATAGGAGGAGGTCCTATCCCTTGGATTGGCAACGCGCCTGTGATACTTCAAGTATAGCCAGCGTTCATAGGTTCGGGTGGCTACTTACTATCAGGCGGATTGTATTCTTGTTCACCAACCGTCATGAAAAAGCCTTTTTTTGAAAAATTATCATAAAAATAATTTTTTGTCCCAGCAGTCCGTACTAATACCTGTATTTTTCTAATGCATATATGCTATCCTTCTGTATGCGTAGCGTCATCTGGTGACCGGCGTGTTTAGGTAGGTTTTGCGATTTACCTAATACAAGCGCAGACTGTCTAGCCTGGTGTTTACTATAAAAGCCAATTTTTTAAATAAATTTTGATAGAATTTTTCATCTGACAAAATATCACGAAAAAACAATTAAAAATTGTAGAGTGCGTTATTGTTTTGGTTAAAACGAAAGCTGTGTTTATTGAACATATTCTGTTCAATATTTTTAATATTGCTGGATCTCATTCAAGAACCAAATTTTATAATAAAGAATACAATTGTAAAAACATATATTTGAAAAGAGTAACTGTCGAGTTTCTTGTCGGTTCTTCTCGATAGAATCAACCTTCCGAACCGTCGGTAGCGTTTGACTATTCAAAAGTACGTTTTAAAAGTCTACTTAAATAAAAATAATTTTGATTTTGATTTTGATTATGAGGTGGATGTGAGTTTAATTGTAACGCTTATGTGGCTTAACTTCTCATCTTATCATTTTTTTTTATGTTACAAATTGGCAAACAAGCGTACGACCGACCTGATGGTAACTGGTTGTCGCAGCCTATGAGCGCTTGCAGAACCATTATTAGGTGCCACTCACACATTGCCAACCTCGAGATATTGGTTATTAAATCTCTTTTGCCCAGTAATTTCACTAGCCTACAGTGCCCTTAAAAACGGAACACAGTAATGCCTAAACACTACTGTTTGGAGGTAGAATTAAATGAAAATTTTGCATATATTTTGCATTGTAGTGGTATAGAAAATCGATCCAATTCAATTTTGACAGTAAATGGATTCAGATTTTATAAGAGCATGACGTATGGTACGAAATAGTGATGCAGTTTAGTTTATATCGTCAATTGAATCGCAATTAATTCATGGTAGACTCTCTGTTGTGTATAGAAAATAAACTTTTAGACGGCATAATTCAGCCGACTGTCTCTTTGAACATAATTCCAAAGTCCAAGCAGACAAACTGTAGTTTTTACTCGTAGGCCTTTTATTACGCGAGGCAGGCTAGGTAGGTACTACCAAAGTGTCAAATATTCTACCGCAAAACAGTAGTGTGTTTCGGTCTGAAGGACTCAGTACCTTGTGAAATTACTAGGCAAAGGAGATTTAAGAACCAATATCTCTAGGTTGGAAACGCGTGAGTGACACCTACAAATGTTTGTTTGCTTGAGGTACTCAAATTAAAAAAGCAACTGTCACATACTAGTACAGAAATTGATTGATCACAGACAAGTTATATTTGATACAGGTAGATTACATATTTGAAATTCTGATCAACTTTTTGTAAAAAAAAACACTATTTGCCATAGAGAAATAAAACCGGTTTTTTTCTTTTCATCAAATCAAGAGGCGAAGTGAATTAAGAATAAAACAACCTCTTTGAGAAAGACCTACCTCAATGTGGCTGGGACACGCACTCTGCTTATTTTTAGGGTTCCCTTATAAGGTGGTAAAACCTTTTTATTTCATAATACAAGAAAAAAAGTGTACTTCAATCTGGCAATAGATTGTAAGTTTCTCTTTTCCGAATATTTTTTTACGTAGATGATATTTTAGGTTGCTCTATTTAATTGTTTAAGAAATGAACGACAGCCCAATGGATCGAAAACCGAAGGTCGTGTTTTCAAATCCGCATACGCATTTTTTTAGTTTAAAGTGCTTAATTTGTGTATCAAATTTATCTAGTCCTTAACGGTGGGGGAAAACAGAATATATTAGTGAGCATATTGTGGAATGAGGTTTTGGCATGTATATATATAATAGTGGTAAGGCTTAAAAGGCCCACCCAGTTACATACCATATTAAGTATCCTTTGCCCGGTAATTTCACTAGCCTACAGTGCCTTTTAAACCGGAGCACAGTAATGCTATTTTAGCAATGAATTTGCACTGCGCTGGTACTACAAAAAAATAGGAAGGTAACCTTTTTTCTTGGGGAATGTAACTACGCACTCAAACGCAATGGCGCAGGAGGTGCGGGACTCGGATTCTGATCCCCATACCCAATAAAACCACCAAGGTCCCATGTAGCGTCATAGTGAGATGTCACGGGATCGCATCTATCCGCGACGTTCCGACACTTGCCGCTTACGCGGCCCACCGACCAGGACTCTAAGGCCCTGGCAAACAACTTTTTAATGAGGTTGTTGCTTTCTACGACCGATCGTCGTTATTTTTTAAAGAGGCTTTCTTCCTCTGACCATCTGACACCGGTGTTGCAGGAGCCGCTCGCAGTCCATTCTGATAAATAGAAAAGTACCGAAGCGACCTATACGACACCACCCTACTGGGCGCGGTCTGACGTCAAAAAAATTTACAATATTTTTATTTGAGATACAGAACCAAATGTAAATAAGTATCGTGGTTGTTAAGTTTTTTACTCACTATTCTCTCTGCGGCGTACGAAGGGTTGGTGGGGCGTGGCCTGAGCAAGTAGGGACAGTTGTAAGGCTACGAATAACCATCATAGGTAAAATCAATATTTTTGCCTTTAAAGTATTTTTACCGACTGTGTTTTATTTTAATATGTAGCGAATTTTGTTTGTTTATATGTTACCGATTATCTCAATAACTCGTGATGATATAATGAGACGCTCATAGCTGAGTGCACACGTTGATCAGTACCCGATCGGTGAGTTAAGCAACTTTAGGCGCGATCAGACATTAGATGGGTGATGGCATAGAAGTATTTCCACTGAGCGTCTCCGTGCTTCGGAGGGTACGTGGTAAAAAGTCGGTCCCGGCTGTTGACAATTTGACAACAGTCGATAAGTCAAGTCAGAGGCCTATACGGGCGACCTGAACAACTCTGACACTAGGTTGGCCACTAGCTCGATAAGAAGAAGAATCTCAGTAACTATAGAATGGATTTCGATTCATTAAAAGTTCATAACGATCAATGACTTTTTGACTTGATCAAAGACTTTTTGACACTGATGGTAAGCGTTTGTCGTAGCCTAAGAGCACTTGCAACATGATTACCTATCGCTCATACGTATTTTTGAGAATCAACAAAATAAGTTTTAAAATATTGACACCTGCAAAATATTTCGTATATTATATATTTTTTGGTTATTTACGTCAGTTTACGCTGCAATTTGGCTATGTTTGGACTATTGTTACATTGAGAGTTCCGTTTAAAGTCATTTAACACTGACTAAATTTTCAATTATTTATAATTGTGGCGTTTTCGTTTCAAAGGTGCGATATTTTGGTTACAGTGGTGTTGTATTTACGATGGAGCACCAACGAGTCTGTGACATTTTGCCTGTACGAAAGAGTCTGTCCATAATGTATAATA
Source organism: Hestina assimilis (assembly GCA_023373885.1). Taxonomy (NCBI): domain Eukaryota; kingdom Metazoa; phylum Arthropoda; class Insecta; order Lepidoptera; family Nymphalidae; genus Hestina; species Hestina assimilis. Next base: position 4,371,225 of record CM041767.1, on the reverse strand, counting down.
AGTCTAAACCTAGTATTGCTAATGCATTTAATAAAATTTTGAAATAAATATAAACAAACTCTAAACAATCAACGGTCTTCATTAGGATAATTATACCCCGTGTCGGGGGGTCCGGAGACATAGCGACCAGGATAAACACACCCAGACAACCGCTCTGAGCGGGAACCGAACCCGTGACCTGTGGCGCTTAAGACAGTGTTGTTCGTTGGATTTAACAAATATAAATTATTTGTTGAAAAGTGTAACTGTGGAGTTTCTTATCAGCTTTTTTCTACGGAACACTTTCAGAACCGGTGGAATTTCACTTAGGAGGATTAATAATGAAAATGCGTATTATAGTTTCACGGTTATTAAATACTAGCTTCTGCCAACGGCTTCGCCCGCGAGTAAAACATTTAAATAAACCTTCATCCCCTATTCCCTATTGTTATTTTACACCCTTGGGGGGTGAAAATTTTACAACCTTTCAATGTCATATATATCGAATCAACAGCCTAAAAAATAAGTTTCAAGTTTCTATCTCTAAAAATGACGGTACTTCCATACAACATCTCATCCCCCTTTTCAACCCCTCACAACACTTTTTTCTAATTTAAAAGTAGGTGATGTCCTTTATCAGACTCTAGACTATCTGTGTACAAAATTTCATTGCAATCGGTTCAGTAGTTTTCGTGTTAAAGTACGACAGACAGGGTTACTTTCGCATTTATAATATTGGGATAAGGATAATGCGTCATGATCCTGCATCGCGCTATTGAAGTTTTTTCTAAAGATACGCTTATTATATACAACTGTAACACATAAATCGTCAGCAAAGACCCGTTAGGTGACATCGGATTATTTTATCTAATGGGCACTTCTATCGGTGCGTCCTTCCTTTATATTGGAAGGGATAGCACACTTTTATACTTCACAGTCTTTCGCACTCAATAATATAAAAAGCAGTGACACTTGTTATGTAGGAGATAACCGCTCTAAATATTGATCTGTATTTAATAACTCTTTTAATAAAAATACTGACTGACGTGATCGTAAATACCAAAGCAAAATACGCAATAAATAACGGAAACCTTGATGGAAAATTTCGATTCAATCAATAATTACATTTCATATCTTTTCACCCCCATTTTTTTTTTGTAAAAATACTAATGGTGAAAAATAGGGAATGTCATTTTTAAAACAGGCAATGTTAAAAAATCTAAATCGGTTGATAAATGTCGGCGTACTGATGTAACGAACATAAAAAAATTAAGAATCTTCTCCTTTTCTGAAGTCTGTTGAAAAAATAAATCTGCAATATTCCCTAGGCTGTGCATATTTCACATATATGCGGGTGACGCAGGGGGAGTGATATAGTATGTATTAATACAATGATATACGTCACAAATAGATTTTAGAAAGACAATTAAAAACTCCTCAGATATCCAATCTTCTAACACGAGAGCACATCACATTCAAGATTTTATTCCACCCCAGTCCTTGAAACAATAAGAGGCTCTCAGCAACATAACAACTATAATAATAATATTCCCCACAGTAAATTATAGAAAAAAATTCTTAACCAGATACCGACGAACCGTTCCCCCTCGAAAAAACGCGCCAACTCGATGACAGCGTTGAGCGCGAAATGGCGGATCGGAGCTCTAACAAGATGGCCGCGCGAGAAAGTACGTGTTAAAATTCTACAATGCCTATTATATCGGGACAAAGACAGACGGAACCCTCTTTAACACCTCTACGCTTTTGATTCTTACTCCGATACCAGGGATTATAAATTTATTAGAAAAGTTGTGTAAATATTATACTTCACTTCTGTTAAACAAAAATTGTTTTAAACTTTTAATTATTTTAATAAGGAGGAAGGGAAAAAATATAATGAACTTGTATTTAAAAAAATCTCGATTTTTTCTTTACTAGCTATCCTCACATTCAACTTAATAAAAAAGTGATATTTAAAAGAAAAAAAAATCAAAAAATATATTAGGCTGTACAAATAATTACAATTGATTTAAAAAAGAGACTATGGTAGTTAAAAAAAAATTTTTTATGCTAAAAAACAATGTACTAAGTACAATAAACAAAATAAAATATAAAAGAAAAACTTGAAGAGCATTTCAAGTACCTTATCGATACAATATACAATTATACAATATACATATATCAATATTTCACTTTAAATTTTTCATAAAATTCAAATTTATCATTATTTTATTTATATTCCAGATAATAATGAGCATTTATTACAAAGTCTTATAGTTATTACAATGCTTTATTAAACCATTTCCACTTTAATTAAAAAAAACTTTGTTAAATTAAATAAAAAAAAAAAAACAATTATATATTAAAAAAATATATTGAACGTTGTTCTCTGTTCACACCTATCTCTGTATTTCTGTATTGTCGGATGCTTTCACAATTAATTTGTAAAATGAACCTGTTCAATTGAGGTAAGGAATACCTTTTGAAAGGATTTTTTTAAAGCTCGGCATAATTATGAATTAGGGCAATGGTTCCAATGATTTGAAGGTGTAAAAGGAATTTAAAAAAGGTTTTAGTATTGAGTTTTATGCTTGAATAAAATTATGTTCTAAAAGGGCTTATATATTTTTGTCACTAGTTTTTAATACTGACGACCGTTTCGGCGTTGATAGCATGGCATTTAGACTAAACGGTCTAGATTTTTTTTTTTAATGTGTATTGCTGTTGGCTGGTCTTGACAATGGGGAAGCCGAGTGCTGAGACCTAGCCGTGAAAAGAGGAAGCCTTCACGGGGCTCAAATTTGAGTCTTTAGGGTGCCTCCTGCGAGGCCGAACTACGGCTAAAGACGTCATCAGGAATTGAGAAAACGCTCCGAGTGCTTTATAGTCGATGGACTCACATGACGGTTTTTTTTTCGGAATGTGTATTGCTGTTGGCCCTACAAGCCTTGACAGCGTCACCGAGCGTGGGGGCCGAGTGCTCAATCCTAGCCGTGAAAAAGAGAAAGCCTTAGTGGGGCTCAAATTCGATTCCGTACTTACAGTGCCTTCTGCGAGGCCGAACCACGGCTAAGGCCGTCATCGAGAATGGAGGAAACGCTCCGAGCGCATTCATGTCGATGGACTCACCCGACGGTGTGAGCGCGTCGTGACGTGTGAAACAAGGGACCTCTTCGCTGGCGAGGACGGTGTTGTTTGCGTGTTTGAGTAGTGTATGGAGCATTGTTTAATGTGATCTTATCAGGGTCTTGTAGGACATGCTTAGGACGCTTTACTTTAGTCGGCTTGTCACTAGCCTGTCTAATCAGGAGATTAAACAGGACGATAGATTGATCGAAATAGTTTTGCAATAAGCGCTTCAAATGTTTAGGGACCGAATCGATTTCAAAGTGTCTATGAAGATCTACGTTGCGTATATAGACAGCCCGGAGCCATGCGTAAGAAACGGTTTTGAAATATTTGCAACTGATTTATTTTTCTGGCATGTCTAGACGCTTGTATTCAGTTTACTGTGAGCTTGCACTAAGAAACATCAAACATTGCTTCTTCTTACCGAGTGGTTAGTGGCCTGGTGTCAGAGTTGTTCAGGTCACCCGTATAGGATCTGACTTGACTTTTCGACTATTATTAAATGGATAACAGTCAGGACTGACTTTTTACGTGCTCTCCGAAGCACGGAGACGCTCAGTGGAAATACCACTACGCGGTCACCCATTAAACAATTAAAAAAAATTAAAAACAATAAACGCTACACACTCAACGGCCCCCATTAGGATACTAATATCCTGTGTCCGGGGTCCGGAAACATTCACAATGACAAGGACAAATACACCCAGACCGGAAAATATGCTTGCATACATATTATGCTCCGAGCGGGAATTGAACCCGCGACCTTTGGCGTTTAAGGCAGGTTCGCTACCGCTGCGCCACAACGTCGTCAATTAATGTATCGTAGGAAACAAATCGCATATCTTGTTTTGTTGTTTGTTTATTACGTCATAATGGTTGGCAAACAAGCATACGGTCTGCCTCTTAAGCAGCCATCGCAACCTGTGAACGCTTGAGATACTTGAAGTATCACATGCGCGATGCCAACCCATGGAACAGGCGATGGGAAGGGAAAAAAGGAAGGGAACAGAAGGAGTGGGAGATTGGGCCTCCGGTTCCATAGTTCAAAAGTTAGACAGAGGGGGGTTTATATCTCAACATGCTGTCTTTATGAAAAAGTGCAAATCCAACCTCTTTATAATTTTGTAAGACATATCCAATAATCACACGTTTTCATAGGTTGAAATTTTTGTCAACTCTCAGTTACATGTATGGATTTTTACCCTTAATTTCACTACGAAATTGTGTAGTGGCTTACGGAATACGCATTACTAAAGTTCGTATAGGTAGAATCTAAAGTTTCAAGGTAAAATGACTGTGACATACGGACGGACGGATATCACAAGGGTTCCGTTTTAGCCATTAGCCATTAGCCACCCTAAAAAATAAGTATCTACAACATATTTTAATGTATATGTTTTGTCAATACGATCTTACTTCTTCATCCTAGCATTATTCCCGGTATTTTTATGTACCCAGGGTCTGCTTATTACTCTTATCCGGATTTGACGGGTTACTAGTTTTTACACAGAGCGATTGCCATTTGACCGTCGTCGTCGAAAGGCGTCGGGATGTGACGACCCCATCGCCCGCTGTTGGGATAACCTCTGTCACAACAGAGATTATTCCACCAGTGCAATCAGTCACACTGGTGGTAGGTCTTTTGTTGCAAGAGGCCGGCTAGGTAGGTACCACCGCAGTGTCCAATATTCTGCCGCCAAATAGTAGTGCTTAGGCACTACTGTGTTCCGGTTTGAAGGGCATTGTACGCTAGTGAAATTACTGGGCGAACGAGATTTAAGAACTAATATCTCGAGGTTGGCAACGCGTGAGTGGCACCTACTAGTGGTGCTGCAATCGCTCATAGGCTACGGCAACCACTTACCATCAGGTGGGCCGTATGCTTGTTTGCCAACTTCTAACATAAAAAAAAAAATACCTCCACAACCCTAAGGGCGAACCAGTAACTCATTGGATAAGAGCAATTTATTTATCAAGAGTTAACGATTATTATCAGATGTTATGTGATAACAACCGGGACCGACAGCTTAACGTGCTCTCACGGCTCAGGCACGGTGGGGAGACCCACACGGACAAACGCCCAGACCGAGACAGAAATTTAACAAACATCTGCCCGAGCGGGAATCGAACCCGCAACCGCCGAGACTAAAGGCAGACTCGCTACCCACAACGCCACAACGGTGTCTGTCAATACGATCTTACAGTTACCAATAATACATAATAATAAAATTACAGTATTTGTGTAGGTCTGGGCGTTGTCCTTTTGAGTCTCCTCACAGTGCCTCGTAAAGCACTTTAAGTTTGGATCTTGATTATTGTCACATAACATCTGATAGTAATCGCTAATTATTGATAAGTTATTTGCTCTTATCCAATGAGTTACTGTTTTGCCCATAGTGTTATAGAGGTCAGGTGGCAATCGATAAAAATCGCAGCAGAAACATATTTTTATTATTATTGATTGATTTAATGGCTTTTAGTTATGCCAGACGGCACAGATTATTCCGCCAATGTCACGTGGGGTGGACACAGGATGGAGATTTATTTATTTATTTATTTATTTAACAAGCACACTAACAATATACATATATAACAATTTGATATAACACTTAAAACATGTCACATTCACTGATATGTACATCAATAACAAGTGTACCTAACATTGACCAATTAACATGCAAATTGCCCAAAATGGACTAAAAACTATAAATATAAATTAAACCTACGTAACTATTATTAATTATTAGAATAATTTCTCACTGAGAGATAGTCAGTGAGCTTCTTTTTAAAATTTGATCAGTGCGGTCGAGATTAGGCCGTCAAAATAAATTTTGAAAACATTCGTAATAGTGGGAATATCATTGTTAGTCCTCAACCTAAAACAATACAATCAGATACAATTTGATTATTTAAAGCTTCATTCTATTAGACTTGATAAATTTACACAGTGAAAAATTAAACATAATAAATAACATTTATAAATTAAACATCTAATATATAAAATTCTCGTGTCACAATGTTCGTTCCCATACTCCTCCGAAACGGCTTGACCGATTCTTATGAATTTTTATGCATATTCAGTAAGTCTGAGAATCGGCTACTATCTATTTTTCAAACCCCTCAGTGGTAAGGGGTGTTCACCCCAATTTTTATTTTTATTTATTGGATAAAATTTTTATTTTTATTTTTTTATTATGTGGCATTGAAAAATACATACGACCTTAAATTTTCACTTTTTTATCACCAACCCCTGCTTTTTAATAGCCTTATTAGTCAATCAAAAACTTTCACCGGGTAGAGGGCGCTGCTATCGGGTCCCAGATTTTTTCGGGGCAGGACAACGTCTGCCGGGCCAGCTACTATTTTTATATAATTAAATGTTTTCCAAGAAGGATACATGTCAAAATGAAATACTGTCAGCAAATAATCTTTATAAATATTCTGTCAAGAATATTCTGTTAAAACAAAATTTCCGCCGAACAATGAAGACGTAACATTTTTTTTTCAATAAAATATTTAAACCCAAAATAAACCATACAATATGTCCAATAATTACCTATTCCGTTAACAAAATTAAACCAAACAACCCAAATTCCACGTAATAGTTAAAATAGTACTAGTTTTTAACCGACAATGAAGGATGATGATGGTATGTAACCAAATTAGATTTATTATTTTTATTATTGGTGTTGGGACCTGTTGATCCCATCGCCGGCTCCCGCCGCCGGCCGGTCAAATACCTGGCGTCGAGATGTGACGACCCCATCGCCCGCTGTTGGGATAACCTCTGTCACAGCAGAGATTATTCCACCAGTGCAATCAGTCACACTGGTGGTAGGTCTTTTGTTACAAGAGGCCGGCTAGGTAGGTACTACCTTAGTGTCAAACATTCTACCGCAAAGCTGTAGTGGCTTTGGCATTACTGTGTTTCCGTTTGAAGCGCTGTAGGCTAGTGAAATTACTGGGCAAAGGAGATTTAAGAACCAATATCTCTAAGTTGGTAGCGCGTGAGTGGCTCCTACCAATGGTGCGGCAAGCGCTCATAGGTTAAGCCGATCGCTTAACATTAGACGAGCCGTATGCTTGCTTGCCAACTTAGAAGCATAAAAACTTCTCATTTACAAAGACTTATATATCGTCTACTTTTAGCATTATTCCCGGTAGTACCCTGGGTCTGGTTATTACTCTTATCCGGATTTGACAGATTACTAGTTTTTACACAGAACGTTTGCCATCTGAACTCCATAACCGTAAAAAACCTAGGTTTTATCGTTTGTACCTTTTAGTACTTGGTTCGTAGCGTTTGAAGCCCTAGATCTCTCGTTTGTACCTCAATAAAATTAAAAGAATAAGATTTGAGCTTTTACTTCAATTAATTACAATTTTTCAAATTAGCCGTCAATGTTCTAGACACCAAAACCTAGGTTTTATCTTTTGCATTTCATAGGACTTGATTCGTCTCGTTTGTACCCCGAGATCTTTTGTTTGTACTTTAATGATAATTATAAAACGAAACACCATTCTTTAATTTTTTATTCGAAATTTCTAAGTTATGAATATAAGTGACAAGTGAACGTGTTCTTTAATTTTTTTATTTCTGGTTGTGGTATAATCCGGTACAAATAATATCTTTAAGATGCCATCGTCAAAAATCAATTTCGGACCCATACATCTTTTACACTTTTGAGGTAAAAACGATTTTAAAAGTGGTACAATCCGGTACAAAAGTGGTACAATGAATGGTAGACATAAAAACGCACGCAAATCGAAAATGGTCAGGAATAAAATAATCATTCTTTTATTTTATTGCAGAGGAAGAAGAGAATACCTTTGGCGTTGTCAGGTATCCCTGCATGCCTTCCCTGGTTGCGCTGCAGCAGATGAGGAACAGGTTGCATTTGGCATTCCTGGGTCGCAAGCTGATGAAATGGACGGCCCTCGCGACTGGACGAGAAATGCGAAGGATGGCCACAGAGTTGTATGAGTAAGTGGTAAAGTAAAAGTAATTTACTGGTGGTATTTTATGTGGTGGTAGTGGTGGTGGCAAGCTGGCTGGGTTCCTCTTCTTCTTATCGAGTGGTTAGTGTCCAACCTAGTGTCAGAGTTTTTCATGTCGCCCGTGTAGGCCTCTGACTTGACTTATCTCTGACTGGACTTGTTGTGTGGGGCAACTCTGTACATATTAAGCGACTGTTTATTGGTCAGCAAAAATGTATCAGGACTGTATGTGGATGTCCAAGGGTCCTTTGGACTCCTGTAAGCCTCTTTTCACTAAATTGAAGATACTTACACTACCAAGTCTATATATCCTTGAGATTAGTTTATTTGTCAGAAAACATATGTCTGATTTATTTATAAAAAAAGGTAATGCGTTAAATTTGAACACAAGACAGATCGGCTTCTAATGCCTTCGTCAAGAACAGCCCTTTTAAGTAGAAACTGTTATAGTATGTCTGTTCAAATATATAATAGGTTGCCAGAAAAATTAAAAAAATTGACATTAAAAGAATTTAAAAGAGAATTACATGAATGGCTCGTAGAAAAGTGTTTCTACTCATTGAATGAATTTAGAGGGCTTTGAAACTAATTTTATTATTATTGTGACATTTATTTGATTGTAATTTCTCTATTTTGTATTATATAATTTATATAATTATTTAATGTTTTAATTGATAAATTAAGTTTTAAAATATATGTATGTGGATCAATGAATTTTAATAAATTTGTACATTAATTTTATCATTAATTATAATTATTTTTATATTTGCACGTCAGATATAGACGAAACATGCTTGGTCACTATAACTTATTGCCAACAAATTGTACCATGTTTTAAGCAAATAAACGATTATTATTATTATTATTATCGGCTATCGTCGAATTGTTAACAGCCGGGAGCTATTTTTTCATGCCCGCCGAAGAATGAAGACGCTCAGTTGAAATACCACTATTAGCCATCTAGTGACTGACCGTGCCTAAAGTTGCTTAACCCATCCCGATCCCAGAAAGTGTTCAGAAACTTTTTATTAATAAATTAAAAAAGAGACGGTCTCTCCAGGTTTTTCAGGGTTCAGTATAGATGTATGTAACAAATTTGACAATTGAAAAAATATGTATTGAAAATAAAACACCGCTGTGTTTGTTTCGCTGGTTTTTCTCGGGTAGATGTGTCATTTTGGAGCCGGTGGTAGAATCTGACGTCCAACGTATTAGTGTATTATATACTTCCCCCGTCGATTCGGTCAATTTGTGTTGTGAGAAGCATGGTTCTACTACTAAAATCTTTACCAATAAAATGCTCTTGTTTCAGTGTGTACCAAGGTTTTGGGGAAGACATGCGGAACGCGTTTATCCTGCTCGCCAGGAGTCGCTACTTCTGTCCCGATCTTAACAGCATAGTAACCGAGAACATTGGGAAAAGAGTAATTAATATTTTTTTAATTTTTTTTTAAATTTTTAATTTTTTTAAATTTTGGGAAACATACAGTACAGTGTTACATAAAAAATATCTAAAACACAAACTAACAAAATTTCCACGTTCAATATATGTATGATAAAGTGTATAGTCGGTACTTAATTTAATTTTAATTTTAATTTTAAATTCTTTATTGCACACACATAAAAATATTTTAATAACAAAATGCTACAATATACATAAATGTACAAGGGCGGCCTTATCACTAAAAGTGATCTCTTACAGGCAACCTCATACAAGTAAGAGAATCTTCAGTCTGAAGGGCTGAGAATAGTGCAATTAATGTATATATGTTATATTACTACACATATAATCATACCTACAATAGACATACATACTAGAAAATACTTATTAAAATACACAAATACATAAATACATACATATAATGTATACTTAGTAATTAGTACAAAAAAATTATAAATTGCCAAAAAAAATGTTTAATGTACCTTATCAGATAGCATTATAAAAATATTAGTAAAAGCCCTCCAAAGCATCCATTTATTGACCGCATGTAAAGCTACTTAACCGAGTCAACAATTATAGATCTGTGTATTTCCTTTTTTGTTAATAAATTGATTAATATTTATATGTAAAAAAAAAACATTTTAATTTACTGGTAGGCCTTTTATTGCAAGAGATAGGGTAGGTAGGTACGGTAGTGTCAGATATTCTACCGCAAAGAAGTAGTGTGTTTCGGTTTATAAGGTCACTATTTGGACGCAAATAAGCAATACCATGTCAACCCACAAAATTGAAAAAACTGAGTTATATATGCAGAAGTTTTTGTAAATGGCTGAAGAACATTTTTCTTTAATATTTGTAGGGTTTTAACCTTTAAAACTTAAATTTTGGGTTATATTATATACGAAATATGTAGTTTGTATGCTTATTTTTTGTGAAAATAAATAAAATGACTTACATAAATCTGAAATTGCCAAAAACTTGACCAATACATAAAAAAATTCATATAAAACAAGTTGTTCAAAATTTTCAAACGCGTTTTTGTCGAAATGACATTCGTGTGGGTTGACATGGTATTGCTTATTTGCGTCCATTTAACACCTAGAAATAGTGTTGCAAGCGCTCTTATGCTACGACAACCACTTACCATCAGGTGAGTCGCATGCTTGCTTGCCAACTTAGTTACAAAAAATATATATTGAGAGGAATTGAGAACATGTTTCTTTTTCGAAGACGGTTAAAAATGTAAATGAATGAGAATTGAAGAATAATAATTTAAAAATATATCGCCCCCGGGTGGGCTCGAACCACCAACCTTTCGGTTAACAGCCGAACGCGCTAGCCAATTGCGCCACGGAGGCGTTGTGATCACTTACGAAATATTGTAACACATTTTAAAGATGATGGAGATGCCACTTTATTGATTTTTTAATATTGATTTATTACTGTTTACGATTATTTTGATAAGATTTTATAATTGTTAAATTAAATTTTATATACAATTTTCCAGTTAAAATTTTTCCGTTTTGATCATATTATATGAAAGTATAAAGTACCTACTAGGGCTGTCAGAATTCTTGTATTTAACCGACTTTAAAAAGAATGACGGTTCATCCATCATGACATTGTCTTCAAGTTGTGCTTGTCATAACCGAATATTGAAGTTTTCGTGTGGCTAACTTTGTTCCAATGCGTTGGTGTTAAATCTAGAAAGACGCACCAAAAAGTCTGTGACATTTTGTCTGTATGAAAAGGCCGGTCCAAAGTATATCTTTATACATATAATTCTACTCTACGTGTGTATATCACTGAACTCTTAAATGGCTGGACCGATTTTGATGATTTTTTTGCATTCCGTTTTTTTGTATTCCGGTAGATACCAGAATGGTTTAGATTAAAAATTTGACCCAGTAGAGAGCGCTGCTATCGGGTCTCACTTTTTTTTTATTTTCGTGGCAGGATAACGTCTGCCGGGCCCGCTAGTAGTGGGTTATGTGGACGCAAATAAGCAATATCATGTCAACCCACACGAATGTCATTTCGAGAATTTTTTTTAATGTATTGGTCAAGTTTTTGGCAATTTCAGATTGATGTAAGTCATTTTACTTATTTTCATAAAAAATAAGTATACAAACTGCATATTTCGTATATAATAAAACCCAAAACGTTTAATATAATATATATTGCATGATTAAGAAATGGCTTTTTAGAAGTTTTAAAGCTTGAAACCCTACAAATATTAAAGAAAAATGTTCTTCAGCCATTTACCAACACTTCTGCATATATAACTCAGTTTTTTCAATTTTGTGGGTTGACATGGTATTGCTTATTTGCGTCCATGTATAAAATATATATTGTTATATGTGATGATCGCTTTCAGGCCGGTGTAATAGTCCAACAGTCGATGAAGGCAGTATCCGGTGTCAAGATCGTCCAGTTTGAAATATTTGAGGTTATTATTATATTTTTTGCGTTATAATCAGTTAAAGGTCACGTTACATAAGACGATCGAGAAGTTTGTTAGTTTAGAAGTTGTGTCGGTCAAGAGGAACATACATAAGTACCGGTCAAACATACAGCCTTTTTTCGTAGTCGGGTAAAAATATACTAGTTTTTACTAATATGTTACAACGATCGTCAAATTGTTATAATCTCTTTGCCTATCAGTTAAGTTTATACTTTCCTCAACCACTGGATACATTTTTGCGGAAGTCCGATGCGATGATTTGATGACATTTTTTTAAGAATACTAGCAATCCTTTTTAAGACATTACTAATATTCCTATTGCCCCTTCTAATAAGCTCGAAGCTTGCGCGAAGTGGGTACGACAATAGCCCAAGGGGATTACGATTGAACCCACGACTCTCTCATTAACGAAGCGAAGTCGGTCCTACTACCGTTGAGCTATTGAGTCTTTATTTTTATTTGATTTCCGCTAAATGAAATTTGAGGAAATCTGACGTGAAAATTTCGATTTCTAGACCGAAGAGCCCCCCTACCAGCATCTAGGGATAGGAAAGGGTGGTCAAACGATAATGGAGGCGAAGAAGGCCTGGTTGGAACTGCTGAAGCGTCTGATCGTGATGATGCAGTTGAGGGCTAGCTTCTTGATGGTGGAAATAGCTAATAAAAACGCCACGAAGTAAGTCTGAATATCTTCTTTTTTCGATGGGAATTTTGATGGAATTATTTTGGAAAGTATACCGAAATTGACGTATTGTAATATTGATGACTTAAGACTGTCTTTCACAATAGTGTGTCTATGGCAATGATGAGACTATAAAAATAATATTTACAGTGTAAAATTCCCTACAGCATCTGTCGTATATTCGCGTTAAACTTAAAAACTACTGAATGGATTTTCATGTGGTCTTTACTAATTGCTCGAGTGACGATTGAGGAAGTTTTAAGTTTATAATTTGTTTGGGCTTTGTCTAAATTGGTTAAAATATCACGATAATTGTTGAAAATATCGGAAAAAGCCAACTTGAATTCTTGGTAGCCATAGCTCGTGACCGGGTCTGTTAGTTGTTTGATATTTTCAAATTTCCTATCTTCAAAATTGGGTAAATCTGTTTTTATTTTTCAATTGTTTTATTAAAATCTTTGATGGGAAGAAAACCATTGTAAAAGCTTTTATATTTTGTAAGAAATTCTACGAACTAAAAACCGCCAGTTCCCAATGTAACAGAGTTCTGCTTTTTTTTTTAATTTGAATTAAATTTGATGTAAATCATGACGTCTTAATTTTTTAATGAGTCAATTTCCTTTCTAAAAGTAACTTTGGAGTCTTAAGTGCTAGCTTTTACCTCCCAAAAATAGATAGATCGACAAAAATCAAAAACAATAATTAATGATACATTGATAAGAAATAAATATTTATGCTAAAATTGAATTATTATTCAATTTCTATACATTACATTGTCACAGTTTTTGTACAAATAATTCCATCAATTTTCACATATTTTTTAGAATTTTAGTCGTTTTAAAAGTAGATTAATTTAAATCTGATAATTTCTCAGAATAAATTTTCTCATAAATAATATAGTAACTTATTGTATAGATTTAATAAAGTAACAACAAGTTGTATTGACCATACAAATATCTGTTTCGATTTAGGATGTTGTGTTGTTGATATTAAATGGTTACCTGGTTGGCTCTGGTTTCAAGTCACCCTGTAAAATCAAAAAGTATCAACCCTGGGAAATGCTATGTATTAGAAAATGATGAATTGGTTCTAATTGGTTACTGGTTTTTATGTAAAACTATTGTTATCTTATCTCAAATTTTTAATGTAGCGATAATTAATTGGATTATAATTATTAATAATTAATTAGAGCTAACCATTATTATTGTTTGTGATAACAAATGGGGTCTTGATAATGTCTAAAGATTATTATTAAAAGTAATACAAAATTTATAATACAATTAGTAAATTTTATTTAGATTTTTTAAAAATAAAAATATTTTATAAAAAGCTCGCTTTTAGTCTCTGCTATGAGGGACAAAAGTGCCCGAATCTCTCCCGACGAGACGACAATAATGAACTCACTTTAAATCCCGGTAACTTAGCAACCGTGTTTGTCCCTCATACCAGAGACTAAAAGTGAACTTTTATCGAACACACAGAAGAAAAGTATAACATTGTCACCCGCGATTGGCAAAAAATGCGCGGGTGAGAATGTCTTACTTTTCAACCTGGGTGCGTATTGAATTATCTAGCTTTTTAGTTAGTTGTAGTTAGTTAGTTAGTTACTTAGTTAGTTTCTAAAGCCCTTAAGGGCCAAGCTGCCGATGAACCCTTTCGTCTCTTAAGGACTGGACGGAATATGTTTAGATGATTGTTTATAGTTTTGTCTTTGACAATGTTTTTATAAACATATAAAATTATTATCAATATTTTTTTTAAGTTCGCAAGTTTTTGACATATTTTTATGTTCTTTATAATTTTCACGAACAAGATTCGAATCTAATAATATTATAATATTTAATTTGTGTCCAATGTATTGACGCTTTTGTAAAAAAAAGTAAATTAAAAATAATCATAATCTATGCTAGTTATAACGAAATTATTTACCGAAACAAAAGAATCGTGATTTTAACCAAAGAATCCTCCAAAATCATAGCAACCAAAAACTCTTAACAAATATACTTGTAATACATCTGTCAAGATGTGACTTCGGAGTCATAACTCATATATAATTATCAAATTATTTAGTATTATATAATATATAATATATAAAAACAGTAACTGAGGATCCTTTGTATTGAAATTGGTTTAAATTGAAAAATAAACTAGCGCCAAATATGTAGTAGCTAGAAATAAAAAAGTTTCCATCGTACGTTGGTGAAAAACTCTACAAATTGTATCTAAGTGAATGCTCTACAGTCGCGTTTCGAGGTCAGCCAGACTATAAGCAGTGTTTTAAAATGGCAACAACGCACCTTCATGGACCCGTTTGAGATCTCTGTCATAAACTCTGTCACACTGGTGGTAGGTCTTTTGTTGCAAGAGGCCGGCTAGTTAGGTACCACCGCAGTGTCCAATATTCTGCCGCCAAATAGTAGTGCTTAGGCACTACTGTGTTCCAGTTTGAAGGGCATTGTACGCTAGTGAAATTACTGGGCGAACGAGATTTAAGAACTAATATCTCGAGGTTGGCAACGCGCGAGTGGCACCTACTAATGGTGTTGCAAGCGCTCATAGGCTGCGGCAGCCACTTACCATCAGGTGGGTCGTATGCTTGTTTGCCAACTTCTAACATAAAAAAAAAAAAATTGTATGGTCGGGGACCCCGTTAGTAAAGAAGATGCTTACGTCTTTTTTAAAACTCCAATTGTAAATCTATATATTTAGTTATAATAGGTTATATGATAAAAAGAGACAGAAGGAGAGAGAGTGGTGCACCCGACTATGCACTCACTCGCTCGTGCGCTCATTTGCTCCTAGTAGGCTCGAAACACATGCACACACACAGCATACGGCATCTCGTTACGTGAGGATTTTATTAAATTTCACTACGGGTAAGCTCCGTTCAGGAACTTCGTTCCAGTTAAAGCAGTGCATGTGTACGAGTGAGATAGAGGATAAGAAATTGATTGATTGTCAGCTGTTTGGCGAATCTTTAAAACTAAAAATTTTCTTTTAAAACTAATCATTTTACGTCACATAAACCAGTACTCCATAATATAAAGTTCAGTTGTACATAATAAATAATGATATAGATAAAAAAAATTGATCTGATTTTTTCATATTTAACTTAAATTATATTGATATTAATTAAATTAATTGATATTCGTATTTTAGTAAACCGATTTTGAAGACTCTTTTTTATAGTTCGATATAGATATCTTATTCATTTGAAGCCTTAATAGCTTGACTGTTAAAGGGTCGACTTCATTTCGTTAACGGGATAGTTGCGGTTTCGATTCTGACCCCCTTGGGCTTTTTTCGTACCCATTCCTAGCTACAAGCTTTTTTTTTAAAATCTTTATTTGAGAAAAAGAAGGAGTTTGTTCAATTTGAACATGCCACCCCCGTAATATAACAATACTTACTATTAATACAGTCCTGGAATTTATGCCAAAATTAACTATTTTATATAATTGCCTAGCCTCTGCCGAGGAAGGAACGGGCTAGGATACTATTACACCAGCCTATATTAAAGGGAACTATACTATATTGGGTCAATATATGCGATCTTAGGGACTTATTTCGTTTACATTCCACAATTATATAATAATATATATAATAATAATAATAAACGCTACACACTCAACGGTCCCCATTAGGATAATTATATCCTGTGTCGGGGGTCCGGAAACATTCACAATGACAAGGACAAACACAACCAGACCGGAAAACATGCCTGTACGATTAATACAAACATCTGCTCCGAGCGGGAATCGAACCCGCAACCGTCGAGGCTTAAGGCAGACTTGCTACCCACAACGCCACAACGGTGCCAATTATATGCTGTACGTCCTCAACAATGTTACACTCTTGGCAGTAGCTACAAGCTTATTAGGAGTATTAGTAATGACTTAAAAAAAGCATTATCAATATTCTTTAAGAAAAAAAGTATTGATCAATTATTTCCGATGACGTCGTAAGCCGTAGTCTGGCCAAACCAGAAGTGGCGGCGTCGGGATGTGACGACCCCATCGCCCACTGTTGCAATTAAGCACGATAATCTCTGTCTGTAACTGGTAGGTCTTTCGTTGCAAGAGGCCGGCTAGGTAGGTACCACGGGAGTGTCAAACATTCTACCGCAAAGCAGCAGTGTCTTTGGCATTACTGTGTTCCGATTTGAAGGGCACTGTAGACTAGCGAAATGACTGGGCAAAAGAGATTTAACAACCAATATCTCTTGGATTTCTTAAGATCTTCAATTTGTTCTAGTAATAAATTTAGTTTATATTACTCAGTGATAATGTAGATTTCTAACGGCAAAAGAATTGTTGAAATTTGTCCAGTAGTTTTTAAGTTTATTTGCTACACACAAAAATACAAATCTTTCGTCTCTATAATATTAGTAAAAATTAACATTTAAAGATCTAGTTTTAATGATGTTATCAGATAAAGGTTTAATGATCTTTATTCTCATTCAAGACAATACAGTCAGTTCTTAGAGAACATAAATTAAAGTTAAGACTAAAACTACATTCGTCATCCGTAAATATAAGTTATATATTAAATTCCCCCATCCAACACATTCATTTTTAAAACATATTGCGCAAGTTTAGTTTTAAATGCGTTAAACAAGGATGCTTTTTTTATAGGTGGGAGCTTATTGTAAAGCTTTCCCGGTTCAATCAAATTATTGTACCTTATTTTATAAAAGCTAAGTATAACTGATTTTTATGGTGGATAATATTAATGGAAATCTGTATCCGTGACTGAGAAAGAAGTACCTTTTCTTCAAATATAGTTTACAAATTTTGAATTTTTTAATTAACACAGACAAAAATATTCACATGTTATAATGTGCTTTACTATTTGAGAAATAATTTTTGAATCGATTCAGAAGATCCAGAGATAACCTAATAAAAGGAAATAAATAAAATGACAACCTCTTTACAAAATTTTTATATGTAATACTATAACACTCATTATAATATATTGAATTGATTATATATAGATTGACACCGCTGTGGCGTTGTGGGTAGCGAGTCTGCCTTAAGCCTCGACGGTTGCGGGTTCGATTCCCGCTCGGAGCAGATGCTTGTATTAATCGTACAGGCATGTTTTCCGGTCTGGTTGTGTTTGTCCTTGTCATTGTGAATGTTTGCGGACCCCCGACACAGGATATAATTATCCTAATGGGGGCCGTTGAGTGTGTAGCGTATATTTATTTATTTATAGATACTACCTACCTACCTACCCTATAATTTGGCATATAATCAATATATAAATAGTATACCTGTTCCGTTTCTTTGGCTAGGTTCTCCTTCTTCTTATTATGTGGTTAGTGGCCAACCTAGTTTCAGAGTTGTTCAGGTCGCCCATAAAAATAATAAATAAATAAATAAATAACCGAGACTTAATTTTCGCATGCCATCCGATGCACGAAGACGATTAGTTCAAATACCTCTATACGATCACCTATCTACTGACTGACCGCGCCTAAAGTTGCTTAACTCACCGATCGTTTAACGATCAGTGAGCGCACCCGGCTATGGTTTGGTCATGTATATAATTATATATCTGGTTTACTGCACTCGTACTAGTAAAAGGTATCATCATGTCAACGGTATCACATTCCATCAGAAATAGCTAGACCCATAACAATAATAATAGTAAATAAACGCTACACACTCAACGGCCCCCATTAGGATAGTAATATCCTGTGTCGGGGTCCGGAAACATTCACAATGACAAGGACAAATACACCCAGACCGGAAAATGTTTGCAAGGTCAATACAAACATATTATGCTCCGAGCGAGAATCGAACCCGCGACCTGTGGCGTTTAAGGCACGTTCGCTACCGCTGAGCCACAACGTCGTCAATCTTTGTTTATCATAACTCTAAATAATCTATAACTTTAGACATTTGAACTAAACTCTTTTAGAGAAGCTTTAGATATTTCGTTGTATAAATAAAATATGCTGCATCTACTGATCTTAATAAGCACGAACTATCTCATTTGAGACATTAATGTTAACAAGTGTTCATCGTCAGTAAGGCTTTGTTAAAAACAAAATATAAATCAAGACCCAACAGAATAATTCACATTTAGCTGAAGATGTTATAAAAAATACTAGATAATAAACACCGTTAAGTCCTTATTTGGCGGAGGGTGGTCAGCAGTTAGAAAGTTACAAAAAAAAGTAAAAATTGTCAACAGGAAAATGAACGTTTTAGCGAAAATTGTGATACCGAAAACTAATGTTACTATGGGGTACATCAATAATGAATTGGAAGAGCTGGCTAGAGAAGAATTCTTTAGATTGAAAAAGGTATTGGAGATTAAGAGGAAAATGTATGGTAGTAAAGAAGATAAAAAAAAGAAGGCAGAAGAAATAGTTGAAAATGTACCGATATGTCAAACTTGTACGGTTAATGAAACTTTGAAAGATAAAAGTTTAAGTGTATCTCAAAAGTCTGAAGTAACAATAGATGGTAGGAAGTCTTTGAAAATGGAGGATATAGATAAACTGATTAAGCAAATATCAGAGATTGTTGATGTTACTAAAGATATAAATGACAAAGGGCTAGTAGAAAGTGATGTTGAAGACTTTATAAAAACTGCTGAAGAATTCAAAACTACATTGACTCCAAATTTGCCCTTTGATTTAAAACAACCAAGTCAGGAGATAGATGAAAATAAAATATCCATACAGAGTAATTCAATAATTGAAGACGAAGATGTTGATATGAATCTATTGTGCGATACTTGTAAAGAAAAGTATGTATCTGAGTTTAAGAAAAGATTGGAACCTGATAGTTTATTGCAAAGAGGGGGAGAACCTTCATTAACAACAGAAGAATCAAGTAAAAGTTTAAGCTTTAAGCGATCACCATCACCATCAATTAGTTTTGAGATGGATTCAGATTCTGACTTAGATAGTGTCCAAACAGAGTATAAAGAAATAACCAAAATAACAAAAACTAAAAATAAAGATGGATCTATAAGTATAACGAAAAAAGTTATAAAAATTGAACAGGAAATTAAAACTCCCATTAGAAATAAAAGTTTAGCAAGTCATGCTAGTTCTAACAACAAATCGAATATGACAACGAAATCTAGCACATCTACCAAATCTAACCCATATTCCGGATCAAAAACAGTAGGTTTGTTTGAAGTGAAAGAATCAAAATCAAAATCAAATGAAGATACTATACAACGAAAAGCTAAGTCTGAAACACTAAATTCGTTTTCGCCAATGTCTGATCCTGTGGAACGATTATGTATGTCCTCTGTTACCCTGTTATCGACAGATCTTGATGTTGATTATTATATGACGCCGAAAGATAGTTATAAAGATACTTTAATAAATCCTGCTTGGCTACCTGTTAAACTTTCGTCTGATACGAACGAAGTATTAATAAGTAATGACCCTAATGTTAATGATACACACATTCCTAAAATTGCTGTAGCTGGAAGTTCAAACTCTAATAATATTTCAAAACCCTGTAATTATAAAAGAGCTACAAAAAATAAATTAGCAAATGCTGTTTCATTTAACTTTAAATCAACAAAAGAAAAAAAAAGTGTCAATACACAATACACAATCAAAAAATAATATTGTTTTTGATTTACTTTTAATATATTTTACAAGTTTCTTGTAGCTTGTTCATAATTTTTTGAAAGCGCTATACTCCGAAAGTCCTTATAATTAAAGAATGGGGTGTTCAGCAGTGGCTTTGGAAATTATTATTACATCTTTAAAATTATATATTATCCTGCAGGAAAATGAATGTACTTAAAAAGGTAGTCATACCGAGAATAAATATAACGATTGGATGCATTTCGATTGAATTGGAAGAAATGGCTAGAAAAGAATTTCATAGATTGAAAAAAGATAAAGAAAATAATAAATTGGTTTCTGAAGAAGGAGCTTTAGAAAAGAAAAAAGATGATGCTGTGATTAAAACTTCTTTTAAATACAGGGCTTCTGATACCAATCAAGGTAACTTAAATATTGTAAAAATTACTGTAAAGACTGTAAAAGATGAAGCTGCAAGGAAAAAATCTTTACATCTAGAAACAATTGTTAAGAAATCACCTGAGCCTTCACAAATGAGATTTTCAAATACAAAAAAACCAAAACTAGTAGAAGTTTTAAAGTTACATGCGGCACCATACTCTCAATATTTAGGCATTGAAATGCAAATTGGATTCAGCTTTGAAGATAAACTGATTTCTTTAAAAAATTGTCTCAATGATCTTGTTGTTCAAGGTAAACATGTTTTAGATACAGGTGTTCAGAGTTTTGATGTCAGTAATTTCTCAGAAGCGTGTAAAAAAACTAAAATAGTTATGGATGATATTTTTTCACTAGATGACACAGAACTGGTAGATACGAATCTAGAACAAAAGTTAGAACTTTTAAAAGGTCAGGTACGTGAAGTGATCGATATAACTAATGAATTTAAAGATCAAGTGACTTTGTCCACTAGTATAGAAAAATTTATTCAATTATGCGAAGCAGTTGATGGTAAATTAAATTTTTATAGAGGATCTACTGAAGATTTGCAAAATGATAGCGCTGTAAATGGGCTACAAAAACTCAAGAAAATGATAATCGATGTTAAAAAAATTATAGAACAATATAAAGAGCAAGGTTTGTTATCAAGTAGTGCAGAGGTTTTTCTTGAGTCCTGCGGCAAGATGCAGTTACAACTAGATCGATATGCAAACGAAAACAGTGACACTGAGAATGTTGATGTTTCTTCAAAGCGCTCGATTTCGTCAGAAGAATATGTAGAAAATACACTAGACGAAAAAACCAAAAATACTTGCACTGATTTTGTTGGATTAAGTAAACAAACTAATGAAAAAGGTTTAGTTATCAAAAAGTTGGAAGATTTTATAAAATATTTTGAAGAAATAAAAAATGCTGTTAAAACTTCTGATCAAGATGTCGTATTAAATCTAAATTCAAATTTAGAAGAAATTAAAAAGCTTATTATTAAGCTAAGGTCGGAAGGTATTGTTACAGCCAGTATAGATGACTTTTTAAAAACGTGTGATACTATAAAAGATAAGATTGAAAATAGTTATAATAAAAATCGTTCATATGATTGTGTACGCACATGTGTAAAAGATTCTAGTAGTGAATCGTCGTTACTCACAGAAAAATCACAAATTTCAGAAGATTTATCTTTGCTTAATGATGCTTCTCCATGTAAAACATGTCGTAAATACGAAGACATTAATAAAACTTTTGAATGGTCATCGCTAACAGAAAAACCACAAATATCAGAAGTAAAATCTTTAATTAATGATATTGCTCCATGTAATGCATGTCTTGAACCTGGAGACATATATAAACTGAACTCACTAATGTCAGAAGACCTGTCTTTGTTTACTGATTTTGCTCCCTGTAATACATGTCGTGAACTCAACGATATCAAAGAATCTTCAAATGTTAGTTTGTGTAATACTGACACATACCCAACAGAAATTGAACATTTATCTTCCAGCAATATCCTAGATAAACCCATTAATTCGGTAGTACGATTTCAAGAGTTATGTCGTTTATGTAAAAAGCCTCTTAAAAGTAGTACACAGTATCAGGATAAACAAAATAGCAAAGTAGTTGGTGAATCTTTGAGTGATAGTGACATGGGCTATACAACCGAAAAGAAAGTAAAAGTAATAAGAAAACGTAATACTGACGGTTCAATAGTAGAAAAGAAAGAAATTACCAGTATTAAGAAAAACCTTCTTCCTAATGAAACGTGTGTGTCTGATGATCAGGATATTGAAGACATTTCTGAAGACTTTTCAGATATAGATAACAAGAACCAAATAAATATGTGTCTAATTTCTGAAAATATTCATACTGGTTTTACAAGATGTTTAAGATACAGTCAATCTGAAACAAATATAAACAAAAACTCTTTTTTAATTCCTAGCCCAAACGTAAGGTATTGCATTTCGGTTGATAACTTTCTTCATATAATCAACAAGAGTATATTTTCTAATAAATCATAATGTTCATCCGAAATTGACATAGTTTAGAAGCTTCTATAAACCACTATAATATTTTGTATTAATAGGTATATACTCTTTTAGAAATAAATTCTAAACCGAATTTTAATAATATTGTCAACTTTCGAAATTTCGAAATCTTTGGACTAAATAGAGAGTACTGACCAGATAAAAAGAAACGGAAGGGTGTCAATCAGCAAATTCAGAATTCAATATGAAAGCAGACTGTAGAGTCAAGAATTTATATCCACAGGAAATGGAACGTTTTGTCAAAAATGGTCGTTCCTCGTATCAAATTAAGCTGTCACTATATTATTTCTGAACTCGAAGAAATAGAACGTGAAGATAATTTTAGATTAAAAAGATTCAAAGAGTTAAAAATTAAAAAGGCTAAAGGTAATACTGAAGAAACTAAAGATACTGAAGACGCGAGTACGTGTCAATGCTTAGTTGGTTTTGAAGAAAATGAACCTGAAGAAGTAGCATCCTTGAAAAAACCTGAAACGAAAAGCGAAACAGACACCCTTACAGCCATTTATGTTCTTAGTGAAGATAATTTATGTCCTACATGTAAACAAAATAAATTAGTAGAATATAGTGAATTAGTCGAACGAATTTGTGATACGTGCACATTAAATAATTCCAATAAAGATACGGATCAACCGGAATCTCTGGCAATTGATACAGTAACTGATAATTTGGGTAAAACCGAATTTGAAAAAGATAAAGAAGCAAAGTCAGACACTATCGATTCCTGTCCAATTTGTACCAATAAAGGCATCAAAATTAAAGATTCTATAGAAAGTAGGGAATTAGAAAGTTTTAAAATAAACGAAAAGGAATCCATAGACAAAACCTTGTGTTCTATTTGTGGGAAAAACATAAATCAACAGTCAACACATGACGATGTTGGTAAATTGTACAAAACGTCAAGAGTAAGCGTCAAGTGTAAAATAAGTGTTGAGATTATTGACCAAAGGGGTATGGATCAAAGCGGTGAAACAGACAGAAAAATATGCTCTGCTTGTAAAAATGTAAGAAACCCACAAGAAAATAAAGAAAAACCAGTTGATTCTAATATTTGTAAAAAATCTGAATTGAAAAGTGAACCAAATAGCTTTAAGTCTAATTACATGATTAGTGACATAGATGATAAAGATTCATGTCCTATCTGTAAAAAGTATAAAATAAATATTGCTGAATCTATTGATAAAGCTCAAAATGTCTGTGACACATGTGTAGAAAATAAATCCAACCTAGAAGCAGATCAAACAAAGTCCCCAGTTCATAAAGGAATTAATGATTTTTGTACTGTATGTAAAATTAAAATTGAAAAGGATAGCAGAACACAGGCAAAACCACAAACTAATGATTTATGTCTCACGTGTAAAAATAATAAAATGATGGGTTCAATAGGAGGACAAGTCAAAAATATATGCTCTGTCTGTGGGAAGAATAAAATACAACAGTCAACAGATGATAATATTTGTCAGTCAAACACAACAGCAGATGCAAAGGAAATTTGCAAGTGTAAAAAAGGTATTGAATTTATTGACCAAAGAGAAATTGATCAAAGGAAAGAAAATAACCTAAATATTGATGATGAAGAATGTCTTTTGTGTAAGCAGTGTAAAATAAATAATATGGAAGTTAATAAATTAGATCAAGGAGTTTGCAACATATGCATGTTAAATAAATCCAAATCAGATGCGGATCCAATAAAATTGGATGATTTATGTAGTGAATGTGCACGGAAAATTGAAAAAGTATGCACAACTTGTAATAATAATGAAATTAAAAAATCAAATAAAATTGAATACAGTGAAGAAAAAAATTCTATGTGTTCTGTTTGTAGAAAAAATAATAAACCACAGTCAATCGATAATATTTGTCAGTCATCAAAATCAGTAGCAAGTGACAAAAAGTGTAAAAAAGGTATAGAATTTATCGATCAAAGAGAAATTGATTTAAGAGAAGAAAATAAACAGCCATGTGCCATGGTAGAGCAAATGAATATATGCTCTTCCTGTAAAAATAAGAAAAACCAACAAAAAACGAAAGAAAATGCTCATATAGAATTCATCGATCAAAGAGAAAAACAGAACGAATGCAAAAATGAAGATGAAAGTCCATATATTTTTAAAGTCATTGATAGTGTTATCTCTGGAATTACTAAAGTTTTCTCTAAACCTTCTACTCCTACAAACAAAAGTAAAACGAATTCAAGTGAAAATTCATTTACGTCTAAGTCAGCTTCAGTTACTTCAATCAACTTATGTCAATCAAAATCTACCTTACCGAAAAGTGTTCAGATCTCTTCTACTTGTTCAGTTAAAATTAAAGAAAGCGCGAAAGATAAATCTGAAAATGATAAAAACAAAACACAGATCGATAATAGCTATAAAATAAAAATCGTGTCTAAAAGTAATTACTATTCAATGAAACGTGATGCAAACGAGATTGAACTTGCTCCTAGTATTACTATAATTTTAGGAAAAATATTATCACAGTCAAGTAAATCTGCAAGCTGCAAGTCCCTTGGTAAATCAGATAATTGTATTTTAGAAAATTCAATACGCGATAAGTTTACTTGTAATAAGCCAGTTTGTTCCTGTGAATCAATGTCACATGCACTTGAACCAAAATCAACAAAATCAGAACCAAAATGTTTATTACAAAAGTTGGGCGACTATTTGAGTGGAATGTTACCTTTTAAGACATCTGATGATGCCGTACCAACATGCGCCTCTGGCAAGTCTACGCAACGTAATGTACAATCTGAATGTACATGTTCAAAATCGAAATCGGCTTTAGTAAAAAACAACCGAAAATGTGATACATATCAAACAGATAAAACAAAAACCTGTAGTTGTCAGTCAAATAATATAAAATTGACAGATAAAACAGATTCTGGTAATTGTAGTTGTATTAAATCTAAAAGTTGCACTTCATTAGAATTAGAAAAAGAAATTCCAAAATGCTCATGTAATAAATTATCACTAAGCGAAGAAGCGTTACATAAACAAGAAAAATGTGCATGCCATAAAACTAATTCTTGTCTCTCAATAAGAAAGGATAAAGAAATGTCTGTGACATCTTACCAAACCTCATCGGACCCATGTATATGTAATAACAGCAAAATGAAGGATGAAGCGTCGAAAAAACAACACCCAAAAACTTGTTCTTGTAAGTCAGAGAAACTCAGTATTTGTAACAGTGACATCGATAATATTAATCAAAAGTTGACTTGTACATGTCAATCTAAAAAACAATCGAAAAATATAGATAGCTGTGGTCAAAATCTAAACAAATCTGTTTTGAGTCAAACGTGTCCCAAATGTTCCTCTAGTCAAACTAAACCTAAAGATGCGTGTATTTGTTTTGAAAGTAATATTAAAGAAAATATATCTTCTGAAACGTCACAAGCTAGTCAGATATGTCCAAAATGTTCTAAGGAAGACGAGAAATTGAAATCCAAGGTTGAAAAAGATACATGCGTTTGTAAATCTAAAAAAGATTCAAAGGAGTCAAAAACTTGTAACAATAAATTGGAACTCTCTGTGTGTAACAGTAACGACGACAATGTAAACCAAAAGTCAACTTGTACATGTCAATCTAAAAAACAATCGAATAATAAGAACATCTGTAGTCAAAATTTAAATAAGTCTGTCTTGAGTCAAACGTGTCCTAAATGTTCTTCAGGTCAAAGTAAGCCTAAAGCTGCATGCATTTGTCTTGAAAGTAGCATTAAAGAAAATATATCAACTGAATCTTTAGAAGCTAGTCAGACATGTGCAAAATGCTCCAGAATAGACGATAAATCGCAAACTAAGATCGAAAAAGATACGTGTGCTTGTAAATCAAAAAAAGTTTTAAAAGAGTCAAAGCAAACGTGTACGTGTAGTGAATCTAAATCAAAAGACTTAATTGAAACAGATAAATGCTGTCAAAAACCAAAGTCATCTCAGTTCGAATGTCTCAGTTGTAAATTTAGGACTATAAGTACTAGCACTAGCAATTTTGAACACGTTGAATCCAAGACTAGTGAGCCAGCTATAGACAAGTGCCCTTGTAAATCATCATCGACACATACAATCGATTCAGGCAGTTGTAACGAAAATTTAACATGCTTATCTGTTGGCAGTCAAACTTCCCAAAAATCTTTAAGATTTTCCGACTTCCCACAAACTCAAATCATAAAGCGTTTTGTATCACCGAAACATTCTACGTGTTCTATAGCATCAAAAAAATCATGCTGTACAATATTCCCGCCATCTAGATGTTCGAAATCTCAATGTACTATGTCCGCCTTTTCTTACTGCTCGTGCAGTAAAAAAGATGCCGGGACTTCTACCAGGAGATCAGATAAATATGACGTCAGAACATTGAGGTTACTGAACGATTTGAGGAAATTAGTCTTGAATTGTCCATGTCGTTCAGATTCCGCTGTAATTACAAATAGACCAACATCCGCACCCATAAAAAAATGTTCTTCATTACAAAATCGACCAAAGAATTGCTATTGGTAATCTTAAAATTAAACCTTTATAATTTTTACGCATAATTATATCAATGTTGTATCAATGTAAGCACATATTTTTTGTTCATAGCTGTTATTAATAATATTGTAATTAACAACCTAAAGTCCAAGTATCCATTTTATAAATATGTTTTAAAATAAAATACTCCCAATAACATGTTTTTTCTTTTAGTTTTTGTAATTCAAAGGTTTTTTTTTATCTTTCACTGGAATACTTCGCTAAGTGTACGCTTATAAAGTTACAAATGCTGTACTAGTACAATAAATTAGACGGCCCATTAGATTCGTTGTTTTACAACAGAAGCTAGGACATTTTATTCCGTCTGTGTGTATATTATTGCATGGCGATATGTAATGCTTTTAACCCACTTAGCTGGTACATTTCGATTAAAATATCATTGTGAATGAATAAAATTAAAAAGTTTTTTTAATTCATGATGTCATCGTTAATTACTATTTTTTATTATTAATATGACCTGACTGATGGTGAGCCAACACTAGAGTTATTCATATATGTCTATTTTTTTTCTTTATTTATTATAGAGGGTTTTTCACAAAGTGAATATGTAATTAAAAGTAGTATAAAAAAAGACGGACGAACCTCTTCTCTACCACCTGTTTTTTTTCGGAATGTTATTGCTGTTGGCCTTACTGGCCTTGACAGCGTCACCGTGGGCTCTAGTGAATATGTCACTCTCGTAATTACATACAGATTATTGAATCATCACCATTTATAATATATTAAATTTAATATATTATTATTAATTTAACTTATATTAAATTTAATATATAATAAAGAAGATAAAAAATACTAATTACATATTCTTACGTTAAAGAATTAGTTTAATTAAAATAAAAGCAATTTGCATATCCATTTCTTGATAATGAATACATTCAACATACATTTATTAATAAATTATGCACCTAGAAGAAATGTACACCA
The DNA here is from genome assembly GCA_023373885.1 of Hestina assimilis. NCBI lineage: Eukaryota > Metazoa > Arthropoda > Insecta > Lepidoptera > Nymphalidae > Hestina > Hestina assimilis. The sequence goes on along the minus strand of CM041767.1, from coordinate 4,343,035 downwards.
ATGGTCATCTATAGATCGACAATCCATGGTGCGTATACAGTTCTTTTTACAATGACGAAAAGTTCGCTTTTAGTCTCTGGTACGAGGGACACTCGGTTGCTAGGTTACCGGGAGGTAAAGTGAGTTAATTAGTGTCATCTTGCCGGGAGAGAATCGGGCATTTTTCTCCCTCGTACCGGGGACTAAAAGTGAATTTTTCTTCACACCAATTTTCACATCTACACAAATAAATAATATTTAAGTGTCTGTTTGTAATTCCAAATTAACAGCTTTTCACTAAATGCATATGAAAGTATATACGGTATTTACATAAATAAATCAATTAAAAAAATCTTTCTTTTTTGTTTCCGGCAAATTTCTGAAACGGCTATACCGATTTTAATGGGACTTTCACTCGCAGACAACTGATGTTATAAGGAGTAACATAGGCTACTTTTATTTTAGACAAAGCATTAGGGTTTAATGCTATCAAAAAAATCGGTATACCACGCCGAGCAGAGCCGCGGGCGCAGCTATTTTGTAATATTATTAGGATTTTGATTAAGTTAACTGGTCAACATACCTTATCTAATACTTTGATTTTGACTCTGTCTAGACGGCGTCTGATTATAAACGTGGCAAAATAATTAGCGTGGCCGCCATACTCCGCATTCGAACCGAGGTAATTAGGTACAAGCAAAACGATGGACGGACAGCCGTTATTTTATTTCTATCGCCGCTTTGCGTGCGGCCCTTGTAGGGCTGTCACTTTCATGTGAAACAGTAGGGAAAATAAACTACGATTCTTCTATAATTATTTATTTATTTATTTATTTATTTGGTTTGCTAGCGTTTGATACATAGTATTTAAATTTATTATTCATACGCTTAGAGACTTATAATCTATGCACAAAACATTTAAAAGCAAACACAGCATGCCATATCCTTATATAATATCTAAATATTATCTTTCTATATCAATTTTATTTCACACTTTATATAAAATATAACTTAATGTGAATACTGACAATCGATTGTCATTGATTGCATTTTCTTAAAAAAATAAAATAACTGGCATTGTAACTAGCTGGCTAGCTGGCTGGCTGGCTGGCTTGCTAGCTGGGTGATTGGCTGGCTAGCTAGCTTGCATTGCTAGCTGCCTGGCACGGCATGGCTTGGCTTGTCTTTGTTTGGCTTTTCTTTTTTTTTTTTTTTTATGTTGGAAGTTGGCGAACAAGCATACGACCCACCTGATGGTAAGTGGTTGCCATAGCCTATGAGCGCTTGCAGCACCATTAGTAGGTGCCACTCACGCGTTGCCAACCTCGAGATATTAGGTCTTAAATCTCTTTCGCCCAGTAATTTCACTAGCGTACAATGCCCTTCAAACCGGAACACAGTAGTGCCTAAGCACTACTATTTGGCAACAGAATATTGGACACTGCGGTGGTACCTACCTAGCCGGCCTCTTGCAACAAAAGACCTACCACCAGTGTGACTGATTGCACTGGTGGAATAATCTCTGTTGTGACAGAGGTTATCCCAACAGCGGGCGATGGGGTCGTCACATCCCGACGCCTTTATATCTTGGCTTGCTGGCTGGCATTGCTAGCTGCCTGTCATGGCTTAGCTTGGCTTGGCTTGGCTTTTTGATAAGCGTGGCGTTACGCGTTACACATGTTTATTTTTATTCGATTTTAAAAACGAGGATCAGATCAGTACTTTTAAATTTAAAAAAAAAAGATTATACTTTACTTGGGGTATTTATTTAAATATTATTAAATAAAGAGATCAATTATTATATATATATATATATATATATATATATATTATTGGTTCCAAATAAGGAAGCGCTTAGATGTCAATTTATGTGAGGGTATGTGCATACGGCACAAGGTCAAGGTACGCTTGAGTGGTAAACGCTTTTAAAAAATAGCAAATATCTTGATGACATCTGGCGTCTTGAGAATGGGACTGAGCATGCCTTTCAATAAACATATTATGTCAAAGAATAAATAAAAAAAAATTAAGAAAACATATAGATAGTCTTTTGTCTTTGCTTCGCCAGCTTTTCTCGGGTAGAGTTTTGGGATGCTTTTTATGTTGAATAATAAATAAATAAATAAATAAACGCTACAAACTCAACGGCCCCCATTAGGATAGTGATATCCTGTGTCGGGGGTTCGGAAACATTCACACTGACAAGGACAAATAGAAGTACAATATATATATATTTAATTATTAATTACGGATAAGCTTATTAAGTACGGCTTCGAACACAATATGATAATATTGTAGAATTTAAAAAGCTTAGCAGAAAAAAGGCTTGAAAGTTTATATGGGATGCCAAGGGTTGAAATAGTGTTTCAAAAGTAGAATTTAAATAAAAATTTAAAAATTAAAGTAAAATAAAATTAAATAAATCATAACATTTATAAAAATATTTTTATTAGTGCGGGCATAGCCGCTAGCAGAAGTTAGTTAATAAATAGATTAAGTGGTAGCCCTTGCGTTTGGCATATGACTGGCAAGCCGCCCGGCGCGTAGTACGCAGACGTGACGTCGGTGCGTTCCACGCAAGACTATGGTATTGTTAGAAATGGGCTAAGTCGGGTTTTTCTTTTAAGTTATATTTAGGGATGTTACCATGATAGCTTTTGATTGACGTTTGGCATGACGGCGTCTTTACTTGTATTTTGATACATGACAGTTTTTTTTTGTTATATTAAAATTTGGATGATATTTTACCGAAAACTGGCCAAGTGTATGTCAGACTCGCAAGTAAAGGGTTCCGTACTTTTTATATAAAGGCTACACACGCATTATAGGCCGATGGACGCTGTATCGAGATCCGGAATGTACACACGGACAAGGACAAAGACCAGACTGGGACATATACCGGTATGGTTAATACAAACATCTGCTCCAAGTGGAAATCGAACCAGCGACCAGTGGCGCATAAGGCAGGTTCGCTACCGCTGGGCCACAACGTCGTCAATTCGCATTTATTAAATTTCTTATAATAAAACAAAAATAAATATATTTAAAAAAACTTCTTGTAAAAACTTCCTTGATTTTTAAATTTTATTTTCAGCGTTATAAGTTGTAGAAGCAACAAAAATACTAATTTTCTCTTTATTACGATTCATCAGATACAGCACGCTGACAGACGGACGGACAGCAGAGGCTTAGTAATAGGCGTTATCACACTTTGGTCTCGGACCCTATAAAATAGCGTATAGAAAACGTGTATATATATAGTAGATTTTTCATGAGATCTTTTAAGATATGAATTTAGGACCACAGCAATATCTATGTAGGTGTGACTCAGTAATGTAACAGACACTTTAACTTTAAGAGCCATGCTTTTCCAAGCACAAATGGGCCGGCTCGTCCGGGAAAGTACTACCCTCTCACAGAAAATCGGCGTAAAGTAACAGAGTACTATTGGGTTTTGGGTCATGAGTGAGAATCTCCCAACTCCTCTTTACTTCCTCGCCGGCGAGGACGAGGTCCTTTGTTACGCACGTCGCGTCGCGCTCACACCGTCGGGTGAGTCTATCGTATAGAATGCACTCAGAGCACTGCCTCCATCTCCGATGACGTCCGCCGCTATGGTTCGGCTTCGCAGGAAGCACCCTAAGGACGGAATCATATTTGCTGCCCCCTTATCACGGCTGAGTCTCTGTACTCGGTCGGAGGTGACGCTGTCAAGGCCAGTAGGGCCAACAGCATTACACATTCCGAAAAAAAAATCCTCTTTACTCTTCCTTTTTCCCTTCTCCTTTTTCTTCCTATAGCTTCCTATATTACCCAAACCCAAGGGGTTGGCTGCTTACCATTAGGCGGACCGAATGCTTGATTGCCAACCGTCATAAAATAAGGCTAAAATCGATTTTTCATGAGATCTTTTAAGATAAGAATTTAGGACCACAACAATGACTGTGTAGGTGTGACTCAGATCGTAATGTAACAGACCCTGACCCCTGGAATGTGTTGCAACTACTGTTACTATTGTTACTGCGTCCATTACTAGTTGCTAGGGTTGTCAACCATATCTAATATAAAAAATTGTCGTTTCGTAATATTTGTTGCCAAAATCTCCTAAAATGACTCGACCGATTTTTATGAAATTTTGTGTACATACAGGGTAGGAGAATCGGTCACATCTATTTTTCATACCTCTAAATGTTAAGAAACCACTCAATAATTTTATTTTTTAATTTTCTGGCAACTTTATTTTTTATTTTTATGATTCAGCATTGAAAAATACATACAAGCATACCTATACATTTATTCACTCTTCTACGATCATCCCCTACTTTTGATAGCGATATTAGTAATTCTATAATTTTCACCAGTGTCGCAGTGAGTATAATACTTTACTATACTACTGAGTATACTTGAAGTATTACATGCACGTTGCCACCCCAAGAGATAGGAGGGAAGAAATGAGGAGTGCAAGGCAGAGAACAGATAGGGTGTGAGTATGGGTGTTCGGTGCTCTCACTTATCGGGCGAAACGCAACAGCATTGATAACGTTACTTTACGCTATTTAAATTTTATTCGGTTTTTGCCAATTTCCCGGAGAACCGGTGAGGCGATCGAGACGATCTTGGTATCGTGGGACAGGTCTCGATCAGGCGCACAATCTCACCATAGGGCTCCGGGAGATCGGAGCAAGGTAAGACTGAAATTTTTGAAAAAACTAAAATTTTTACTTAAATTTTAAATTTAGTAATTAAGTACGGACAGAAAGATCAAAAAGCTACTGTGGGAAGAAGGGGGAACGAAGATATTTTAAAAGAAATGATCAAAATCGGAGTCTGGGAAAAATTTTTATCGATGAAATTTTACTAACGATTTCCTGTGAGAGGGTAGTATTAGTAGTATTAGTATTTCACCGTTCGGCCCATTTGTGCTGGGACGGTCATGGCTCTTCTACTAAAAGATATGCGTGATAAAAAGCCTACTAGCAATACCTTTGTAACCTGTTGTAGGTTATTGAGGAAAGGACCGGTGTCTTGTATAGCGTTAGATTAAATCCATACAATGTAACAAAAACCGCAATGCATTGCCCTCGTTATGTGTATCTATTGTTAAGACATACGTACACTGTGTGTTTAGAATTGTCCTTCAATAATGCATATTCTACCGCATCTATCACAGGGAATGTATTGTTTAGACTTACCCACCAGTAGAATTTCTCTTGGGATAATCTTTGTCACAGAATAGATTAATTCACCAGTGCAATCAGTCACCCTGGTGGTAGGTCTTTGTTGCAAGAGGCCGGCTGGGTAGGTACCACCAAATATTCTACCACCAAACAGTATTTTCTCGGGCATTACTGTTCTGGTTTGAAGGGCACTGTAGGCAAAAGTGATTTAAGAATCAATATCTCGAGTTGGCAACGCGTTTGTGGCACCTACTAATAGTGTTGCAAGCGCTCATAGGCTACGGCAACCGCTTACCATCAGGTGGGCCGTATTCTTTCTTGCCAACAAAAAATAAATAATCGGACATTGTGTCGCAAACGCGCCTCGATGTCTGGAAATCTAGAATAGCGCGATTTAGAATACATTTTCTTACGATTTGCAACACCATTCGTGCTACTCACCCGTTGTCAACCTCGAGATATTGTTCGTAAATATAATTTTCCCTGTTATTTCTCTAGCTATAAATGAAAAACACACTACTGCTTGACGGTAGAATATCTAACACTGCGTTGCTACCTAATCGGCCTCTTTTAATAAAAGGTCTACCAAGCTTACGCTGGGAACTTGTATATATGTTAATCATTTTGAAAATGGGACAGACAGACTTATATAATTTATTAATGTATCTATGCCTTAGTTTTCGTGGTAACAATAGTTACAAGCTAACAGTTATCTGTTAAGACAACAATCTTATTGTGGACTTGATTATTGCAATGAAAGTTAAGGGGAAGATATTCTATACAAATTTTAGAAAGTACTGAATTAAATTATTAAATGAAACAAAAAAATCAACTGCATTAATAATACTTTATAAAAAACAAGCTCTATAATAACTACTATAATATAAATATTACTTTAATGTTAGTAAAGGTACTGCAGACGGGGACATCAGATTGTGGCGCTATACGAACTGAATATTGTGCTTTGACTATTTTGCTTCTGCGGAACCCATAATAAATAATGTACACTATGTCACTCTCACAACTAAGACGAATCTAGTGATACCTCATATGTTGAAATCCGTCAAAGAGTTTAGCCTGTAGAACGGAACAACGAAATAGATACACATACATCCATACGCCTAACATTACCCTCCGACAGTCGGGTAAAAAGCGGCACGGTATTAGAGTTGCAAAACTAAGTGAAATTGTAATATAATGAATACTACAAAATATTAATATACTATCAGCTGCTTGACTTTGTCAGCGATGACCTTTGACTTTGCGGTAACTCAAGAGACAAATGAATTTCTAAGTAAATAATGTTCCATCGTCGACGGCAGACGCTCAAGAGGTTGAAGCCCAATCCAATGGTCTGATTCCATGACGCGTTCCACGTGGCCAAATAACGTGGCGAAATAAATGGCGACATATTATTCAAGATAAAGTTTTTCATCAGGGGAATCACGACCCTCGGTAGTGAGAAATACGACGTGAAGAGGAGGAATGTTCCATAAAAATATCTATATCGAATTTCAATTGATACGTCCTGTAGCATGTTTTTGATAATCCCACAGGAACCAAGCATTTTCCGGAACCAAGCTATTCTAAGTTTTAATCAAGGTAATTAAATATCTCTATACTCAATTTCAACCAAATGCGTTCAGTCAGTTTTGTGTCCTATGATATGATAAGCTCACAGCTGTGTTCGGCTATAGCGACAGCTACATTGACACCTATCAAGGTGAGCTAAGCTGTTCAGCTATCGGTGTGCTCTCCAATGGGTTGCATAACATATCTTAGCAGTACATGTGCACCTACATTGTTTGTGTAACTATAGGGTTTGGCCGAATGACCACATCATCGAAGTTTTTTTGTGTGATCAAGTATCAAATATCCAAACATAATTCCAAGTGGATACGCCCTGCAGTACATTTAATAAATCAAAAAACGCTACACACTCAACGGTCCCCATAACGATAGAGTTCTCTTGTGTTTGGGTTCTGGAAATATACACAATGACAAGGACAAACACACCTAGACCGGAACACATGCCTGTTTTTTTTATGTTACAAGTTAGCAAACAAGCATACCTGATGGTAAGTGGTTGCCGTAGCCTATGACAACTTGCAGCTCCATTAGTGCGAGCCACTCACGTTGCCAACCTCCAGATATTGTTTCTCAAATCTCTGCTCAGTAATTTCACTAGCCTACAGTGCTCTTCAAACCGGAACACAGTAATGCCTAAGCACTACTATTTGGCGGCAGAATATTTGACACTGCGGCGGTACCCTAGCCGGCCTCTTGCAACAAAAGACCTACCACCAGTATGATCTATACAAACATCTGCTCCTGATAATAAGCTGTATGTAAATTTCATTCAACAGATTGGTTATCAAGTCGTTTTATATGCGTAATTGAGTAACAAAACATCCAAACATACAAACTTTCATTTTGGACGCAAATAAGCAATACCATGTCAACCCACACGAATGTCATTTCGAGAAAAACGCGTTTGAAAATTTTGAACAACTTGCTTTATATTAATATTTTTATGTCTTGTTTAAGTTTTTGGCAATTTCAGACTTATGTAAGTTATTTATACTTATTTTTACAAAAAAAAGTATACAAACTGCATATTTCGTATATAATATAACCCAAAAGCTTTAAAATAATACATATATTGCATGATTAAAAAATGGCTTTTTCAGAAGTTTTAAAGCTTAAAACTCTATAAATATTAAAGAAAAATGTTCTTCAGCCATTTACCAACACTTCTGCATATATAACTCAGTTTTTCAATTTTGTGGGTTGACATGGTAATGCTTCTTTGCGTCCATTTATAATATTAGTAGGATTAAATAAATTTAATGTGAAACTTGGCCTTAACACAACGTTGTGTTCACGACGCCGTTGCCCCAGTAGGGCTTGCAAAACAGTATCGTTCTGAACTAATGAGCAGTAACTAGAGGACAAACCAAGAGGCCTAGCAGTTCTATAATAAGTTATTATAAAAATAAGTTGGTATTTCATAATAAAATTTAAAAATAATTATGAAAACAAAATAGTGTAATATTGTATCTCAAAAATTACTAGATGTCTCCCTCGTATTAATTTCGTGGAAAGTGTCTTTAATAATTACTATAAATTATAATAACTTGAATTTATTCAAGATTATTATCATAATTAAACACGTAGAAAGAGAAAGAAGGTAGAAAGAACGTTAGATAAAAACCGTGTGCCAATATTTTACGTATTTTATGTCTGCGTAATGTCAAATCACTACATAGTATAAAACAAAGTCGCTTTCTCTGTCCCTATATTAGGGATATACGCTTAAATCTTTAAAACTACGCAACGGATTTTGAAGCGGTTTTTTTAATAGATAGAGTGATTGAAGAGGAAGGTTTATATGTATAATAACATCCATTAAATAGTGGAGAAATACTGTTATTTTTGAGGTTTCTAATGTGATGTCGTAAAAAATTACATTTAACGCGTGCAGACCACGGGCAGTAATGAATAAATCAAAACTACTGGATCGATTTTAATCATTTTTTCAGTGAATGACATAGGCTATATATTTTATCCGTGCGAAGCCGGAGCGGGCCGCTAGTTACCTATATTCTTGACCGGGTATAAGACATGCCACTATTGACATTTAAGAAATAAAAAAATGAGTTGCCAAACCTATTTATGTCTATTTCTTTTACTCGTATTAGTGCTACCAGTAACAGACTAAGACAACAATATCTTCTTTGAAATAACGTTACAAGAGCAGCAACATTGTATGGCTCCGTCCATGAGATTCTTAGTCTAAGGTTAAACATTTAGAATTTCCTATGATTACTAGCGGACCCGGCAGACGTTGTCGTGCTCTGACAATTAAAAAAAATTGGTACCCGATAGCAGCGTCCTTTACTGGGTCCAATTATTAATCTAAACCATTCTCGAATCCATCCGAATACACACAAAACAAATCGTCAAAATCGGTCTAGCCTTTTAAGAGGAGGCCAGTGACATACACACGTACAATAGAATTATTTAAAGGTAAGTTAATATGTCATAAATGGACGCAAATAAGCAATATCATGTCAACCCACAAAATTGAAAAAACTGAGTTATATATGCAGAAGTATTGGTAAATGGCTGAAGAACATTTTTCTTTAATATTTGTAGGGTTTTAAGCTTTAAAACTTCTAAAAAGTCATTTTTTAAATCATGCAATTTATGTATTTTTAAACGTTTTGGGTTATATTATATACGAAATATGCTGTTTGTATACTTATTTTTTTGAAAATAAGTAAAATAACTTACATAAATCTGAAATTGCCAAAAACTTGACCAATAAATAAAAAAATCATATAAAGCAAGTTGTTCAAAATTTTCATTCAAACGCGTTTTTCTCGAAATTACATTGGTGTGGGTTGACATGGTATTGCTTATTTGCGTCCATTAATAAAATTCAAAAGTAGCTTTGTACTGTCCGTGTCACTGTTTGTCTGTTACGTTTTAACACCTACACAATTGACTCAATTTTGACGAATTTTACTATAAAAATAGATGTGATTTTGAAACAGCTACTTTGTAGCGAAAACAATAATTTAAACACCGAGAAATAGGGGATATTTGTTATTCACACGGGTGAAGCCGCGAGCAAAAGCTAGTTTTCGAATATTAATAGTAGTAGTAGAATCATGCTTCTCCCGGCACAAAAGAGCCGGCTCGTAACTACCCACTCACAGAAAAACGGCGTCAAGTAACAGTATCAGTATCAGCCTGAGACTCTCATAGCCGAGTTCACCCGCTGATCAGTAAACGATCGGAAGGTTAAGCAACTTTAGGCGCGGTCAGTCACTAGATGGGTGATCGCAAAGTGGTATTTCGACCGAGCGTCTCCGACTTCGGAGGGCACGTAACAAGTCGGTCCCGGCTGTTGACAATTAGACAACAGTCGATAAGTCAAGTCAGAGGCCTATACGGGCGACCTGAACAACTCTGACACTAGGTTGGCCACTAACCACTCGATAAGAAGAAGAAGTATCAGCCTTTCGTGTGATAATTGAATGAGCCAGAGAGCCAACTTCCCTCCTTTATTTCCTTCCTTTTCCCTTGCCATTCCTTCCCTCCTATCCCTTGGGTTGGCAATGAGCATGTATATAATGATTCTTCAAGTATCGCTCACGTTCATAGGTTACGGTGCTTACAATCAGGCGGACCGTATGCTTGTTTAATCGTCATGACATAAAAATTTGATATTTTACGTGTATTTTTTTTTTTTTAATGTTAAAAGTTGGCATACAAGCATACGGCCCACCTGATGGTAAGTGGTTGCCTTAGCCTATGAGCGCTTGGAGCACCATTAGTAGGTCCCTCTCACGCGTTGCCAACCTCGATATATTAGTTCTTAAATCTCCTCTGCCCAGTAATTTCACTAGCGTACAGTGCCCTTCAAACTGGAACACAGTAATGCCTAAGCACTACTATTTGGCGGCAGAATATTTGACACTGCGGCGGTACCTGCCTAGCCGGCCTATTGCAAGAAAAGACCTACCACTAGTATGACTGATTGCACTGGTGGAATAATCTCTGCTGTGACAGAGATTATCCCAACGACGGCGATGGGGTCGTCACATCCCGACGCCGGTATAATTTTTGTAACTTAATCATCCAGAGAATTTCTCATTGTAATTTTCACAGCTCTCGTTCTGTACGTCCAAGTTTTTATATATTACTAGCGGACCGCTCCGGCTTCGCACGGGTATAAAATATATAGCCTATGTCATTCACTGAAAAATGATTAAAATCGATCCAGTAGTTTTGCTTTATTCATTACTGCCCGTGGCCAGCACGCGTTAAATGTAATTATTAACGACATCACATTAGAACGCTCAAAATTAACAGTATTTCTCCACTATTTAATGGATGTTATTAAGTTATTATACATATAAAGCTTCCTCTTCAATCACTCTATCTATTAAAAAAACCGCATCAAAATCCGTTGCGCAGTTAGTTTTAAAGATTTAAGCATACATCGGGACAGAGAAAGCGACTTTGTTTTATACTAAGTAGTTATAGTTATATGTATATATAGATTAAATTTTTACCTTCACTCGCTTGCAACAATGAAAGTAATCTTCAGTAAAATGGAATATGCGATCCTGTCAGGATATTCAGCGTAATGGCTGCGAGTTGATGAAAAATTAATTAAATGTGTTCGCCCTTTGAAACTATGTTATTGGTAAAACTGGGGCTGTATTTTGGAGCGAGTCTTTAGATATTATTATAAGCTACAATTTCTACTATATACAAGTTTTTTTTGATAATAAGAATTATTTTCTTACATGTTGCTGGTCCAAAGAGGAATAGGTGCTTAGGCATATACGGTTTGAAGGGCACTGTACGCTAATGAAATTACTGGGCAGAAGAGATTTAAGAACTGATATCACGAGGTTGGCAACGCGTAAGTGGAACCTACTAATGGTGCTGCAAGCGCTCATAGGCTACGGCAACCACTTACCATCTGGTGGGCCGTATGCTTGCTTGCCAACTTGTAACATAATAAAAAAAAAGTGATGTAGGTGTGGATGAAAAGGAAGGAGATTAGAGTTGGGGCCTACAGTGCTGTGACCTATACGTCTGATTCTATATCTGTATAAGATGCAATGACAGAGTTAGGTTAGAAACTTTTTTTTTATATAAAAGGGGCAAACGGGAAAAGGCTGACCTGATGATTAAGCGATCACCGCAGCCCATGAACAGCTTCAACACCACAGGACATGCAGGTACTGCGCCGGTTCGGAAAGACCGCCGGCGGAAGTTGGTTCAACATAGTGATTGTGCAAGGAAGAAAATGTCTTCAGAATCCCGCTGTTGAACTTTTGTCTATTGTTAGTTTAATTTATAGGATAGTAAATTGTGTATAGCATATATTTCGTAATATTTTTTATAGTTTCTCTTTAGCTTAGCTTTTGCTTTCAAACGCATTTCTTAAATTATTTCCGGGGATACAAAATTAAATTAATCAAGCGCGACCTGTTCGCTTTATTTAACTTAATAAATATGTACTCGATTGGAAATATATATATTTCTTTTAATGTCCTGACATTAATTATATTATTATATTTCAAATTTATTTTAATTACATATTTTATTGTTCAGGACACCGTTGTGGCGTTGGGTAGCGAGTCTGCCTTTCTTGATGATGATTTCTGTTTCGGTCTGGGCGTTTGTCCATATGGGTCTCCCGACCGTGCCTCGGAGAGCACGTTAAGCTGTCGGTCCCGGTTGTTATAACATAACATCTGATAATAATCGTTAACTCTTGTTGTTTTTTTTTATGTAAGAGGGCAAACGTGCAGGAGGCTCACCTGATTTTAAGCGATCACCGCCGTCCATGAACATCTGCAACACCAAGGCTACCTACCTTCTTTTCTTTTTACAACTATGTATTGTCCCAAATAAATTACTTCTTTCTTTCTTTCTTCTTTCTTTCTAAGGCTACACAAGTCTAAGGATACGACTTGGGAACCTTCAAGAGAAGAGCGTATTCTTTCCTTAAAGGTCGGCAACGCGCCTGAATGCCTTCTGGTATTGCAGATGTTCATGGGCGGCGGTGATCGCTTAACATCAGGTGAGCCTCCTGCCCGTTTGCCCCCTCTCACATAAAAAAATACTGACTGTAGTACCTGTCATGTAAATACCTCATTTCGTTACCTGTTAATATTCTCCCGTCTGACAGTGTGTCAGTTTTTAAAACACTGTGTGGTATTTGATGCAGCTCCGAATGCCACTTGCGAGGTTTTTATTTATTTCGTCATCTGGCTTTCGAGGTAGTAAACAAGTTTTTTTCACTCACGCCCGACTTAACTGAGACAATCGCTACCCCTACCATTGTTGTGAGTCTATTCTTCATCTTCTTCCTAGCAATTTCCCGGTATTTTATGTACCCAGGGTCTGCTTATTACTCTTTGATTTGACTCTTTGGATATGAGCTTAATGATTATCATCAGATGTTTTGTGATAACAACCGGGACCGACAGTTTAATGTACTCTCCAAGGCACGATGGGGCAACCCACAAGGACAAACGCCCAAGAAACAGATATTTGTAAGATCAATATAAACATCTGCCTTAGCGGGAATCCAACCCGTCAACTGTCAACCGTCGAGGCTGAAGGCGGACTCGTTACTAATACGCCAAAACGGTTTCATCTATTGACTTGTGATTTCGATCTGTGATGTGTGAAGTTCTGTTCTGTGATCTTGAAGATCTCGTTAAAGTCTCATTAGAGCTATACGGTGTTATAATCCAAATTTTCAAATACGCAACAATATCTATGGCTGGCCAACTCGATCGGAACTCGAATCATTATCGCCCAAGCGAGTTTCCAGTGACAACCGATGGTATCGTCCATTACAGATGACTTGCCACGCTCGCGTGTTGTGTGTTCCGCCGTTACTCCCGAACGCGCCTGTCACTTGCTATTTGTCAATTGCTTTTTTTTTTCAAGTCGAAGTACGGAGATGGACGTCCGATGTAATTATCACGAAGAGTTTAAGGGATATGCATTATTAAACAGTAGTTGGTATGCGTTGGCGATAGGTTAATTGGTCTGGTTTTTTTGTTTTTGATTTTAATATGTAGCGGCGATTTTCTTCGTCATGTTTTTTTAAAAGGCTTTATATTAAAAAATAAAAATAAAAATCTCCTTATCTAAAATCGAGTGGTTATTGGCCAACCTAGTGTCAGAGTTGTTCTGGTCGCCCGTAGGCCTCTGACTTGATGTCAACAGCCGAGACCGACTTTTTACGTGCCCTCCGAAGCACGGACACGCTCGGTTGAAATACCACTATACGATCACCCATCTAGTGACTGACCACGCCTAAAGTTGCTTAACCTAACGATCGTTTACCGATTCGTGGGTGCATTCGCCTATGAGCGTCAAAAAAAAAAAATACACGATAATGGAGACTGTTTTGGATCAGCGGTAGATAAGCTGCCTTAAGTGTCATAGGTCACGGGTTTGTACTGATTTTACAGGCATGTGTCTGGGTATATTTAGTGCTTGTCCTTGAGTTATTTGAGGGTTTCGGACCCAACCGAAGCGGAATGAAGTTAGTCACTCGCTATCTTCGATTATATTCCAAGCTTGTGATTAGCTCCTTTTCGTTGCTCTGGTGTTGAATTTACGAAGGAGCACCAGCAAGATTGTCATTTTTTCTGTATAGAAGGGCCTGTCTATAGTATATAGTATGTCTATCACCAGCTCTTCTATCACCCTTGGAGGCATCGACATAGGTTGTAGGGTCTTTTGTTAAATTGCTAAGCACTAATTCTCCATTTTACTTGGGAAAATGCAGTTACGCACTCGAGCGTCGGGACGGGTACAATGGCGTAGGAGGTGTGGGACTCGGAGCCGGGCTCCCCTACCCAGACCCAGGCCCTATGTAGAGCCATACTGAGACTTCCTGGGATCGCTGACGCATTCAACCGCGATGCCTCGGCACTTGTCGCTTACGAGGCCTACCGACCAGGACCTAACACACATCAAAGTAGGGCGCCATAAGGCACCCACCTCCGAGACTAACTTTTTAATGAGTTGTTTCCCTTACGTTTACGACCGACTGTTTATATTTTTTAAAGAGGTGTTCTTCCTCTTCCACCTGACCGGGGCTGAAGGCCCCAACTCTCCATGGCTAAAGTCTTCTGTGGCAGGTTAATATTTTTTACACAGAGCGATTGCCATCTGAGCCATCCAACTCTAAGCCAACAAGTAATTCACTGGATAAGAGCAAATTACCTATCAAGAGTTAATGATTATTATCAGATGCTATGATAACAATCGGGACTGACAGCTTAACGTGCATTCAATGTCAACTCACTGCTAACGAGCCACAACATCTTCATCTCCATGGCTCAAGTGCTTGTATTCTAGCACGAATATAATGCATTTTGGAACTAATTAACTAATACGTTATTTTTTACGGTAGTAGAGCCATGCTTCTCTCAGCACAAAAGGGCCGGCTCGACCGGGAAAGTAATACCCTCTCACAGAAAATCGCCATCAAGTATCAGAAGGTACTGTTGCGTTTCGTGCAATGAGTGAGAGCGCCGGAGGCCCAATCTCCTAACCCTCTCGTTCTTTTTTTTTTTCCTTCTCATCCCGTCCTACCTGTTCCTTGGGTTGGCAACGCGCTTATGATACTTCAAGTATCGCAAGCGTTCATAGGTTGCGGTGACTGCTTACAATCAGGCGGATTGAATGCTTGTTTGTCAACCGTCATGACATAAAAAAAATTGTGTGTGTGTACTTATGTACACGCGTTAGAAGTTATACTTCTTTGGCGTAACAAGATAAAAATCTTTTCAAAAATTTTATCTTTCGCTATATTCTACGTTTGTAGAAAAAACGACACTAACAATAGAAAAAAGATATTTAATACATTGAAAGTTTTATTATAACGCATTATCTAGTTAAATAAAGTTTATTTGAATATCACAAAAAAAATGTTGACTATAGCTAACTTCAGGGTGTCGGTTTTTGTGACGGTGTGCACGCGCATCGTAAAAACTTACTCTCATAATTTTTCCCTAACGCGCCAAAAGAAGTATAACTTCAAAAATAGCTAACTATTGACGAATATTTTTTAAGATTTTGTCCTCCCCTATGCCAAATGCTGGCTACTCCCATAGGCTGTGCGTGTAAAATAATTTATATTATACGAATCTCAAATGATTCAACGTCATTTTGTATTTAACGCTTGATTGGTGATGAGTCAATCGCTTGAAATCGTTTCGCGTGCTGCCATCTCGCGTTACACGTGAAACAAAATACCCACCGGACGATGGTGCGTCGTGGCCGAATATTGTTTACTACAATTATCGATAATATTGCGGTAAAAATCTTATAAAATAATGATTTAAATGTGAAAGTTTTTAATTATGTATAGAAATGTTTTCGTATGGGACTCTTTAAACATTCGTTTTTAGGGTTCCATGCCCATGGATAAAACGTGACCCTATTTCTAAAACTCTGCTGTAGGTCCGTTTATCGTCAGACAAATGCTATAAAACAGAATAAAATAAATAAATATTTAAGGTATGTGAGCCATACAACAAACGTGATTTTTTTTGCCCTTTTTATAGATAAGAGTACGGAGCTCTTCATGTGCGAGGCCGACTCGCACTTGGTCAGTTTTTCAAAACAATGTCAAACACTCGTCTGATATTTGATTCAATTGAATAGTCTAGTAGGGATATTTTCATAACTAGTTAATAATGAAAAAGTAGAAAGGTATTACAATCCTACCGCTACCTCCCTACGTCCATGAACTACTACTGCATAATAAAATTTTACAGGTTACTAGATTTTACAGAGAACGATTACCATTTGAACTTATTAACCTTTTTAGAGAGGAATTAGTAACTCATTACATGAGAGAAAATTACCTATCAAGAGTTTTAAGGCGTCGGGATGTGACGACCCCATCGCCCGCTGTTGGGATAACCTCTGTCACAACAGAGATTATTCCACCAGTGCAATCAGTCACACTGGTGGTAGGTCTTTTGTTGCAAGAGGCCGGCTAGGTAGGTACCACCGCAGTGTCCAATATTCTGCCGCCAAATAGTAGTGCTTAGGCACTACTGTGTTCCGGTTTGAAGGGCACTGTACGCTAGTGAAATTACTGGGCGAACTCGATTTAAGAACTAAAATCTCGAGGTTGGCAACGCGCGAGTGGCACCTACTAATGGTGCTGCAAGCACTCATAGGCTGCGGCAGCCACTTACCATCAGGTGGGCCGTATGCTTGTTTGCCAACTTCTAACATAAAAAAGAAAAGATTATTATCAGATGTTATATGATAACTTGCGGACGGACATCTTAATGTTCTCTCCGAGCAATGTGAAGTGACCTCGTACAGAGTTTATCAGTATGTGTATTGGTTAGGTGTTGTTATTAAAAACAATATCGGCTTATAGTCAAAGTACTTAGACTTGTGTAAAAGGGCGTCGTGTTTTTTATGTCATGACGCATTGGCAAACAAGTATACGGTCCGCCTGATAGTAAGCAGTCTATGAACGCTTGCGATACTTGAAGTATCATATGTGCGTTGCCTATCAGAGAAACAGGAGGAAAAAAGGGAATAAATAAATAAACGCTGCACACCCAACGGCCCCCTTTAGGACAGTGATTCCTGTGTCGGGGGTCCGGAAACATATACAAGAACAAGGACAAATACACCCAGACCGGAATATATGCTTGCATTGTCAATACAAACATATTATGCTCCGAGCGGGAATCGAACCCGCGACCTGTGGCGTTTAAGGCAGGTTCGCTACCGCTACGCCACAACGTAGTCAAAGGAAGGGAACAGAGATGGTGGGAGATTGGGAATCCCGCGCTATCACTCATCGCACGAAACGCAACAGTACCTAATGATACTGTTATTGTACTTCCACAGTTGAGCCGACTCATTTGTGCTGGAAGGAACATTGCTCGCATACTATCGTTAAATCTGGGAGGTTTTAAACGAGACGGCATCATACGGGTGGGCAGGACGAGGGTGACTAGTGCTGACTGCACTTCTGCAACTGTATGCGTCGCCTTCGCGTTTGGACACAAATGAGACGCTCATAGCCGTGCGCTCACTGTTCGGTAAACGATCGGTGGGTAAAGCAACTTTAGACGAGGTCAGACACTAGATGGGTGATCGCATATTGGTATTTCAACTGAGCGTCTCCATGCTTCGGAGGGCATGCAAAAAGGACTTTACTATCAAGTGATAGTACCACCACTAATGAAACGCTCACAGCATGTTGTAACGACGGGATTAATTAAAGAGATGTTTATTGTTACGAATCACTTTTATTACTGACTCTACATTACAATTCCGAGATATTTATATTATTCAATTCACACTACGTCACACGTCCTACCAAAATTTAAAAAAAAAAGTGTAATAGAGAAACATTTTTTTTTTCTAAATATATTTAAAATTAATACACAATTATATCATTATTATAAGTTTATAAGCAAATTTTGTCATTGAAAAATATTATGTATTATCACATAGTAAAGCCATAAGAAAAATATTTCTCTTATCATCATAATCGAATATTATTTTACTTTAGTTTCTCATGTCTGCTTAAATGTAACACAATATCCTCACATAGCAAAACAATAAACATGTTTGGTACAGTCGTGAATAGAATACGTTTAGTTAACACATTAATCATTACTCATTATAAAGTCTAGTTCTATTTTTATGAACGGTTTTTTCTTTGCCATTGTGGCCAGGACTAGAGCGCGATGTAACAAATTTTGTAAAGAAATGTAGTAAATGTCAACGCTACAAATATTTGAAAACTGTAAAAGAACCCATGATTATAACTAACTGCGGAAATTCAGCTTTCGATAAAGTATATTTAGACTTGGTAGGCCCATTACCACGAGATATTTATATTATTTACTTCACACTAGGTCACTATGTGCGCTCAGTGTTCGGTAAATGATCGGTGGGTAAAGCAACTTTAGGCGAGGTCAGACACTAGATGGGTGATCGTATAGCGGTATTTCAACTGAGCATCTCCGTGCTTCGGAGGGCACGCAAAAAGTCGGTCCCGGCTGTTATCAATCTGATGACAGTCGATAAGTCAAGTCAGAGGCCTATACGTGCGACGTGAAAAACTCTGACATTAGGTTGGCCACTAACCATTCGAAAAGAAGAAGACAATCACTAATTTAGCCACCGATGTAAATAAAATAAAAATTACAGCTTAGGACTTAGATTAGGAATTGAGCGTTAAGTAGGCAGTTAAACAATACTATGTCAGATTAGCCATGTCTTCTATGAATTAAATTAAAAACGACGACGCAATACAAGCGCAATACATAAAAAATATTTTAGTATTTTTTTTAGCGCCGTTTTTTTTATTTAATTAAATATTTCATAAATTTCTAAAATACATTTTCAGCCTCCTTCCTTCCTTCTCATAAGCATTGTTTTAAATTTCAGCCATTATAAAAAGCGCGCTAAAATACCAACTTGCCGTTTATTACTGTCAATGTCAAATACCAAATAGGCGAAGGCCTTAACGTAATCAGTCTTCAGTATTTTTTTTTATATATATAAAACAGAACCACAGAACATAACTAACTGAAAAATATTAACGCTTTAGATTTGGGCCGCGGATGTCTTGCCAAAAAATACTTTACACTGAGACATGATTAAAATGTTACCGCTAGATCATATACAGGCTGCTTAAAATGCTGCTTTTAATAACTACCCGACTTCAGAAGGAAAGGGTTCGGCTAGGTTTGGCCTTGTTATGTGGGCGGGTATGGGTTTTCCTCCCTCTTTTTTCAACCACCGGGTGGAAAATATGCTTGTGATAATTCTCAATCAGACGGGCTAGTTTTCAAGTGCCAAATTTGCGGTTTGATTAAAAACATCGTGATTAAACTTGCACGTTTTTGGGATATTCTTAGAAATGTATCCGTCTATCCCTAGTCGAACAACGTAGTGGTTTAAGGTCCTAATACATTTGAACTCTTGATAGATAATTTGCTTGGTAAATTATTTACTGGTTCACCCTTTGGGTTTCGGAAGTCTTGGTAATCGCTTGGTGTAAAAACTAGTAACCCGTATCATGATAAGAGTTTAAGCAGACCCTGGGTAAATACCGGGAAATAATGCTATGAAGAAGAGTTCTGCTCTTCTCTGCAGAATCTACCTTCCGAATCGGCGGTAGCTTCACTTAGGCGGACATAACAGACTGTATATTTGACGATTCAAAAGTGCTTAAAAGCGTATTTGAATAAATAATATTTTGAGTTTGAGTTTGAGAAGACCTTTGCCTAGCAGTAAATTCTTACTAAATAATTGTCTACAATGTATCGTTTTGCATTCAGGGGTGTGTTCAGATTTCAAACAATTGCTTATTAAATTTAACAAGAATTTCCGATTTGTCTAATTAAAGTTCCCTAGCTGAAACATCGGAATTTAATATTAAATCTAATTGTTAATTAACATCAGTTGACACCGTTGTGGCGTTGTGGGTAGCGAGTCTGCCTTTAGTCTCGACGGTTGCGGGTTCGATTCCCGCTCGGGCAGATGTTTGTTAAAATTTCTGTCTCGGTCTGGGCGTTTGTCCGTGTGGGTCTCCCCACCGTGCCTCGGAGAGCACGTTAAGCTGTCGGTCCCGGTTATTGTCAATAACATCTGATAATAATCGTTAACTCTTGATAAGTAAATTGCTCTTATCCAATGAATTACTGGTTCGCCCTTAGGGTTGCGGAGGTCAGATGGCAATCGCTCTGTGTAAAAACTAGCAACTTGTCAAATCCGGATAAGAGTAATAAGCAGACCCTGGGTACATAAAATACCGGGAATAATGCTAGGATGAAGAAGAAGTTAATTAACATCAGTGTCAAGTATTAAATGTCATGTTCAATTATCAGTGTCTTTGTACCCCTTTTTATCATAGAAAAAGGGATTTAAAATTAAAATTCAAAATTATTTTGGCCCACTGGCGGATAATCTTTAAACACCTAAACATATTTTCTTGGTTTATAGCTTTTTGTAATAGAAGAGTATTATCCTCTCAAAGAAAATCGGCGTTAAACTAAAAGTACTGTTGCGTTTTGTGCGATGAGTGAGAGCGCTGGAGACACCGTCTTCTACCTCCTTTATTCTCGTCTCATTGCTTCCCTGCAACGCGCATGTGATATTTCAATTATCATTTTGCGGTTCAATTATTATTTGCCGACCGACCATCATGACATAAAAATTCTAAAAACTGGCGCGATGAAGTCAACTGGTTAACGCACTAAGTCAACAGTCAAGGAAACCTTGGTGATAGGCTATTTATTGCACGAGGCCGGATGGGTAGGTACCACTGCTGTGTCAGTTACTCTACCGTAAAGCGGTGTGTTATATTTCAGTTCGAAGGACACTTTAGGTAGTGAAATTATTGGGCAAAGTAGATTTAAGAACCAATATGTCGAGGTTGGCAACGCGTGAGTGACACATACCGACCGCTTAACATCAGGTGTGTCGTATGCTTGCTTACCAACTTAGTCACATAAAAAAGTACCTTTCGTATTTAATAATATTAGTCTGGAAGCGACCCTGTGTAAGTAGCGTGGAGTTATCCCGCGCCCCGTCCGCCGCTATATCTAGAAATTTATTGTTTACGATTTACATTACGAGTTAAACTGTTCATTTGACCCATTTCTATGAAATATCATTTTAAATCTTTATAATAACAATGATTAATTTTTAATTTTGAAAGGCCTTAAAAATATTCTTGACATATTTTGTTATTTTTCATTTATTTCGGTAGTAATCTTGGTCTCCCCACCGTGCCTCTGAGAGCTCGTTAAGCTGTCGGTCCCGATTGTTATCATAACATCTGATAATGTTCGTTTACTCTTGATAGATAATTTACTCTTATCAATTGAGTTGCTGTTTCGCCTTTTAGATAGCGGAGGTCAGATGGTAATAGCTGGTAAAAACTAGTAACTAATAAATAAATATTTAATTAATAGTAAACATTTTGTGAAGTTCTGTTTTATATCTTCGATATCTTTGATCGAATTAAAATCATAAAATTTATATTTAAGGAAGGTACTACCTTACAACAAATATTAGTAAAATATACATTTTGGAATAAGCCCGCCTTTGTACAAATAATATTGCTATGATACTAAATTTGTACAATAAAGTTATACAACAACAGCAACAACAACAACAACAATTTTTTTTATGTTCTTAAGTTGATGGCTAGCGGTTGTACTACACTAACAACATTCATAGATGTCACTCATGCATTGCCAACCTTGAAATATTGGTTCTGAAATCTCCTTGGCCAGTAATTTTACTAGCTACAGGGTCCTTCAAACCGAAATACAGTAATGCCAAACACACTACTTCTTTGCGGTAGAATATCTGACACTGCACCTACCCAGTCTACCTCTTGCAGTAAAAGGCTTTTCACTAGTTAATTACGTCCTTACTTTTGAAATTGGTTCAAAAATGGCGCCTATCATAATGGATTATACTAAATTCATTACTAGTGATAATGTTTGCGAAATTTAAATCGAATGAACTCCAGGTGAAGTGTGTGTCAATTAGTGATACAAATTATTTTGGTAAATAGAAATCACTTCGCAAATCTCTGGCAGCACGTCACGTAAATATGCCTATATAATCTACTTAGTTAGCTGTGTCCCAAGTTATATGCTTTTGATAAAATAATTTTTATTTTATTTTTATGGAAAGTCAAACTCAAACTCAAAATTTTTGTTTGTTCAAATAGGCTTTTAAGCAATTTTAAATCGTCAATTCCGAGATACAAATAAATTGGCTTAATAATGTACAGATTGAAAACCGAGGTCACTAGGTTTGCCACTTGATCACTTGTTTCGCTTGTAGTTTCTTCGCTGGTCACAAAGAATTTAATGACTCAGTTGACTCGCCTGGTCGCTTTGAGCAGGAAAATGGTGCGAGAAAGTTCCATCCACGGAATGTCATAGATACGTGATTTTTCGAGAATACAAATATATATATTTTTGTTTCTATAGTCCTTCCTTGGTTTCAATATACTTTTGAGCACTCTAAAAGTGTATCCTTAGTTGCTATCCTTGGTTAAGTAGCTGTTCTATATGGAATGACTAACAAATCACAATTGATGGGTCTGAAACATCATCAACATTCGGATAAATTTCCTCCATTCCCGATGACGTCTTTAGCCATGGATTGACTTCGCAGGAGGCACCGTAAGGACGAAATCAATTAGAGCTCCTGCGAGGGTTATCTCTTTTTCTCGTCTAGGTCTCAGTACTCGGCTCCCGCGACCCGGTGACGCTATCAAGGCGGATAGGGCCAGCAGCAATATACATTAAAAAGTATAAGTTTTAATTAAGTAAAATATTATTTGCGATAGTTTTAGTAATTTAATAACTATAACTTATGTTATAATTGTAAAAAAGTAATAAAGTAACAGTCGCCGAGCGCTTGCGTTTGTACCACGCACCAAAGCAAGCCACGGCCGCGTCAGGTTCGCCGTCATCTCGCCTGTCCGCAAACCGATAGCGACCGATCATGCGTACTTTTGTAACATGCGATATTTAGCTACCGAATTTTATGTTTCAGTTGCTTTAAACTATTTTACGAGTTTATTATATCCAAAGGTGTGTCAAAATAAACTTTTTTTTATTATTGACTAGCTTAAGTTTTTTACTGCGCAGAACTGTAACTCTTTTTTTTTAAATAAAACCTCAGTTACTCTTTATAATATCGGCTGTATCCCAGGAAAGTCCTGTTATAATCGCTGTAACCATGAAGAAGAGTTTTCGGAGTGAACATATCTACAAAATATTTAAAATGGATTCTATATGCAGTCTGGAAAAAGCTGTTAATTTCACATTACAAACAGACACTACAGTTTTATATATACAGACAATAATTTAATTTAGTTATCGTATAGTTTTACAAGGAATAGCGCAATAAATAATGCGAATCTCCTTTATCCGAGGGTGTGATATTGGTTGGTGAAAAGCTGTATATAAGCTTATCTGCGGAGGTAGCATCGATAGCGCGATTCAGGATCGTGACGCCTTGTCGCGTTGCTCTATTCAGCATATAGATGTCGCTATAGTTGTGTATTTACTAAAGCCTGATTTGTTTATTCGAGAGTATTAATGGTAAGTGTACAGATTTTACCATAAATAGTTTGGCTGTCAATGTATTTTCCGGTGACTGACTTATTTATAGGGTGTATAATTTTTTTGAAACCTAATCTATATTTTTGCCATTTTTAACATTAGATAGATTTTTAACCTATTGTTATTCTAA
The DNA here is from genome assembly GCA_023373885.1 of Hestina assimilis. Classification (NCBI taxonomy): domain Eukaryota; kingdom Metazoa; phylum Arthropoda; class Insecta; order Lepidoptera; family Nymphalidae; genus Hestina; species Hestina assimilis. The sequence goes on along the minus strand of CM041767.1, from coordinate 4,319,042 downwards.
ATTTCAAAAATCAATCGTGATGCGTTTCTAACTTTTGATCTGATTATGTTGAAACTTTCAAACATTATTCTGTATACGGGTTATAACTGTATAAGGGCCAAGGCGAAGGTTCCTTGTCTGTAAAAATAACATTTCAACACTTTTTATTTACGTGGTGGCAAAATAATCCGGTTAAAGCTAGTTTATAACAAAAAAATCACTAGTATTGTGTAGTAATTATAATGTTAGGATTGTCAACTTAATATTTTAATTAAAATTGACATTAATTTAAGAAAGCTGTAGTTTTGTCGATTTCGGCATGAAAGTATAGTCTCGGTCTGGTGCCATTAAATACAGTGGTGTTGGTTTTTTATTACAAGTGACTGGATATGTAGGTACCACAGCAGTGTCAGATATTCTACCTCAAAGCAGTAGGTAGTGTGTTTTGCATTATTATGTTCCGGTATGAACAACACTGCAGCTTGTAAAATTACTGGGCAAAGAAAATTTAAGCACCAATATCTCGAGGTTGGCAACGCGTGAGGCTACGACAACCGCTAACCATCAAGTGGGCCGTATGCTTGCTTGCTAATTTAGTCGTATAAAAATACCCTATACTGTTGAGTTACCACCGATGAGGTGATAAGATGCAAACTCTAATACGGGACTGATCATCGGCGCCCCTCTATCGTATTTCTCTTACTCCCTGATCCTTCGCATCCAATTTCTCATCACAGGTGTCAATCCATCTTGACGCTTCTGATATTAAAATTGACTACAATAATAATGTCATACAGGTAGTGTAAAAAGTAACCTATCAAATTCGGATAAGAGTCATAAGCAGATGCTTGAGAAATAGCGGGAAAAATACTAAGAAGAAGACAGTTTTTAGATCGATTTTAATTAAAAGATAATTTTATTAACACAGTCACATTAGACTAGACTCTGTTGCTGTGGTTTACTTTAAAAAAATAACTAAAATAAATTAACCATTAAAATGTATACATAATTTATTAGAGGAACCTTTCATTAAAGCAAAACATCATTATATAATAAATTTATCAGCGACAGCCCTGTGGGTTATTAAACCATCAAAGCGATTCGAGTGTCTAATCAAATAAATCATTATGCTAAGTTCAAACGTTTGCAATTATAGCCGCGGAGACGTCCGGCCGCGATCGATGCTGTTTTATAAATAACATCCGTGGCGACCACGCCTACCTCCCCACCCCTCGCTATCCCTCCCAGCCGCTACCCCCCTACCGGTCAACGACTCGACTTTTTGATAATATACAGGGCTGGCGATATTAATTTCTTTATCGTCGCTCGAGTTTTGTTTGTTGTTTTGATCTGGTTCGACATTTATTATGTGATAAACTAAGACTGAACTCAAGTGTAAAAGGGTTTTGTAGGTTTTTCAGAAGCCTTTAATTCTAAGCCTAGAAAAAAGATTTTTTTATCTGTTGAAAATAAAGAGTTATCTTTGAAGTTGTTTTTTTTATAAATATTAGAAAGTACAAATACTGTATTTTGTTTGAATTTTGTGTCTCTTTATGTAATTTGACGTTTGTGAAACGATTTTGATAATGATTTGATATAGATATTTTTTTTTGGGCCGAGAGATAAATGACTCTATTTCACCTGATGGTAAGTGGAAGTAAGTCACAAAACAAAGTTGTTGTCTTGTCTACCAGCAAGGTGCAACTCGATATACTCTGGCTGACCTCGACGAGACTTTTTTTTTTCACCAACTACTACCGTACCACCGTACGGTAGCTAACCAGGCGGGCATTTAAGTCAAGGCACCAGTATACTTAAAGGTATGCTTAGGTGTAGGTCCGGTATGAAATTCAGTGGAATTATCCGCGATAATTTTTTTGTAACGGGGAGGAAATATAGATAGGTAGTTTGCTTTTATCCAACGAGTTACTGATTCGCCCTTAGGGTTGCGGATGTCAGATGGCAGTCGCTCTGTGTTAAAACCAGTAACCCGTTAGATCTGGATAAGAATAATAACTAGTCCGTGACTAAAATCCGAGAATAACATATGAAGAAGAACATTAACGTATAAATTGTTTTGATTTGCTGGCGTTGAAGTTGACTTTGGGTTTTAAAACACACAAATTTTAGTCTAAATTTTATTTTATTTTATTTTATTTTAAAATACTACCAACAGAATTATATGTAGTATGAACAGAACAATGTAAAACTTAAGTGCTAAATAAACATACAATTCCAATTATAGGTAGTTATAGCATGCATAATAAGTTAAAACAAGTCGTACGGAAAACATTAAGTTAAGTTACAATAGAAATTGATAATTTGTTAAAATTTACGTTAACGCGATATAATCTATATCAAAAGACACACAAACTTCATACATTAATTAAATATTCGATCAAGTTATAATTAAAATTACACACGCCATTAAATAGGGTTGTAACACATAAGAACAGAGAACGGATTGGAAACCGACCTCAAAAATAAAAAGTAAAAAATAAAATAATATTTTCTATAGAAGTCGGATTAAACTAAAATGGTCATAAAATGATGATGCCAATCTATCTTAAATTTTTATGGAACCAAATGACAGCTATTTCGCAACAAACTAAAGTAAAATCACGTTAATCGCATCATAAATCGCAGCGGAATCGGTGTACATACATAAAAAACTAAGAGAATGAAATTGAGAACCTCCTTCTTGTTGAAGTCGGTTAAAAATTAGTAGTAGGAGACCCATGCTTTTGTAAGCACAAATGCGGCTGGTCGACCGGGGATGTTACTGTTGCGTTTCGTGCTGAGTTAGAGTACCTGGGCCCAATCTCCCACACCTCTTCCCTTCTCCTACCCTCCCTCTTGCCCCTTCTGTTGGCACTACGCCTGTGATACTTCCAGTATCGCAGTGTACCAACCATAAAAAAATATATAAAATATCATTTATTTAATTGCTTATATAGTGACGTCACTAGCACAGATATATTTATCTCCAAATTAACGTCAATTCACTAAACGCATATGAAAGTATGCACAGTACTTACATAGACAACATTTTAAAAATTGACAGTCTGTCTGTGTGTTCCGACTTATCTAACGACTATTAAGGAGTAAGTTAGGCTACTTTTATTTTAGAAACAGAATTAGGGTTTCGTGCCATAAAGAATAATCTGTATACCAGGCGAGCGGAACCGCGGGCACAGCTAGTGTTTAAATATAAAAGACTAACAACGCCCACGACTTCGTCTGCAATATTGTAGTTGTTATGCCAGACGACCATTTAAAAGTTATTTTTCTATTATATCCTGCGATGAAAATGGAACCGAGCATTTTTCCGGGATAAAAATTAACCTATGTGCTATTCCAGACTATAATCTATCTCTGTGCCAAATTTCATCCAGATCCATTCAATCTCTCTGACGTAAGTAAACATCCATCCATCCAAACTTTCACATTTATAATATTAGTTGGATGAATTTTTGAAGTGAAACTTCTTTAGAATCGTTGTGATTTCAAACCGGTGCAACGGAAAAAACGACAGGTAAGAGACAAAAATACAAAAATGTGTATGATGAAGCCGGCAAAGAATGAGACAGAAATATACATACTATTTTATATTATATATATTCATTCATTTCAGACAGACAGATCGACCGACCGACCGACCGACCGGCGACGACCGGACGGACGGACGGACAAACAGACAGTCAGACGTCCTTCAAACGAGGCGTGAAGAGGCACCTTGCGGGTAGGCAGGGCGAGGATGGCTAGTACAGTTCGCCTTCTGCAACCGTATTAGCCACCTTCGCGTGTGGACTCTACTTCCACTTACCATCAGGTGGAGTAGAGTCCTTTGCCCTCCGGCGTTATTTAATTAAAAAAAAAAAAAGACACATTAAGCCTTTACTCGCTGACTAATTTTAGCTAAAGAAGTTTTACTTCAATCGTGTGGTCTAAAGCACATTGTTTTTATTATTTTTTTAAAAGCCCCAGTGTATCCCAAGCTCAAGTTGATGTTTATTTCTTAGTAAACAGCAAACAAGAGTTGCGTGGAAGACTCGCAGACTACCTTCATTCAGGAAATTGAGTTTTGCTAAGTTACATTAAATTTTGTGACAGCAACTGCGTAAGGAACGCTGCACACTAAAAGATATGATTTGTTAGTATGAAACAAAGAAATCTTAGTAGTGACAACTGTTGTCGCTAGTAGCGAGTTGCTTTAAGTCTCAACTGATAAATAAGCGCTACACCCTCAACGGGCCTATTACGATAGTTATATCTCGACAAACGAAACATGCCTGTATGGTCAATACAAACATATGCTCCGAGCGGGCATTGGACCAGCAACCTGTGGCGCTTAAGGCAGGTTACCTCTGTGTTACAACCTCGTCAGTCAATTTATAATATTAATACGGTTGTGGTTCATAGCTAGGTTGGGAAGAATAACTAGTATTATTATTTTTAGAACTATTTTTATTCAGACTGATCGGGAAAGGATCGGTGTTTTAACCAAATTTAATCGCGGTCAGTCACTAGATAGGTGATTGCATGGTGGTATTCCAACTGAGCGTCTCTGTGCTGTGTCTCTGTCTCTGTGTTGACGAGTCGATGAGTCAAGTCAGAGACCTATACGGGCGACCTCAACAACTCTGACACTAGATTGGACACTAACCACTCGATAAGAAGAACAACAACTTTTGTTTATAAGCTTAGCTTTCAGTGGTCAACTGGCATTATATTTCGCACAGACAGATAGAAGTCGTTGCACCGTAAACATATTTCAAATCGCTTTCATAGAAATGTATAATTTATTTTATTCATATTTCAAAAGTGTTAGTATTTATTAGAATATTTTAAATTTTCTTTACTAGCTTCGCCCGCATGTAATACATTCACATAAACCGTACATATTTCCATACAAACTGTCATCCCCTATTCTCTATTGTTATTTTACACCCTTTTACAGTGTCATAATATGACATTCAATTATTTTATATCAAATCAACAGCTTAAAAAAAGTTCAAGCCTCTAGCTCTAAAAATAACGATACTTGCATACAACTTTTCATCGGAGGGGCCTTTCAACCCTTTACATCACTTTTTCGTATTAAAACGTAGCATACGTCCTTTCTCAGGCTCTAGACTATGTGTGTACAAAGTTTAATTTAAATCGGTCCAGTAGATTTGGCGTGAAAATGAGAGAGACATAGAGTTACTTGTGCATTTATAATATTAATAATGTCATTAAGAATCTGTTGTGTATTATGCTTAAAAAAATAATTTTCATATCTTTAAGTATTGCGTAGAGATGTCGGATCGCTCTGCATCTTCTATCGCATTTGTCACGGGGAATGTTCTGAGGAATTGTTTGGATTGGAATTTCACCATCGGTTATCGCGACAAAACTCGAAATCCCATCCTTACCACCTCGATGACTGAAAATTCACAACAGCGCGATTTAGAAGACATTTTCTTCCTCGCACAACCACTCTGCGGAATCAACTTCCGCCGGCGGTCTTTCCGAACCGATATGACTTGGGAACTTTCAAGAGAAGAATGTATTCCTTAAAGGTCGGCAACGCATCTGCATGGCCACAGAAGGCATGTTGCAGATGTTCGGTAATCGCTTAACATCAGATGAGCCTTGTGCCCGTTTCTGTGGGGACACTATACTAAAAAAAAAAAACAATCAGAAATGTTACACACTTAACAACCACTGACGAACAGTAACGTGTGGTGGCAGCTAACCAGGTGGGAGTGTAAACCCTACCACCGGCAAAATACTTTTTATCCTTTTAATTAGAGACTAAGGGTATAGGGATACCTGCGTCAGTTGGTCAGTTTACCTATATATGATTTTGAATTATAAAATCGACAATTCATAACCTCAGACGCACGGAAACGGTCAAGCCGCTTAGGTCACTGATCGCTTACCAGGGCTCCTGGCTTGGAGCGTCCTTTGGCTACGGTACCCGCTTACCATTGGCCTAAGCTTGTTTAACATTATGCAGATTAACGGGAATAATAAATAAACGCTACACACTCTATGGCCCCCGTTAGGATTGTAATATCGGGGTCCGGGTACCTGTGTCGGGGTCTGGAAACATACACAAGGACACACAAACACACCATACAAACATCTGCTCCGAGCGGGAATCGAACCGGCGACCTGGGCGCTTAAGGCAGGTTCGCTACCGCTGCACCACACCTTACTCATATATATAATATAGTTATGATATTCTTCAATAAAGATTTTAAATGCATTTGCCGTGTTTTATAAAATGAAAAAAAAAACATCAAGCTTTTAATCCGATTCAGTGACAAATTAAATTTAGTGTGATATCCGTGGTTCCGTGGTTCATGAATTGAATTAGCGGATCCTTTGTGACGAGGGATATCAATTTGGAAGGTGGAAAAAGTTTTGAAAAAAAAAAAATTATCTTTATTGTATCTTACAAACATCTCAGTCACAACGTAATATATAACAAAGACATTACGCTTTTTTCTTATGTTACAAGTTGCTAAACAAGCATACGGTCCACCTGATGGTAAGTGGTTGCCGTAGCCTATGAGCGCTTTCAGCACCATTATTAGGTACCACTCACGCGTTTCCAACCTGGAGATAATAGTTTTTAAATCTCTGCCCAGTATTTTCACTGGCCTACAGTGCCCTTCAAACCGGAACACAGTAATCTCTAAGCACTACTTTTTGGCGACAGAATATTGGACACTGCGGTGGTACCTACCTAGCCGGCCTCTTGCAACAAAAGACCTACCACCAGTGTGACTAATAGAGGCTATCCCAACAGCGGGCGATGGGGTCGTCACATCCCGACGCCGGGAAACTAAAAACATCTTTGTATGCCGGAAAACTCAAATTAATCGCAACGTATGTTAAATGACTATGTCACAGGTTGCACAACCCGAGTTGATCGAACTGTGCAACCCGTAGGCCTGCACGTGCTGACGATTCAAGTTGTGAAAGCAACTAAGGCATACAATAGGCTTTAGGAAATACACAAGACTATGTATAAAACTCTGACTGCTGAAATAGGTCAAACGGTCGCCGATCTTTAAACAAATGGTCAATAATCACGTAAATGGTGTAATTTTCTATTTTGCAATTTTTCAGGAACTAGTAAAAATATTTTTTGTGTAGGTTTGTATATAAATATATCATATAACAAAATGTAAAATGTCTTTGAATGAATTTGTTACTAAAGTGTGTCTTGGAGGTTTGGCGAAACATGATTTCACTATATCCTTACATTCATACTAATATTTATACAAACTATTGCAAAAACAAACACACACACACACATATAAACAAAATGGTCTTGAAGACTCGTTGGTGCCCTTTCGCAAATACAACATGGACGCAATGAAACAATGTTAGACACAAGAAGTATAATCGAAGTAAAAATAAAGTTAGTTTGTGACTAACTTCTTTGCAACGAGCATTGGGGTTGAATTTACCATTAGGCGTTTCTGATGAGGACAGCAGTAGGTGTGGCCTCGACTGCTGTAAGCGCTGGGAGCTTGCACCCCACGATCGAGTTACTTTAGCCATCAGCGGAGCGCAATGCTTGTCAGGCCGTGTTAATTTGTTATACGAGAGTTCCAGTAACCTGATAAACGCACTGAGGTCGACCATCGAGGAGGTTTTAGTGGGTCCCCATGATGTTACCACCTTGTCGTGGAATCCCCAGGAAGCTGGGTAACAGATTTCCTCCCCGTCAACAGAAAAAAGGATTAAATCTACTAAGGAACACCAGAGAATCTTTAGGATTTTTTTTTCTGTAAGGGCCGGTCCTTACGTAGTGCAATCTGCAACGAAATTAAGATCTCTCTGGGTGGAACTTGGTTATCTAGGGTTCTATAACACTCTGCGGTACCCTGGGCTTGTCGTGCCGGGGGGCTCAGTAGCCGGGAGTCGATTGTGCAGGTGGCATCTTCGACTGCCCGGTGAAGCTAACAGGGTCGGAGTGTTCGGGCGTGGGGCGTTTTACGCTAGACCGCGCCTAGGAGGGTGGTGTCGTATGGGTCACTCCGGTACTTTTCTGCTTATCAGAATGGACTGCGAGTGGCTCCTGCGACACCGGAGGTGTGCTTAGCCGGGGCCTTCAGCCCCGGTCGGGCGGTAGAGGAAGAAAACCTCTTTAAAAAATAACGACGGTCGGTCGTAGAGGGAAACAACCTCATTAAAAAGTTAGTCTCGGCGGGGGAGCCCTAGGACCCAGGGCTCCTTGGTTGGGTTTGCCGGGGCCTTTTGGTCCAACAGGCGCGAAAGCGCCGCCGTATATTGTATTTATGTATTATATGTATTAGTATGTATATATGGCGGCAGTATGGTGCCGCCCAAGGTGGAGGCCGGAAGGCCTGGCGCGTTCGCGCGCGGTGGTGTATATCTGTATATATGTATTTTATGTATTATTATGTATGTATGGCGGCAGTAGGTTGCCGCCACCGGTGGGCCCTCGGGGCAAGCGCCGGGGCGTCGCGGTTGTATGCTTCGGCGACCCCGGGACGTCCCACTATGGCGCTAGATGGGACCTTGGAGTTTTAGTGGGTAGGGGAGCTCGGCTCCGAGTCCACACACCTCCTGCGCCATTGCACCCGTCCCGGCGCTCGAGTGCGTAACTGCATTTCTCCAAGTAAAAAAAAAAAAAAAAAAAAGGGTTCTATAACACGTTGGTTTTGTAACCTTATGACTTACTTCGTTTCGTTACGTCGATGAAAATTTACGAGTCTTTGACATCGAATTGAAGTGTAAGAAGCGCAGTTGAGTTTTAAGAGAGTAGATATTTAAAATTGTTAAAAGAGTCAAACAAATAAACCGTTTGTGCAATGGACAATTTGAAATTTTGAAATGTAAATGTCGTTTCAGGAAAGTCAGAAACAAACAGTAAACGAAATAATAAATTATTTCCTAACCCAACAATTCTTATTCGTAATTTGATCCTTATTTATTATTAGCGATAAAATTGACGGGTCGTTACGCCACAAAATGGCGGCAAATTGCAAGGGGCGGCCATTTTGTGACGATTTCGCGCGATCGATGACATTTAACTTTTTAATATTTAATCGTGTTCAAGGAACTATTCTTTGTCCGTGGAAAAGTTTACATTCTTTAGATTTTGGTTTGAATATTCTAAATTCCTTCATTGTAAAGAATTATTTAATTAATTAATTTGGTTTTAATTTTAGAGTCTATTGTATAGAGGTCGATAAAAATATTTTTAGACTTTATTATTGCTTTATATTTGTACGCAAATAAGCAATACCATGTCAACCCACAAAATAGAAAAAACTGAGTTATATATGCAGAAGTGTTGGTAAATGGCTGTAGAATATTTTTCTTTAATATTTGTAGGGTTTTAAGCTTTAAAACTTCTAAAAAAGCCATTTTTAACCATGCAATTTATGTATTATGTTAAACGTTTTGGGTTATATTATATACGAAATATGCAGTTTGTATGCTTATTTTTGTGGAAATAAGTAAACTAAGTAACATAAATCTGAAATTGCCAAAAACTTGACCAATACATTAAAAAATCATATAAAGCAAGTTGTTCAAAATTTTCAAACTCGTTTTTCTCGAAATGACATTCGTGTGGGTTGACATGGTATTGCTTATTTGCGTACATTTGAATGAATCCTGTTCCATTTACTGAGCTATGAACTCACCGGCCTTATTTGCTTAAAACGTAAATTTTTTTAATTTTTTCAGATTAATTGGTGTTAACAAGACTAAAAGGAACTATTGTTAGCTGACCAGTTTAACGCTTTTTAATCTCAAGATCTTTTGACTCGGTTATAATACAGCTGTCAGTATCGGTGACGATGTTAAACTTAAAACCTGTACGGATCCCTTAACACATGGGAGAGACCTTAAACCTTTTGAAGTCTTTTTTTATGTCAGAGGGGACAAACGGGCAGAAGGCTCACCTGATGTTAAGTGATCACCACCGCCCATGAACGTCTGCAATACCAGAGGGCATGCAGATGCGTTGCCGACCTTTTTAGGATACAACTGGTTATACGCTGGCTGACCTCGAAACCCGGCTGACTAGCAGTCACTTCACGAGTTTTTCGCCAATGTACGCTGGTAAAACCAGGTGGACCTTTTTTAAGCCCTACCACCAGCAGACCGCCGAGATTAAGTCATGGACAGATTTCTGGTGGTAGTACAAACAATAATTATTAACCTTTACTTGGTGGTAGGTTTCTTATTGAAAAGACTAGGTACCACCACAATGTTAGATATGCTACCGCAAAGCAGTACTGCTTTTTCCATTGCTGGGTTTCGATTTGAAGGACACTACGTAAGGTAGCTAGTGCATTAACTGGCATAAGGATATTTAAGAAACAATACCTCGATGTTGCCAACGCGTGAGAGACACCTACAAATGGTGTTATCGCTCATGGGCTACGACAGCCGCTTACCATCAAGTGGGTAGAATTTTTTTTATTTAATGACGGTTGGCAAACAAGCATACAGTCCAACTGATGGTAAGCAGTCACCGCAACCTATGCACGCTTGCGATACTTCAAGTATTACATGCGCGTTACCAACCCAAAAGATAAGAAGGAAGGAAAGAGAAGAAAAAAAAGGAAGGGAACATAGGGGGTAGGAGTTTGGGCCTCCGGCGCTCTCACTTATCGCACGAAACACAACAGTACCTACTGATAATGTTACTTTACAATTGTGTGCTAATTTTTCGTAGGCACATTTAATTTAATTGTTAAAAAAAATTTAAGTTTTCCTAGTTAGATAAATTAACGCTTTCACGAATAATTACTATCCAAGCACTATCGCGTTAATTCAGACTTAATATAATATTCAAATAATTTTATCGATTGCAATTCTGGAAGGAACATTTTAGCTGTAAAATTAGTCTGTAATTAAAACTATAATAACAAGGCATATCGGTAAAAGACGTGCATAATTCATATGCTCGCCAGCCGTTCTTTCGATCGTTGATATGTACTTATAAAGCCATTTATACGATACGATTATTTTATTTTTCTTTAAAGAAAGGAATTAGTTACATATGCAACATCTTTTTTCTAGCATTTATCCCGGTATTTTTCCCAGCGTCTGCTTATTACTCTTATCTGGATTTGACGGGTTACTAGTTTCCACACAGATCGATTCTCATCTGACCTCTACAACGTAAAGGGGAATCAATAACCCTTTGGATAAGAGTAATGAAATTATTAACTGATGTTATAATAACAACCGGAACCGACAGCTCAACGTGCTCTTCGACGTATGGTGGGGAGACCCAGAAGGAAAAACGTTCAGACCGAGACAAATATTTGTAAGATAAATATAATAAAAGTAGCCTCAGCTACTACTTATAAAATCAGCTATCTGCCAGTGAAAGTCTCGTGAAAATCGGTCCACCCGTTTCAGATATTATCCGGAACAAATAAACAAATAGACAAACACTTTTTAAACTTATTTTTTTATATAAGTAATATGTACAACAGTTTTTGCGAATCAAATCAAAAGCCAGTAAAACTACGTCAGTAATTTCGGGTTAGTAGAATTGCTTCCCCGAAATAAATATCGCATCGGTGTCGTATCGTACAGTATAAATGAAATAATTAATTTATGATTCCCTTTGACTCTAAAATCTGATCGAGTCTATTATGAATATTATATGTCGCCGTCTATTGATTGTGTATCGAGTACTCAGAATTATGAGTTATCGGCTTTTAATTGTAAATATTAATGCTTTCTTTGTTGTAATGGGCTTTGCGTCATTTAGGGTCGTAAATTTCTATTTCGGTCTGAGCATTTGTCAGTGTGGGTCTCCCCACTGTGCTTCGGAGAGCACGTTAAGCTGTCGGTTCTTATCACATACCATCTGATAATAATCGTTAACTCTTGAGAATAAAAATTGCTCTTATCCAACGCGGTAGTGGTTCGCCCTTAAGGTTACGGAGGTCAGATGGTTATCGCTCCGTGTGAAAACTAGCAACCTGTCAAATCCGAATAAGAGTAACCCTGACCCTGGTACATTAATATCGGGAATAATGGTAGAAAAGAAGAAGAAATAACAGTAGACCTATTATATGGACAGGCTTTTCTATACTACTCTGTCACAGCGAGATCTGGCGTTGCCAACCTCGAGATATTGGTTCTTGAATCTCCTCTGCCCAGTAATTTCACTAGTCTACATTGCCCTTCAAACCGGAACACAGTAATGCCTAAGCACTACTGTTTGGCGATAGAATATTTGACACTGCGGTTGTACCTACCCAGCCGGCCTCTTGCAAGAAACGACCTATCACCAGTCTGACTGGTTGCACTGGTGGAATAATCTCTGTTGTGACAGAGGGTGTCCCATCAGCGGGTGGTGGGGTCGTCACATCCCGACACCGGGTAAATTCGTTGCTTTAGTGCGATTTTATGAAGGAGCACCAGTGAACCTTGGACATTTTTTTTTTGTCCTTAGTTTATAATAAGTAATAAAAGCATTTTGTTTAAGCGTACGATCCGTCTGATGGTAAGCAGTCACCGCAACCTATGAACGCGTTCGATACTTGAAGTATCACAAGTGCGTTGGCAAAAAAAAGGAGGGAACAGAGGGGGTGGGAGATTGGGCCTCCGGCGATCTCACTCATCCCACGAAACGCAACAGTACCTAATGATACTGTTACTTGACGCTGATTTTCTGCGAGAGGGTAGTACTTCCCCGTCGTCCCCTTTTGTGCCGAGAGACGCATGGCTCTACTAACGTGAAAATGTTGTAGAAACTTTATGGTTACAATTTATATCAATTTCATTTTTTTTTAAAGGATTAATGAAGAAAATAAATGCATCGTTGTCCATTTAATTTATTCGTTCCTTTATTTTCAAAATATTTCAATTAATCAATTATTGAAAGTCGGTACGGTCAGCAAAAAACGTAGGATATGCATTCTGTGCATATTATCATTCTGCTTGTAATTAATTAATCCCCGGTTTCTCGTACGTTGATCAAATTCATGTCAACTTAATATACCAAATATAAACCGCTCAATTGTTAAAGATAATCGACGATCAACAGGCAACCAATGAGCGTTTAGTATTTGCTATGTTAAGTTGACATGAGTTTTTATCAATGTTCGACGAACCGGGGGAAGTCTTAGCATTATCACATTTAATAATTAGTACCCATCTTGGTACTAACCATACTACATTTTGATACCGAGCTTTGCTTGGGTTTTTTTTTGTAAATCGAAAAATATACTTAGATTCTAATAAGATGCGTTGATAAAGGGTTCCCAATAATAGTTTTTCTCAAAAAAGAAGGTACTTGAATAAAAAGGGAAAACATTATCGGACTGGAGTCGGGAAAAACACGGATAAACCGACAGAGATATTCAGATTATATATATATATATATACAAGAATAGCTCGTTTAAACGTATTTGATTACAAAAAGTCTGTTTGTTTCTTTGCGATAAACTCAAAAACTACTGAACGGATTTTAATGCGCCTGTCACCAATAAACAGAGTGATTCGTGAGGAATGTTTAGGTATATAATTTGGTAAGGTTTTGTGCAAATTGGTTGTTGAAAATCTGATCTGAATCTGAAACCTTGTCGTCGTAACAAAGCAACGCGTTGCCCGGCTGCTAGTACAGCATCAAAATGCTATAAGTGACACCAGTCTGGTACTGTGGTAGTCATGATATTATTGTTGGTCCTATCGTTGTTAAGTTACCAACATTTTTTCAGCTGTGTTATTTTGTTATGGTTACAAATCATCTTTTGAAGAGTTTTTTGTTATTGAAGTGAAACTTCTTTAGAATCGTTGTGATTTCAAACCGGATGCAACGAAAAAAACGACAGGTAAGAGACACAAATACAAAAATGTGTGAAATGAATGAGACAGAAATATACATACCATTTTATATTATATATATTCATCTCATTCCTTTGTCGATTTACTGAAGACAGACAGACAGACCAACCGACGGACGGACGGACGAGCAGACAGACAGACCAACCGACGGACGGACGGACGAGCAGACAGACAGACAGACAGATTAAGCCTTTCCTCGCTAACTAATTTTAGCTAAAGAAGTTTTACTTCAATCGTGTGATCTAAAGCACACTGTTTTTTTAAATTTTGCCCTCCAAATAAGCTCGAAGCTTGCGCTAGGAGTGGGTACTACAACAGCCCAAGGGGTCAGGATCGAAGTTGGCCCTTTTTACCGTTGGGCTATTGAGGCTTCAAAGTTCAAGTTTGTTATCCAATAGGTCTCGGTTGATAACATTGGTTAGACATTCGTAAGCAATTTAGTCGCATACGATAAGTTTAAAATTAAGATCGGTTAGTTAAATGTGTTTTTTAATTATGTTTAATTTTTAATTATAAATAAAAACGCTTCACTCTCAATGGTCCTCATTAGGATAGTTATATCCTGTGTCGGGGGTCCGGAAACACTTACGATGACAAGGACAAATACACTACACCGGAAAACACGCCTGTATGGTCAATACAAACATGTGTTCCGAGCGGGAATCAAGCCCGTGACCTGTGGCGCTTAAGGCAGGTTCGCTAGCTGCGCCACAACGTCGTCAATAGGTTTTCTGTAAATATATTATTATGAGGCAGTGATAAGATATCTATCACTACATAGTATAGAACAAAGTCGCTTTCTCTGTCCCTATATCCCTATGTATGCTTAAATCTTTAAAACTACGCAACGGATTTTGATGCGGTTTTTAATAGATAGAGTGATTGAAGAGGAAGGTTTATATGTATAATAACATCCATTAAATAGTGGAGAAAAAAAGACTAGGTTGGCAAAGAGTGGTTACTGTAAGCCATTTCAACCATTCAATAGCAGGCGCCACACACGCGTTGCCAACGTTGAAGTATTGGATCTTTAATCTCTTTTTCTCAGTAATTTCACTAGCTACATACAGTGTTCTTCAAACCTAAACATATTTATATCTGCCAATGCGGTGGTACCTACCTAGGCGGCCTCTCGCAATAAAAGCCTACGATTTTATAAACTAAAATATAATAAAGATATTTTTTCCTTAATGGTACTTTATTGAGATGCCTCTTCCACGCCCAGAACGCGTTTGACCACGCCTCAGTAATTTACGGTTTTGTGCTTAAATACTCATTGTTCCGCCATAATGGATTTGCATAATTGCTAAATATAGAATTTTTTACTATAACCTTTTAAATAATAAGACTTTTCTTTGTATTATAGTCAATATTATTAACTTGAAAGTTTGTGAAAATTGTTATATGTTTGGATGGATATTTAAACTGGTGGTAGGTCTTTTGTTGCAAGAGGCCGGCTAGGTAGGTACCACCGCAGTGTCCAATATTCTGCCGCCAAATAGTAGTGCTTAGGCACTACTGTGTTCCGGTTTGAAGGGTATTGTACGCTAGTGAAATTACTGGGCGAACGAGATTTAAGAACTAATATCTCGAGGTTGGCAACGCGTGAGTGGCACCTACTAATGGTGCTGCAAGCGCTCATAGGCTGCGGCAGCCACTTACCATCAGGTGGGCCGTATGCTTGTTTGCCAACTTCTAACATTAAAAAAAAAAATGCTTTCACGCAACAACTACTAAATAGATTAGAGTAATATTTAGATTAACACATGGTATACTTATTATCCCGGAAAAATATGTGGTTCTTGTGTGGTAATAATAAAATTCTATACGCGGATAGGCGGACACTATTTCTTTTTCTAGGAAAAGTTTATTAATAAATAATAATTAAACACTACACACTCAACGGCTTAAGACAGTTATATCCTGTGTCCGGGGTCCGGAAACACACACACACACACAGGACAAAGACAAATACACCCAGACCGGAAAATATGCTTGCATGGTCAATACAAACATATATGCTCCGAGCGGGAATCAAATCCGCGACCTGTGGCGTTTAAGGCAGGTTCGCTACCGCTGCGCCACAACGTCGTCAATTATTAGCAATGCTTTTAGGCATTAATATTCCTATTGCCCCTCCAAAAAAGCCTTTCGCGTTAACGGAGTGGACTCTTCTACTATTAAGCTATTGAGGCTACTATTGCAGATGGCTTAACCTAGCTTTATATAGAGTCTGAGGTCTAAAAATATGTAGCATAAAATTAGAATGGCGGTTGCTATAAAGAGGTCACACCTATTATCAGATTTCTATAACAACCATGACGGACGCCATTAAACGTTTTTCAAGGATACAGAAAATTAGACACAATAAATGTTTAGTACCATAAAATAATCGCTAAAGAATCGGATAAGGCTGTTTATCTGTCGTGCTAGGTTCCTTTTTGACTATGAAATAATACGAGAGTTTAAGGAATTAAGGAAAATGACATCTGATGAGATATTGCGTTGGTACATACAGAACACTCATATGTGTTAACAATTGGAACGTGTTGGTGGGGTTTGAAGATTCTGATACTGTGGTTCTGTTCTGTAACCTTGAAGACGAGATCTTCAAGGTTACAGAACAGAACTACCAAATCAAAGGTCAATCGCAGTCTAGAAGAATGGCCGAGGTCACTAGGTTTCGCAATTGATCACTTGTATCACTTGTAGTTTCTTCGCTCGTTGTTTAGAACGAAATGACTCAGTCAACACGGTTTCGAGAAAATTCCATCCCACGAAGTGTTATACGGTATTTTTGGAAAACAACTTTCTAGAACGTACGCGTTACGAAGGACAGAGACAGAGAATAGAGGACGATTTCGAACCTTATGCCGCTAGTAATAAAGTTCTCCGTAAAACGATTGTAGATATTTCTGGAGTTCTTGATCAGATTAGTAGAGCCATGCTCCTCACAGCCTTTTTTTTTACCTAAATCATTAAAATATGAAAAAGTTAAAAACGTCCATCTGTTGCACTGTAAAAAGTTTCGAAAAATGTCTCGTATTAATTATGTTAGAATAGAGCCCACCCAGACGCTCACTGACAGGGATATGATCGGTGGGTAAAGCAACTTTAGGCTCGGTCAGTCACTAGATGGGTGATCGCATAGTTGTATTTCAACTGAACGTCTCCGTGCTCCGAAACACGTAAAAAGTCGGTCCCGGCTGTTATCAATTTGATGAGAGTCGAGAAGTCAAGTCAGAAGCCAATACGGGTTACGAAGAAATCTGACACTAGGTTGGACACTAACCACTCGATAAGAAGAAGATATTAGAATACAAACTTACAGTGGTTTAGCGATATTTTGGCTGGAGAGTGAAAAATTCCTTGCTTGTCTTACAAAAACTAGAAAAATGCCTTTATATTGAGGAAAAAAGGAAATTAAGGAAATCTCAAAGGAACCGTCGAAAATGGACAAAATCACAATTGGTATTTTTTGCCTACAGATTCCAGGTTTTTTTTTCAGAGTAGGAGAACCTCTGCTAGGAAGTAGGAACATTAGTATGTTATTAAAGGGAGGTCTTTCTCTCTTTCTATTTCTTTTTTAATCTTACAAAGTTTTATTAAGATCTATACACAGCATTCTGTCTTCTTCTTCTAATCATGTGGCAGTGGTTAGAGGCTAACATAGAGTCAGAGTGATTCAGGTCACATGCATAGTCTTCTGACTTCACTTTTCCGCTATTATAAAATTGATAACAGCCGGGGCTGACTTTTTACGCGCCCTCCGAAGCACGGATACGCTCAGTTTAAATACAACTATGCGGTCACCCATCAATTGACTTACTGCACCAAAGCTGCTTAACTCAACAGTTAATGATCACTGAACAGTAAGCACGCACAGCTATCAGTATTATATTCCATAAAATATACACACACACACACAACAAAAGATAAATTACCGGCTGCTTTTGTTGAAGTCAGAAAAGCAATCCTGGATAATCGACACATCATGACCAACACAACATGACCAACACAACATGACCAACACAATATGACCAATACAACATGACCAATATAACATGACCAATACAATTGTTTGGACCAAGCCATTGGTAAAGTAAATATTCCAATTTTAATTGACCAACAAAACATGACCAATACAAATGTTTGAACCAAGCCGAAATAATATATATTACAATTTTAAAGTAAGCCTTGCATACGGTGAATTGTGGCTATTTCGATGCCGCAAACTTTCGTAAGGTATTTAAATATTAAACAGAAACTAAAATAGCTGGAGTTGTCCCCGTTAATTGACTATAAGAGTGACATCCCTGTTATTTAACCACCTAAAGTTGGGCGGCTTAGGGTTGTCGCGGTTTAGATTTTAGCATTTAAAAAAAATTATTTTGAATAATTTTATGAAAAATTTGCATCCGGTTGTCACTTCGTAATTTATCTCAAAATTAATTTTCTCAAAAGCACTATAAATCAGTTATTTATAGTTTATGCGTGATATGGGGCAGATCTAGTAGAGAATTAGAGTCATTCATAATCTCAATCACCACTCAGGTTAGAAGTAGGTAGGTATTAATAAAATAGGATTGCTTTTGACTTCTTCTAAGCTAAAGTGTTTTTAAAAACTATTAGAATATTATTTGACTCGATACTCTTTTCTACTCTACTCTTCGATAGCAGTTGATCGATTCTTCGATTGAATTGATAGAATGTTGTTTGAAGTATAAACAAATAAAAAAAGTCTATAAAAATATGGCTGTGACAACCCTAAATCTAAAAACTTTTGTGAATACACTAAGTTGTACTTCGTTTCAGACGTGGCTGCGTGATTTTAAAATGTACTTTCTCGCTCATTAATTAGTTATTTTCGGACAAAGAACATTATATTTTAGCGTGGGCTTGAGTAACATTTTAAAAACTTACCTGTAGGCAGCTGCCTCCAACCTCGAAATGTTGTATCCTATCCTTAAATAATTATTTATTTATGTTGTATCCTTAATATTATCCATGTGAAAGTTTGTACGTTTATTACTCAAAAGCTCACGGATATTTTTAAATATTCATTTTAATATTAAAATGAAAATAAAAATTAAAGGGGGAAAATAAATGATTATTTTTTTATGGGGAGCCTATAATTTCTATATTGCATTAAAGGTTTATTACACTCACCATAAGCTAAAGAAAGAGGGTCAAAATTTTTTTTATTCGTAGTAAATTAAAATGTTATGTTTATTTGGTTTCAGAAAATCAAACGTCCTAGCGAAAATTGTTATACCAAGGCTCAACGTCACCTCCCGTTATATTCTCTCGGAATTAGAAGAGAAAGAGAGAGAAGAGGTATTCCGTCTGAAGAGAGTCAAGCAGAAGAAAGATTCCGACAAGAGAGCTGAAGAGGAGAAGCGTCAAGCGAAAGAGAAACCTGCCATAGAAGCGAAAGCATCAAAAACCAGTTTGAAGAAAGCCTCTGAACCGATGATTGCTATTAAAGAACCAAAATAAGACGTTAAAATAACTCTTGTAACACTTGAGATCCTACAAGGGTTCTTAAGGAGACTTAGTAAATGCAGACTTAGAACTATTTATGAAATATTTTACAACCTTGTATACAACTGACTCGAATTACATTTTAAAAGGGTATAAATTATGACATTGAAAATACAAAAAGATACAACAATTTTTACGGTAGTTGA
Source organism: Hestina assimilis (assembly GCA_023373885.1). NCBI lineage: Eukaryota > Metazoa > Arthropoda > Insecta > Lepidoptera > Nymphalidae > Hestina > Hestina assimilis. Next base: position 4,299,519 of record CM041767.1, on the reverse strand, counting down.
GCCATGCTTCTCTCAGCACAAATGGTCCGGCTCGATCGGGGAAGTGCTAACCTCTCACAAAAAATCGGCGTCAAGTAACCGTATTATTAGGTACTGTTGCGTTTTGTGATATTAGTGAGAGCGCCGGAGGCTCAATCTCCCACCCCCTATGTTCCCTTCCTTTTCTTCCCTTCTCATCCCTATTTAGGCTGACTGGTTACCATCAGGCAGACAGTATGCTTGTTTGGCAACCGTCATGACATAAAAAAAATATGTGGTCGCGTGGCATTCCAGACAACCAAGCCCTTGGTTTGATAATAATAACTGAAAATGCAGTTCCTTCGGCGTTATAGGCAGCTGTTTAGAGGTGCCACGCAAAGACAAAATGCTTGAAGAGTAAATTAAATTCGATGATACTTTCATTTTGGAACTTATTTGCAATGTTACGGATCTCTGCGTAATTAAGTGAAGAAACGGCATAACTATAAATCAAATTTCACGGGTTTAGAAAAGGGTAAAGGACCCGTAAACCTACATTGCTTAACGGCCCCAACGTATTTAATCCGGTCCTGTCGTGAACGCTCAGACATATACATTTAGTAAACTACCCACCGCCTTGTGCTCTTAGAAGTTGACTCTGTAAATATTTACTAAGTGCCCAATAAGTCTTTACAAATGTTTTCATATTACATTAAATAATAATATAATTTAAACTCTTATCTATGGCTATTGAGAGAATGCGATCCTGACGTGACGACACTTTAGCATGACTTTAACAAATGAATGCTACACGGTACTATACTAAATAATTATAATATAATTTACGTGAATTGTACATCATTACAAAGTTACATCGGCTGCTCGAGCACGTGTTAGGGACGTATTCTCTTAACGGCTAGAGATTAAGCTTTATTTTGTGAAGCAATAGTTATTACATTATTAGGTATGGTTCTTTTATCTCGCGGAGTCGGATGACACTTGTTTATAGTTGTGATGTGTTGTACACGCATGTTTATGTGTGGAGGTAGAGACAGCAAGTTTATCATATTAATCAAAGTAACAATTATTTAAAGTTCTTTTTTACTTTTACAATGGACTTCGTTATTTTCCCAAGAATGTGACCAAAATATTAAAAATATATATTTTTGTAATTAAGGAAAAATGGCCAAATTTATTACTTTTAATGATGGCAATATTATGAAATTAAAAGGGTATGTCACACGACGCACTGCGGCACCGCAATTTAGTGATTTTATAAGACTTGTATGCCACGAATTTGTTGTGACGTGGGGGGTTTACCATTAACTCTTATTGTGATTCAAATGACGACCAAAAACCTGTCAAAAATTGAGCTACATTCTTATTCGTATCATGACATATATATTTATGCGTCATGCTCATATAAAATTTGAATCTATTTACTGTCAAAATTGAACAGAATAACTAAAAGTAAGTCCGCTGTAGTCTTTATGCATGTGATATGGCGCCTGTTAAATCTCTCTTTCGTTTTTTCCTGCGCTGTCGCATGAATAATAGCACTGTGATAACGCTCATCGTATGATATAGCACGAATTATTTAGTGTGCAGTGTCACAGCGGGGCCGGTGAACAAACCGCAGCGTCGCCGTCTAGCCGTCTGGCACGCCTCTAATGCTCGCAAAAGCACTGCGCGTATACATACACAGACAACTAAAAACAATTCGTCTTCGTGAGATAAAATAACTATATACAAAAAGATACTTTATAAATATAATTTAATATCAATAAAACACGATGTAACTGTTAATTTATTTTATTTTTACCCGACTTTGTCTGAAAGAGAGTAATGTTGCTTAAATGCGTGTATGTTGTTGTAGGTACTTGTAGCAGAGGCTTGTATTTATTAACATGAATAGGTTGTTTTTTTTTCTGAATGTGTAACGCTGTTGGCCCTACTGGCCTTGACAGCGTCACCGAGCGGGGATGCCGAATACAGAGACTCGGCCGTAAAAGAGCTGAGTGCCTCCTGCGAAGCGGAACCACGGGTAAGGACGGATCATCGACTCATCGGAGATAGAGGCAGCGCTTCGAGCGTAGTTTACACGATGGACTCACCCGACGGTGTGAGCGAGACGCGACGTGCGAAACAAAGGACCTCGTCCACGCCGGCGATGAATAGGTCAGCTCAACCAAATAAGTACTACACACACAATACACATTGACAATATCAGACACGTTCTCAGGTTAATAAATGATCAGTAGGTTAAACCTGTGGTCACTCTATGGAAGCGTGACCACATAGTGCTTCGACTGAGGGTCTTGGTGCTTCGGAAGTCACGTCAAACAGACACGCTCTTAGCCTTTACAGGTTGGTAAATGGACGCAAATAAGCAATACCATGTCAACCCACAAAATTGAAAAACTGAGTTATATATGCAAAAGTGTTGGCTTTAAAACTTCTAAAAAAAAACATTTTTTTAACCATGCAATTTATGTATTATGTTAAACGTTTTGGGTTATATTATATACGAAATATGCAGTTTGTATGCTTATTTTTGTGGAAATAAGTAAACTAAGTAACATAAATCTGAAATTGCCAAAAACTTGACCAATACATAAAAAAATCATATAAAGCAAGTTTTCAAACGCCTTTTTCTCGAAATGACATTCGTGTGGCTTGACATGGTATTGGTTATTTGCGTCCAAATAATCAGTGGGTTAAGCCTGAAGTCAGTCTATGGAATGGTGATCGGATAGTGTTACTTCAACTAAGGGTCTCGGTTCTTTGGAGAACACGTAAAACGTCAATCCCTGCTTTTATAAATTTGATAAGAAATTGGGGTCTTTGAGGGCGACCTCAACAGATTTGATATTATTAACCAACTAATAAGAAAAAGAAGAACGAAAAATTTCATTGAAGTCACAGCAGAGATTATCCCACCAGTCCAATCAGTCACACTGGTGGTAGGTCTTTTGCCGCAAGAGGTCGGCTAGGTAGGTCCCAACGCAGTGTCAAATATTGTACCGCCAAATACTTAGTAGTGCTTAGGCATGTTCGGGTTTGAAGGGCACGGCAGGCTAGTGAAATTACTGGGCAGTGAAGATTTAAGAACCAATATCTCGAGGTTGGCAACGCGTAAGTGGCACCTACTAATGGTGCTGCAAACGCTCATAGGCTACGGCAACCACTTACCATCAGGTGGGCCGTATGCTTGTTTGCCAACTTGTAACATTAAAAAACAATCAAAGATTATTAGGAAATCGATTTACAATTCAAAGAATAACATCTTAATACGTTTTAATGCTTAATGCTGTAACGCTTAGTAGTTATATAAAAGGTTGTGATTTCGCTTTCAATATCTTTGAAAATACTTTAAAAGAGGCTACGACAATAATATTGAATTGTCATTGTGCTATTAAGAAATTGGCCGATTCCTTTTTGTGGGGAAATTTTTTAGTGATGTCATAATATTTGTCGATAATCAATCGATAAAAATATTTAAAGTAACAATCTTCGACTTAGGATATAAATACTAATAAAATATCTCCTTGCGATATTTGATGGAATTTAAGCAATATAGTGGCTAATGTGTAATTAATATGGGCGTTAACTATTAAAGTAATCAAATAGTTAGTTAAGTTTGATAACAGCGTGATATTCTCTTTGACCGCATTGGAGCATATGGGTGCGCCTACTGGTCGGTAAGTGATCATTGGATTCAACGTGTTGGCCCTAAAGACCTCGACAGCGTCACCGCTTGGCTTGCTCGGTCGGTAAAGTATTGTTGAATCAGTCCCAAAGGGTCGTGTCTTGCAATGTCGAGCCTAGGCTTGGGATGTCAAACGTGACTGCATATTATAGGACCAAGTAGCATAAGTTATGTCAGAAGGTACTTTATATGGGTGACCTAAGCAGCTGACGTTACTACCTAATAATGAAGTTTACAATTGTATTCAGATTTTGACTTACTGACATTAGCCTGCGTACGCCCACATAGTATTGTGAGGAGATTAAGAACGATAAGGCTGTCAATTACTTGCTTTTATTAAATATAAATAAATTTGAGAGTGAGCTTACTGATATTTTTAATCCGTTTATGTTTTTCCTACGATAACATTTTAAAATTGAATTATTTCTTCGTTGAGTGAGTCTATCGACTAAAACGGGCTCGGAGCCTCCATTCCCGGTGACGTTCTTAGCCGTGGCTCGGCCTCGCAAGAGGAACCGTACGGGTACCGCGAGGACTCTCTTTTTCACGGCTGGGTCTCAGTACTTGGCTCTCCCGCCCGGTGACGCTATCAAGGCCAGTAGAGCCAACAGCAAAATACATAAATAAAAAATATAGAATTACGTGTTTATATGATTGCTACTGAAGCACACAACAACATCTGAACAGATGTGGGTGGAATTAGACACACACAGCTTAAAATATATATAGGATATGTTATACCGCAGTAAAGCATATGAATTAAAGATTTTTAGGAATTTAACCTCAAACTGGCACCTGCCCTCGGCTGGGTGGAATTTTTATTTTATTTTTTTATTATTGATTCATTTTCCGTTTCTCTCAGAGTCCTATTTTGAAATCCACAAAATTAATTCGCAATCTTTATTAGTAAAATTTATTAATATAATTAAGGCCGCAATTTGTGGCGTAGTGTAATGTAGTAAGCCTGTCTCAAGCGCCATAGGTCGTGAGTTCGTTTCCCGCTCGGTGTCGATATTTGTATTAAACACACAGGCATGTGTGCCGGTCTGGGTCTATTTATGTATGTCGATGTGTCTGTTTTAGGGCCCCATACAGAATATTGCTATCCTAATACCGGCCGTTGAATGTGTTGTAACGTTTATTTTATTTTATCGATAAAATTAAATCGATACCGTTTCCTATCCCTATAAGGACGCCATTAGGCATGTTACGTCGCTGTCAACTCGCATCAATCATAATCAACCTTTGTCCCGGTTCCCGATATCCGGGTAAAAGAAAACTTAGCCGGGACGATCAATCATTGTTCTGTTAAGATTATAGTGGGATTCAGTGAAATAGTGTTGTTCTTACGTATTATTGGGAACTTTTGTAAAAGATTTTTATCTATGAAAGGGTTAAGTTTAAGGGTTATGTAAGCTCATATATCAAATATTTAAATTATATTTACATAGATATTGATAGTTTATAAGAAAAAGTTTATATTAAAAACTATTATAACTATATATAAGAACTTGTATTTTTAGGGTGTGGAGGCTACGTCATTATGAATGCACTCCAACACTAAGGGAGGATCCTCCGACCAGGCCGGTGATATTGCCTGGTAGGCCGAAGTTGTATGTATAGGTTACGAGCGTAGAAAACTCTGATAGCGCGATTTAGGATTGTGGCGATCTTTTTGCATGTAGGTGCCGCTGTGGCTTGATGAGAGATTGTGACAACCTTCTCTTACTATTACGTTACGTCGTGTTGCGCATACATGTCGCTACAGGGTTGTTCAAGTTCAGGTCCATCCGTCAATCAGACGGAGTTTAAGGACTCACACTTTTAGGAGTTTTAGGTCAGACGAACGTCAGACAATGTTGACACTATTGTGGACCTTAGCCTCGATGGTTGCGAGTTCGATTACTACTCAGGCAGATGTTTGTATTGATCTTACTTAAATATCTGTTTCGGTCTGGGCGTTTGTCTTTGTGGGTGTCCCCACTATGCCTCGAAGAGCACGTGAAGCTGTCGATCCCGGTTGTTATCATAACATCCTATAATCGTTAACTCTTGATAGATAATTTAGTCTTATGCAATAAGTTATCGGGTCGTTCTTAGGGTTGCGGAGGTCAAATGGCAATCGCTCTGTGTAAAAACTAGTAACCAGTCAAATCATAAATACCGGGAAATGATGCTAGGGGGAAGGAGAGTATGCCCAAAACTCTTTTTATATATAAAAAAAGTAAAAGGAATGTCCGTGAACATTTGTAAGCAATTTATTCAATTTAATCGTGGCATAAACTGTAACAATACATTGTTTTTGTATTAACCCTGCAACAGGAGTACGTACTGTCGTTAAATTATTTTGTATGAATTTATGACCACGACTTGTAGGGTGACCATTGGTTTGAAGGACAATCCTGAGTGTAGAGATCAAATGGCGCATTTGGATTTATGTTGACTGTTGATACGATTGTTGTAGTCTCAATGTTGAATACTTCAGCTTATTTTAAAACGGAGGAAGCACGATGCTAATTTTTTTTTCTATTTTCCAGTTTGTATATATAGAATAAACCATATTATAGAATCCAAATTTTTTATTGTTTTCTTGTACTCATTGGTAATAATTTTCTTTTAAACAGTCATAATTTTTAAGATTATTTTTTAATCATTATAAATAATCATGGCTATGTAATGACACAAACAAACAAGTTACAAAGTGGTCTTCTGAATTCTGCACTCATATCCTATAAAAAAAGAGACATTAAAATTTACACCCGCGAAGACATCAGGTAACATACAATACCCAAAATCATATGAATCAACATTTTTGCTTTGTTTTAGTTTATATAAATTTCAATGAATACGATATGGACTATCTTAAAATACTAATATATATATATATCCACCCTACTGACACAGGTACTGGTCACACCTTAAATGTCAATAGAATTTCACAATTGGCAAAAACACAGCAATCTTATTCACGCCTATTGTAGTGACAAACAACGTACAATAATAAAAAGATAAAAATTATTATTGTTAACCGAGATAACAATGCGAACTTAAAATGTTAGTACTCTTAACATGTGGTAGATAGTAGGTTTTAAAACCACGCAGATTTACTAGACCCTCATCGTGTGTGTGTGTGTGTGTTTAAATCTTTTTATCGATTTCTTTGAGTTTTGCAAAGCCTTGCTTGCATTTCTTGAGACATGAATGGGCCTCTTAGAAGAGGCTTTTCAGTGAGAGAGTTGCGTGTGCATTTGTTGAATATGACAATTCTTTTTTGACATCCTTTACAATTTAAAAACTGTTTGTTAAAATATATGAAAAATTTTTTCTTTACAATAATATAATATCCACTAATTTTTCGTTTAATAAGTTACTTAAAAGTCAAATCACACCTAGCTTAAGTTTTACCTACATAAAAAAAATTATCACGAGCGAAAAAATGGAAAGAAGAATGAAGATGTCACATTTTTTTCAAACCCATATACATACACCCTACTTGACACAAGTCATAACAATATAATTTCACAATCGTCAATACAGAGGCGATTGTTCGCGCATTCGTCACGACACGTCACGTCATGACGTGCCTACGTGCCACAACATAACCAAATATTATTTAAAAAAAGGTTTTTGGAGCCTTACCTTACCTTCTTGCAGCATTTTTTTTTTTGGAATGTGTATTTCTGTTTGCCTTACTTGACAGCTTCACCGAGCGGGAGGGCCGAGTACAGAGACCACATTGTGAAGAGGCAGCCCTCACAGGGACTCAAATTTTATTTCGTCCTTAGGGTGCCGCCTGCGAAGCCGAACCACGGCTAAAGACGTCATCGGGGACTGAGGCAGCGCTCGGAGCGCATTCTACACGATGTACTGCGCTTGGACATTAATGAGCGATGTTCGCATCTACATTATTTTAGGGTAAACATGTCTCACCCCGGATGATTCTTGATGATCGTCCTGGACAATCACTACCCTTTACTATAAATTTAAGTAAAAAAAACAGCCAAGAGCCAGTGGGAGTCGTGCAGGAAGGTGTTCTCACCATATTGTTGTATGGGGGCCCTTAATTATTTTTTTTATTTTAATTTAATTATTTATTTTAAATTGAATATATAACTAAATATTCTGTAAATATTTCAAGCGTCTACCTGTTGCAATTATTAATAACGAGGAAAAACGAGTAAAATATCACTTTAGTTTTAAAATACAATAATATCTTTACATTTGAACCAGATTACAATGGAACCACCTTAAGTGTATATCCTTTAAGCCGAAAAGTCCAGTCGTGTTCAAATAATCGAATAAAAGATATGCAAAAAAACATATAGTCGTATTAATAACCTCCTTTTTGAAGTCCGTTAAAATAGGTTTATAGGCGGTAAAATGATCGAGTAAAAATCACAAAAAATTAGGACATAATAAACGCTACACACTCAACGGCCCCCATTAGGATTCTTATAACCTGTGTCAAGAGTCCGGAAACATACACAATGACAAGGACAAACACCCAGACCGGAAAACATGCCTGTATGGTCAATACAAACAACTGCTCCGAGCGAACAAGCGACCTGTGGCGCTTAAGGCAGGGTCGCTACCGGTTGCCTTCGGCCCCGGTCGGGCGGTAGAGGAAGAAAACCTCTTTAAAAATAACGACGGTCGGTCGTAGAGGGAAACAACCTCATTAAAAAGTTAGTCTCGGCGGGGGAGCCCTAGGACCCAGGGCTCCATTGGTTGGGTTTGCCGGGGCCTTCTGGTCCCGGTCGATGGGGCGCGAAAGCGCCGCCGTATATTGTATTTATGTATTATATGTATTAGTATGTATATATGGCGGCAGTATGGTGCCGCCCAAGGTAGAGGCCGAAAGGCCTGGCGCGTTCGCGCGCGGTGGTGTGTATCTGTATATATGTATTTTATGTATTATTATGTATGTATGGCGGCAGTAGGTTGCCGCCACCGGTGGGCCCTCGGGGCAAGCGCCGGGGTGTCGCAGTTGTATGCTTCGGCGACCCCGCGACGTCCCACTATGGCGCTAGATGAGACCTTGGAGTTTTAGTGGGTAGGGGAGCTCGGCTCCGAGTCCACACACATCCTGCGCCATTGCACCCGTCCCGGCGCTCGAGTGCGTAACTGCATTTCTCCAAGTAAAAAAAAAAAAAAACGGGTCGCTACCGGTTCGCAACGTGTATGAAGGAATATATTGATAACCTAATAATAATCCTTCTTCCAAGTAGGTTAAAGTCTTAAAGCATTCCGTTCATAATGAGCAATCATAAAATACCCCTTTCTTTACACAGTTTGAGGTAACTGGCAAATAAACAAAAACCCATTATTACATACAGTTAGAGAAAGTTAAGTTATCGTAAAAAATTTTGAAACTCAAAAATACATTTTATGATTACTTATTTAGCACTAGTTATGCTCGTGGCTCCACTCGCGTTGTCTACAGAATTAGTAGAATTAGTTTAATTAGTAGAGTATGTACGTTTGGATGGATGGATGTGTCTTTCACGCAAAAACTAAGGAAAGGATTTGACTGAAATTTGGCACCCCGATATTATCTGGATTGACTAGGAGGACTTTTTCGACGACGTTGTGGCGCAGCGGTAGCGAACCTGCCTTAAACGCCACAGGTCGCGGGTTCGATTCCCGCTCGGAGCATAATATGTTTGTATTGACCATGCAAGCATATTTTCCGGTCTGGGTGTATTTGTCCTTGTCATTGTGAATGTTTCCGGACCCCGACACAGGATATTATCCTAATGGGGCCGTTGAGTGTGTAGCGTTTATTTATTTATTTTTATCTATGAAAAATGTTAGGTTTCTGTGGGATTATTAAAAAAATTACCGCGGGCGAAGTGGCGGGCACAGCTAGTATTATAAAAGAGGAGATTTTTATCTTCACGTATAAGAAATAAGAAGATACCTATGTATAAATGCATAATTATAATTATTATAACTGAATTATGATTTCTAGTTTTTAAAGTATATGTGGACGCAAATAAGCAATACCATGTCAACCCACACGAATGTCATTTCAAGAAAAACGCGTTTGAAAATTTTTGAACAACTTGCTTTATTAGATTTTTTTAATTGTATTGCTCAAGTTTTTGGCAATTTTAAATTTATGTAAGTTATTTTACTTATTTTCAAAAAAAATAAATATACAAACTGCATATTTCGTGTATAATATAACCCAAAACGTTTAAAATTACGTAAATTGCATGATTGAAAAATGGCTTTTTTAGAAGTTTTAAAGCTTAAAACCCTACAAATATTCAAGAAAAATGTTCTTCGGCCATTTACCAACACTTCTGCATATATAACAGATTTTTTAATTTTGTGGGTTGACATGTTATTGCTTATTTGCGTTCATGTATGATAGCGCTTTATAGTCAATTTAAAAATCAACACATTAGTTTTAACCGTTTCCGATTTCATTTGTTTTAATTTTTGTATTGTGTAAATGTAATATCGATTAACTTATTATTGATTAATTAATTAACGATTATTTATTTTGTATTTTTCTATTTTATAATTTATTGTGTTTTTAATTTTGAAATGTTGTAAGTTCCTCAAATGATGAATGAGTATAAATAAAGATGCATTTGTTAAATACAGTGAGTTCTGATGTGACATACGGTTTGGGTGTTTTATTATTACAATGGAGTATCCATTTAGACCGGCGTCGGGATGTGACGACCCCATCGCCCGCTGTTGGGATAACCTCTGTCACAGCAGAGATTATTCCACCAGTGCAATCAGTCACACTGGTGGTAGGTTTTTGTTGCAAGAGGCCGGCTAGGTAGGTACCACCGCAGTGTCAAATATTCTGCCGCCAAATAGTAGTGCTTAGGCACTACTGTGTTCCAGTTTGAAGGGCACTGTACGCTAGTGAAATTACTGGGCAGAGGAGATTTAAGAACTAATATCTCGAGGTTGGCAACACGTGGGTGGCACCTACTAAGGGTGCTGCAAGCGCTCATAGGCTACGGCAACCACTTACCATCAGGTGGGCCGTATACTTGTTTGCCAACTTCTAACATAAAAACACATTCTGGTGACCGAGCGCTAACCTATATATATATTTTTCTCTTGTAATTATATAACTATTCTTATGACATTATAATACAAATTATTATTTTTATGAAAAGGCTTGTGCATACTGTGATTGCGAGTAAAGATCATTTTTAAGATTATGTGCGGTTCTTCTTCTTCTTATCGAGTGGTTAGTGGCCAACCTAGTGTCAGAGTTGTTCAGGTCGCCCGTATAGGACTCTGACTTATCGACTGTCATCAAGTTGATAACAGCCGGGACCGACTTTTTACGTGCCCTCCGAAGCACGGCTCAGTTGAAATACCACTATGCAATCACCCATATGTGTTCTATTGTTTATCCTTAATAAAAAATAAATAATTATAAATTAATAAATATAGTATTTTTTTAATAATGACTAATTTGCTTCAACGAAATATTGAAAAGCAAATTTTTGTAAATATTTATGTCCTTAAACCTTTCTTTTAAATACAACTTTCTCTAACGGTCTAATGGTGTAATAAAAGTCGGTATGTTTCTCTAACCCGTTACGTAAAAGGGTGCGAATAACAAAAGACATTGTTAACAGATTTTGTTATTATGAGTAATTATCTTTTATTATTTTATTGCTGTATCTTTTTCTGTCTATTGAAAGAACTTTACTAATTACATTGAAATTGCTTTCTTTTCTATTCAGTACTGTTATAAAAGTTTCTGCAAAATTAAGATTTTAAGAACAAAGAGGTTTTGATTTTTATGGTGTGTTTAGTGGCTAATGTATTACATTTAATTTATATCTTCTAGATTCGAGAATACACAAAAGTCGATCCCAGCTATTACAAATCTCATAGTCTATACGGCGAAGTCAATACGGTGGCTGTTTTTTTTTTTAAGAATATTAGCAATGCTTTTTCAGGGCATTACTAATATTTTTATTGCCCCTCCAAATAAGCTCGAAGCTTGCGCTAGGAGTGGGTACGACAATAGCCCAAGGGGTCAGGATCGACCCGTGACCCGTTTTTGATCGCGTTAACGGAGCGAAGTCGGCCCTTCTACCGTTGAGCTACTAAGCCTTCCTTGTGTTCTTTCTTCATGTTTTGACTATCGGCATGAAGACGGTAATGAAGAGAGCGCTTTAGTATAGCCTAGATGTTAGCCGCCGTTTTAAGATCATCGTACACAACACAGACACGTACACAACACCGTCTACGCCGGCGAGGACGAGGTCCTTTGTTTCGCACGTCGCGTCGCGCTCACACCGTCGGGTGAGTCTATCGTATAGAATGAGCTCGGAGCGCTGCCTCCATCTCCGATGACGTCCGCCGCCGTGGTTCGGCTTCGCAGGAGGCCCCCTAAGGACGGAATCAAATTTGAGCCTTCGTGAGGGCTGCCCCTTTATCACGGGCTGAGTCTCTGTACTCGGGCCCCGCTTGGTGACAAAAGATCATCATCATTGATACCATAAATGCAGATTGTGGTCGTAAAGTATTCATTTATTTTCCTATATCCACATTTTGCCCTAACATTTTGCCCACAGACGGTGAAGATTCTCACCGGTATATACAGCCCCATCCGTCTTCATATATATAAGGAGACGACCTGAATATCAGTCCACATCCTTGGACTAATATGTTTTCAGAGGTGTTGTTTTTAAACTTAAAAGAACGATAAGAAAGGATTTTTTGGAAATCAAGTTGTGTGTATTTTTGTCATTTTAGAAACATTGTTTCTTGGCGAACAGATAAAGATGAAGAAATACGGTTATATAGCATGTGGTAATAGAGCCATGCTTTTTCCACCACGAATGGGCCGGCTCGACTGTGGAAGTACTACCCTCTCACAGAAAATCGTCTTAAAGTAACAGTATCAGTAGGTACTGTTGCGTTTCGTGCGATGAGTGAGAGCGCCGGAGGGCCAATCTCCCACCCCTCTATTCCCTTCCTTTATTCCCTCCTCACCCCTTCTTTCTTGTTCCTTGGGTTTGCAACGCGCATGCGATACTTCAAACATCGCAAGCGTTCATAGGTTGCGGTGACTGCTTACCAGCAGGTGGACCGTGCTTGTTTGCCAACAGTCATGAAATAATAAAACGTATTCTTACATTTCCTAAAATCCTCCCCCCCCTCTAACGATGTAATGTTTCAAATTTTTTAACATATGAAAGATAAGGTCTCTTTTACCCCAGATTTAAGGCAAGTGACGCCGTGGGCAGAAGCTAGTTATACATAATGTACGTAGCCATTGACAAGTACAGTTGCTATTACGTTTCCCACGAAATTCAATTCCCACTGCGCACGCGCACGTGATCATATATAATTCGCAGAGCTTGCGTAAAACGATAATGTATGTTCTTAAAACATCCAGATGTACGATTCAGTATAAATGTCTCGTTATCTGGGATTTTTTTCTTGGAAATCCTTAGTAATATTATAAATGCGAAAGTAACTCTGTCTCTCTGTTTGTCACTCTTTCGCATTAAAACTACTGAACTAATTTAAATTTGATGACTTATTTAATGTACACGGATAGTCTAGAGCCTGGAAAAGGACATAAGCTATTTTTTAATGCGGAAAAAGGGTTGTATGGAGTTGAAAGGGCGGATGAAAAATTGTATGGAAGTATTGTCATAATTAGAGATAGAAGCTTGAAACTTATTTTTAGGCAGTTGATTCGATATAAAATAATGACATTCAAAGTTTGCAAAAGAGAGAGATTTTAGTATTAAAATCGTTATACAGGCAGGCAAAGTCGTTGGCAGAAGTTAGTTATTAATGAAGAAAAGGTCATATTGATTTTACTTTTACCCACATTGTTACTTATAAGATTTGTTTATAAGAACTACGTTTATTGAATAAGTTTTTTAAAAATTGTGAAGTGTGTTTGCTTTATACAATAAAGATTGATTATTATTATTATTATTAGTTATTAATGAAGAAAAACTATGTTGGCAATATAGGCAATACTACTTTATGTTACTTTCTTCAAACTCAAACTCAAACTCAAAATATTCTTTATTCAAATAGGCTTTTAAGCGCTTTTGAATCGTCTTCGAAGTCTCCGCACCGTTTCTTGGAGAGCACGTTAAGCTGTCGATCTAGATTGTTATCATAACATCTAATAATAATCGTTCTGTTGATAGGTAATTTGCTCTTATCCAATGAGTTACTTGTTCGCCTTTAGGGTTGCGGAGGTCAAATGGAGATAACTCTGTGTAAGCTTGTGACCCGTCAGATCAGTAGGTACATGAGTTTCCCCCAAGAGTTAAAACTCTGCGGTACCCGGAGCTTGTCGTGCCGGGGGGGGCCTCAGTAGCTGGGAGTCGATTGTGCAGGTGGCACCATCGACTACCCGGTGAGGCTAAGTCTGGTGGGCCCGGTGTCTAAGGGTCCGGTGGTTGAGCGTGGTGCGTTTGACGTGAGACGTGTCGTATGGGTCGTATGGGTCGCTCCGGTACATTTCTGTTTATCAGAATGGACTGTGAGCGGCTCCTGCGACACCGGTGTTTTTTTACCGGGAACGGGATCCTCATTAAAAAGTTAGTGTCGGAGGAGGGTGCGACGTCCCACTACAGCGCTAGATTGGTGGTTTTAGTGGGTAAGAGGGCCAAGCTCCTAGTCGTGCAGGACTCGGAGCCTGCCCCCGCGCCATTGCACCCGTCCCGGCACTCGAGTGCGTAACTCTAAGAAGAAAAGATATTTTTAACGTATTCTAAACATATAAAAGACATATAATATTGAAGAAATATTTGACACCGTTGTGGCGTAGTGGGTAGCGAGTCTGCCTTTAGTCTCGACGGTTGCGGGTTCGATTCCCGCTCGGGCAGATGTTTGTTAAAATTTCTGTCTCGGTCTGGGCGTTTGTCCGTGTGGGTCTCCCCACCGTGCCTCGGAGAGCACGTTAATCTGTCGGTCCCGGTTATTATCAATAACATCTGATAATAATCGTTATCTCTTGATAAGTAAATTGCTCTTATCCAATGACGCAATGTTCGCCCTTAGGGTTGCGGAGGTCAGATGGCAATCGCTCTGTGTAAAAACTAGTAACCTGTCAAATCCGGATAAGAGTAATAAGCAGACCCTGGGTACATAAAAATACCGGGAATAATGCTAGGATGAAGAGAAGAATATTGAAGAAATATAAATTCATTATAATGTAAGATAGGTATTTCGCACGTCTGTTGATAGACAAACAAGTAATTTTAACGTTAAAAAGCGTTAAAAGCGTCGTTATTAAGTTTGAGGTACACTGAGTTTCTATTAAAGATGCCGACTGATTTATTATGGTATTATTAATAATGTACTATTATGTAGGAATAAGTAAAGACGTAATGCTTTGTCAAAATAAAACTGTAAAGAACTTTTTAGGGTTCCGTACCTAAAGAGTCCGCTGTCCATAATAGATAGAGAATAGAATTTAAAAATAAAGGGGTCATAATACTTGATATTTTTGTTGTTTTTTTATGTATCTCATGAACTGTAGTAAATAAATACTTTCTCACGTTAATCTTATGTATTTTACGGATTTACGGAACTCTTTATGTGCGAGTCCGATATCGGCATCGGCGAAGATGAGGTTCCTTGTTTGACGCGTCATGACGCGCTCACTCCGTCGGGAGAGTCCATCGACTAGAATGCGCTCGGAGCGTTTCCCCGATTCCCAATGATGTTCTTAGCCGTGGCTTGGCCTCGCAGGAGACACCGTAAGAACAGAATCAAATTTTCATGGCTGGTTTTTTTTCAGTCCGTACTCAGCTCCCTCATCCGGTGACCTTGTCATGGTCAGTAGGGGCACATCAAAAAAATTGGCTGGCTTTTATAGAATATCGACGGTGAGCTCGGTTATTATTCAGTACTAATAAATATTTCTTAGAAATATAAAAAAAACATAAATAAAAAATATTGAAGATATTTTATTATTTATAGATCCTCTTTTTGATATATTAAGTAAAGTTTCCGAAAAAACAATTGTTCTTTTTTTTTAAAAAAAGAATATTAGCAATGCTTTTTCAAGGCATTACTAATATTCCTATTGCCCTCCAAATAAGCTCGAAGCTTGCGCTAGGAGTGGGTACGACGATAGCCCAATGGGGTCAGGGGTTACGAATGAACCCACGACTCTCTCAGTAACGGAGCGAAGTCGGTCCTTCTATTGAGGCTTATTGTCTTTTTTATAAGTATCATAAAGTAAGCAATTATGCAAAATAATTTACATTAAGTAAACAATTTGTTTTTTGTATATCCAAAATTGTTTGGGCATACAAAAAACAAATTGCTTACTCTAAGCCCCTAAGCCCTCAGGGAATGCGAATGCAGAGATCAAGTAAGAATACTTGATAAGCTACTTCTTCACAATCGATAAGAAAAAATAAACATTTATTCCAATCTCCCGTTAATAAAAAAATCTAAATTTGTATAAATTCAAGAAAAAAATGTTGGATATGTTGACGAATAAATGCTATTACACTATTTCTGACATTTTAAATGACAAGTGATTTTATTATAATGTAATTTATTTAAATGATAATTTAAAATTGGTTATGCTATGATATTATTGAATATAAGTTAATGGAATTAATGTAATATTTGTAAGATTTTGTTTTTAATTATTTATTGTATTTAATAGCTATATTTATTTTAATTAATTATCAATAATGAACTTGATATTTGTATGCCTACTCGGTAAAACATAATGAAACTTTAGTTATTATAAAGTTACCATCTATTGTAAAAAACACTCATGTTTAACAAATAAATTTCTTTCTTTCTTTCTTTCTTTCTTTCTTTCTTCCCGTTGTGTCCCAAACTTAACGCCGCCGTCGGAGCTATCAATAAAGCCAACAAACAAACAGACAGGTTTTATGTTACTAATGCATCATGAATCCCTTTGTGTTGCCGGGAATCGAACTTGTGAACTTTAAAATGGCGTCGTTTTAAACATTATCCATGAGATTTATTTATTCAAAAGTTTTAACTTCTTGTAATTAGACGTGATGGCAAAGTATATAGGAAGCATTTTTTCTTGTTGTCGGGAAGGAAATCTGCTTCAGAGATACCCGACCTCCTGAAGTACAGCTTCTTTATATGTCAGAGGTGGCAAACGGGCAGGAGGCTAACCTGATGTTAACCGATTACCGCCGCCCATGAACATCTGCAACACCAGAGGGTATACAGATGCATTGTCGACCTTTTTTAGGATACAACTGGTTATACGCTGGCTGACGAGCAGTCACTTTTTTTTTTATTTTTTTTTATTTTTTTTTATTTTTTTTTATTGGTTTATTTTTTTTTAATTTTTTTTTCGGAATGTGTATTGCTGTTGGCCCTACTGGCCTTGACAGCGTCACCGGGCGGGGGCCGAGTACTGAGACTCAGCCGTGATAAAGGGACAGCCCTCACTGAGGCTCAAATTATATTCCGTCCTTAGGGTGCCTCCTGCGAAGCCGAACCACGGCTAAGGACGTCATCGGAGATGTAGGCAGCGCTCCGAGCGCATTCTACACGATAGACTCACCCGACGGTGTGAGCGCGACGCGACGTGCGAAACAGAGGACCTCGTCCTCGCCGGCGAGGACGGTGTTGTGTGCGTGTCTGTGCTGTGTAAGGGCATTTTCTAATGTAATCCTATCATCAGGGTCTTGCAGGACGTGCTTAGGACTCACTTCACGAGTTTATCCACCAACGTAGGGTGGTTGCTAAGGCTGACATTTTTTAAGCCCTACCACCAGCATACATGTACATACATGTCTTGGAATTTCTTCCACGACATGCAGGTTTCTTCACGATGTTTTCCTTCACTAAGCACGAGATAGATTTAAAACATAAGTTAAGTACTTGAAAACTTAGAGGTGCTTGCCCGGATTTTAACTCGCGACGCTTAAAGTATACATTTTTAATTCATTGGGCCATCTGGGCTGTGTGCTGTGTGTTTTTAAAAGCTTTTTTTTTTCGGAATGTGTATTGCTGTTGGCCCTACTGGCCTTGACAGCGTCACCGGGCGGTTTTTTTTTTTTTAAACGCTTGTCAATTTATATCAATCTGTCATATTTGTACATCGATAAAGTTAAATAAACATGTAACGGTGGCATATCTCCTAAACTAACATGTCTAACACGATGTTTAAGTTATATTGATTTTTATTTTATAAATTATCTGTAGAATTTCGTCCGTGTTATTGTAATGGATTATTTTGTGTACTGATAAGATATCTACAATCATATGATAAAAAAGAGTTTGTTTGTTTTTATAAGCAAATCTCATAAAATAAACGATATAAAATACGCTTTGACATTTAGAAAAGACGTATGTTTATTTGTCTTGTCTACTTTTTAAACACACACACACACACACATATACATACACGCACACATAAAAGATGAAAATAATTAAAATGGTCTATACAACATATATACATGAATTATAGTGTAGTTCTTAATAAATTAAATTGAAATGCTTCGGTTATTATAAAATTATTACTGTACAAAGTTTAGCTTCTACATTCTACATTTTACGGAACTCTAGCATGTAACATTAATAAATAATTAATAAAATAAATAAACGCTACACACTCAACGGCCCCCATTAGGACAAAAAAAAATACACCCAGACCGGAAAATATGCTTGCATGGTCAATACAAACATATTATGCTCCGAGCGGGAATCGAACCCGCGACCTGTGGCATTTAAGGCAGGTTCGCTACCGCTGCGCCACAACGTCGTCAAAATTTGGATTTACATTTACACATTAAATATTTTATAAATTTGTAAGTTATTTTTCTGAGGACTTGGCTCAAATTAGCTTTGCTGTTTTGCAGTACGACAGACTGACAAAAGCAATTTTTTTTTTTTTTTATGTTAGAAGTTGGCAAACAAGCATACGGCCCACCTGATGGTAAGTGGCTGCCGCAGCCTATGAGCGCTTGCAGCACCATTAGTAGGTGCCAATCGCGCGTTGCCAACCTCGAGATATTAGTTCTTAAATCTCGTTCGCCCAGTAATTTCACTAGCGTACAATGCCCTTCAAACCGGAACACAGTAGTGCCTAAGCACTACTATTTGGCGGCAGAATATTGGAAACTGCGGTGGTACCTACCTAGCCGGCCTCTTGCAACAAAAGACCTACCACCAGTGCGACTGATTGCACTGGTGGAATAATCTCTGTTGTGACAGAGGTTATCCCAACAGCGGGCGATGGGGTCGTCACATCCCGACGCCTTAAATACACTTGGAATAAAGAATCCACATATACACTTGTAGCCTCAATAGCTCGCAGGTAGAAGAGCCGACTCCGCTCCGTTAACGCGAGAGACGCGAGTTCGATCCTGACCTTTGGGCTATTGTACTACCCACTCCTAGTGCAAGCTTCGAACTTATTTGGAGGTGTAAAAGAAATATTAGGAATAAAAAACATATAAAATTCTCGTGTCGCGGTGTTTCTTACAAAACTCTTCTGAACGGCTCGACCGATTTTTATAATATTTTGTGTGCATCGGGTAGGTCTGAGAATCGGTCAACATCTTTTTTGGATACCCCTATCCCGGATCCCACGACGACGTTGTGGCGCAGCGGTAGCGAACCTGCCTTAAACGCCACAGGTCGCGGGTTCGATTCCCGCTCGGAGCATAATATGTTTGTATTGACCATGCAAGCATATTTTCCGGTCTGGGTGTATTTGTCCATGTCATTGTGTATGTTTCCGGACCCCGACACAGGATATCACTATCCTAATGGGGGCCGTTGTGTGTGTAGCGTTTATATTATTATATTAGCGTTTATATTATCGATTTTTGTGGTTAATCCCGATTTTATTTTATTTTTTAAGTATAGCATTTTCACTCTTCTGCCCATCAACACCTATTTTTAATAACGATACTAGTAATTCAATAATTTCACCGGTGTCACTTCTTATCACAGTTAGACTTAGGGGGCGTCCCACTAAAACCTCCTCGGTGGCCGACCTCAGTGCGAGTGAGAGGCTCCGGGAACTCCTGTGGAACGCACTCCGGGGCCTCTCAAGCACATCGCCCAAATGGGCCCTTCCCGGGAGAGCTGATGGTGTTGCCCTCACCCTAGGGGAAATGATGGCATTGTCCCCCCGCACCGCCTCGTGCTGGCGAGCAGCACGTCAGTCGGTGCCACCCCGACCGCCGTCTTCCTCTAGGCCGTGCGATGGGCACACAGGTGACCCCACCCTGTGCACGCACGACCTAAGGGTACGACGCCCTATTTAAAGCCCGGGCGTGAGGGCTTGGGACAGGAACGCCAGCAGCATCGTAAGACGCCACCATTGTCCCTGTCACCACCTTTTCCCAACCAACCTGCGCAGGCGAGAAAGGCAGAGGGCCAGGGGTGACGAGGCCAATCACCCCCGTCCAGCAGGGCTCCCGCGACCCCACCAGGCCGTCCCCTCAAGACAGACTTAGGGGGCGCTGCTATCGCGTCCTAGTCTTTTTCAATACGACGTCTGTTGGGCGCGTTAGGATTGTTATAAGATTAGCATTTAAAAAAATAATATTCTGCTATTTCATTGCTTAATTACTAACGTCAGTCATAACAGAATAAGTGACATTAAATACTATGGACGTGACGCGGTCAATTGAAATAGAGCAGAAACGTATTGTAGAGTCACCATATCTACGTGTATTGTAGAGACTGAAAAAAATAAAAAAAAATGTTTGTTTGGCTAACTTTCAATACAATGTCTTTATACTAGGTTGGAACCGTCTAGGTTTCACAGAAACCTGTATCAGATGGCCCCGCTCTTCCATATTCATCACAATTTTAGCAAAAGTTATCTTTTTATCACTACATAGTATAAAACAAAGTCGCTTTCTCTGTCCGTATGTATGCTTAAATCTTTAAAACTACGCAACGGATCTTGATGCGGTTTTTTAATAGATAGAGTGATTGAAGAGGAAGGTTTATATGTATAATAACATCCATTAAATCGTGGAGAAATACTGTTATTTTTGAGGTTTCTAATGTGATGTCGTAAATAATTACATTGAACGCGTGCGGGCCACGGGCAGTATTGAATAAATCAAAACTACTGGATCGATTTTAATCATTTTTACAGTAAATGACATAGGCTATATATTTTATACCCGTGCGAAGCCGGAGCAGGCCGCTAGTATATCATAAAAACAAAATAATATAAAAACTTAATTACAAGCTAATACAACAAAAATGTGAGTGTAGGTATATGTGAATAATGTGTATTGTGTGAATGTTTATAATATGAGTGTGTGTGGTGTGATTGTATTAAGTATGTCAGAGTGAGTAAGACGAGACGAGACTATTAATTATATATATATTTTAACTTGTTATTGAGATTGCCTTAAGCAAATATTGTCGTTGGTTTGATTCTTGCTAGATTCGAATATTTGTAATTATAATATAAGCATTTTTGTACATATGTGTGGTTGTGTTTATGTTTCTGGATCCCGACACAATGTTACTTTCATAATTAAAGCTTTTGAGTTTGAAGCTTTTATTTATTTATTTGCTAAAAGTCGGAAGTGTTATGGCAGACACGGAAATGTCAAACACATGGACGACCTGTATAACTCTTAGGCTGCGTTCCCACCAGAGATCTGCGAAGACACATAATGAGAGCTGTGTTTGTTATGAACCATTATATCCATTTTATTTACCTAGCCTTGCTCAGCCCAGCTTGCGCCGAAACGGTTTCGCGCAAGGAGGGTCATTCTATTGGTTGTTAAAAACACATCCCTCACTGCACATCCTTACACATCTCTGGTAGAAACGCAGCTTAAAATTAGGATAGCCTATAATTACACTTTGTCAAATACATAACACAATTTTTACTTTCATTATATATCCTGACTTCTTCTTCCTAGGATTAACCCGGTATTTGCCGGTAGTTTTTCCACAAAGCGATTGCTGTTTGATCTCTGCAACTATCATACCTATCAAAAGTTAACGATTACAATCAGATTTTATGATAACAACCGGGACCGGAAGTTTAATGTTCTCTCCGATGCATGATGGAGAGATACACAAGAACAAACACCCAGAATACAGTGAAACAGATATTTATAAACATCTGCTCCACGTGGGAATCGAACCCTAAATTATTGAAGATCAAAGCAGGCTTGCTACCAGCGTCGTGCGTTTTCCAGGCATCGGGACTTGACGACCCCATCGCCCGCTGTTGGGATAACCTCTGTCACAGCAGAGATTATTCAACCAGTGCAAACAGTCACACTGGTGGTAGGTATTTTGTTGCAAGAGGCCGGCTAGGTAGGTATCAACGCAGTGTCAAATATTCTGCCGCCATATAGTAGTGCTTAGACATTACTGTGTTCCGGTTTGAAGGGCACTGTAGGCTAGTGAAATTACTGGGCAGAGGAGATTTAAGAGCTAGTACCTCGAGGTTGGCAACGCGTGAGTGACACCTACTAAAGTTGTTGCAAGCGCTCATAGGCTACGGCAACCACTTACTATCAGGTGGGCCGTATGCTTGTTTGCCAACTTATAATATATAAAAAAAAACCAGCAAGCTACAAGGGTTGCCATTTTATTTCGTGACTCTATATCCAAAAAGCTTTGTCACAATAGAAACCATAGAGTGACCGACGGTGGATTTCGTAATAAGATGTATGATAAACTAATTTTGGTAAGCCGTTTTGTATTGTTACACTCGCAATGACAAATGTAGAGCTCTTTTTTGTATGATTTACTTGTTATTTTTAAACGCTTAACGGCTTTTAAAGTTTTTTTAATTTTTTTTATTTAATTCTTTATTATCAGGCATCAAGGCTTGACACATACACATATAGATTATTACATTAAATACCTTACGGACTAACATACAAATTATTTATATATAAAATACAATAAAATATTACTATCAACTACAACACTATACTTACCACTATTTATGGGAACTTTTAGTCTTTGCTTCCCTATATTTCCGGTACACAACTCTTGCTGGCCAAAAGTGAGAACTGAACAAAATGGATTTGTGCTGAGCCTTAATTTGGAGGAGATACGATTTGAAATCCGTAGTATGGCTCGACTCCAACCGCTCCAGCTTCAATACCTTCATAGTTTTGTAGATGGGTTGATATAAAATTTAGTGGCAGTCACTGGAGTGGCAAAAGATCGTTCTTGAGGAGTCATCTAAAATAGAACTTTTTTAATGTTACATGTTGGCAAGTAAGCGTACGACTCACCTCATACTGAGCGGTGGCTGTAACCTTTGGGCGCTTGCAATATCATTTGTGTAACTCGTCGCTTCTTAAATCTTCTTTGCTCAGTAACTCTGCTAGATGCTGTGATCTTCAAACCAAAGCACAGTAATACAAAATAAATTACTTATTTTCGGTACGTACTTAGCCAGCCTCCTGCAATAAAAGCCTACCACTAAGTTGACGAGGATCATGAAGCCGATGACGATGAATTAGCTCATTTGTGTTATATTGAGTATATTATTTTGTTATCTTAGTATTCATTATTTTTGTATAAATAATATTATGCAATAAAATTTAATTGTGCTTAAACCTTTATTCAATCATTTCACAATGTTTTAATACTAGCCCCACACGTTTTATAGTTTTGTACAATATTATTGAAGGTGTATCGGTTGCTATATAATTATTTGAGAGATTAAAATTTCAATCGTCATTATGCATTTTTTATCTATAGAATACACTTACGCTTTCACGTAGGATCTCTCTCACAATGGATCTGATTTGTCCTTTTACACACCAAAGTATCCAAATAGGTTATGTGATTTCTTGTTCTTCTTATCGAAAGGTTAGTGGCCAACCTAGTTTTAAAGTTTTTTAGATCGCATTTAAAGGCCTCTGAATTGACTTTTCAACTATAATCAAATTGATAATGATGATAATACAATGATGGGATCATACTTGGATTGACTTGGATCGACCGGGATCGACTTGCTCTCCTAAGTATGGAGATGCTCAGTTGAAATACCACTAGGTGGTCACCAATGTATAGAATCTATTGTTTGCTGATCAGTCAGTACGCTTGACTATGAGTGTTTGATTTCTGAGAAACTTAAATTGCAAGAAGCTTTTTATATTGAATAATTCCAGCGAGAGAAATCACAAGTAGAACCTAGTATTAAATTACAATTGAATAAATTTAAATTATTTATAAAAGTATAAATTTATAAATTTCTACTAAATTGTTAATTATGTTCAGTAGAGATGAAATTGAAAACTCTACAATTTCAAATAGAGCAATTAAAACTATTCATAGTGTAAAAGTTGTAAAAAGCTTTAGTGTGTTTCGATGTAAAGCTTTACAAATGCTTTTATATATTAAATATGTATAAAATATGTACGCGTACATAGGTTTTCACGTCGTCTCTATATATGTAGAGCTTCTTCTTCGTTTTCAAACATTATTCCCGTTATCATACGAGTATTTACCCAGGGTCTGCTTGTTAATCTTGTCCAGATTTGACAGGTTACTAGTTTTTATACAGATCGAATGCCACCTGCCCTCCGTAACCCTAATGGTGAACCAGTAACTCATGGAATAAGAGCAATTTACTTATAAAGAGTTAACGATTATTATCGGATGTTATGTCATAACAACCGGGACCGACAGCTTAACGTGCTCTCCGAGGCACAGGGACACACGGTGGGGACCACATGGACAAACGCCCAGACTGAAACAGATATTTGTAAGGTCAATGCAAACATCTGTCCGAGCGGGAATAGAACCCGCAACTGTCGAGGCTAAAGGCAGACTCGCTACTATATTATACTGAAATTTAGTAATAATTTGATCTAAAATAAATTAATATATCAGAACACAATAGGTTTTGGTTTTAAAGTATACTTTCTTTAGTCTTGTTTGAAGGTAAAATTTAGTACGCAGTTATGGTGCGACCATAGCTTTTTATAAATATATGCAATTATTAAAATTGTAACTATGTATATTAAATAAAAGAAATATAGTTGATACATAGAGCTTTGCTATTTATATGCAATTTATAATATGCATAATTATATTTATTTTATAAGACTTAATATTTATTTTTCATTTAATGTAAATAATTGAATTCAATTTGAAGATCAAACTATATTCAATAGTAATATGTACGCATCATAATATGGTCTATTTAAATATTTAGCCCATATTGTACCGTAGGCCTCATAAAGCCTTTGCTCTGGCTTCGCGAGCTTAAAGCTTGTTTGTGGCAATGCACTTTTTTAACAACGCGTCGGACACGTTCAGTATAAGCTTTTAACTTATTTTTATCTACACTCTAGATTCTATACTCTAAATATTGAAAAAAATCCATACGTTTTAGTATATTCGTTGTAATATAATAAAAAGGATGAATTTGGTGTAATTATGAAAATTTCATTTATTTCAGTTAAGTTTTAGGTCTCTCGTAATAATAAAACGTCGATTGGGTCTCTCAAAATGATCGTTAAGTTCTCTCAAAGCTCGAACACGCCCGTAGGGGTCGGGAGGTGAGGGGCGGGGCGAGGGCCGCATGCGTACCGACGGCCGGGGCAGCATTCCAGTAGTTCGACCGACCGCCGCGCGGCGCTACGCATACTCTGTCCGCGACACGCTCCTATACAAAGAACGCTTCAGTATTGTAAAAAAATCTGTGATGTATTGATTAATTCCAACGTTTTACATAAAAGAAAATCGTCACAGGACATAATTAAATGCGTTTCGTGTTAAACGGGGAGGGTTTTTAGTGATTATAACGAAGTTTAGAACGGGCCACGTCCCATAAAATTCCACATTTATCGATGAATAGAATCTAGTGTGTAGGACCGAACATGGTGGACTGTACGCTGCAATGAGTGAAATTTGTGTTGTTGTGTGAAACGTTATATATTATGATGTATCGATTTTGGAATAAAGTTTTCATCTAAATATGGATTGGTATGCGTTTTGGAGATATTAGAAAATAGTTGTTCGCGTCTTCGATCGGCTATGAAAGCTTGTGAACGATAAACAGACATAATGGTGTCATTTACTTATTTCGGAATGCGACAAGCACCCTGGACCCTGCTAGTTCTCGTCTTCTTCATCGAAAGCGTTATGGGAAACTATGCGAAGTCATTCTATATACACTGGAATACAACGAATAGCATATTCAGAATAGACAATACTGATCACGTATTCGATCTCAACAAAGGTAATGCACAGTTCGAATATGATCAAGTGAATATAATATGTCCTGTTTATGCTCCTGGAACTTATGATGAGGACACGGAGAAGTATATAATATATAATGTTAGCAAAGAAGAATATGATACTTGTAGGATAACGAATCCAAACCCTCGCATAATAGCTATATGCGATAAGCCGCACAAACTGATGTTTTTCACGATTACCTTTCGACCGTTCACGCCTCAGCCCGGCGGGCTCGAGTTCCTGCCGGGCAAAGACTACTATTTTATATCAACATCTAGTAAAGACGATTTGCATAGACGCATCGGGGGACGATGTCTCAGTCATAATATGAAACTGGTCTTTCGTGTTTGCTGTAAGCCGGAAGAACAGTCGCCGGTGCCACCACCGCAGCCGACACCACCACCACCACCGCCGCCACCAACAGCACCACCTACCACAACTACGACTACAACGTTCAAGCCGGTGACTAAAAAGACGCACAAGTACGATAAGACGCCGAATGAGGTTGTGAAGAGCGAGGAGTTGTCCTATTCGCGTGGGGCCGCTCTCGCTTCGTCTCTCGCCCTGGCTTTGGCTGCGAGCGCCGTCTTAGCGCCCCTGGCTCGGTGAATGTGCGCTAAAGCGGCGCGGCCACCGCGACCAGATCTATTGGCCAAGCCCTCTTCGGCACACACCACACAAACACTACAATCTCTTCAGTCACTAAACTATCCGGACTCCCTAGTCTTTACGTGAATTTGTGTGAAACAATGTTGTGGACGAAAAAAAGACGTTAGTGTTTTTTTTTTTTTGAAAATTGGAATGTTGTGGAATTATGTGCTCGGATAAAGGAAATATTCAGATAATTCGTAAGTACGTAGTGTCGTGTGGTTAACGTGTTTTGGTGCCGAAAAGGATGAACGGACTGGTCTTTTTTAGAGTTGTGCAAAATTTCCTAGTTATTTCCAGAAAGTTCCAATGACAAATTCTCTTAGTCTATAAGGAACAATAGTGAGCCTAATTCTACTATTGTAACTAAAGTATATCTGGCCTACTGAATAATCGAACTATTATTGTAAAAGAAGATCGGCGAGCTGAAGCTGCGACGGTAGTTACGAACTCATAATAAAAAATAAATTTACACAATATATAAATATTAAAAAAAAAGTTAACATGTATGTATGGTATTAACATAGGTTTCTTAAAACCATTAGGAATTAAATTTTTATATTTTCACTAATGCAATGAAGGATATTTGATTAAGAATTAGGATTCGATAAAAAATAATAGAAAACTTATATAGAATGTGTTAGGTTTTATTATATATAGTTAAAAAGACATTTTTTTTCCATACAACCTAACGCTTAGAATTTATTTATACGAAAAAAAAACGGACAAGAAGACTTGTCCAAAACACTGTGATTTTGGTTTTATTTAGGATGTAATACGTTTCTATATTCTTTGATTATGTGATATGAAATTTCTTTTTTATTTAAAAATAATGCATTTCACCTCATATTTTAGTTTCAAAGCTTTTTAATTTTATGCAAGCATTTTTGACGCATTTTTTTAAAAGCTTTTACGTGATAACGATCACGCGATTTGTATTTGAGTAATTGCTCAAAATGGCGATTAAAAAAACCATCTCAGATCAAGCCTTTTACTTAATTTATATTAAGCTAACATCTTGATTAGATAATAATCATTTCAACTTATTACATTTGAAACCAGAGTGATATATAGAAATGGACTTTTAGCTAAAACTGAGTCGTTACCAAAATGTAGCAACTGCATTTAACATAATCTTTGACACAATGCGTAATCAAGCAGTTCGTCAATTATTTAGTATAATAGAAAATAGAGCAAAGAATTGATTTAACGGACATAAGTTACAGTTTGCAATAATATTCTGTTACGTAGCTTTTTTTAGAGTTAGAAGATTGATACTGAACAGCAGAAAGACTAATAGTTGACTACTACACTAGAATCTTCTAACTCTATTAATGTAGAACTATGACCATCTCTATGACTCTGGTTTCAAAGTGTAATCACGTACTGTATGTGCGTTTATTATGTGATCTAACATCTACACATTATGAAATAGTCAAATAGTTAAATAGTAGTTAAAATAGACCGGTTTTCTGTTAGACATACGCATTTAGTGGCAGGTAATTAATTATATTTTTAAAATAGTGCATAAGAATAACGTTTGAATATCACACTGTATTATTGAGCGACAGTATTATGTTATATGAAATAATATATACGAAAAGTTTAACTGAAGGATAAGACCTGACTAACTTTATAAACCCTTAGATCACGCTCAGCCTAAAATACTACACAACTAAAATACTGAATTTTTCAAAGGTGTTGTTTCTTAAATATAAAAGCTAACTAAGAAAGCTTTTTTCGAAATTCAACCCTTAAGACGGTGAAAAAACGGTTGAAAGTTTGTACGGAAATCCGTTAATTTCAAAACTGAAAACTGTGAAAAACTAGAGACAAAAAAATATATATTTTACCATTTTTTTAATTCCACTTCTGAAGGGTTGGAAAAAAGGGTTGAACGTTTCTATGGGAGGAGTCATTTTTGAAATTAGAAGCATGAAACTTTGCCATTCGGTAAGCAATTAAAACTCAAGAAACACATGTTTTAACATTTTCGAAAATTCCACCCCTAAAGGGTTGAAATGGGGGTTCTGGCAGAAGCCAGTTAATTATGAAAATCAAACTGAAGTTAGTCATATCCATAAATAATTAGTTAAACGTTCTAAACTGCGCACTTTAATTACTGTACGGTTTTCTTTAAAACTGGTAATGACCTAACCTTGCGAGACAAAAGACGACGTCGAACATTATGAAAATATATTCATTTTAAAAATAGATACTTAATGACTCGACCCCAGTAACGGCCAAATTGAAATTTTAACGTTACACGCAACGCTTGTTATAAATTTACCGAAATAAGATAATTACACTAAAAACACACTTAAAACGATTTAAATTCCGTCTTTAAAAAATGCGGAGTAACTTCAATTAAAAAACGAAGAAATGTATTTCGATAGTAACAATATGGCCTAAACACAAATTTAGAACTACCGTTGACGTGGTGTGTTAGTAGTGAGCCTGCCTTTAGCCTCGACGGGTTTGATTCCCGCTCAAAACAGATGTATTTATTGATCTTACAAATATGTATATGTTTCCGTCTGGGCGTTGCCGCGGAGAGCACGTTGTGCTGTCGTTCCCGGTTGTTATCATAACATCAGATAATAATCGTTAACTATCGATACGTAATTTGCTTTTATCCAATGAGTTAGTGCTTCGCCATTAGGTTGTGAAGGTCAGGTGGCAACCACTCTGTGTAGAAATTAATAACCTGTCAAATCCTGATAAGAGCAATAAGCAGACCCTGGGAATAATGCTAGGAAGTATACAAATTAATATGGAACTTGTAATGAAAAATGTCTGTACACGGACGAGCTAATGCATTGTTTTCTAAACAACAGATTTAAAAATACAAAATTTTTAACTCTCGCCTATTAGTTTTAGTTTCGAAGCCATATGTTGAGTGCGTCTATTTTTAACTAAACTAAACAGTTTGGATATATTAAAGCATTTCTCAGTACACGGTCGCTGTCTTTTGGTTATTTTGAGATTACGACCCTGAATGATTCTGTAGGGATCGAAGTGACCTGTTCATTATAATAACGGTATTTCCTTGTAATTTCAAAGCGGGAATTAATTAAAATAAACTTTCAAAGATAATTAGTTTATCACATGTGTAATGTCGGAAATACGTGGCGAGTTGTTTTTCATTCTGTACAAAATCAGAAAAAGTTATAAACAATCTTCAACACTGTTTGTGATTTTAAATTAAAAGTTAAAAGGAAATAATATTTCACTGTTGTGACATAAATAAAGATAAACGATCCCTAGACAATATAAAAATTGGATGTGATTATTCAAAATCAAACTGTTATTCGGATGAATAAAACTTTATATACATGAAAGAATACGTATATCACTCTAGAGTATTTTTAATCATTCTACTTTCTAGCATTATTCCCGGTATATACCCAGAGTTTGCTTATAATATTATTCTGATTTGACATGTTTTTAGTATTAACACAGAGCGATTGCCATCTGACCTCCGCAACCCCAAGTGCGAATTAGTAAATCATTGGATAAGGGCATATTAGCTCAAATGTTATGGTAACAACCTGGATTGACAACTTGACGTGCTCTCCAAAGGGAGACTCACTAGGACAAATGCCCAGATCGGAGTAGATATTTATATCAAACATGTGCTCTGAGAGGGATTCGAACCCACAATCGAGTCTCTAAACAGGCTACCAGCACGCCACAACGGTCGTCTAGAGCATATTTAATCATTATAACAGTTTATACATTACATAGTAAACCATTGCAACGTTTCTAAGAATGTAACAAAGAATAATTCAGACCTTTTCGGATTTGGACAAAGATTTGTCCATTCTAAGAAAAGATAAAAGTGAAAATGACGATTCGTATTGTTGCAAAATTCTGTTGCAACGAATATCATCTCACGTTATAAGAACTGAGATAAAAGGAAACGTAAGAAATCGTCACTTGTAAGGATTATCTTGAGATTATGAGTACTTAAAAAGATTAGGGATAAGAATCTCAGAAAACCTTTTTTTAAATGCCGTGTGATATTCAAACGATACACCAGACTTTTTCTCTTAGTATTTCTCTCACATATTAGTTTTCGGTTAGTTGTGCTGTTTACTTAGAATAATTAATTGCCTAATTAAAAAAATGATAGCCTCATTTTTTGAATCTCGAAAAAAAACAGTCCGCTAGTTTTAATAAAGGAAATGATAATTTTATATTTAACAAAATCTTGGGTGATTTCCAACATGACACAATGTTCCAAACGACGCTGAATATTAAAAGTTTTTTTATCGTTTAAATTTGACATAAACTGTTCATTATACTATGAAATGAGTTGTAAACATAAATTTTAATAAATAAATAATGTGAAAAGCAAAATCCAAACTATAATAATGTCCGGCTAAAACAAACACTATTGCGTTTACTAAACAAATTTTAGTCCCTGTAATTTGGTGATTAAATTGTATCGTATATAAAAAAGCATCTACGTAAAAGATATATGATTGTTATTCAAAGTTTTAGCATTACGTTTCATCATAATTATGAAATGATAAACATGATAAAGACTGAATCATACGTTTTTTTTAAAGAGGATAAATAGATTGCCGTTAACATGACAACAACGACATAACATGAAACTAAGGACTGACCCTTCTATATAGAAAAAATGTCCACATATTCGTTGGTGCTCTTTTGTAAATTCGATACTAACGCAATGACACGAAGCTAGTCACGCGCCAACTGTATCCGATTAGTTTGCACGCTTGTGATTAACTTCGTTTCGTTGAGTCTATGTACAATTTATGAAGCACCAGCGAGTCTGACATTTTGATTGTATAGAAAATCCTGTCTATATATATGTATATGTAAGTCTATGGTTTTTATATAACAATTTAAAATTTTGTTTGTTTGACCCATGAATGTGTAGGATGAGTGTTGTCTGTCAGATAATATTAGTCATGGTACTGAGTTAGTCAGTCTAGACAGTTTTTAAAAAAAGATAATAATCTTGTAAAAGTCACATGATTTATTTATAATTTTTGTCACTCAACAACTATATTACAATATTTTTACATCAAAAAGGATTTTTATAATTGATATGAGTGACACTTTGGCATTTGTTGTTGGCAGAAATTATATTCGCTCTGGAAAATATATCATTTTTAAAAATAAAAATTTGTTATTCAAACCAAAGTTATCAGTTTGAGTGTAAAGAAACTACCATTTTTATAATAATTATAGAAGTAGTTAATGGGGTCTTTATTTGAACTATATTGTGTTTAAGCATTGTGTCTGTTGGAAAACGCGTTAGATTATTAATTTGTAAGGGTAATTGTGAATTTCGTTTACAAGCGATGGTATAGTTATAAAAAAAACAATCGTATCGTTTCAGTGATGCAAGGTAACCGAGATATCCTTGAAATTGTGCCTGATTTCATCAAATTTCTTAAGGCTTTAAATTTCCTGAAATCGAACAATAATTCAGGGAACCTTTTCCAATTATAGTAAAGCCTTTAATGAAACTTGATGATATCGATTTCTTTGCTCAGTGGAGGTTGTAATGTAATTTTAACTATCCTAAACCCAAAATGAATTGTGCTTTGTTATGCCAAAATGCACCAGTATAATGGGTAGCTTATTTAATTTTGATAAATTTGTTAAAAAATTCATCATCTGCTGAAAACTTAAAAAATTCATCATATGCTACTTTAAAAATTCAACATATTCTAAGTTCATATACGAGTATTAATAAAACGATAAATAAGCAGACTTTTATGAAGAGTCTTATCAGTGTTTGTGACAGCTATTGACTTACTTTAAACTAAGGACCGCCCCGAATACAGAAAAAAATTTACAAAAATTCGCTGGTGTTCCTTCGTAAATTCAACATTAACGCAACGAAACGAAGTTAGTCACACTGACTTCATCCGATGATGTTGCAAGCTTAGTCTTTGACATTTTATTTGTATGGAATGGCCTGTCTATATAAATAATAAGTCTATGTAAGTGACAGATTAATTTACAAGAGTCACAATTATTGTTCTTACAATTTATCGTAAAACAAAATCAAAACACAAATCAAAGAATTGAATAATGAAAGATCTTATATAGATTTGAAAAGCCTCGAACTTTATATGATGATCTTTATGTGATTTTTATGAAGGCAGTTTTCTATCCACTACACACTTACTATAAACTAAGGCTAGGCCCTTCTATACAGAAAAAAGTGTCACACACAAACTTTCTTTGATTATGTTGCAAGCTTATGACGCTTATTTCAATCGAATATATGGAAAACTTGTGACTAACTTCGTTTCGTTACGTTATTGCGAATTTAAAAGTACCAGCGAATCTTTGGACAGATTATTAGTTTGGAAGCTCCTCTCTATATATGTATAAGTCTTTCTCATTCGACCATTATGCCTAATAATATGATCTGGTTTGGTATACTTTGGCATAACTTTGTCCAATTATTTACTTGTTTGACGATTTAAATATTTATTATTTAAATAAGAATCTTTTTATTACGTTTTGTTTTTTCGTATCAAAACGTCCAAATCATATATAGAGCAATATTCTATTATATAATAATTGTCCATATTTATACAAAAAGAACCATTTATAGTTACATTTAAATAAATAGCAATATTCGGAAAACATTTAGGAAATAATACTCATTTAGTTAATACGCAAAATCCTTTTTTTGACGGTTGGGAAACAAGTATATTATGGTCCGCCTGATGGTAAGCAGTCACCGCGACCTATGGACGCGCGCGATACTTGAAGTATCACGTACGCGCTGCCGAGCTAAGAGATAGGAGGGAAGGTATGAGATGGAAACCGAGGGGGTGGGAGTTTGGGCAACTTAAAAAACTATTAATTCAATGCTTATATCATGTATACATTCTGTTTAGGTACATATTTCTCGAAAGTAATACTTGTAAGAGCGTGTGAAAAAACAACTAATATTTTAGCCATATTTCTCAAAATCGAATATGTTAATATGTGGGCGATATTAATTATGATATTTTAAAAAAAACATTCTTAGAATTTAATCGTACCATCGTATCAAATATATACCGTTGTAATGGTACTTAATTAGCATGCGAAAGCGTTTCTTTAATGAGCAAAAAGTCGTTTATTTGTTAGCACCTCGCTTTATGTCTGATAATTTCGTATCTGTTATGGCTCGGCCGATCATTTAACACGATTTTTTTTATCTATTTTATTATTGGAAAGAACTTTATGATAGCTTTTTAAATTTTGTTTTTCTGTATAATCCATAGACTATATATATTATAGACAGGCCTTTCAGATATAAAATGTCAGATCTCGCTGGTGCCCAATGTAGCTTTTAATTGACGTAATGGAATTAAGTTATGTTGCAAGTTTGTGACTAACTTTGTTAAATTGACGAAGGAGCACCAGCAAGTCTGGATATTGTGTCTGTATAGAAGGGCCTGTCTATAGTATATATAGTAATGTCTATGGATACTATAAAGAAAAAAAAAATCATAAAGTTCTTTCCAATGATAATATTATAGTAGATAGTATCATGATTTTTAATAGTTGAAAGTTATTCGGATAAATAAATTGTATTATTCGGATAAAAGCTGGTTATATTTTAATATTCGCTTTCACAATTACTTTAAAACTTGCAATAAATTTTATTGATTACAATAATAATAATAGTAAAGTTATTAGATAAAAATTATGTCGAAATAAAAAAATGAATGGTTCTTTTTCTTCCAGGTCATTATACATATTATGTAAATGCGTTTTGATCTCTGATAAGTGATTAATGATTAACGAAAAAATATTGACAGTAGATAGCCCGAGGTTTGAAATGGACTCTTTATTATGTGTGCTAGTTCATTGCTCTTTTATTACTAAAAAGTAAAGAGGTTTTAATGTAAAATATACGTTGGTGCTAAAATGAAAGACTATTGAAAAAAATTCTTATATTATTTAAGTATAAAATTTTCTTTGTATCATTCTAAAGTACTTAGTTTAAAATTTCTATTTATTAATTTCAACAGACTGATATTATTATTTTTTAACTTACGCTTTTATGTACTTAAGTTTTTTAGCGTAGAAATAAAAAAAAAAATGCTTCAGCTACCTCTTGTAAACTTCTAAAAAGTATTTTTATATTTATAAATTTTAGCTTAGTGTAAAAAAACTCGCCTTGCAACACTGAATCGATCCGGTACTCTTTCCTAAAATAACGTTCATAATCCTAAATTTCCTAAAACAATTGTTGATGGTTATTGGAAAAAAAACAATATAAAATAAATAATAGCACGTAGGTTACGATTTACATCAATTTAATATATGAGCGTATATTTTTTGCAGCTGTATTTATTATAAATGCTGTGTAACTAAGCGGCCATATTGTTTTTGGTTTGGAATCTGGAATGTTCTGTAATGGCGGGGCCAGAGACAATAAAAATTTAGACCAAATCAAATATAATAATAATATTGTGTAATAAGTATATTTTATTTGTATTGAAATTTTTATGAATTTTTTAAAAATTGTAAACATAAATGCATAGTATTATTATAACAATTATTATTGTATAATTTATGATCTGGTAACATTTAAATTCTCTATATGTCAATATAGCGTCTTAGGGATTATTTTATTATTATAAAATCTTCTGTCTCAGTTTAACATATAAGATTTAGCAATAATGAAAGAAGACAAAACATGTCACATTTTATTCTATGTGATATTATTATAATTGATTTGGTGTTGTAAAAATTGGTCACTAAATTATTATTTCGCTGTAAATTATCGTTTATTCATTTGTAAATTATGTAAAAAATTATGGATGTATTCAAAATATTGTCTCTGCCCCAACTAAATTAAGGGATGGAAAAAAAAAACTAAATTGTTGAAAAAATTGGGTAAGATTTGTAAAAAAATGGAGGGTAGGAAATAAAATAATTGTACCTACTAAGTAAATCGGTAAGATTTTGTAAATATGTTGTTATTAAGAGTAGACCCTGTAGGTATTTATTTTTACGATTTCGGGCCTTTGTTAAAATCCAAAGTTCTTAATTTATTTTTCGACCAATAAATGTTGGAGAGAACTATTTGGCGTTTTCTTTAATCCCACTGGGACTACTTATGATATGCTTCCCATCGGAACGAAAATCAATATTATTTCATGGCACACATTTGTGCTCATCTGAGTAAACAGTTCTAAAGAATAAACATAATAAGCTTAAAATAAAATTCGTCTGTGAGAATTAAAAAAAATTCTTGGTTTATAACAATTTAATAAAATCTGAATATTTATTCAAGCATAAAAATCATCATAGTGGGAGCCATATGGACATTAACACCGATGTGGCTTTATGGGTAGCGAGTCCGCTTTTGCCTCGGTGGTTGCGGGTTCGATTCCCGAGCAGATGTTTGAATTGATCTTACAAATATCTGTTTCGATCTGGGCGTTTGTCCTTGTGGGTCTCCCCACCGTGCTTCAGAGAGGTTAGAAGGGCTTGTCCATGTGTATGATTCAGGACCACTCCAGTAGCAAACCCTGAAATCATTAGAATCATTTAAAGATATTATTTGGTTTATAAGGTAACTAGCGGCCCGCTCCGGCTTCGCATGGCTATAACATATATGGCCTATGTCATTCACTGAAAAAATGATTAAAATCGATCCAGTAGTTTTGATTTATTCATTACTGGCCGTGGCCCGCACGCGTTAAATGTAATTATTTACGACATCATATTAGAAACCTCAATTTTTTTTTCTCGACTATTTAATGGATGTTATTATACATATAAACCTTTCTCTGCAATCACTCTACCTATTAAAAAAAAACGTATCAAGTTGCGTTTTGTAGTTTTCAAGATTTAAGCATACATAGGGACAGAGAAAGCGACTTTGTTTTATACTATGTAGTGATTAGGTCATAAAAAGTCAGAATCTATACCAATATTATAAAGCTTGTTTGTTTGGTTGAACGCCAGAGATTATCTGGAAACTACTGTGAATTTGGAAAATCTCTTTTTGATAGTACATTCCTTGAGAAAGTCTATAGGCTATAATGGACGCAAATAAGCAATACCATGTCAACCCACAAAATTGAAAAGACTGAGTTATATATGCAGAAGTGTTGGTAAATGGCTGAAGAACATTTTTCTTTAATATTTGTAGGGTTTTACGCTTTAAAACTTCTAAAAAGCCATTTTTTAATTATGCAATTTATGTATTATTTTAAACGTTATGGGTTATATTATATACGAAATATGCAGTTTGTATGCTTATTTTATGTGAAAATAAGTAAATAACTTATATACATCTTGAAATTGCCAAAAACTTAACCAATACATAAAAAAAAACATAAAGCAAGTTGTTCAAAATTTTCAAACGCGTTTTTCTCGAAATGACATTCGTGTGGGTTGACATGGTATTGCTTATGTGCGTCCATATAACGTCACGATACGATAAATAGAAGCCGAGATAAGAAGGAAAGCGCGGGCGATGCGATACGGTGAGTTGGTGGAACAGTACCACAATAATACAGCGAAAGAATTGTTCGTTTGTTTATAATAATAACAACAATCTGACCCAAAGTCGAGAAAAAAAGCGGCACGGCCTTACTATCCTCTTCAATTCAGGCCATTTTCGACCTCCTAAATCTTCGTTGTGGATAAAACTAAAAGCCTGAATTTTCAGTAACCAAGCAGGCATTGTATAGACATGGTATATTTCAAATTTCATTCAATTTGTACCAGTAGTTTGAGAATTATAACTATTTAAATTTCTTAATTTTTCACTGACTGACCGATGATTATCATTCTAAGGCACTTCTAGCAGACAAGACTTCTAGAAGACTAGCTTCAAATATATTAATTGTTAATTAGTCAAGTAAAAACTACAACAACTGAAACTTGGCGATCGTACGGCAACATATTCTACTATATTCTACTAATTCAAATACTTAGTCTCGTAAAACTGCCATGTGAGTGACAAAATAAAGAAATTTGATTAGTTATAATTCTTAAACTACTAGTTCATATTCAATTTGAAATATACCGTTTTTATACAATGCTTGCTTGAACTTGCTGTTACTGAAAATTTAGGCTTTTAGTTTTATCCATACCGAAGTTATAGGGAGCTGAAAATGAATTGATCTGCTTCGAGAAAGGGATAGTACGACCATGCCACTTTTTGTTCGACTTGGCGGGGGCACTGCTGTGTCCCCAGATTTATAGTTAAATTGTAAATCTCATCTAAGTTGGTTTTAAAATCCGCAATGGCGTTTTTAAGGTTACCAAGAAAGTAAAGAAAGAAAATGCTTAGTTCAAACAAATCTTTGATCATTTCATAGGAGTTAATCAATTTTTTTGGTGGTCAGTCACGGTCTGTTAAAATTGGAAAACAGAAAAGATCAAGAAATAACTTATCCATTTTATCTAAGTAGCTTTTTAGGGTTTTGTAACCAAAATGGCGGAACCCTTATAATTTCACCACGTCGTCTGTCCGTCAAGTCCATTCGTCAGTCTGTATGTCACAGTCATTTTACACTAGACTATAAGTATTTTATTAACAGCTACAGAATTTTGTGGTGAAATAATCACTACATAGTATAAAACAAAGTCGCTTTCTCTGTCTCTATGTATGCTTAAATCTTTAAAACTACGCAACGGATTTTGATGGTTTTTTTAATAGAGTGATTGGAGAGGACGGTTTATATGATAACATCTATTAAATAAAGGAAAAATACTGTTATTTTTGAGGTTTCTAATGTGATGTCGTAAATAATTACATTTAACGCGTGCGGGCCACGGGCAGTAATGAATAAATCAAAACTACTGGATCGATTTTATTCATTTTTTCAGTGAATGACATAGGCTATCTATTTTATACCCGTGCGAAGCCGGAGCGGGCCGCTAGTAAAATATAAAAAGATCAGGGGAAGCAGTACATTCATGTAACTGAGGGTTGTAAAAAATAATTCAGCGTATGGCAATGTGTAAAGAATCTTTAGATAGATAGATCTATAAAACAATAAGGTTTGATTTCAAATTTTTTGATTAAATTTTTTTTTTATGTTAGATATTGGCAAACAAGCATACGGCCCACCTGATGGTAAGTGGTTACCGTAGCCTATGAGCGCTTGCAGCACCATTTGTAGGTGCTACTCACGGGTTGCCAACCTCGAGATATTAGTTCTTAAATCTCGTCCGCCCAGTAATTTCACTGGCGTACAGTGCCCTTCAAACCGGAACACAGTAGTGCCTAAGCACTACTATTTGGCGGCAGAATATTGGACACTGTGGTGGTACCTACCTAGCCGGCCTTGCAACAAAAGACTTACCACCAGTGTGACGGATTGCACTGGTGGTAACTCTGCTGTGGCAGAGGTTATCCCAACAGCGGGCGATGGGGTCGTCACATCCCGACGCCGAAAAATAAGTCAGTAGTTATTGATATATTAGCTCCTAAAGTCATAAAAATTACGTCCCTTGTAAGTTTTGGTCTATAGGATTTAAAACTCTGGAAAAAATTGAGAAAAGAAGTTTTAATAATATCAATAATAGATAATTATTTCGAAGAAGATGTTCAGAAACTTTAGTGATATCGAAGCTTTTCTTATAACTTCGTTTTACATAATATTTTTAATAATTATTTTTGCGATCAACTGCGTTAGCTACGGAATCCTTTAGTTTCAACTGAGTTCACGACGTGCTTGACTGGAAATTTATGTTATAGGGGTTCGTGAGATACACTTTTTGACAGAGAGCGGCTTAATAATAGGGTTCCGTTCGCATCCTTGGGAAATATGGCGTCGGGATGTGACGACCCCATCGCCCGCTGTTGGGATAACCTCTGTCACAGCAGAGATTATTCCACCAGTGCAATCAGTCACGCTGGTGGTAGGTCTTTTGTTGCTAGAGGCCGGCTAGGTAGGTACCACCGCAGTGTCCAATATTCTGCCGCCAAATAGTAGTGTTTAGGCACTACTGTGTTCCGGTTTGAAGGGCATTGTACGCTAGTGAAATTACTGGGCGAACGAGATTTAAGAACTAATATCTCGAGGTTGGCAACGCGTGAGTGGCACCTACTAATGGTGCTGCAAGCGCTCATAGGCTGCGGCAGCCACTTACCATCAGGTGGGCCGTATGCTTGTTTGCCAACTTCTAACATAAAAAAAAAAAAAAAAAATATCTAATTCGATTTGTCGTTGTGGAAGTGACGTCATAAGTCATTGCGGTTATTAAAACATTTGTCACTTGGGATTTTTTATACAAAACCCAATGACTCAATGTCATAAAGTCATGATCCCGTTTGCTTTATCAAAGTTTCCTGCGCAGATTAAAACATCGAAACTACAAATATATCTCGCTACAAAATATATCACATGTTCCATGACATATATTAACAATGTAAATCGTTTTACTACCT
This sequence comes from Hestina assimilis, assembly GCA_023373885.1. Lineage (NCBI taxonomy): Eukaryota > Metazoa > Arthropoda > Insecta > Lepidoptera > Nymphalidae > Hestina > Hestina assimilis. Next base: position 4,259,605 of record CM041767.1, on the reverse strand, counting down.
GAATTGAATTGCAGCGCAATAGAATTGTTACTAAAGATCATGGTAGACCCCCTGGTCTAATCCCCTGATTTATTTTGTCACAGCAGTCACCGCAACCTACGAACGCTTGTGACACTCGAAGGCATGAGCTTTGCCAACCAAGGCGATAGTAAGATAGGGATGTGAAATGAAAAAGGAAGGGAACTGATGGGGTGGTATTGATGTTACTTGCCACCGATTTTCTGTGAGAAGGAAGTACTTCCCCGTCGAGCCGGCCCGTTGGTGCTGGGAGGAGCATGGCTCTACTAATACAAAGATCCACATATTCCCCCTCCTACCTCACGAACTTTACCTCTATATAATAATAATAATACTTTATTGTATACCATGACACTGACAAAAAGAAAAACAAAAAACAAAAACCATATAAATTTAGCATAAATGGTACAACCAGGCGGCCTTATTGCTAAAAAGCAATTTCTACCAGACAACCTGAGCGCATAGGAAAAAAATATATATATATGTGATAAGTAGGTGGTAAGTATTATAGATTATATATTAGACAAATTTATATATATATGCATATATAAAAATAGATATAATGATATAAATATAAATAGATAAATAAATAAAATAAATTAATAAAAAAAATACTTAAATATATATATATATATATATAATCAAATACGTATAAATAAATATGGCGGGCTTAATACATAGTAATAGAGGGTATATTAACATAATTAAACATTAAAATAATGAGCTTTTATTTGCTTTTTAAAAAGTGATAAACATTGAGCACGTCTAATGTGTACAGGCATGCAAACGAAGAATTATAGAATTTGGTATTATGATTCGGTACTCGCAGCCTAAGATTATCAGATGATCTATATAATTAAATAGTAGCATGTCAAATCCGGACAGTAGTAATGAGCAGACCCTGGCTAAATACTCGTATAGTACCTGCAATAATGCTAGAAAGAAGGAGAATTTTTCTACTTATCGAGTGGTTAGTGGCCAACCTAGTGTCAGAGTTGTTCAGGTCGCCCGTAGGCCTCTGACTTGACTTATCGACTGTCATCAAATTGATTACAGCCGGGACTTTACACGTGTCCTTCGAAGCACGGGGACACTCGGTTGAAATACCACTATGCGATCACCCATCTAGTGACTGACCGCGCCTAAAGTTGCTTAACCCACAAATCGTTTACTGATCAGTGTGAGCACCCGGCTATGAGCGTCTCAGAAGAAGAAAATTAAGTATAGACTATTAGATTTTTTTAAAAAAGATATCCAATTTAAAAAGATGCAGTAAAAAAATCCTTGTTAGATTTTTGCATTAATTGCATCCGAATCCGTATTCGCGGATACGGATCGATACTGCGCATACAAACGTTTCTTTTTTTGTCTGTTTCTGTCTATCTTTTATCTATTTTTAGCTAGAATGTATTACTTTTATCTTTTTTATAGCTAATGAAATTTCTGTGTTCCATTCGTGAATGTTAAAATTGAAAAAGATATCATATCTTTTTATATAACAAAGGCAAATGGATGTACTGTCGCATGGGAAGCAATCATCGTTAGTCTATTCATTTGAAAACTCAAAAACTGCACAAATCAATAGAATGTTAGCCATTCATTTAATCAATCTTTATCGTCCGAGCATTATTTCCGGTACAATACGAGTATTTATTTGCCCAGGTTCTGCTTATTACTTTTGTCCGGATTTGACAGGTTACTAGTTTTAACACAGACCGATTGCTATCTTTTCTTTGTAACCCTCAGGGCGAACCTTGGATAGGAGCAATTTACTTATCATGATGTTTTGTCATAACAACCAGGACCATCACCTTAACGTGCTCTCCGAGACACGGTGGAGGGACCCACAAGTACAAACGCCCAGACCAAAACAGGTATTTGTAAGATCAATGCAAACGTGTGTAAATCAATGTAGTCAGACATTGGTCTGAAATTGTGAGTAAGGAAGTTTGGTCGATACATGAAAGTGGGTGGCAAAACTTTGATCTTTTTCCAACCAAACTCTTATAATAATTATACAACATATGTACTGTAAAAAGTGATCATGTTTTTAAAAACTGATCCTATTACCATTGATCTTACAGTGTATTTCGACGCGGGCAACGCCGGGTTTTTTAACTAGTTCTCAATAAATGCAATAGCAAAAATATTTTGTTGATAACTTTCGCTATTTGTATGAAATTGAAGATAGCTTTAGTACATCAATAACCGTGTTCTCTGGTTTCAATTCGACTGTACATGAGCTTAAAACCGATTTTATAAACCAATTAAGTTTTTCTTTTCCAAAGGCATACTTTCCATTTGGTCTGATAGAAATTTCTTGGCAATCGGTGCAGCAGTTTGCTTAGGTATGAGGAAGAGGAGAATGTGCCATCTCCCGGCAAGATAACACTAACTAACTCACTGTACCTCCCGTTGCTTTGGTGTTGAATTTACGAAGGAGCACCAGGTACTCTGACATTTTTTCTGTTTGGAAGACCCAGTCCACAGTATATAAAAATATACACAGCTCTTTATTTATCATTTAACTATTTCATTCCTTTATGGTAATGCAAATTGAAGCTCGAAACAATAGCTAAATAATTTGTTTGAGTCATACAAACTGTCACGATCGAGGCTCGATCGTACTCAGAATTTATTTAAAACAGCTTTAACGACAGGACTAGAATAAAACAAATTTGTATGACTCATACAAATTCAGGTATAATCGTGACTTCGATTTACGATACGGTTATCATGAAACGCGAAAATTAAATTCCATATATCTTTCTTAAAATATAATGTCTCTATGTTTGTCTGTCAGTCCTTATATCCGCTTGACCGAAAGACTTTTGGTTTACAGATTTTTATTGAAGTGAAACTTCTTTAGAATCGTTGTGATTTGAAATCGTGCAACGGAAAAAGAGACACAAATACAAAAATTTGTAAGAAGAATGAGACAGAGATATACATACTATTTTATATTATCGGTCTCTCCTTTTTGGGTCATTCTTTAGTGAGCCAGAGCGGGAGAGCAAATGTCGGTATGTATAATAAATAAATAATAAACGCCGCACACTCAACGGCCCCCATTAGGATAGTGATATCCTGTGTCGGGGGTCCGGAAACATTCAAAATGACAAGGACAAATACACCCAGACCGAAAATATGCTTGCATTATCAATACAAACATATTATGCTCCGAGCGGGAATCGAACCCGCGACCTGTGGCGTTTAAGGCAGGTTTGCTACCGCTGCGCCACAACGTCGTCAAATGTATGTAATATATAATTATGTATACGGCTGCGTATTACAGCTTTTAAGTAAGAAGTCAGCGTGGTGTGTTATTATTTAACAGTGTTTGTGAATATTTTTATATCTTGTTACATATATTCATCTCATTCTTTTGTCGATTTACTGAAGTTTCACTTCTATCGTGTGTGAATCGCACACACACCTTTTTAACATACATATAGTCGTTTAACGTTACATTAGGTTAAGTTCTTGTAGTAACGAACATCGCAGCACTACACAGTGAAATCTAAATCCAAAATAACAGCTAGGACCTTTTTGGAACGAAGTTCCTTATCGCGCGTTGTGAAAGGGGGCTAGACGGAAAAATTCTTACGAAAAGTTGTCACGACACTTTTTGCTTATAGTAAGCTATTGTAAGCTGTGCGGCGTCGCATGTTTCTCTGTCTGTCTCTCTCTTATAGAAAGCAAGCCAGATATTTTCATTTCTATTTCGCATTGAACAGTGTGGTGTCGCGACGATTATTTTTGTTGAGTGTATACATGTTTTTTGTAAATAATAAATAATGTTAATAATAAAAAAATATTATTATAACTTAAAAAAATAAAATTTTATTACAATTCCTTCACTAATTAATCGAAAGGAACTTCGTTCCATCCGGGTGTCCCTTGACACCTCTCAAGTTTTTATATATCCTCCAAAGCATAAGGACGCTTAGTTGTTTGGTCTTTCCGATACCGATACGACTTGGGAACATTCAAGAGAAGAGCGTATTGTTTCCTTAAAGGTCGACCACCTGCATGCCCTCTGGTGTTGCAGATGTTAATTAACATCAGGTGAGCCTCCTGAGTTTGCCCCTCTGCTATAAAAATAAATAAATAAAATAATGCAGCCACCCTAAGTCCACCCCTTTTAAGCCCTACCATCAGTTTATTCTATAAAGGCTTAAAAGGCAGGGCTTAAAAGGCCTGCCTGGCCAGCTACCAGCGTACGTTGTTGAAAAACCCGTGAAGTGGCTTCTCGTCAGCCACGACTTTTAGTCAGCCAGCCTTATAACCAGTTTTACCATACTCACCCTACGGGCGGAAACACGGCTGCATAACCCTCTAGTGTTGCAGATGTTCATGGGCGGCGGTAATCGCTTAGTATCAGGTGAGCTTTGTTTTTGACTTAAAGAAATGTTGCCCCTGAAGTTGCTAAGGCCAATCGTTTACCAACTATTGAGTCCTATGGTGACGACGTTGTGGCGCAGCGGCAGCGAACCTGCCTTAAACGCCACTGGTCGCGGGTTCGATTCCCGCTTGGAGCATAATATGTTTGTATTGACCATGCAAGCATATTTTTCGGTCTGGGTGTATTTGTCCTTGTCATTGTGAATGTTTCCGGACCCCCGACACAGGATATTATTATCCTAATGGGGGCCGTTGAGTGTGCAACGTTTATTTGTTATTTATTATTTGTATGTGCGTCCCATATAAATAAAAACCAATATAAATGCGAATGAAGTCACGTGCAATGCTAATGTTAATATAAACCATTAAAAATTAACCCCCGCTGTCACAAGTATTTAGGGCGAATACAGATTAGCGTTCGGTTTTCGAGCGTATACAATAAATAAACGCTACACACTCAACGGCCCTCATTATGAAAGTTATATCCTGTGTCCCGACACATACATAAAGACACACCCAGACCGGAAGGCATACCTGTATGATTAATACAAACATCTGCTCCGAACGGGTATCGAAACCGCGACCTGTGGCAGGTGTTACGTTGTTATACGCGCCATTCATTTCGAGCTAAAAAAAGCCGCGCGTCCGCTTGCCTGTTTGGGATAGGATACGCTAGGGATAAGACGGGGAAAAGAGAAAGGAAAAAGGGATACTGTTCATTTACGTCGATTGTGTGTGGGAAGGTAGTACTTCCGGTCAAGCAGACCCACTTGTATCTCTACATAGCTCTACTAATACGAAAATATTTATAGTGCTCTATATACGCATTTATAAGCGCGATAATTCTCATAGTAGTTGCGCGTGTGGCAAAAGGCGCGACTATACATATCTTTAAGCGCTTCGAAACGTTTAACGTTTTATAAAACGCTGGTTAGAAGTCACCCCTAGTCATTCATGAATTATATTAGACTACTATTTCTTTCTAGATTTTAAAACTAAAGAATATACGAAAATTCGCAAGCGATAATAATCTTTAATTACATAAATATAAAACACAATATCGTTTGGTTAATTATATCTTAATGTCATATGTATTGACAAGGGATATACAACCTTATTTCTTTGTAATAAAGGTTTACAATTGCTTGTATCTAATACGTGTATTAGCTTTTTAAAATGAGTAATAGGAAAAAAGGTTCGTTTCAGTTTAAGGAATTAAAATTTTAAATCTTTGCTTATTTTAATTCTTTGAATTAAAAATGATGATCCATTGTAAATAGTTTTTAAAACTTTCTGTTTAGTAAATCTTAAAGACTTTGTACTTTTGTTTTACGATAGTTGTGGGAAGAGGGATGATATTTTTGTGAGTAATACTTTTTTTAAACAACAATAAAATTCACATTTATATTAAAATTATATATGATTTTATAATCGACTTAAAAAAGGAGGTTATAAATTTGACTGAATGCTTTTTGTATATTACAGTTTTTAGTCCGAAAACTGAAAAGTGTAATATTAAAAAACCAAAGAATATAGACTTCAAAATTGAACCAAAAAAAATTTTTATTACCAATAAAATTTTAAATTTAAAGTAGCCCCGACAAAAAATATGCAATTCGCCATTTTGTGGTGGCGGCCATCTTAGACCGATTTTCATCCTACATAGATAAGAACACACCCGACTAATGCACCTTCAAAACAAAAAAAAAGCAAAATCAAAATCGGTTCAACCGTTCGGGAGCTACGATGCCACAGACAGACACACACACAGACACATCAAATTTATAACGCCCCGTCGTTTTTGCGTCGGAGTAATAAAAATCTACAAAAGAAGTCAGTGCCTTATGTGCCTGTGTTCTACTTAACAAAGACTTCTGTTGTAGAAAAAAAAAGTTGCAAAAAGCAATTATTTTTTTAGCACTATAGATAAAAATCATGACCAATTCATTAGTACGTTTTTAAGACCGTTTCTAAAGAACAAGGCTAAGCGACTTTCACATAGTGCCGTAATCTAGGAAGTCTTTAGGAACAAACATTATCTTAATTAGGAAGTAATTGAAAAAAATCGATTATTGCAATCGAATAGTTGGTATTATCGATTATTTATTATCGACTAACTTCTGCCAGTGGCTTCGCCCGCGTGAATAACTATTTTAATACAAACTCTTAACTCTCCCGTTACACCTTTTACAAACTTTGAATGTCATATTTATATATATCGAAGCAACGGCCTAAAAATAATTTTCAATCTTCTAGCTCTAAAAATAACGATACTTCCGTACTTTTAATCCCCCGATTTGAGCCCCTTAGAAACCTCTTTTGGCATTAAAAAGTAGCCTATATCTATTCTCAGCCTCAAGATTATCTGTGTATAGTCTGTTAAATGTAACTTGAACCATGCGCAGTAATACGTTTTTGGGTCTCAACCGTATGCGGTATGAGGGGGGCCGAGTTTAGTACACTCGCTCACGGTTGTTTTAGTTCTTTAATAATAAATTATTAAAAATAAATTAAAATATAAATTAGTTTTGTCAAGTGTGCCTTGTGTGTAATGCCTCGACCACAATCAACTTTAAGGAGACGGGAGAGAAGGATGGTATTTGACGTTGTAGATGGTATTTGATGGTATTTGATGGTATTTGACGGTTGAAGGATGGTTTTTAAAAGAAAATAATATTACTAATTCTCTGAATAATACTGCGGAAGATACGAAGAAGTCTGTCTCACCATTAATAATGTACATTAAATTTTTTTTATATATAGATACCTTTTTTCCATATTATTTATTTGTTTTATTCGATTTAAGTAATTAATAACGATAATAAATAAATAATTAATTCAATTTAGAAGAAATAATAACTATATTATATACTTCATTCCGTTTTCCCACTTTATAAAGAATCGATTTAAATAAGACGAAACCAATATTTTTGTCTAACATTTTTGTCCATTATTGTACCTGCGCAGTAGCGGCCATTTTGGTTCCAGTTACATTTAAGGAACTATACCAAATTTCATTTCAATCGGTACACTAGTTTTGGCGTGCAAGCGCGACAAACAGACAGACAGAGAGACAGAGTTACTTGCGCATTTATAATATTACTAACGGCCCGCTCCGGCTTCGCTCGGGTATAAAATATATAGCCTATGTCATTCACTGAAAAAATTATTAAAATCGATTCAGTAGTTTTAATTTATTCATTACTGCCCGTGGCCCGCACGCGTTAAATGTAATTATTTACGACATCGCATCAGAAACCTCAAAAATAACAGTTTTTTTTTCTCCACTATTTAATGGATGTTATTATACGTATAAACCTTCCTCTTCAATCACTCTATCTAATTAAAAAAACCGCATCAAAATCCGTTGCGTAGCGTTTAAAGATTTAAGCATACATAGGGATATAGGGACAGAGAAAGCGACTTGGTTTTATACTATGTAGTGAAGTAAGGATTAGTTCAGCGGTACACCCGTTTTTTGTATTGACCATACTGTTATAAAGGAATTTATTTTATTTTATTTATTTTTTATTTTTATTCTGACTGACTGACTCTGGATGTGAAAATGTAAAAAGTCTTCTTTCCTAGCATTAATCCCTGTATTTTACCTACGCTATTACTCTTATCCGGATTTGACAGGTTACTAGTTTTTACACAGAGCGATTGCCATCTCACCTCCGCAACCCTAAGGGCGAACCAGTAACTCATTGGATAAGAGCTACTTACTTATCAAGACGTAACAATTATGACCAGATTTTATATAATAATAATCGGGACCGACAGTGTGGTATCCGAGTCAGTCCGAGTGGGTAGGGATACCCACGAGGACTAACTCACAGAGGGAAACAGATATTTGCAAGATCAATACAAATATCTGCCTTGAGCGGAATCGAACCCGCAACTGTCGAGGTTAAAGGCAGGCTTTTAACTAAGATGCTGGAGCTTTTGGCTCTTCGTGGCTTTCGTTGTTAAGAAAGTCATTTAACACAATTTTTTTATTTAACTTAACGGTATTTTTAATAAAAGAAAGATATGTTACGGAACCAATTCCTTTAAATCGATTTCATACTTGGCAAGATCGTGATTCTTGTTAAGATGAGTAGTTTTAAGGTTCCGCAGTCAAATGGCGAAAACAGAACCACTAATGTTGGTATGTCTTTCTGTACTTGGTCTTCAGATTTTTGGTTCTATTTGGTTATAAACAGATTTGTATTTCATGAAAAATATAAGGTGTATGTTTGTTTTGTAAATTACACAAATCTCTAAAACTATTGTACCGATTTTTAAAAGCGCCTAGAATTGTAGTATAGTATACTTATAGTACTTATAGTAGCACTTGCAGCACCATTAGTAGGTGCCACTCACGCGTCGCCAACCTCCAGATATTGGTTCTTAAATATCCTCTGCCCAGTAATTTCACTAGCGCACAGTGCCCTTCAAACCGGTACACAGTAATGCCTAAGCATTACTATTTGGGGGCACAATATTTGACACTGTGGTGGTACCTACCTAGCCGGCCTCTTGCAACAAAAGACCTACCACCAGTGTGACTGATTGCACTGGTGGCATAATCTCTGCTGTGACAGAGGTTATTCCAACAGCGGGCGATGTGGTCGTTACATCCCGACGCCGGTAAAAATACTGGCCTTAATAACCATATAATATATGTAGGTCATAAAAAAACTGTTTTAAATATAAAAAATATAAGCAAAATCACGGGCGAAGCTTAACAATCTAATGTTTACTTGAAAATAACAAAGCTAAAACAAGGTAAATACCTTCGTAACTACAAACAAAACTATACCTTAAAGCATTCGAAACAGAGTCTATTTTCTTATAATCAACTTTACTAATACCAGAGTCCATTATTATGAACTAATATCAAAAGAAATTCAAACTTAAACGCTTGTAGCGTTATAGAGTTCATATTTCTTTAAAAGGTATTTTAGAATGCTTTGTTTAAAATCGTGCAAGGGATATACGTCTTTGTAGCAATAAATGTAAGGTTGAGTTTCAAATGTAGTTGTTTTGTTAGGAGAATTATGCTTGAATGTGGATTTATTAGGGCGTTGGTTCACTGTTGTTTTCCGGCCATGAATAGCGTCGTTTTTGTTTCTTTTTAATGACGGTCGGCAAACAAGCATACGGTCCGTCTGATGGTAAGCAGTCACCGCAGTCTATGAATGCTTGCGATACTTGAAGTATCACACGCACGTTGCCAATTCGTTGGATGAGAAGTGAAGAAAGGAAGGGAGAAACCATTTTGGTTTCACAAATGATTATACAAAATATCAGCTCTTTTCCGATTCTCATCCCGACCTCCGTCCCGTACGGATGTCTTCCTCGGAGCACAACTCTTTTGTTGTCGCTCTGACTACCTGCGTGCACGCCATTGTGCTCGCCCGCCCGATTGCGGCCACCTGTTCGCCCTCGGGCGTCTACCTGCGCTTGCCGCGCATACGCACGTGCGCCTTTGAGCGCCATACCGACGAGCCACCTGCAAGCCCTGCGCTTGCGCGCCTTGCCACGCACCTGCGCGTGCGCCTTTGAGGCGCCTGCCGACGTGCCATCTGCAAGCCCCGTGCTTGCGCACCTGCGCTAGCCATCAGTTATCATCGGACAATAAGTGATAGTGTGTTCTGTGCCGCCGACGCCCGTTGCGTCCACAGAGCAAGTGTCATAAAGACTACGTGCAAGTGCGTTCCAGTGTTCTTCGGACTGAACTCTACATAGTGTTAGTGTTAGTGGTGTACAGTTGGTTCCCGGTAACCGTAAGTACACCGACATTTTGCAGCTTAGGCACTCACCCCTGTCACCCACGGACAGGGATACAGATAGAAATCACACTTTAGGTACACACCTCCCTGCCTAAGTGCAGGGAGGCTCAAATATGTCCAGTCCCACTGAGGACTCGTTTCTTAAGAGTCTCCACTCCGAGACTATAGTCCGATTCTTCCTAAATAAGCATCCTGAGGACTTAGATGACCTCAAAAGTTTGCCCAAAGACCCCTTCCGCACCTGTCGCAATAAGCTCAGCTTCAGCCGATGTCGTGGAGACTTCCCCGTATCTCTCGTAATATCTCCTGCACTTTCCACACCGTCCGAAATGGACATAGAAAGTGCTGACGATTCCCTCACTTCAGAAAGTGACGAAGGTTTTGAGCCGGCTTTATCAAAAGCGGCCAAACGAAGGCGAAAGCCCAAGGCCCCTCCGCCATCAAAGCGTACAAATAAACCAGTGGACATACAACCAACTCCCGACATTTCCATTATTTCAGCGGCTTCCACCGCTCCCCCGTCAGCCAAAGTTGTAGCCTCAGCCAGCCCGGCGACCAACGACCCAATCGTGAAAGCCCCCTCACTCCTATATTCGTTCACGACAAGACTGCCTGGGACAAAGTCTCCGCCATTTTGGCGGAAAAGCGCGTGCATTTTCTAAAAGCGCGATCTACTGCAATCGGAATCAAAGTCCAAGTGCAGACGTCAGATGCCCACCGAAAGCTTTCTGCTATTCTCAGAAGAGAATCGATTGCGTATCATTCATACGCTCTAGAGGACGAACGTCATCTTCGAGTCGTTATCCGCGGCCTGCCGAAGGAACTGTCCACACACCTTATCAAAGAGGACCTCATTAACCAAAGGCTTCCGGTTATTAGCGTGTCTCGCATGCATAACAGCCGTACAAAAACTCCATACGATTTAGTGCTTGTCGTACTAGAACTCTCTCCCGAAGGAAAATCGATTTTCAATATAAAATCGGTCTGTCATCTTTCGGGCCTCAAGGTTGAAGTCCCCAGAAACCGTGGCGTCCCGGGCCAATGCCACCGATGCCAACGTTACGGGCACTCTGCTCATAGCTGTTATGGGCAACCCCGTTGTGTAAAGTGTCTGGGGGACCATGGCACCTCAGACTGTCCCCGAAAGTCCCCGATCCCCACAGAACCCCTAGCTGTGTCCTTTGTCAGACAAAGGGCCACCCCGCAAACTATCGCGGGTGCAAAATGGCTCCTCGTAGGGCCAAAAATACTAAAAGCACGTCTTCCAAGGCCGCTTCTCATCCCACAGCTTCAAATGCTCAACCTCAAAATGACTTCGTACCAGCCCCAATACCCAGCGTTTCAGCCTGGAAAAATCCCAATGTGACGGTATCGGAGACAGCTCCGGCACCGCCCCTTACCCTCCCTTCCAAATCTAGCACCATGCCTACACAAGCTTCGCCAACCGCTGACTTGACACTCCATATGCGGCTTATTGGGCCAAATCGACATGGCCGAGATTAGTGCTTTCGCGTCTAAAATTAGAGATCCGAACATTAATAACATGACAGCGCTCCTAGAGCACTCGACCATGGTTAACACTATCATCAATTTCAATGGCTCAAGCCGCTAGACTGAAACCCCACTCTCTGAGCTTAGTCACGTTTAACGCAAACGGTCTTATCGATCAAATCGGCTTAGTTCGTGAATTTCTTAAAAAACACAATATAGATGTCATGCTCGTGCAAGAGACCTTTTTAAAACCTAGTATTCGCGATCCGAAGGTAGCAAACTACCGATTAATACGAAATGACAGAGCTACTGCACTCGGTGGTACGCTTATTTATTACAAGAGGTCTCTGCACTGCGTGCCTCTTGAATGTCCGCCATAACCAACATCGAGGCTTCAGTATGTCGAAGGTGGGTATGACGGGCCATCAGCCCATTGTACTTGCTTCAGTTACCTTTCCCCATTAAAACTCTACTACAGGTGACATAAAATCACTCCTTTCATTGGGCGATGCGGTAATTTTGGCGGTGACCTCAATAGTAAACATACCCGCTGGAACTCCAGAAAGACTAACACAAGAGGACGAATTCTAGACGGACTGACTTCTTGCCCCACATTTGATTATGACTTCGAGGTCATTGCACCCCTGACTTGCACAAGATACCCAATTAGGGACACCGGTGATAGCCCCGATGTACTCGACATCGCCATCTTGAAAAAAGTGACTCTCCAGTTGCGTTCCATAGAACACTGTCCGAGTTAGACTCAGACCATCGCCCCGTCAAATCCAGCTTGGATCAGACAAAAATCAGACTCCTCTCACTAAAACCATAGTAGACTAGAAAAAGCTAGACTCAGAGCTACAGTCTTTAGATTCCCCGTGGCTCAATGAAATTCCTGATTTTATTGAAAGCGCTGAAGTTGCGAAATCAGCCGCCACTAATATTTCGAAATACATTCAAAATAAACTAACCGAGTGCTCCAGGGAGATTTCAAACCACCACCCTCAGGGCGGTGGGAGCTTCCAGCTAACTTAAAATCTTTGATTACGCGTAAAAACGCAGCTACTAGAGCCCATGATTCTTACCCAACTGACGACAACCGGAGACAACTCCGTGCCCTACAAAGGGAGGTCAAAGCTCGCTTTGCCGAACTCAGGGATGACTATTTCGGCCGGCGTCTTGGAGAGCTCACGCCGTCTCACGTCGCGTACTGGTCGTTAGCAAGAGCTCTTCGAAGAGACACCGTCGCCACTATGCCCCCCCTATTACGTATAAATCAACCACCCGCATTTGATGATATCGATAAGGCCGAATGCTTAGCTGACAGCTTGGAGAGTCAATGTTCCCCAAGCACGCATCCTGTAGACCCCAGGCACCTCCTAAAGGTCGACTCGGAAGTCGAAAGTAGAGGTCTCCACAGCGCCATTGATGAGCCACTACCCCGTACATCTCTAGAGGAGGTCGAATCAATTATCAAGGACTCACGGTAAAAATCTCCAGGTCCCGATCGCATTGCAATAAGACGCTAAAGCGGCTCCCTGTTCAAATTTTACATATCCTAGTCATATTTTCCAACGCTCTTTTAGCAGAGTGCTCCTTCCCCGATCGGTGGAAGGAAGCCATGAATTATCGGCATTCATAAACCAGGCAAACCTAGAAATCAGCCCACCAGCTATCGTCCGATCAGTTTATTAGACTCCCTCGGGAAGGTCTACGAGAGAATCTTGTTAGCAAGAATCAAGGCCATCATTGAGGCCAAAAACATAATTATAGACGAGCAGTTTGGCTTTCGTAAAATCCACTCTTGCGTCAACCAGGTGCACCGTATAACGGAGCACATTCTAAGGAGCTTCACTCTGGCGCGAACCAACACTACTGGAGCGCTCTTCTTCGACGTCGCTAAGGCCTTCGACAAAGTTTGGCATAACGGTTTAATTTATAAACTGTATCGTCTAGGATTGCCAGACAGACTCGTGCTTATCATACGAGACTACTTGTCGAATCGCACGTTCCGTTTTTGAGTAGAGGGTACCTTGTCATCCACTCGTCCCATCAGGGCAGGTGTCCCTCAGGGCTCCGTACTAGCTCCCATCCTATTCTCTCTTTATATAAATGACATTCCGAGACCGACCAAAAGTGTTCATCTAGCACTCTTCGCGGATGACACCGCCCTTTACACGACTTCTGTATCAGCTTCCGCCCTTACCAGGCGTCTCCAATCTGCAGCCGATGCCCTAGGAAAATGGTTTAAATCTTGGAGGATTGAAGTCAATCCAGAGAAAAGCGTAGGTGTCCTTTTTAACAAACCCCGCATTAGGACTTATTGGCGATCCGGTCCACCTGGAGTTATCACCTTGTTCGATCATCCCATCCCATGGAAAGATAAAACCAAATATCTAGGCGTCATCCTCGACAACAGACTTACCTTTGAAGCTCATATCCGCAAGGCACGCGATAAAGCAGCGTTCGTTTTGGGAAGATTGTATGCGATGTTGGGCAGGCGGAGTAAACTGTCCCTTAGAAATAAGGTGACGTGCCTATACAAAGCCTGTATACGTCCCATACTGACCTACGCGAGCCCTGTTTTTCACACGTCCACGCCAGAAGAATTAATCAGTACAAATAATTCAGAACCGTTTCTTACGCATGGCCTCGGGCTGTCCGTGGTACGTTCGCAACGTAGACCTCCATAGAGACTTTGAAATCGATTCGATCCCCAAACATTTGAAGCGCTTATCGCAAAACTATTTCGATCAAACTACTTTCCATCCAAATCCTTTGATTAGACATGCTTGTATCTACACAGACCGATGTAACCACCGACAAAAGTAAGGCGTCCTAAGCACGTCCTGCAAGACCCTGACGATAGGATTACATTAGAAAATGCCCTTACACAGCACAGACACGCACACAACACCGTCCTCGCCGGCGAGGACGAGGTCCTTGTTTCGCACGTCGCGTCGCGCTCACACCGTCGGGTGAGTCTATCGTATAGAATGCGCTCGGAGCGCTGCCTCCATCTCCGATGACGTCCTTAGCCGTGGTTCGGCTTCGCAGGAGGGCACCTAAGGACGGAATCAAATTTGAGCCCCGTGAGGACTGTCCGCTATCACGGCTGAGTCTCAGTACTCGGCCCCGCCCAGTGACGCTGTCAAGGCCAGTAGGGCCAACAGCAATACACATTCCGAAAAAAAAAAAAAAAAAAGCTCTTTTCCCACCAAGTTGGTTACGTTTTAGTTATTTTTAAGTTTAAACTAATTTGTTGTATTGTAATGTTTTTTTTAGTTATCTGTCATAAAATTTAATTACTATCCGTAAGCATAAAACTTTAAAAATTTGCGTACCACTCATTCATCATTCGGTGTCGCCACTGTCAATGGGCAGCCATCAATAGTCTACTACGGGTTTTTGTTTTTATATTATGGCCTAATATATATATTATAATTTTTTTTTACTAGAAGGTTAAATTTAAGCCTCAATAGCTCAACGCTAGAAGGGCCGACTTCGCTCCGTTAACGCGAGAGTCGAGGGTTTGATCCTGACCCGCTTGGGCTATGTTCGTACCCACTCTTAGCGCAAGCTTCAAGCTTATTTGGAGGGGCAATAGGAATATTAGTAATGCCTTGAAAAAAAAATTATAGCATTTATTATCATCTGATAATAGTCATAAACTCTTGATAATTTGCTTTAAGCCAATCCACTTAGAGAAAATAAAATAAACTAAGCGATTTCACGAGTGCGTTGGGTGTATTGAAAAAAAAAGGTTTTCATTTTTAATTTTTTTTCCATACGTGAATTACCGGACGCCGTACCGACACAGTGTACAAGCGTCCTTAGAAACACAGAGTCTGCAAGAATTAGCCGTTGACCGGGTAATGTTGACTTTAACCTTAGTTTTAGACTATTTTAGTACTATTAAAGGGCTATTATACTAATGTGATGACGGCTATGTTTATTTGTTTGTTCGTGTTGATCTCTAGAACGTCTGATTAATTTTGTGATAAATGTGATCATCGTGAGGAAACGAGTTGTAGAAGAAATTCTAAGACATGTGTATCAGCGTATACTAATTTTTTAAAAGTTATTACTAATACTCCTATTGCCCCTCAATGGTAAGCGGTTGCCGTAATCTATGAGCGCTTGCAACACCATTAGTAGGTGCAACTTACGCGTTGCTAACCTGTAGATATTCGTTCCTAAATCTCCTTTGCCCAGTACTTTCACTAGCCTACAGTGCGCTTCAAACTGAAACACAGTAATGCCAAGAAACACTAATGCTTGACTGTAGAATATTTGACACTGCAGTGGTACCTACCTAGCTACCTCTTACAACAAAATACCTACCTCCAGTGTGACTGATTGCACTGGTGGAATAATCTCTGCTGTGATAGTGATTATCCTAATAGCGGGCGATGGGGTCGTCACGTACAAATAATATTCTGTAAGACAAATCTATACCGAATTTCAATTGAGTACGTCTCGAAGTATGTACTTTCCGTAGAAAAAGGTATCCTATGTGGTAATCCAGATAATAAGCTATCTGTGTGGTAAATTTCATCAAAATCCGTTCAGTAGTTTCTTCGTGATTCAAAGATCCAAACCTACAATTTTTTACATTTATTATAATAGTAGGTTTTAACTAATTTACATATTTATACTTAAAAGATAAATTATACAAAGCTTATTTTATCTAAAGTTATGTTATTCGCATTCCTATTTCCCATGGGGCGGTGTTTTTGAGTCTTGTAACATTGACAAATAACTAATATTTGACAGGATATACTTGGACATGCGCTTTGTAGATACGACTTTCGTTATGGATGGTGCATTCAATACTTAAATGTATTTAAAACTCGCTATCAGCCCGCGACTTCGTCTATATTGACTTTTCTACTAATTTTATCATAGCATCACCCGTTAGGCTAATCGGTAGATTGCTTGGCAAATTCTTTCAAAATTTGACATCGTTTTACTTAAACTAAGAATCTCATGGATGGATCCATACCATGTTGCGGCTCTTGTAACGTTATTTCAAAGGAGATATTGTTATCTTAGTCTGTTGCTCGGGACACTAATACGAGTAAAAGAAATAGATATATATAGGTTTGGCAATTTTTTGTTAAAGTCAATAATGGCATGTTTTATACTCGGTCAAGACTGTCAATTATAAAAGTACATTTGTCAGTTATATAGGTAATTTGACATTACGCACATAAAAAAATACGTAAAATATTTGCATACAGTTTTTAGCTAATCTCCCTTCTATCTTCTTTCTCTTTCTACGGTTTTTTTAATATTAACCTACCCGCCGAATCGCGATTCCGATCCTTTGGGCGTAAAATACAACCGGCCCTTTAGTCATCTGTGGAGGTTGTTAAGCACTAACACTCCATGACCCAAGTGTTTCTACTGTAAACGGTACAAAGATGTAATTTTATGTTTATTGTGTAAAATTTTGTATTGCAATATATTGAAACTTATGACCTTAACATGAAAACAGGCGGTCCCTCCTCTATGACACACGTACGGTACAATACGGGGAATTTCGTTAGTGAAAATAATATTGTTTTATTTCGATAAGCAAATATGGAATAACAGAATGTGCAATGTTTTACGTATATGTGAGAAATTTCTTGTTTACTTATCGTCTGAATCTCCTGAGACCGTTATGGTATATTGGTAGCGAGCCTACCTTTAGCCTCGACGGTTTCGGGTTCGATTCCCGCTCTGACAGATGTTTGCATTGATATTACAAATATCTGTTTCGGTCTGGGCGTTTGCCTTTGTGGGTCTCCCCATCGTGCCTCAGAGAGCACGTTAAGCTGTCGGTCCCGGTTGTTATCATTACATCTGATAATATTCGTTAACTCTTGATTGGTAATTTGCACTTATCCAATCACTTACTGGTATCACTAGTAACTAAAGACTGGTACACCTAAAAGGCTCTGCACTGGCGTAGAATACAAATATCAAGTTTCTTATATGAGGATCCACTTAATATAATTATACATATTTTATTGTATTTTTAATATTTGTTGTTGTAGTCATTTAAATTCAGAAAAGGCAATCCAAAAATTGGCGTTAAATAAATAAATAAAATAAATAAACGCTACACACTCAACGGCCCCAATTAGGATAATTATATCCTGTGTCGGGGTCCGGAAACATTCACAATGACAAGGACAAACACAACCAGACCGGAAAACATGCCTGTACGAATAATACAAACATCTGCTCCGAGCGGGAATCGAACCCGCAACCGTCGAGGCTTAAGGCAGACTCGCTACCCACAACGCCACAACGGTGTCAAAAGTTAAGTGACTGTTGCGTATCGTGCGATGAGTGAGAACGTCAGAGGCGCCATCTTCCAACCTAAAAAAACCTGTAGGGGTTTTTTCCTTCCCTTCCTTCCTACCCCTTGGGTTGGCAATGTGCATGTGATATTTCGAGTACCACAAGCTGTGATAGTTTACAGTGACTGCTTATCATTAGGCGGACCGTATGCTCGTTTGCCAACCGTCATGAAAAAAAAACCCAAAATACCTTTGTGACTTTTAGGTTGCATTGGCATAGCAACGCCACTGATTCCGGCTACATAAACAACTTTTTTTTTAATCACTCAAACCCAACGCAATAATTAATAAGGCCCAGCAGGCGTTGTCGTTTAGAAGTTTGTTTTGATGTTACTTTATCATATTACAAGAAAATAATATGGCGCCGGAATTTATTAAAGGAATTAAACAAATAATGACATGACGGGTACAATTATGGGATACGTTTTAAAAGATTATTTTAATGAACGTGTGTGGTCTTATCTTTGACGTAAAACAACTAAAATTTTCGAATCGACATTGTTTCTAAACTTATTACTCAATTCAAAAAACAATTCAATATGTCTGCCCACTTTGTGACACCATAGTGGCTTTGTGCTTCGACGGTTGCGGTTCGATGTCCGCTCGGGCAGAGTTTGTATTCATCTTACAAATACCTGCTTCGGTATAGGCGTTTTTCCTTGTGTGTCTCCCCACCGTGCCTCGGATCACGTTAAGCTGTCTGCCCCGGTTGTTATCACATAACATCTGATAATAATCGTTGGCTCTTGATAAGTAAATTGCTCTTATCTGATGAGTTACTGGTTCGCACTTACGGTTGCGGAGGTGAGATGGCAATCACTCCGTGTAAAAACTAGTAACCTGTCAAATTCGGACAAGAGTAATAAGTAGACCCTGGGTAAATACTCGAATAATACCGGGAATAATGCGAGGTAGATGAAGAGGAGAAGATGTCTGCCCACTTTGTGTGTGTGTGTGTGTGGGGCTGTATCTCTGTGTGATCAGAATTCGAGAGCTCTGTAGATATAAAAGGGAAATTCTCAATTTTACAAGTTATCAACCCTCTCTCTTTCCTTCTCACGTCTTCCCTCCTATCCCTTGGGATACAACCTACATATGATCCTTCAAGTATCGCGCGTTCATAGGTTGCCATCAGGCGGACCGTATGCTTGTTTGGCAACCGTCATGATATAAAAATAACTGAAATTAAAATATAGTTTAAAAACTTGCATTGACTAAACTTATTGACTCATAAAACCAATTGTCGATTCTAAAATGACTAACTGTTCGGTTAAAACCGCTAAGTCATGTCTTTTGCGGTTTCAAAGTTAGTCTGTTATTTTAATTCTAGGTTGCCATCAATGCAAATAAATAAAATTGAAGTGTCTGTTTGTAATTCCAAATTATATAGCTTTTCACTGAATATGAAAGTATATACTTACATAAAAATATATACTTACATAAAAAAATAATTTTTAATAATTTTGTCTGTGTGTATATCTGACTGTTTGGTCCGTCTAATCTCTGAAACAGCTGAACCGATTTCAATAGGACTTTCACTAGTAAATAGTTGATGTTATAAGGAGTGACTTAGGCTTTACTTTTAATAAGATTAGGTTTCGCGTAAAATATACATAAGAACTATTTTTGAGTTTAGAGTTTTCTTTTTTTTAAGTCGGACAAATTATTTCATTCCTTGGTATGATGGATATTTTTGTATATTTTATAATTTTATTTAAAATAAGTTCTTATTATTTGTTATTATAGCGAAAATAGAAATGCACAATGTATGATAATTCCAACATTTTATGTATTACAGTTCAAGAGATACAGCAAAAACCGTCAAATTTACACTTCTCTTGTATGGTTCCCTATATTTTTAAATTTTATTTTATAAAAAATTCAACTATCTATAACGGATTGTGAGATATAGTCCGATGACAGACGGACGGATTTCGGATTGGATTCGGATAAGCAGTGGCGGAATAATAGGGTTCCGCTGGCACTCTTTGGCTACGGAACTCTAAAACATCTACACAAAGCACTATTAACATTGGCTGTATACGCTATTGATGGCAATGTTTCAAAGTTACAGGTAAAAAAGCAAAGGAAAGCTTATAATATTTTCAAGGTAAAAATATATGACGTCATTTTATCAATTTATATTTATGTATATATATCTTAATTTCGTTTGGAGTCGTATCTCCCGTATGGTCTAGTGGCTAGGATACCTGGCTTTCACCCAGGAGGCTCGGGTTCGATTCCCGGTACGGGAATATGTTTTTATTTTTAGTTGTTCATTGTTTTTATATTTTTTCCATTTTTTAAATATAATTTTTAAATTGTTTTAATCATTTTTAAAATAATTGTTTTATCGACATATTTTATACGCTACGATAAGTTTTGAGATTAGTTTGTATTGAGACGTTTGTAGCGTGTTGCTTCCTTGCTCCTGGCCTCAAAGGTCGCTGGTTCGATTCTCAATCGAGGCGCATGTTTATATTCATTTTACAAATATCTATTTTGGTCTCGGCGTTGTCCTTGTGCCTCAGAGAACACGTTACGCTATTGGTTATCATAACATCTGATAATAAACTTTAAATCTCGATAGGTAATTTGCTCTTATCCAAAGAGTTACTGGTTCGCCCTTTAGGTTGCGAAGGTCGGATGGCAATCACTCTGTGTAAAAACTAGTAACCTGTCAAATCTGGATAAGAGTATAAGCAGACCCTGTATCATAGGCGTAGCCAGTGTTTGGTTTAGAAGAGGGCAAAATATAATTAGGGCCCGGAGGGGCTAAAATAACTATTATCATTAATAGTCATAAGTTCAAAATGCATTGTTCTATAGCATTTCTCAGTATTTAGCAAGGTCTAGTGAGGGGTGTAGGGGGTTTACACCTGCTTCCCCATGCTCCTACCTCGCTACGCCCATTCCCTGGATTAATACAGGGAGTAATGCCAGGAAGAAGACGATTAGTTTGATACGGTAATGATTTTTTTTTTCGGAATGTGTATTGCTGTTGGTCCTATTGGCCTTAACAGCGTCACCGGGCGGGGGCGAGTATAGAGACTCAGCCGTGATAAAGGGGCAGCACTCACGGGGGCTCAAATTTGATTCCGTCCTTAGGGTGCCTCCTGCGAAGCCGAACCACGGCTAAGGACGTCATCGGAGATGGAACTATGGTAATGCAGATTTTATTTAATGTAATAACATAATTATTAAAGGAATAAGCTTTTAATTTATTTTACGATATTTTACTAAAGTATAGGTAATATAAAAAGGGATTTGATTTTATCGATAAAAGTTCGATTATAGTTTTTCTGTATTGAATGCAAAAGGCGATTATTAGTTTACTTAGATTCTAACTTTATGCTCGCGTTACACATAGGGAGCAACTTTATTATTTCAATGCTTTTCAAAATTTTATCGTGTTTTTTTATTATTTCTGTTAGTGCATTTTTTATTTTTAATGTTATAAAACACTCTTTATGAATAAAGAAGTTACATAAAATACAAGATGATAAGTCTTTTGTATAAATTATAACTTTAAATATATAATTATCTCATTTATTATCAGTTGTTTCACAAAAATATTATAAAATTTAGAAGCCACTTTATACTTTCGAATAATTTCACTTGTTGGTAAGAAGTTGTTGTAACCCATAAGCATTTGCAACACCATACATTTGTAGGTGTCACTCACGCGTTGCTAACCTCTACATATTGATTCTTAAATCTCCTTTGCTCAGTAATTTCACTAGCTACAGTGTCCTTCAAACCGATACACAGTTTACTACTTTGCGGTAGAATATCTATCATTGCAGTTACCTAGCCAGCCTCTTGCAATAAAATCAAATATTTAAGTTCAATTGTTACAAAAAATGTATCTTTTCTTAGTTCTGCTCTATAAAGTTATGAAACCGAATCGGAATGCGATCAAATTTTCATTGTCAAAAGCAACTTTCATTTCTTACAAAGTCAATATTTAATCTTGAAAGTGATAATTAAAACAATATAGCTGTAGTGATAAAACCGTAATTATTTACAAAAATCTACTTAATTTAATTATATAACTAATATTATAAATATGAAAGTTTGGGTGGACGGATGGTTGTTACTCTTTCATGCAAAAACTACAAAATAGATTTGGATGAAATTTGGTACATTAATAGCTTATTACCTGGATTAACATAGGATACTTTTTATCCCGGAAAAAGTTGGGTTACCGTGGGTTTATCAAAAAACTGTATAACGTGAGTTGAGTCGCGGGCAGAGCCAGTCATTAATAAAATCGTAACATTTTTGAATTGTAGCACTTTTTTAAAATCATTGTATTAATAAAATTATAGATGTAATGCATTTTCATTAAATGAAAATGTTATATCTAAGTACTTCAGTAATAATACGAAACTTACAGCAAATGATTTAATTGTGAGTTTACATAATTTTCGGTCATAAAATCAAAAACAAAACATATAAGTAGCAAAAATATATAAAAAACGCAACATACTCAACGGCCTCCGTTAGGATACTTATATCCTGTGTCAAACATACACAATGACAAGGACAACATGCCTATATAATCAATACAAACACGTGCTGGCGCTCACTCTGGCGCTTAAGACAGGTACGCTAACGCTGTGCTACAATGTCATCAAAATAGCTCTCACATTATCTAAAAAGTATTTATAATCATTTAAAAAATGAGGTCAGCATCTCACTCGAAGATTATTCCGAAAGCATTTAAATAATGCGGTTAAAAAAGCTATTATTAAAATTAATGTTAATATTTTTATAACTCCATTCTTGCTATGTGAGGCGGCGCCTTTATGTTAACTAATTGATGTACAATGTACGCTTAGCGATTTGCGAATAGCCTTATAGGTCAAACTAGTTCTTATCTAGGTTGCAGTTAAAGCTTTATTAACGCTGAAAATCTAATCTTAAACGGTTTTTAATAATTTAAAAGCATATTTTTTGTTACAAGTTGGCAAACAAGCATACGACTGATCTGATGGTAAGTGGTTGCCGTAGCCTATGAGCGCTTTCAGCACCATTAGTAGGTGCCACTCACGCGTTGCCAACCTCCACCTATATAGCCAGCCTCTTGCAACAAAAGACCTACCACCAGTGTGACTGATTGCACTGGTGGAATAATCTCTGCTGTGACAGACGTTATCGTAACGGAACCATATTACTAAGCCTCCGCTGTCCGTCCGTCTGTCTGTCTGCCCGTCTGTCACCAGGCTGTATCTCATGCACCGTGATGGTTAGACAGTTGAAATTTTCACAGATGATTTATTTCTGTTGCCGCTATAACAACAAATACTAAAACACTAATCACGCTTTACCTTTTGGTTGCGTCACCCTAAAAGGGGGAGGGGTTTGTAATATATTACAAACATTATATTTTGACAATAATTTTATATATTCTACGTTGACGTACTTTCTACGTACGGAACCCTTTATTTACAAGTCGGACACATGCTTGGCTGGTTTTTATTAATGGTGTCCAATTGTATGTTTTCGGACCCCTGATTTAAGATATTTATCTAGTCGTGATATAATATTAAAAGCATATTCTAAAAACTTAAGCATATAAATTGACCTCACACAAGAATTTAAGTATTGAGAAGTAATATTTTTTCTGACCTCAAACCGATCGTGACACTGACCCCGAAATCTCCTGAGAAACTTTGACATCGTGATGGGTTGATATCCAATTTTAAGTAGACCTTCGTCAAATACGAATAGATTTTAATTTATTTGGTTCAGTAGGTTTATGTTCCTTAGCGCGGCTTACGGGTAATGTGAATTCTTAGAAATCATCACGTAACGAAATGCCTTATGCTGTGTATGTGTGTGTAAGTATCGAACCTTCTAACAAATTAGCACACGAGCAAGTGAGTGAGCAGCAGGGTCAGCTCTCTCTCTCTCTGCAAATTTTTATTATAATACTTTATTTTTGAAATTTGAAATAAAAACTAATGACTTTGATGCGGATTTTTTAATAGATAGAGTGATTGAAGAGGAAGGTTTATATGTATAATAACATCCATTTAATAGTGGAGAAATGCTGTTATTTTTGAGGTTTCTAATGTAATGTCGTAAATAATTACATTTAACGCGTGCGCGCCACGGGCAGTAATGAATCAATCAAAACTACTGGATCGATTTTAATAATTTTTTCAGTGAATGACATAGGCTATATATTTTATACCCATACGAAGTCGGAGCGGGCCGCTTGTATTCTATAGATGAATCGTTGTTTTTAAGGTTCTTACAAATAACCAGGGGTACTCTAAAAGCTTGATGGACAGTCACGGGCGAGTTAAGAAGAATTTGAGAGTTCACTTAGAGAAATTATATAAAAAATTATCAAGTCAAGATGTTCGTGGTGACCAATTATAATAATATACTACCTTTTCCTTTTACCGTTGTATGTTCGTCAGAACACTGACGTCAATACTGCTCCGAGCGGGAACAAATCCACGAACATCGGCGTTTTTTTTTTAAATAAACGTCACACACTCAACGGCCCCCATTAGGATAATTATATCCTGTGTCGGAAACATAAACAATGGCAAGGATAAATGCACCCAGACCGGAAAATATGCCTGTATGGTCAATACAAACATCTGCTCCGAGTAGGAATCGAACCCACGACCTGTGGCGCTTGAGGCAGGCTCACTACCGCTGCGCCCCAACTTTGTCATTTAAGGCAGGCTCACAGGCACAATTGCCTGTCAGATCGTGATATAGAAAGTTTTGTACCACCGTAGAATATATAAAAAAAAAATCGTCAAAAAATTAGGGGCGATCCTATAAGACCACAAAGGCGGCAGTGTTGACCATCTGACCCTCCACCGTCTTCGCGCCGTGGACATCCATGGTGGGAAGCATGTGGGAGTCTTCATTGTGGGAGTCTTGAATGGCCCTGAGGAGGACAGCAGTCGGTGTGGTCCCGACTGCCCTGCGCGCTTGCGTAGGAAGCGCTGGAGGCTTTATCATCTCGACCTAGCCCCCTCTCCTCCCCGGGATCGAGCTCTACTCATCGAGCACATGACTGTCAGGTCACGTTCGTTCATTCTACGATAGTTCCTGTAACCTGACAAACGCACTGAGGTCGGCCACCGAGGAGATTATAGTAGGTCCCTATGACGTTGCCGAAAGCCCGAGCAACCTTCGCACAGTTGAGACCTATATGGCAATCACGGAAACTCACCAGAAGAGTTAAACTAAAAATCTTCGGTTCAAATGTGAAATCCGTGTTGTTATATGGCTGCGAAACGTGGAAGGTCACAAAAGACATCTCACGCCAAATCCAAGTCTTCGTCAACCGCTGTCTTCGTCGTATACTCGGAATACACTGGCCCGAGATCATATCTAACGAAGATCTGTTAGAAAAATGCCATGAGTCCAAGATCGAGCAACAGATCAAGCGGCGCAAATGGAAGTGGATTGGCCACACACTTCGCCGAGATTCCAATCACATACCCAAGCAAGCAATGGATTGGAATCCTCAAGGGAAAAGAAAGCGTGGTCGTCCTCGGCAAACCTGGCGTCGTTCGGTATTGGCGGAAACGACAAGCATCGGGATGACATGGCCTGAAATAAAGCGTGAAGCTCAAAACCGTTCACGATGGAGGACTACTGTGGACGCCCTCTGCCCCATCTAGGGGATATAGGACATTAAGGTATGACGTTGCCACTATCTCATGGAACCCTCTAGGAAGCCGGATATCTGGTAGCAGAGAAAAGAGCTTGCACAAAGAAGGTTCTGTTCTGTTCTGTCACCGTAGATATAATATATATGAAATGAAAAACCTCTCAAAAATGCAGTTTATTTTATGAGAACCCATTTCATTTTTAATTTAATTTAATTTTTAGTATTCGTTGTTGAAGCGGCATAGAAATATAAATTCTGTTAAAATTTCAACTGTCTACCAATTAGAGTTCGTGAGATACAACCCGCTGAGAGAACGGACGGACGGACGGGCAACTAAGTAATAGGGTTCCATTGGCGCCCTTACGTTACGGAACCCAACAAAAATTAAAGAAATTATACAGATAAAGTAATTTGTTTATAAATAAATTTTATTCAACACATGTCCGGTTTTGATATAGATAAGGGATGTTTTATCAGATTTAAACTTATGCTTTTATAAGGGTGTAAATAGGGTTGACAATAATAAAAAAAAAAATATTTTTATTTAGCAAATTTTTTTAACTCTTTGTTAAAAAAATTTGCTCTATGTTAAATAAACGTTTAATATTTTTTTAATTTATTTCATGACGGTTGGCAAAAAATTATACGGTCCACGAGATGATAAGCCGTCACTGAAATTATATTTGAAGTATCACATGCAAGTGGCTGACCCAGGGGATAGGAAGGAAGGGATGAGAAGTGAAAAAAGGGAGCAGAGGGGTTGGTTATTTGCCTCCAGCGCTCTCACTCGTCGCACAAAACGCAGCAGTACTTATTGATACTGATACTTTACGATTGTTTTCTGTAAGAGGATAGTACTTCTAAGGTTGATTGCTTTAACGGCGTCGGGATGTGACGACCCCATCGCCCGCTGTTGGGATAACCTCTGTCACAGCAGAGATTATTCCACCAGTGCAATCAGTCACACTGGTGGTAGGTCTTTTGTTTCAAGAGGCCGGCTAGGTAGGTACCATCGCAGTGTCAAATATTCTGCCGCCAAATAGTAGTGCTTAGGCATTACTGTGTTCTGGTTTGAAGGGCACTGTACGCTAGTGAAATTACTGGGCAGAGGAGATTTAAGAACTAATATCTCGAGGTTGGCAACGCGTGAGTGGTACCTACTAACGGTGCTGCAAGCGCTCATAGGCTACGGCAACCACTTCCCATCAGGTGGGCCGTATGCTTGTTTGCCAACTTGTGAAATAAAAAAAAAAGTTGAGTCGGCCAATTTGTTCTGGCCTAAGCACGGTTTTACAACTACTAAAAGCAAGGTTCCACTACTTTCCGGGTCGAACCAGTTCATTCACGCTAAATGTGCAAGGTTCCACTATGGGCGTAGCCAGCATTTTACCTAGGGAAGGGTTAAATCTTAATTTAGGGTCCAGGGATATGGGGGTAACATGATTTTATTTTTC
The DNA here is from genome assembly GCA_023373885.1 of Hestina assimilis. Lineage (NCBI taxonomy): Eukaryota > Metazoa > Arthropoda > Insecta > Lepidoptera > Nymphalidae > Hestina > Hestina assimilis. Next base: position 4,232,457 of record CM041767.1, on the reverse strand, counting down.
AATAGTTACTAGATAAATAGTTCCAAAATTCATCATATTCGTGCATTTTTCAGTATTTGGCAAGGTCAGGGGGGGTCTGGTTGTGTGCAGCTCCCCCCCTCTTACCTAGCTACGCTCATGGGACTAGTATCTTAGTAGTTTTTGCAAGAATTACGCTTTCTTTTCAACGTGAACTGACTGTCAATATATCAATGACAAAACCTGTAATATACATAATTAAAATAAATATTTGTTAAACTAAATAAGGCTGTAGCCATATATTATGATTTAGCAATTATTATGACACCATATTTATCTTCGATTCACATATTTTTAATATGTAAATTTCTATATGGAATATAATAAAGTCAATCTACAAGCACGCCTACGTATGTATGTTTTTGGCGTATGTATGTAACCCATAAATATTACATATTAATGGGTAAGTAACTCTGTCTGTCTGTTTGTCTGTATAAATTTTTTATTATGAATAAAGGTTTAAAGGTTGAAATAGGGGATGACAAATTGAATGAGGAATGAATTATTGCGATACTGCTTTACACGCCACAAGTCGCGGGTCCGATTCTCGCTCGGAGGAGATGTTTGTATTGACCATACAGGCATGTTTTCCGGTCTGGGTTGTTTGTCCTTGTCATTGTGTATGTTTTTGGATCCCTACACATGATCAAGTATCCTAATGGGGGCTTCTAATGGGGAAAATTGCATCATGAAACTATTGAAATAATTAATTTTATGTGGTCAAAGTCGTAGATTGAAGCTGGTCCTAAAATATCGATGAAATAACAAATTCATGACAGCGAACTATTTTTTTTTATATTCGAAACATGTTTTTAGTTACTGGATACTTTTTTGGCCGTTTTTGTGCCCTGCTCATTATGTCAGTCAACAAATTTATAAAAATTATATTTTCAATCCTTAGAGGTAGTTCATACATTTTTTATTAATGTTTTAGAGATACATAAATTAAAAATTTTTGATAGTCAATAAATTAGAGATTTTTTTTCTAATCGTTATTAATACAATGATGACATTGTGGCGCAGTGGTACCGAACCTGCCTTAAGCGCCACATGTCACGGGTTCGATTCCCGTTCGGAGCAGATGTTTATATAGACGATACGGACATGTTTTGCTGTTTGAATGTGTTTGTCCTTGTCATTGTGTATGTGTTCCGGACCCCCAACACAGGATATCGCTATCCTAATGGGGGCCGTTGAGTGTACAGCGTTTATTTATTATATATTTATTTATTTTATATTATTAAATTAACCTTTTTTATTGTTTTGTAACTTAATAAAGTCACTAGTAGATGGCACCGTTTGTCTCAAAGTTCTTCGAAGCTTTGCGTAATGCAAGGTTTTATGTAACGCATTATTGAACCTTAGTGTCGTATATTTCATTAAATAAATAACACTACACACTCACGGCCTCCATTAGGATAGTCCAAGGACAAGGACAAATACACCCCGACCGGAAGATATGCTTGCATGGTCAATACATAAGCATATTATGCTCCGAGCGGGAATCGAACCCACGTGGATCTGTGGCGTTTAGGGCAGGTTCGCTACCACGCCACAACGTCGTCATGATTTCTATTCCATTTTGGTCATATTTTTAAAGTTGATTGCAATATACAAAAGTTTTTTTTTTTATTATAAGTAAAAATTTTTTACATTTTTTGACAACCCTTAAACAACAGAATATAAATGTCAGCAAATCTACGGGGTCTTGTACCGATCAAATTTAACGGATCGAATCAAAATAATTTCACAGCATCGAAAGTAGACTTTATTATATTAAACATAAGGGTGAAATTAAAAACGATTTAAAAGGTATGTGATGTAAAATCGAGGGTTGGCTTTGATAGGGGTGAGTTTTAACTCAATTTATATTATTTTCGATTATGTAATAATTCATGTTACCGGTTTCGGTATTAGTGAAATTGGGAATCTGTTGAATAACATTTATGTCTTTATTAGTTGAGCCCGCGGATTCTTTAGTTTTAGTTTTTCAATGATTTTGCCCCCAATTTTGAACCCAAAAATTTTGCCGCTATTAAAAGTATCCTATATGTTGCTCCAGATTTTTCCGGCGTTGGGATATGACGATCCCATCGCCCGCTGTTGGGATAACCTCTGTCACAGCAGAGATTATTGCACCAGTGGAATCAGTCAAACTGGTGGTAGGTCTTTTGTTGCAAGAGGCCGGCTAGGTAGGTACCACCACAGTATCAAATATTCTGCCGCCAAATAGTAGTGCTTAGGCATTACTGTGTTCCGGTTTGTAGGCTAGTGAAATTACTCGAAGTTGGCAACGCGTGAGTGGCACATACTAATGGTGCTGCAAGCGCTCATAAGGTACGGCAACCACTTACCATCAGGTGGGCCGCATGCTTGTTTGCCAACTTGTAACATGTCTGCACAAAATTTCATCCAAATCTGTTGAGTAGTTTTTGTGTGAAAAAGTAACATACATTCATATAATGTTAGATTAACTCTCGTTCTTGTCGTGTTGTCAGCGGACAACCTAGTCTTGCTCTTGCTGGTCAAGGGGTCTACTATAAACTCTTAGTAACAATTCTATTGCGATCCAATCCAACTGAGGTTGTAAAAAGATCAGCTTTTATATTAGCATGACGTATAAATATAAATGTCGCGGTATGAAAGAGCGATGTAGCCACCGTGACCTATGAACGCTTGCGATACTTGAAGTATCACATGTGCGCTGCCAACCCGAGGAATAGGAGGAGTAGGAGATTAGACCTCAGGCGCTTCCACTCCTCGTATTTTCTTGTAGAGGGTAGTACTTCCCCGGTCGAGCCAGCAAATTTATGCTGAAGATCATGGCTCTGCTACTACAAACATGTCTTTAGAAATATAATACCCACAGATCCGAATATGTAACAATCAAACGAACTATACGAAATGGTCTCGACACGGGAATCAAACCGGTATAACATTGCCAAACACATCTGGGTCACAACTAAGTCATTATTCATTCTGAATATTGACTGATCATTAAATGAAAAATACGGGTAATTATTGCGTCGAGCGTTTTTTTTATTTTACAAAATTGTTGATATTAAATGTTTTAGCTGTATGAAAGGCTGTAAGTTCAGTTTCTATTTTAGTTAATTTTTTCTATCTAATTATCATGTGTGACGTTTATTTTTTCTTGATTGGGTATTGCTGTTGGCTGTAATGACCTTGACTAATTTATTATTGTGACTTAATAATTTATATTAATGTGACTTAGCAGTGTGGCCTGTATACAGAAACCGGCTATGAAAGAGAGACAGCTTGGGGCACAACCTTAATTACGTCCTCAGCACCTCCTACGAGACCGAAGCACAGATTAAGAGCTCAAAATGGCTTAATGGATTGGGATAAACGGCTCAATGTGTAGGCAGATGGAATAATCTTTATTCCGTAAAAATGTTTGGTTCCTGTGGGTTTATCGAAAAACAAGCTACAGAAAGTATTAAATTGAAATTTAGTACTGATGTGGATAATGGTACATTATTTAATTACAAATGATTCATTCATCTCGCAGTGGACTAAATCGCAGCAGATGCTAGTTTTAAATAAGAAAACGTTTATTATAAATCAATATGCTCTACACAATATTTATCAGTGTGAACATTGAAACGTGCTCTATTAATGAATCATGCGAAACAAAGCAATTACTATCGACCTTGTCAACTATAGATATTAGTTCTGTGATTGCGTCACTTTGTTGTGCTCGTTTTGACCACAACTTACATTGAAACTAACGAAATAATTATTTGACGAGAAATGTGAACAAAAAATATATTTTTATTTTTTAGTGAAAATTCTAGTACATAAAGTTCCTGTTTTAGTTACATACTTTTTTTTTAATGTTACAAATTGGCAAACAAGCATACGGCCCACCTGATGGTAAGTGGTTGCTGTAGCCTATTAGCGCTTGCAGCACCATTAGTAGGCGCCACACACGCGTTGCCAACCTCGAGATATTAGTTCTTAAATCTCCTCTGCCCAGTAATTTCACTAGCGTACAGTGCCCTTCAAACCGGAACACAGCACTAAGCACTACTATTTGGCGGCAGAATATTGGACACTGCGGTGGTACCTACCTAGCCGGCCTCTTGCACCAATAGACCTACCAGTGTGACTGATTGCACTGGTGGAATAATCTCTGCTATGACAGAGGTTATCCCAACAGCAATTGTTGGTTAAGTATGTACCTACGTTGCTTAACCCACCGATCAGTGAGCGCGGTTATGAGCGTCATAACTAAAAGCCATTAATCTAATAACTGAATTGAAGGAAACTCTAACATAATTTTTATTAGGTTATATTAAACGAAGTATTTAAACGATTCCAAGATCCAAATGATCCGAAATAATCCAACTGTACAAATGTGTAATTTTGTAATTATTTCGATTTCTGAACCGAAATAAACAATAGTGGGTATCTAATTATTAGGTTTTACGTTCCCGTGCCATAGAGCTTGACATCTTTAGAAACGATCAATTAATTTATTGTTTTATATGTTTAATACACTTATTATTTTATTTTTATATGTATATTACATATGTATATGTAGTATTGTAGGTATATATTTAATATGTGGAAATAGCAATATATTTTGCAGGATTCTGTTGTGAAACAACTTAGGCGTCAAAACGTTAAAAATACAGGCATATAAAGCTACTTTGGCATTTCTAATATTTGATTAATCTCAATTATTTCGTTGCATTGACCTCTAAAAAGAGAACATGGTAGAAAGTATTTATTATTTTTGATTTTTATGTCTATAATTATTACGAATAATTTTCAAATACAGTAAAGCAAAACAATACATTTTACTTTTTTAAATTACTGTCTAAAATATTCTTAGGTCTTCTTTGAAACGGATAAAACTATTACGCTTAGGAATATATTTTTCGAAACGTTACAATAAAATTAAAGAGTTTTATCAAAATAAACGAAATCAAAATAGCATTTAAAGTAGTTTGCATGGAGATATTAAAAAAAAAAAATCATTATTTGAAGAATTTTGATTTTAATCATTTTGCCTAGTCTATTTCTATTGTGATGTGAATTAATAATTATTGCATAGATGAATTAGTATTAAAAGTTATTCAGAGGTTCACTGCAAGAGGTCGCCTGTCTGTATTAAAAATAATTCTACAATTTTGCACGAGGCCGACTAGATAGGTACCACCGCAGTGTCAGTTTTTCTACCGTTAATTAGTGTCCTATTTTTCGAGTTCTACCGTAGGTAAGGCAGTGTTTTTGATTTGAAGGACACTGTAGCTCAATCAGTTACTGGGCAAACTTCACTAAGTTACTGGGCAAAGTTTAAGAACCAGTATCTCGAGATTGTTGACATCTATAAATGTATATATGGTGTTACGCGCGCTCATAGGCTATCACAACCGCTTACCATCAGTTAGGTTGCATGTTTGCTTGACAACCTACATAAAAAAAATTTGGAACCCTTTAGTAAAACCATCTTTCCAGTGTATATGACTTTTTCTGATTGTGTATTGCTGTTGGTCTTACTGGCCTTGACAGCGTCACCGAGCGCGGTTTTATGTGACTTTTTACTATTCAATGTATTTACCGTATATATAAACATGTATTTTACCGTTTTCTAAAATTCGAACAATGGGAGGTCAGTCATTTTTGTCAACAATAATAATATAGTAATAATTAAAGCCTCATTAGCTCAACGGTAGATGGGCCGACTTCGCTCCGTCAACGCGAGAGTCGAGGGTTCGATCCTGATCGCTTTGGCTATTGGCGTGCCCACTCATAGCGCAAGCTTCGATCTTATTTGGAGGGGCAATAGGACTCTTAGTAATGTCTTGAAAAAGCATTGCTAGTATTCTTAAAAAATAATAATAATAAAGAAACACGTGTTTTTACATATGAAATGGCAGTTCAAAGTTCGTAGTAAAATCATTATTAACGTGAGCAAAGCTGCTGGCAAAAGCTAGTTATATTTCCACAAAATCCTAAATCGCAAGATTAACCAGAATTAACAAACATGTAAACGAATTTCTCGAAAACAGAAGCCGCTTATTATATATTTTTTATTTAAATCGATAACAGAATGATAAACGGTATCGATTTCTCGAAACAATCGAATCGTAATATAAATATGCTAATGTTGGACAGATATAATTTAAGACATTAAGATGAACGATAAAAATCCAAATATGTATGGATTTTGTTTTGTTTTAGAGTCCTAACACACTGGCGTTTTTTAAGCGTAGACGTTTGTCGACCGAAAAGTATATTTCAATACCCTTATCTTCTGGCGCGTTGCGAGCCGAAGAAACGCTGATTGGATGAAGTGACGACAGGTCTCAGGAACAGCTTGAAAATTTAAAAGACTGATAAGACCTGTCGTATTGTATGGATCGAAGTGCTGTGTAATGAAAGTGGATGAAAGAAGAATCCATGTAGCAGAGATGCGACTGTTGAAATGGATGTGTGGTGTAATAAGAATGGATAAAATTCAAAATTACTATTTAAGAGGAAGTTTGAAAGTAGTTCCAGTGACTGAAAAATTAAGGAGGATAGGAAATTATTATCCTAGTATGGACATGTTATGTGAAGAGAGAAACTCATGTGGTCTAAAGAACTGTGGATATGAATGAGCCGTAATGCGAAGAAAGGACGGCTGGAAAAGACTAGGATGAAATGTGTGGAAGAGGATATGCGTGCCAAGAGAATGAGTGCGGAGATGACGAATGTAGAGCAGAATGGAAGAAGAGGACGTGCTGTGGCACCACTTATCGTGGGATAAGGGCAAGAAGAAGAAGTTTTTTACCCAACTGTCGAAAATGTTTTTATTTCAATTTACTATCAATGTATACTTTCATTTGTTTTGAACGTTGAAAGACCTGCAGCGACCATCTCAAACCCAAGGTGTCGAATTGAGACCTGCCCTTAAAAATTGTAAAGCCTTGCCGTTTTTTTTTAATTATTCACGAGAAAGAAAATGATCGCTTTCTGTAATCTTATTTGTATAAAATCATAATTAAACATTTAATGAGTTACTAGTTTTATGAATTGTGGTATGGCATTGCACTATGTAGCTATGTCACGCTAACGCTATGCGTACCAAGTTAATTTTGGCAAAAAAACATGGCGCGTACATCGCGTTGTCGTGGATTTACCACTGCGTTTGCGTTCGACCGCCTCCACTGGAAAAGGCTATTGTGAATGGTCTTCTTAATATAATCACTATAATGGATGTGGTGTAAGCTCCTTTCCAAAGTTTCCCCAGGAGACTAAAGTATGTTCAAGAGAAGAGTTCAGAGGTTTTTAGAGTTTCTTATGGAGTTCTCGAAGATGAATTGCCCGGCTCGATCAGGGATGTGCCTTTCATAGTGTCGACATTACAATATTTTGGTGTTGTTTTTAATGATCACTCATTAGCCAGATGAGTTATGATATTAGAGCCTGAATCTGAAGTTAGAACCATCTTCTTGTTGGAACGAAGTTCTTTATCGCGCGTTGCGAAAGGGGGCTAGACGAAAAAATTAAGACCAAAAGTAACGACAGTTTTTGCTATAGTTGTAAGCCGTGCGGCGTGCACGTGTTTCTCTCTGTCTCTCGCTTTCATAGAAAGCAAGCCATTTATTTTAGTTTCGTCTTTCTGTTTCGCATTGAATAGTGTTGTGTCACGACGGTTATTAATTAATTAATTTATTTAATTAACTTTATTAATAAAATTTTATTACAATTCCTTCACTAATTAATCGAAAGGAACTTCTTTCCATCAGGGTGTCTCTTGACAACTCTCATTCTGGTTTTTTTTCTTCTTATTATTCTCTTTTTTCATTTTTAGGGTGCATTATATATTTGGTCTACTCGCGACCCTAAGATTTAACGTAAATACCAGGTAAATGATACACCTGCGTAAAGGTTTCGTTGACTTCTATTCCCGACTCACTGACATAAAACGACGTCATCATCATCTTAGCGTTTGTCCCGGTTGCGTCCAAAGCGTTTTTTTTATGTTAGAAGTTGGCAAACAAGCATACGGCCCACCTGATGGTAAGTGACTGCCGCAGCCTATGAGCGCTTGCAGCACCATTAGTAGGTGCCACTCACGCGTTGCCAACCTCGAGATATTAGTTCTTAAATCTCGTTCGCCCAGTAATTTCACTAGCGTACAATGCCCTTCAAACCGGAACACAGTAGTGCCTAAACACTACTATTTGGCGGCAGAATATTGGACACTGCAGTGGTACCTACCTAGCCGGCCTCTTGCAACAAAAGACCTACCACCAGTGTGACTGATTGCACTGGTGGAATAACCTCTGCTGTGACAGAGGTTATCCCAACAGCGGGCGATGGGGTCGTCACATCCCGACGCCTTTAAACTAAGACGCCTGTATTTTATGCCATGCCCAGACAGGGTTGCATGTATTCATGTTGCAAATAAATAAAATATTGAAAAACTTTTTTCTTTAATCAATTAACATGCAAAGAACGTTACGCTCATTAATTTTATTTATCTATTTTTCAAGTATAAGAAATACATGTTATCAGAATAGATGATTTAATCGTTTCTTCCTAGTATTGAACGTCTTTTTTTTATCTTATACTAACCGAAGAGATTGCTATCTTAAATTCTCGATTATTATGATGATGAATGGTTTTTATTCTTTTTTTTCGGAATGTGTTTGCTGTTGGCCCTACTGGCCTTGACAGCGTCACCGGGCGGGGGCCGAGTACAGAGACTCAGCCGTGATAAAGGGGCAGCCCTCACGGGGCAAATTTGATTCCGTCCTTAGGATTCCTCCTGCGAAGCCGAACCACGGCTATGGACGTCATCGGAGATGGAGGCAGCGCCTCGAGCGCATTCTATACGATAGACTCACCTGACGGTGTGAGCGCGACGCGACGTGCGAAACAAAGGACCTCGTCCTCGCCGGCGTGGACGGTGTTGTGTGCGTGTCTGTGCTGTGTAAGGGGCATTTGCAGGACGTGCTTAGGACGCCTTACTTTTGTCGGTGGGTTACATCGGTCTGTGTAGATACAAGCATGTCTAATCAAAGGATTTGGATGGAAAGTAGTTTGATCGAAATAGTTTTGCGATAAGCGCTTCAAATGTTTGGGGATCGAATCGATTTCAAAGTCTCTATGGAAAAAAAAATCCTTTCTTACTTCTTTGTATCATCAAAGATGAAAAATAAATAAACGCTACACACTCAACACTACACTCAAAAGCCCCCATTACGATAGCTATATCCTGTGTCGGGGGTCCGGAAACATACACAATGACGAGGACAAATACATCCAAGCCGGAGTACATGCATGTATGGTAAATACAAATGTCTGTTCCGAACGGGAATCGAACCTACGACCTGTGAAGCTGAAGGTAGGTTCGCTAGCGCTGCGCCACCAAATGTTCATTAGCAAATACCAGAGTTATCAATGTAAGTTGCCTTCTGAGATAAATAGTAGGAAAGGATTAGGTAGCAGGGGCTATTTGGACGCAAATAAGCAATACCATGTCAACACACACAAATGTCATTTCGAGAAAAACGCGTTTGAAAATTTTGAACAACTTGCTTTATATGATTTTTTATGTATTGGTCAAGTTTTTGGCAATTTCAGATTTATGTAAGTTATTTTACTTATTTTCACAAAAATAAGTATACAAACTGCATATTTCGTATATAGTATAACCCAAAACGTTTAAAATAATACATAAATTGCATGATTAAAAAATGGCTTCTTTAGAAGTTTTAAAGCTTAAAGTCCTACAAATATTAAAGAAAAATGTTCTTCAGCCATTTACCAACACTTCTGCATATATAACTCAGGTTTTTTCAATTTTGTGAGTTGACATGGTATTGCTGATTTGCGTCTATTTATAGGGCGTGATTTCTGGTCGTAGGTGTGTAGAGTGTGGAACGCGTAAGTCCGTGTCGAGCGGGCTCGAGGAGATTTGGATTCGGCGTGGTTCACTGGTATCGAGCTCCATAAGGTACAAAACACAGTGCTTTGCCAGGTCACATTGGCTCGTTCTACTAGAGACCCTGTAACTTGTCACACAACCTGGGGTCTGCCACTAAGAAGATATTCCCATGACGTTACCATCTTGTTGTAACCCGGTTGTCCTCTCCAAGATACGTACCTGATAGTAGGTTTCCTCTCTGTTGACCAAAAAAATGTTGAGCTAAAGGAAGAGGACTGACTGGGATGGGAGTTGAAGCAGTCTAATGGCTCACCTACCCATCCGTTGTTTCCCGTAGCCTATACTTCTTCGTCCTAGCATTATTCCCGGTATTTTATTTTACCCAGGGTCTGCTTATTACTCTTATCCCGATTCGACAGGTTACTAGTTTTTACACAGAGCGATTGCCATCTGACCTCCGCAACCCTAAGGGCAAACCAGTAACTCATTGGATAAGAGCAGTTTACTTATCAAGAGTTAACGATTATTATCAGATGTTATGTGATAACAACCGAGACCGACACCTTAGCGTACTCTCCGAGGTACGGTGGGGAGACAAACGCCCAGACCAAGACAGAAATTTAACAAACATCTGCCCGAGCGGGAATCGAACCCACAACCGTCGAGACTAAAGGCAGCCACGCTACCCACAACGTCACAAGGGTGTCGTAGCCTATACTATATATATAAAACCATTCATTTGTATAAGTCACTGACGCGTTGCCAACCTCTACGTATTGGTTCTCAAATCACCTTTGCCCATTAATTTCGCTAGCTACACTGTCCTTCAAACAGAAACATATTAATGCAAAACACACTACTGCGTTGCGGTAGAATATATGACTCTGCGGTTGCACCTACCTAGCCGGCCTCTTGCAATACCTACCGCAAAGTAATCGAAGTAAAGCAAGTTAGCACTCGATGGCATTTCTGCTCTGTTTGCTCTTAGTAATTTTGGCGGTCAGCCTCAAAAGGATCAAAAATATAAAACCGATTTGTGGTTAACATGCAATAATTTTATCTCAATTCGATGTTTAATCGGAAAGGAAACCCAAAATATTTTAAATGTTACTTAAAATTGATATAATGTGTATTAATTTTTGTTCCTTTCGATTTGCGTCCATTTATTATCGTTATAATCAGTGGGATCAGTGGGATGTATACATTAACCAAACGGTCTTGAACGATTAATACTTTTATTTCTAGTCGTGTTTATAGTTTTAATTTTTTTTATACCTAAAAGGTAATTCACAACCGTACAGCTCTGATGGTAACACAACCGGCAAACGAAAAAAACAAAAACGACGCTGTGACGCAGCGGTAGCGAAGCGCCAATTCGATTCCCGCTCGGAGCAGATGTTTGTATACATCATACAGGCATGTTTTCTAGTCTGGGTGTGTTTGTCCTTGTCATTGTGAATTTTTCCGAAACGCCGACATAGGATATAACTATCCTAATGGGGCCTTCGGGTAACGTTAGAAAAATACTCTTTTTTTTCTTTTATGTCACAAGTTGGCAAACAAGCATACGGCCTACCTGATGGTAAGTGGTAGCCGTAGCCTATGAGCGTTTGTAGCACCATTAGTAGGTGTGACTCACGCGTTGTCAACGTCGAGATATTAGTTGTTAAATCTCCTCTGCCCGGTAATTTCACTAACGTACAGTGCCCTTCAAACCGGAATACAGTAATGCCTAAGCACTATTATTTGGCGGCAGAATATTTGACACTGCGGTGGTACCTACCTAGCCGGCATTTTGCAACAAAAGACCTACCACCAGTATGACTGATTGCACTGGTGGAATAATCTCTGCTGTGACAGAGGTTATCCCAACAGCAGGCGATGAGGTCGTCACATACCGACGCCGGTAAACGACGACTAAAAAATTACAAACATTTTGTACTAAATCCTTTAGATAGCCCTGGAACCTAGGCCAGTTTATCTAACAAAATTCGGTTAAAATTGTGAAAACGAATTGAAAACCGTTTTTTTGTAACTGTTTAAAATAACCAATCTTGATACATATAATAACGTTTAAATATCTCCAAAATATTAAGTGAATTCAGAAGCCTGATTGGCAATTTTGATCGTAAATTTTTAAAAATTTTGTTATTTATAATTTGAAATCAAAAAGCTTTTTAAAGATCAACCGAACCGCTTACAAATATAAGAATTAAGGAAATTAATAAATATATTAAGATTATATTAATTTGAAACCTTTTTACTTTGAAAGGATATTTTGATTTTGTGATATCATTCTTTGGGTTCCACGTGTTGATACGATAAATGCGATCTTTTTATTATCATAACGGTGGCACACAAGCGTGCGGCCCGGCTTATGGCAAGTTGTCACCGTTTTTTTTTTTTTTGGTGTCGGGGAGGAAATCTACTACCAGATACCCGGCGTCCTGGGGAGGGACAACCGGGTTATGTGATGGTTCCATGGCAAGGTGGAAACGTCATGGGGACCCACTAAAACCTCCTCGGTGGCCGACCTCAGTGTTTTTGTCAGGTTACGGGAACTCTCCAACACACGTACAACAACACGGGTAGAACAAACCAACGATTGTTACCGGAGCTCGGTCCCGGGGCGAGATGGTAGCCCCAGCGCTTCCCATGCAAGCCCACACTCAGGACCAGAGGCAGTCTGGACCACACCGACTGCCATCCTCCTTAGGGCCGCTTATCACGGACGTAGAGATACCCCACTCTGCGCGTCCACGGCCCGAGGGTGAGCCCTATTTATATAGCCCCGGATAACGGGGCTGAGGGGCCGGGACGGCTAACGGCATCAGGTATGGTAAGTTGTCACCGTAGCCTATAGAAGCATAAACCAGTAGCATTACATGCGCGTTGCCAACTCAAGGGAAATAGAGGACAGAGACGGAAAATAAAGGGAAAGGATGAGAATCGGTGGGGAGTTTGGGCCTCCAGCACTCCCACTCATCGAACGAAACGCAATAGGACTAGATACTCTTACTTGATGTCGATATGAGGGAAGGTAGAACTTCCTTAGTTACTTACTTTTATAGGCGTCGGGACGTGACGACCCTATCGCCAGCTGTTGGGATAAGGCACACGGTTGATAGGTCTTTTGTTGGAAGAGGCCGGTTAGGTAGGTACCATCGCAGTGTTAAATATTCTACCGCAAAGTAATAGTGTGTTCATCATTACTGTGTTTCGTTTGAACTAATATCTCGAGGTAGGCAACGCGTGAGTGGTACTTATTAATGGTGTTGCAAGCGGTCATAGGCAACACAACCGTTTACCATCAGGTAGGCCGTATGCTTGGTTGCCAAGGTAGCAACATAAAAACCTTCCCCGCCGAGTTGGCCCATTCATGAATATTAATGGTCTACAACTATTGTCAGCAGAAATGGACCGGTTCGATCGTGGAAGCAATTTCGAAGTGAAGTAGTAGTTTCTGTACCACTGTGTTTTGTGAACATAAGTTTGAGTAGCAGAATTCATTGAGCAATTTCGTTCTTTACTATCGGAGTCCTTGATCGTAAGCTTGTTATAAAATTCTGTTTATTACAGGCACATAAATCAAATTTACAGGCAAATTTTGAAGCTTTGTTAGCTCAACGGTAGAAGGGTCGACTTAGCTCCGTTTACGCGAGAGTCGCGGACACCGTTGTGGCGTTGTGGGTAGCGAGTCTGCCTTTAGTCTCGACGGTTGCGGGTTCGATTCCCGCTCGGGCAGATGTTTGTTAAAATTTCTGTCTCGGTCTGGGCGTTTGTTCGTGTGGGTCTCCCCACCGTGCCTCGGAGAGCACGTTAAGCTGTCGGTCCCGGTTATTATCAATAACATCTGATAATAATCGTTAACTCTTAATAAGTAAATTGCTCTTATCCAACGAGTTACTGGTTCGCCCTTAGCGTTATGGAGGTCAGATGGCAATCGCTCCGTGTAAAAACTAGTAACCTGTCAAATCCGGATAAGAGTAATAAGCAGACCCTGGGTACATAAAAATACCGGGAATAATGCTAGGATGAAGAAGAACGCGAGAGTCGCGGACTCAATCCTGACCTCCTTGGGCTATTTTCGTACCCACTCCAAGCTTCGAGCTTATTTGAACAATGGGAATATTAATAATGCCTTGAAAAAGCTTTGCTAATATTCAGGGAACGGGGAAATTGTTAATCTTCTCATTTTTAGAACTGCCTAAAAAAAGATTACTTGAAATGTGTCTTAGTTTACTTTAACAGAAGGATTGCAAGAGTCCTTCTTTTTTGGAGTCAGTTAATAAAGGACGTCGTTCCGGAAAGTGGAACGACTCCTCGGGGACCGTCAAAAAAATGTGCGTCAGGAGTTAGGGTTGTCAAAGACAAGAATTTATGCTTTTGAAATAGCATTTATTCAAAGAACAAAATTATTTCCAAAACTATCATTAAAACATTACAAGTTTCTTATATTCTTGTAGAAATCTTACGACGGCTTAGAATTCAGACTTCTTCATCGTAGCATTATTCTAGACATTTAGACTTGCTGATCTGCTTACACTCCTATCCGGATTTGACGGGGTAGCTTTTAAGCAAATGTTTTGATGAAAACTTTTTAGATGTTGGTTAAAAAAAGTCGTCCCGTTGTTTTATTTTATTGATAATTTCTGTAATCATCCTCCTCGCTACGGTTTCCTCAATGCTGAGGGTCGTGACCACCACCGCGCAGTAATAGTTTGTCTCGGAGTACTCGTCGCCATCTACTTCTGTCTGCTGCCGAGTGTAGAGCATCGTATACTGTGCTTTAAAGAGTGGTGTGGATCTGGTCCGTCCAGCGTGTCGGGCTTCTACCTCGTGGTCTTTTTCCATCTACTTTACCAGTTACCATCAACCAGGTTGTCGTCATCCTTTCTGGCAATTTATGTGATAAAAAAAAATCTGTAATAACTTTGATTATAATCTTGTAAACTAAAATGTCAATTTTATTTGCAATTATGTAGGGAAGAATTAAGCTATTTAAATTGTGAGGCGATATAGATAATTTCAAATGTATTTTAGGATGACTGTCTAGTGCAAATATAGATATATCTTTAAATAGCGCTTTTTTATCCTTAGTGATTTAGCTTTAATTTAAACAAGTGTAATAATGACATTAATGGAACTATTTTAATAACAATTTATGCATTTATGCAAGATCAAATAGTCCAAGCTATTTATCGTCGTAAGATCGTCTTCAAGTTAGTCTTGAAAGCAGGACTTATTTTTGGGAAAAAATATGTAATAATTTATGTATTAATAATTGAAAGCGTAGTCAGTAAACAAATAAACTCATGTTATGATTAGTCCAATTATATAGCATTTTATCGCGCTATATCCTGTAGCTGTACATCCTTATCGACTTAAATTGGTGGTAATGTTAGTATTTATGGTGGCCGGTATCATCTTTCTGTATTCTCTGATATGAGGTTAATAATTCCATTATCTTTTATATCTCTAACGTAATTTTTTCTTAGTTTTAACATGTAAGTTTGCAATAATACATTAAATTAAATTCTGCACTTGATTTTTGATATACGTTGCTATATATTATTTATTGCATTTAAGTTATATTTACTTGTATTATTAACAAGTTTTTTTTTTTTTTTCGGAATGTGTATTGCTGTTAGCCCTACTGGCCTTGACATCGAGCGGGGGGGCCGAGTACAGAGACTCAGCCGTGATAAAGGGACAGCCCTCATGGGGGCTCAAATTTGATTCCGTCCTTAGGGTGCCTCCTGCGAAGGCGAACCACGGCTAAGGACGTCATCGGAGATGGAGGCAGCGCTCCGAGCGCTTTCTATACGATAGACTCACCCGACGGTGTGAGCGCGACGCGACGTGCGAAACAAAGGACCTCGTCCTCGCCGGCGAGGACGGTGTTGTGTGCGTGTCTGTGCTGTGTAAGGGGCATTTTCTAATGTAATCCTATCGTCAGGTTCTTGCAGGACGTGCTTAGGACGCCTTACTTTTGTCGGTTGGTTACATCGGTCTGTGTAGATACAAGCATGTTTAATCAAAGGATTTGGATGGAAAGTAGTTTGATCGAAATAGTTTTGCGATAAGCGCTTCAAATGTTTGGGGATCGAATCGATTTCAAAGTCTCTATGAAGATCTACGTTGCGAACGTACCACGGACAGCCCGAGGCCATGCGTAAGAAACGGTTCTGAATTATTTGTAATTGATTAATTCTTCTGTGTGCGAAAAAACAGGGCTCGCGTAGGTCTATTAACAAGTAAAAATAATAATAAAAATGAGAGCTTACATTATTTATTATTTACCCATTTATTTTATTTATTTATTGAATTATTTATACATTGCTTTCGTTATTTTATTCTGTCTTTTTAAAAGTTGCCTATTAATTATAGCATTGAAATGTTAACATAAATGGTGTCCACAATTTTTTTAGATTGGTAGTTACATCATGCCGCCGAACACCCTGGCCACCGAGAGCCGGAGTGGTTAGAAAGCGCACCAAGCAGACACTTTAGGGTGGTTTTTGATCATTTTTAGTTGATGATGATTATGAGAAACTAATGCTCGACTTACAGACTGAATGCAGGTTGCGTTAAACGCCAAACGCAAAACGCGAGCGCCCAACAAAAGTCGTAGAATTTTATTTACGAACATTCTCATAGCAGTAAAAAAATATTTCATAAATATTTTATCATAAATATTAAAAAATATAAATTATTTACGAAACAAATTTCGTAAAAAACTCCCATAAACTCTGTTTATTCCCATACAATACGAGTTTTACTTTGAAAGGCGATATTTTTCAGCATTTCGGAGGTGTTCGGTCGGATTCCTTTTGCAATCTAATGTTGTGGAAATAATTCGCTATCAATAGACAAGCGATTTATGTAATTAGGATCTGGTTTATTCTAAAGAAAGTCAAACTTTCCGACAATTTAATTATATATATACTAGCGTGCCCGGCAAACGTTGTCTTATCCCGAAAAAAATTTGGGACCCATAGCAGCGCCCTCTACCCGAGTCTAGAAATGACACCGATGAAAGTTGTTCATTTACTAATATGCCTTTTAAAAAATAGGGGTTGATGGTAGAAGGGTGAAAGTTTATTTATTATTATTTATTTATTTATTTATACTTTATTGCACAAAGTGCACAAAAGGCGGGCTTAATGCTAAAAGCATTCTCTACCAGCCAACCCTGGACGTGGAAGAAAGAGTGTAGGTAGGCGTGCAAAAAAAAAAAAAAAAAAGTATAGACATATAGTAAAAAAATAAATAAAAAAATAATAAAAAATAAATATAAATAACAATAAAACATGAAATGTTAACGATAAATAAATACTAATATATAAATAAATATATATATATATATATATATATATATATATATATATATATATATAATAAAGTTTAGGGTTGTATGTATTTTTAATGCCGCATCATGTAAAAATAAAAATAAAATTTTTGGGGTGGACCACCCTTAACATTAAGGGTATAAAAGATACATAGTAGCCGATTCTCAGACCTACTGAATATGCATATAAAATTTCATAAAAATCGGTCGAACCGTTTCGGAGGAGTATGGTAACTAACATTGTGACACGAGAATTATATATATAAGATGTTTCTTTTATATCATGACGGTTGGCAAATAAGTATGTCCGCCTGATGGTAAGCAGTCACTGCAACCTATGAACACTTGCAATACTTGAACAATACTTGAAGTACCACATAAGCCAACCCAACCATAAGAGGGAAGAGATGGGAAGGAAAAAGAAAAAAGGCGTCGGGATGTGACGACCCCATCGCCCGCTGTTGGGATAACCTCTGTCACAGCAGAGATTATTCCACTAGTGCAATCAGTCACACTGGTGGTAGGTCTTTTGTTGCAAGAGGCCGGCTAGGTAGGTACCACCGCAGTGTCCAATATTCTGTTGCCAAATAGTAGTGCTTAGGCACTACTGTGTTCCGGTTTGAAGGGCATTGTACGCTAGTGAAATTACTGGGCAGAGGAGATTTAAGAAGTAATATCTCGAGGTTGGCAACGCGTGAGTGGCACCTAGTAATGGTGCTGCAAGCGCTCATAAGCTACGGCATCCACTTACCATCAGGTGGGCCGTATGCTTGTTTGCCAACTTCTAACATAAAAAAAAAAAGAAGGGTACAGAAGGGGTGAGACATTGGGATCCACTGATCTCACTCATCGCACGAAACGCTACATCGCTCTTGAGATAAAACGCCAATTGTAAAATAATTATTTTTGTCTATATTATTTTTCGTCCTGACCCATTAAACCTCTTTTTTTAATTTTATTCTAAACCAAAATCACATATATTACAAATCATTTTTTCTTAGCATTATTTCTAGTATTTATAAGATGTGTTAAAAATCAACAGGCTTTTTTTTTTAACGCTGCACACTCAACGGCCCCCATTAGGATAGTAATATCCTGTGTCGGGGGTCCGGAAACATTCACAATGACAAGGACAAATACACCCAGACCGGAAAATATGCTTGCATGGTCAATTCAAACATATTATGCTCCGAGCGGGAATCGAACCCGCGACCTGTGGCGTTTAAGGCAGGTTCGCTACCGCTGCGCCACAACGTCGTCAAAGTATTTTACACAGGGTTTGCTTGTTACACTAATCCGGATTTGACAGGTTACTAGTTTTTACTTAGAGCGGTTGCCATCTGATGGATCCTTGGCTTTGCTTCACTGACTGACAAGTAGAACGTTTGTATTATTAGACCATGGAGATGGTTATAGATCTTTGTTGCCAAAAAACTTGAAGGAGGTTGAAAAAAGTGGGAGGAATGAAAGAGGAGGTCATAGAACATGACAACGTTGTGGCGCAGCGGTAGCGAACCTGCCTTAAACGCCACGGGTCGCGGGTTCGATTCCCGCTCGAAGCATATGTTTGTATTGACCATGCAAGCATATTTTCCGGTCTGGGTGTATTTGTCCTTGTCATTGTGAATGTTTCCGGACCCCCGACACAGGATATTACTATCCTAATGGGGGCCGTTGAGTGAGCAACGTTCAAAAAAAAAAATAGGGGATGGAAAGTTTGTATCTAATATTATTGTTATAATTTTTTTAAGAGTATTAACAATGCTCTTTTCAAGGCATTACTAATATTCCTATTGCCCCTCCAAATAAGCTCGAAGCTTACGCTAGGAGTGGGTACGACAATAGCCCAAGGGGCTCAGAATCGAACCTGCGGATCTCGCGTTAACGGAGCGGATTCGACCTTTCTACTTTTGAGTCTACCTTTGTATTCCCTTAAAAATCATTAAAAGTCATTATTCACGAGCGAAGCCGATGGGAGAAGCTAGTATTTATGAAAACAAAGTAAGTAGTATTAATTATAGATCCGATAAGCTGATAAATAAACGAAATAATAATTAAAAAATACAATAAACAATGATATCGCGAAAGTAAAAGTCAGATCACTTATCTCTAGATGCTCTCTGACTTTGACCATATTTCATTATAAAAAATCGTTCAACAAAACCTCTACTAAGAAATACTGCTTGCATCTTATGATTCCCTGGTACTTGGAATACATTGCGCGATACAGACAAGAAATAATTTAAGTTTCTGACTGTTGTTTGTCTGTATCATGTAAGAAGTTTTTACTGCAAGAGGCCGGCTAGGTAGGTACCACCGCAGTGTCAAATATTCTACCGCCAAATAGTAGTGCTTTAGGCATTACTGTCTTCCGGTTTGAAGGGCACTGTACGCTGGTGAAATTACTGGGCAGAGGAGATTTAAGAACCAATAAGACGACGTTGTGGTGCAGCGATAGCGAACCTGCCTTAAGCGCCACAGGTCGCAGGTTCGATTCCCGCTTGGAGCATAATATGTTTGTATTGACCATGCAAGCATATTTTCCGGTCTGGGTGTATTTGTCCTTGTCATTGTGTATGTTTCCGGACCCCCGACACAGGATATCACTATCCTAATGGGGGCCGTTGAGTGTGTAGCGTTTATTATTATTATTATTAATATTTCGGTTGGCAACGCGTAAGTGGCACCTACTATTAGTGCTGCAAGCGCTCATAGGCTACGGCAACCACTTACAATCAGATGGGCCGTATGCTTGTTTGCCAACTTGTCACAAAAAAAAAAGAAGTAAAAGCGGGCAGAAGAACCACCTGATGTTAAAGGATCACCGCCGCCCATGAATATCTGCAGTTCTAGAGGGCTTGCAGATGCTAAGAAAAGATGATATAAAAGATTAGGCTCTAGCACTTGAAAGTCCCCGGTCCTCTCGGACCAGCCAAAGACAGAAGAAACGTAAAGAAAGACCATCAGTGGAACTTCTTGTTCCACAAAGTAGAGTGAGCAAGAAAATGTCTTCTAAATCACGCTTTTTCTTGTATTTCTTTTTTTTTAGTAGCGGAGAAGAAATCTACTACTGGTTGGTGTTCTATAACAACGTATGTATGATGGTTTCGAAAGCCGAGATTGCAATCCTTACTTGATATTATAAATTAGCGGCCCGCTCCGGCTTCGCACGGTTATAAAATATATGGACGCAAATAAGCAATACCATGTCAACCCAAAAATTGAAAAAACTGAGTTATATATGCAGAAGTGTTGGTAAATAGCTGAAGAACACTTTTCTTTAATATTTGTAGGGTTTTAAGCTTTAAAACTTCTAAAAAGCCATTTTTAATCATGCAATTTTTATTATGTTATGTTTTTTTTATTATGTTAAACGTTTTGGGTTATATTATATACGAAATCTGCAGTTTGTATGCTTATTTTTTGTGAAAATAAGTAGAAATAACTTACATAAATCTGAAATTGCCAAAAACTTGACCAATACATTAAAAAAATCATATAAAGTAAATTGTTCAAAATTTTCAAACGCGTTTTTCTCGAAATGATATTCGTTGGGTTGACATGGTATTGCTTATTTGAGTCCATATAGCCTATGTCATTCACTGAAAAAATTATTAAAAACGATCCAGTAGTTTTGATTTATTCATTACTGCCCGTGGCCCGCACGCGTTAAATGTTATTATTTACGACATCACATTAGAAACCTCAAAAATAACAGTATTTCTGCAATATTTAATGGGTGTTATTATACATATAAACCTTACTCTTCAATCACTCTATCTATTAAAAAAAACCGCATCAAAATCCGTTTGCGTAGTTTTAAAGATGTAAGCATACATAGGGACAGAGAAAGCGACTTTGTTTTATACTATGTAGTGATGCGAAAGTAGCTGTGTCTCTCTGTCTGTCTGTCGCACTTTCATGTCGACAGTACTGAACCGATTTAAATGAAATTTAGCACACCGTTAGTCTAGAGCCTGAGAAAAGGACTTATAATTTTTAATACGAAAAAAGCATTATAAGTGGTTGAAAAAGAGGGGATGAAAAGATGTATGTAAGTGTCATTTTTAGAGCTAGAAGCTTGAAACTAATTTTTAGGCAGTTGATTCGATATATCTCGTTGGTTCAGAATTTGTAATTAAATCGTTATTCACGCGGGCGAAGCCGCTGGCAGAAGCTAGTAATATATATAATATCTTTCTTTGTATCCAGCAATGGATGTTAAAAATATTTATTATATCAAAACTTATTCCGAATCGATTCGTCGATAAACGTGATAGTCAATGCGCTGAGTCACTGGGTCAGATGCTGGTCAGAACGTTTCCGAATGCTGTACGTTTTGTACCGTTAGTGGGATAAGAATTTTTCATAAATTTTAATATTCTTAGCTGGCTCATAAACATATAATTGCTTAGCTTATTTTGAATACATATTTTTCAAAATCTGTATTTATTTTTATTTCATCACGGTTGGCAAAAAAGCATACTGTTTGCCAGGTAAGCAGTCATCGCAACCTATGAATGCTTGTGATACTTGAAGTATAACAGTCAGGCACCTTAAGATGAGAAGGGAAAACAGAAAGGGAATTTTGGGGTGGGAGAATGGGCCTCCGGCGCTCTCACTCATCGCACGGGACGCAGCAGTAAAGTTACTTTACGCCGATTTTTTATGAGAGGGTAGTACTTTCCCAGTCGAGCCAGCATATTTGTGTTGGAAGAAGCATAGCCTTACTACCCTAAAATATACTGTCTCTACAAGTAAGACTTACAGATTTTTTTACTAAGTTGGCAAGGAAGTTTATGGTCCACCTGATCGTAAGTGGTTGTCGTAGCCTATGAGCACTTGTAAGACCAGAAATTTGTGAATCAATCAATTAAATCTTCAGTAATTTGACTAGGTACAGTGTCCTATGTACTGTGTTTTGGTTTAACCACTGCAATGCAAATACTACTACTTGATACTACCACCAAGTAAATGAAGTAGTAGTAGTAGAATCCACTTTCCCCCTTATTATTACTATCAGGAAAGGGCTGATCTGCTAAAGTATACCCGGAATCACGGGAAGAAGAACCGGACTGTGTTGAATTCCATTATAAAATGGTACGTCATGAAGTTTCATGATAGCACGCAACCTGCCAAGTTTTGCCCAGTAATTTCACTAACTTACAGTGTCCTTCAAACCGGAACACAGTAATGCCTAAGCAGTACTATTTGAGAATATTTGACACTGCGGTATACCTACCTAGCCGGCCTGATTGCACTGGTGGAATAATCTCTGCTGTGACAGAGGTTATCCCAACAGTGGGCAATGGGGTCGACACGTCCCGACGCCGGTAAAAATAAATAAAGAAAATTTTTACTTCCCATAATTTCCTATAAATAAAAAAACTGCGTAAATCTGCATATTTCGGTAAAAATTCTAAACACCACTCCGTACAGAAGCAGTCTGGTAGATTAGGCACCTTATTCTTGTGGTCAAGAGAGGCGGCCATTCCCATCTAAGGGCATTACAAGGCTGTCATTGACTTAACTAATAGTAGAGCATTTATAAAGAATTCTATGAACTGCATAGTATCTGATATGAATGTTCGTTCGGCGATAGATAAAAAAACATGTCCCTTTCCAGGTAGCAGGTTCGAAACCAGGTTTTTATAGCAGTTAATTTATGTTTTTTTTGTGACGTCATCACTGTGAATACAATAGACAGTCTGTCGTGATGAAATATTTAAACTATTTTAGTAATAGCATCTGATCGTCACTTTGTATGTGTGGACTTTTTATGTTCAGAGGGAAATGAAAAATGTGTAAGTAATCAATACATATTGTTACGGGCTGGGGTTCGCAGATTTGGAAACAAACACCTGATGGCTCTAAATAAGACTTTATTGAGATCTAGATTACACAACAGAACTTCACAAATCTCAAGTCCAAATGAATAGCCGAGGTCACTAATTATCGCACTTGTTCACTGGTATCACTTGTAGTTTCTTCGCTTGTTGCTCAGAACCGAATGAGTCAGTCGACGTGCCGGGCCGCTTATATTAAGCGGAACACGGGTTCGAGAAAGTTCCGCCCGCGGATCGCTATTCTACATGTTTCGAGCATACATACATCTTTCTCGAACCCGCGCGATGCTCGAGGAAATAAACAAAGAGAATAGCAAGGGATTTTAAACCTTATACCCCTGTGATAAGGTTCTCCGTAACAATATCAAAAAATTAGTTTCAGCCCGCGGCTTTCCTATCTTGAATAACGATTTTAATAGGGCACCTTTACTGCTAAATAGAAATAATTGATTCCTCATACAAAATTCCACCCCCTTTTAACCTATGTCCTTTCAAAAATTTCATTAAAATCATGGCAGTGATATAAGCGTGAAAGTCTAACAGACAGACAGAGTTTCTTATGTATTTATAAAATTAGTCCGAATTGTACACTTCTCGTGTTTATACAAAAAGCTGCATAGACACGAGAAATGTACAATTCGGATTGTGTTTGTGCATGCATCACTGCTAAACTACAATCTTTTAATAGAATGCGCTCGGAGCGCTGCCTCTATCTCCGATGGCGTCCTCAACCGTGGTTCGGTTTCGCAGGAGGCACCCTAAGGACGGAATCAAATTTGAGCCCCCATGAGGGCTGCCCTTTATCACGCCTGAGTCTCTGTACTCGGTCCCTCCACTCGGTGACGCTGTCAAGGTCAACAACAATACACATTCCGAAACAAAAAAAAACAATCTTTTAACTAAGCAAGAAAATGGTAAAGCATATTCTCGAGTAATATTTCGTCTGTGTTTCATTAAAATCCGTTCACGCAAAACCTATTATAGGGCATTGATGCTATCAATATCTGACGCGCTCGAGGATGTCCATGCAACAGTTTTTTTTACATATTTAAAAATCTATAGCCGCTTCCCCCACCGATGTAAATGTATATATCATATAACATTTTTTTCTTCTTATCATCTAAGCTTTGCATCCCAATAGGTCTCTACAACGCTCGAGTAAATCCCCATTTAGCATCGTGGGCTCCCCTACTATTATATACATTATATAGCTCCTAGGTTAATAGATTGGAGATACATTCATTTTAATCTTTGAATATATAGTATATAGTATATAGATGTTTTGACACCGTTGTGGCATTATGGGTAGCGAGTCGGCCTTTAGTCTCGACGGTTGCGGGTTCGATTCCCGCTCGGGCAGATGTATGTTAAAATTTCTGTCTCAGTCTGGGCGTTTGTCCGCGTGGGTCTCCCCACCGTGCCTCGGAGAGCACCTTAAGCTTTCGGTCCCGGTTATTATTAATAACATCGGATAATAATCGTTAACTCTTGATAAAATTGCTCTTATCCAATGAGTTACTGGTTCGCCCTTAGGGTTGCGGACTAGTAACCTGTCGAATCCGGATAAGAGTAATAAGCAGACCCTGGGTACATAAAATACCGGGAATAATGCTAGGATGAAGAAGTATATAGATGTTCGCTCACAAACAGTCGCTCCCCGAATCTTACGGCCGTAGTCATGACCGCGTTTTTTTATGTGCCTAAATGCCGTGACGTTGAGTGTTGAGTCCTGCTGCTGACAAGGTATGTTAAGGTCAAGCGACACAATTCTCAATAGTTTGCCTACAAGACTAGTTAAATAATAGTTGTAGTAGTAGTTAAATAAATGTTTATAAATAATAAACGCTACACACTCAGTGCCCCCCCCCTTAGGATAGTGTCCCCTCCCCGATGTTTCGGGGGTCCATGCCAATGTTTTGAAACAATCTGTTCCGAGCTGGAATCAAAACCGCTACGCCATAACGACGTCGTTGTTTATCACACACCAGATAGTAAGCGGTTGTTGTAGCCTACGAGCACTTGCAACACCATTCATGTAGGTAAAGCGTTGTCAGCATCAAGATGGTTTTTAAATCTTCTATGCCCAGTAACTTCACTAGCGACAAACCTAAACCTCACCGACATTTTGCAAAAGAGGAATGTTTTGAAAAGAAAACCAATAAAATCAAAAATTTACAGAAAACGAAAGTTATTTTTTTTTATATTAAAGGTAGCTTCCATTTAAATAAATTATATTAAACCAACACTCTCTGTCTGTCACACATCGATACACCGGACCCTAGAAAAAAGCATGTTTTAAATAATACAAACAATTTATAAGCAATTTGCAATTTTACGATCCTTGCTTCCTTATTATTTGAATTTGATATCGATAAGTAAGAGGATAAGAAAAGAAATAAAGATACCATAGATATAAAAGAAAAAGATAGAACTGAAAAAGGGTGACGTCACAACATGGCGAATATTTAATTAGTCTCTTTTATCAGTTAATAATATAATAATTTCGTAATTAGTTTAAAAAACCCGCCTGGTTAGCTACCCCGCTCCGCCTGATGGTAAGCAGCCACCGGAACCTATGGACGCGCGATACTTGAAGTGTCACATGGGCGGATAGGGATAGGATACTTTATGCCGATTTTCTGTGAGAGGGTAGTACTTCCCCGGCAGAGCCGTCTCATTTGTTGTGGGAAAGCCATGGTTCTACTACTAATGGTATATGTACTGAAACCTGCATGCCTTCCTGTGCTACAGATATTAATGGGCGGCGGCAATCGCTTCACATCACATGAACCTCCTGTCTGCTAACGCCCTCTAACATACATAGCTGCGTCCGTCGAAATTAGTTCAATTGTTAAGAAAAAAATTAAAATTAGACTTTTATAACCCACTGTTCGGTCTAAACATGATCTTATAGACTATATACTGCCCTAATCCGAAAACCATATTTATATAACTGTATGATCAATACAATTATAAATCAATATACACCGCTTAATACGCGTCCATACAAACAAAGCAATGTAATATTGACCACATGAATAAAAGTAAAATAAAGCACTCAACAGACGTTTAAACAAATTTTCGCTTTAATAATAAAATTTTAACGTACAGTTAACAAGAAGTACCGATGTTTAACTACAATGAGCAGTAAAAGTAATCGCCTATTGTTCTGAACTGCTTCGGGCATATCAGAAACATTTCGATATAGAGCTATGTCTGGAAGCGACATCTGATCGAAAAAAATCTAAAATATTTTCTAAATCTGTTATTTTTTTTTTTTATATCATATAGGGGCAAACGAGCAGATAGCTCCACCTGATGGTAAGTGGCAACTATCGCCCATGAACATCCACAACACCAAGGGGGTCGAGAATGCGTTGCCGGCCTTTGGGGAAAAGGTGTCTATATACTCAACGCTTGAAGACTTCTAAATCATATCGAGCAGGGAAGACTTCGGGAGGTAAACTATTCCAGAGTTTGCACATACGTGGGAGGAAAGATCTTGATGCTCGCACGTTACATGCAAACCAAGCATCAAGGTGATGTGGATGGTATGAGGTCCTGCGGCGAAGGGTACGATGGTAAAAACGGGTATTTTATGAATAATATGTTCCGCTCTGCACTTATTTCTTGGCTTTTATTTCTTTTATCAATTTTAACGATGTGATATCATTATAAATAATAATAAAGAAATAAATAAATAAACGCTACACAGTCAACCGCCTCCATTACGATAGTTATATCCTGTGTTGGAATTCGGAAACGTACACGCCAACAATGATATAGACATACCTGTATGGTCAATACAAACATCTGCTCCGAGTGGAAATCGAACTCGGGAACGCTACCGCTGCGCCATAATATCATGATGTCATGAGTCATGCTAAATTATGACCCGTAAAGATATTTTCAGAGTATTTAGTCAATGCAAACATTTTAGTCCATCTCAGTGTATTCATGGGTGCCTTTTGATAATAGTACCTACTGATAAAATTAATGCAGATTTAATAATAAGAATTATGAACTCATGTTTATGGCGTATTGGGACAGCGAGTCTGCTTAAAGCTAAACGTTTGCAGGTCCCATGCCTGCTCGGGCAGCTGTTTATATTGATCTTAAAAGCATCTATTTCAGTCTGGGCGTTTGTTCTTGTGGGTCTGCCCATCGTGCCTCCGATAACACGGTAAGCTGTCAGTCCTGGTATCACATAACATCTGATAATAATCGTTTATCCTTTGATAAGTAATTTGCTCTTATTCACATTGGGTACTGTTTCACCCTTAGGGCTGCGGAGGTCAAATGGCAATGGCTCTGTGTAAAAACTAGTAACCTGTCAAATCCGGATAAAAGTAATAAACAGACCACGGATGGATATAATACCGGGAATAATGCTAGGACGAAGAAGTATGCATTATGAATGATTACTTTAGGCCACATCTAGTAAAAGTATATATTTGTTAAAAATACGATAACTAAGACCGCTCAGAAAAACAATGGTCAGTACTTTAGGTGCATACAGAATTTGAAAGTTACTTATTTTGTATGAAATAACCAGGTTAAGTTTTCATTAGTTGGTTTTATATCATACAAATATCATTTAAACTTTATCTTTGGCAAGAGTGCCAGGTTGTGGGTTCGATTCTCGCTCGGAGCATTTCTATTGACCGTACAGGCATGTTTTCCGGTCTGGGTGTGTTTGTCCTTGTCATTGTGTATGTTTCCGGATTCCCGACACAGGATATAACTATCCTAATGGGGCCGTTAAGTGTGTAGCGTTTATTTATTTATGTTAGTAAGTTTCAAAGCAAGCATCCCATGCACCTGATGGTAAGCGGTTTTCGTAGCCTATGAGCACGCAACACCGTTACTAGGTTCTTAAATCTCCTTTGCCCAGTAACTTCACTAGCCTACACTGTCCTTCAAATCGAAACACAGTAAGGCATACAGTACTGCTTGGAAAGGGTTGGTAATGCAGTTCACCTTTTACAATATTATTAACCGCCTTTGCCTTTAGGCTTTACTACCACTTAGAATCAGTAGAGTGTCTGATCTTGAGGCTAAATAAAAAAAAAGTACAAATTTGTATCACAACGCCTAAGAGTTAATTGGCTTGGTTGGTTCGACAATAATCCAAGGTGGTCAAGATCGAACCCGCCTCTCTCGCATTAACGGAGTTGGCCCTTCAATCATTGAGCCATTGAGGCTACAGGCCTTATGTTAATCGAGAAAATATATCGTTTTGCTGAACTTCATCCCCATCCGTTAAGCCGTCTATGCGTGATTGTGTAACAAATATCAAAATCCAAGTGAACGAAGATCCTTATAATTTCCACAATAAAAAGTATCATTTGTGTTAATAGAGATAACAATCTATATCTGTACCAAATTTCATCCAAATCCGTTTAGCCGTTTTTGCGAATTTTATTTGAATAGAACCACCAACATGTGATTATCTAATATATAAAATTCTCGTGTCACAATGTTCGTTCCCGTACTCCTCCGAAACGGCTTGACCGATTCTTATGATTTTTTTATGCATATTCAGTAAGTCTGAGAATCGGCTACTATCTATTTTTCAAACCCCTAAGTGATAAGGGGTGTCCACCGCTTTTTTTTTTTTTTATTATTCTTTGGATAATATTTTAATTTTTTTATTGTGTACCATTGAAAAATACATACGACCCTAAATTTTCACTTTTTTATCACCAACCCCTGCTTTTAATAGCCTTATTAGTCAATCAAAAACTTTCACCGGGTAGAGGGCGCTGCTATCGGGTCGCAGATTTTTTCGGGGCAGGACAACGTCTGCCGGGCCCGCTAGTAGTTTAATAAAATCATGCCTTAGAGTACTATACTATACACATAATTCCACTTACAGGTAGTTACAGCGTACAATTTAAGACTGTCGTATGTCTTAGCTAAAACTTAAAACCTAACAATATAGAAAATCAGAAAAAAAAAGAACTAAAACATTACAAAGCTTGGATATTTTAAAACTAAACTAAATATCTTGAGTAAGTAATTTAACATTTTGTTATATTGGTTTTAGATGTGTTAATGATTTTATTCTTAAAAGTTTTAATATTATCGCCAAATATATCGATAGACTTATCCTTTATAATGTACAGTCATAGTTCATTGTACAGTCTACTCAATCTAGGTATTAGGTAATTGTAGCCAAGATTGGTTTTGGAGTTATATAATTTAGTAAAATACATCCAAATATGTAAACTTGCATATTTATAATATTTTTTTAAAGAACATTAACAAAGCTTTTTCAAGGCATTACTAATATCCCTATAGCCCCTCCAAATAATCTCGAAGCTTGCGATAGGAGTGGGTACGACAATAGCCCAAGGGGGTCAGGAGCGAACCCACGACTCTCGCGTTTACGGATCCTAATCGGCCCTTCTACCGTTGATTGTGGTAGGTATCGGCGTCGGGATGTGACGACCCCATCGCCCGCTGTTGGGATAACCTCTGTCACAGCAGAGATTATTCCACCAGTGCAATCCACCACCACCGCAGTGTCCAATATTCTGCCGCCAAATAGTAGTGCTTAGGCATTACTGTGTTCTGGTTTGAAAGGCACTGTACGCTAGTGAAATTACTGGGCAGAGGAGATTTAAGAACTAATATCTCGAGGTTGGCAACGCGTGAGTGGCGCCTACTAACGGTGCTGCAAGCGCTCATAGGCTACGGCAACCACTTACCATCAGGTGGGCCGTATGCTTGTTTGCCAACTCGTAACATAAAAAAAGAGCTATTGGCTTCAATTATATTATATAAGAATGAAGAATAGCATTTGAATCATATACGTTAGCTTAAGGCTGTATTGATAGCATTGTTCTGAAACAAAGACCTATTATGATTTATCTTACGAAACAAACACTAGCTTGGTTCCTATTTTGAAATTAGGGTTCAGTATAGAAATTAGATTATGCTACCCAAAGCGGCTTCATTATTAAGCTCTTTTTTTATATCATAAAGGGGCAAACGAGCATATAGCTCCACGTGATGGTAAGTGGCAACTATCGCCCATGAACGTCCACAATACCAAGGGGGTCGAGAATGCGTTGCCGGCCTTTGGGGAAAAGGTGTAAAAATACTGGACGCTTGAAGACTCCTAAATCATATCGAGCAGGGAAGACCTCGAGAGGTAAACTATTCCAGGGTTTGCACGTACGTGGGAGGAAAGATCTTGATGCTTGCACGTTACATGCAAACCAAGCATCAAGATGATGTGGATGGTATGAGGCTCTGGGGTTAAACAGCTCTACTCCAGCTGATGGTAAGTTAAGTACGAGATAACTTTGAATGTCATGATACCTCAATAGCTCAACGGTATAAAGGCCGATTCTGCTCCGCTAACGTAAGAGTCGCGGGTTCTATCCTAATCCCCTTGGGCTAATCCCATTCCCCCTCAAAATAAGCTCGGAGATCGAAAATAATATAATAGTGTTATTATCTGAACTTAATTGTATCGCCATAGAATTGTTACTAAAGGTTCATAGTAGACCCCCAGGAATCTATACATTTATATGTCATGTCGAAATAGTGATGCAGCTAAGTTTAGGTTGTCATTTAAATCGCAATCAGAGTTCATGGTAGACCCCCAGATCTATTATAACTATCGACAACCCTTTAACACACCAGAGGGCTTTCATTTCATAACTATCGACTTTAGTATCTAAAAGATAAAAGCTATCAAAGGGTTATGGAAGTGTCAGGATAAAGTTGTTACGTAGAATGGGATACGTGGTACATGATGGTTTTTTTTTCGATCGGTGAATTGCTAGTCGTAATCGATTCTGGAACGATTGCGATTCGATTCGGAACGAAGTCTGTCAATTGATAGAGCCAATGAACTTTTGAAAGATTTTGTTGATTCATCCGGTAGCTCTTTAGATTAGTGTGTTCAAGGAAACTGAAACCAGTGAAGTTTATTGAGTGATTTATTATTTTTAGAGTCAAGCCATCTATTTTTTTTTAGAATAGATACTATAGAACTAATCTTTGACAGCGTTAACTAGCAAATGATATAGCGCCCTCCAACTAAAAACTAAATGTAAATGCCTTAAATTACAAGCCTATTTATACAATTAATAACTTTTGTAGGAATGTACTTCTGATAATGATATTGTTAAAAGTAAAAACTACTTATTTGTACGAATTTATAAAAAACAAAAAGGTTTTAACACAGGTGTAAATCAACTTGTCAAGACAAATTGTAATCAAAATTAGTTGTCACAAAATTTCTCATGTTTGTAGATAATTAAAATTAAGTGTGAAATGAAACCTAGCTTTATTAATAACTCAAAATATGTAGAAAGTGAATTACATAATAATATTCTTAATGACGATCATAATTCTGAAATTAAAACAATACACAATGTAAACAATCTACTACGAGAAGACCTGTCTGCTATCGGTGGATTATGGATACGGTTATTAAAAGCAGCCTTAGTTGGTAGGAATTTCAATATAATACCAGTTGTAGAGGCAGCTAAACCACCAGACACACCAACAAAACCACCACCGATGAGATACAAAGACTTACCTATATACGGCTGTCCTCATTTCGAATATAAAGACTATACTGATGAGAAATCAAAATGTCCTGATCGTAATATGAAAATATTGCACCAACCTTTACTGCCACATGTCAGGTGTTTGAGGAAATGTGTGGAAAAAAGCCTCTGTGAAGCGAAATGCTTTTTAATAGACACCTATCATGTTAATTGTGCTGATATAGCTTGTGCTAAAAATGCTATTAAAAGGTCTATGAGAGATCCAAATAACTTGACAACCAGACACGCAACAGTTGCATTTGGTGGTGCTGTAGGTTTCTTAATTGGTTCAAGTGGTGGGATACCACGTAAAATATTTTTTACCAGTCTTGGTCTATTATCAACTGGTTCTCTATGTTTCCCGAAAGAAACTGATATTATATTTAAAGAAGTTGTTTACAATTTGGGTAAGGTGTTTATTGCCGCGTATAACAGGTTGTGTGGGAAAGAATTCGTTCTTAGAGATAGATTGACTTGCAGAAAAGATTTGCCTGGAGAGCCACCGCCTAGAAAACCAGTTAAATGCCCGCCAAATAAATAGACACGTCTTTTTTGAATTTGTAAATTTGATTGTGCAAATACTGAATTTGGATTTGAAAACAGGTATAATAGTATTCCTTTAATGTTGAAGATTTTATTTAATAAATCAATAAAACATACATTTTATTGTCTTTATTGTAAAACATTCATAACAATCCTTACTAATAAATGCAAAACTAACTCTGTCGGTTTGTCTGTCTATCGTGCCAAAACTACTATACCGATTTCAATGAAACTTGGTACACAGATAGTCTAGCGGCTATTAAAGGACATGCCTACTATTTAATGCGAAAAAGGGTCGAAAAGGGGGGGGATGAAAAGTTGTATGGAAGTATCGTTTTATAGCTAGAAGCTTCCTGTTTCTTATTTGTAAAATAATTAGCCTAAATAATTAAAAATGATACAAAGACACTCTATATAGGGGACTAAGTCGCAGGCATAGCTAATAGTTAATAAATATTAAGTAATATAAGGCTGTCCGGTGCAGTGCGAGCTGATGAAAATTAAGGTACTCATATTGTACCCAAAATTCAAAATTTGATGTATATGTTTAAAAGAAATTTAAGTGAAATTTGGTATTAATGTTTCTTAATTTTATCTCATGACAGTTGGAAAACAAACATACGGTCCGCCTGATGGTACAGTTACCGCAACCTATGAACGCGCGCGATACTTGAAGTATCACATGCGCGTTGCCAACCTAAGGAATAGGAAGGAAGAGATGACAAAGGAACGGAACAAAGGAGGTGAGAGATTGGGCCTTCGGCGCTTTCATTCATCGCAATAAAATCAACGGTACTCATAATAATGAGTTCCCTCCTTCTTACCACCTGGGGAAGAGGCTCTTGCGGGTAGACAGAGCCAGGGTTTTTTTTTATTATTATTTTGTTTATTCGCATATTCAGATATACATACGTATAATTATTAACCTAAATGAAATAATAATGAATGGGGTTACATTGATTGGCGCAGATCAGCGTATGGACTAGGTGATACATTAAAACCCGGATGTCCACACGCTGAGGAGATTAATGGGATGATGTGATGAAAAGGTGATACAAATGGGGTTACAATAGGAGTGGAGTACAACTGTTACATTTTTGTATTATTATTTACATACTATTTATTTTAGCAATATGAAATGAGGTAAACACAGAGCCAGGGTGGCTAATACAGTTCGCCTCATGCAACTATATGGGCTCCTCTTCCACTTACCATCAGGTTGAGAAAAGTCATTTACCGCCGGGGTTGATAAAGAAAAGCTAATTTGCTCCGATATTTTTTATGAGGGTAATACTTCTGACTAGCCAGCCTTCTGGCTTAAAAAAACAATATTTACTAAATAATTTTTTGCTCAAACATATTTCATATCATTTTAGACCCAATTCTGTGTCAACGCCTACATAAAACCAACTGAACTTTGACCTCAAAGTCCATGTAAACGGATCAACAATACAAAAATTTTTCGCATGACAGAATCCGACATTTCGTCACTTCCTTATCTATACGCTCAATGACCATAACACTAGGGTCCATAAAAATAAAACCACTCCGAGATAGCTCAAGACCATTTACGTTGTACTGAGCTCATAAAAAAGCTCTGTTATCATTAGATTAAGACGCGTGATAATGTGACGTCATCGCTAAGCTCTACTATAAAGCTTTTAGTGTTAAATGAAATTGGACTTTTGTTGGTGGGTTTAGAGTTTATTATTCTCTGTTTGTTTGTGTGTATTTTTTCCAAATTCAACTTTTATAACCGTCCAGCAATATTGAGGCCGCGTGAGGCTTTTAATATACAACTTATGTTTGCGTTTTTAATGTTAATTTTCTAAACGAATTTCGACTTTATCTATAAGTAATAAGGGTGTTGGTAATCTTGCTCCATTTTTAAGTTAAATTTGTAAAGCGTTGTTCACACTTGGTAGTTATTTTTAAATTTATGGTAGTATGGTTCCTTGTAAAGTTTTAATTTCAAGAAATTGTTAGTTCTTGGTATATAACTTGAATGGTTAAGTGCTAACTATTCGTAGTTAAATTAACTTCTTTATATTACTGTTACTAGTTTTACTTGGATAAGAATCTATTTCACTTATAACATATTCTCGGCGCTACACTTCTGTGGAGGAATAAGTAGTTATATGGTATGGTTATGGACCTTGAGATAGGAAGTTTTATATATTATGCTTATTTCAACAGAATACTTTGATAGATGCCGGACTGGTACTTGAACATTGAAGTTAAAGCAGACAAATATAATAATTAATAAAATGTCAAAAACAAAGTCGCTTGCCGCGTCTGTCTGTTGATCCGCGCTGAAATTTGATCTGGCTTGCACCATTAATTAGATATTTTATCACGACAGGTATGTAAAAGTTTTAGTGTTAGTAAAGCCATGCTTGTCTCAGCACAAATGGTCCAACTTGATGGGGGAAGTACTACCATCTCACAGAAGATTGGCGTAAAGTAACAGTATCAGTAGGTACTGTTGCGTTTCGTGGCAAGAGTGAGAGCGTAGGAGGTCCAATTTCCCAACCCCCCAGT
Organism: Hestina assimilis; assembly: GCA_023373885.1. Classification (NCBI taxonomy): domain Eukaryota; kingdom Metazoa; phylum Arthropoda; class Insecta; order Lepidoptera; family Nymphalidae; genus Hestina; species Hestina assimilis. The sequence goes on along the minus strand of CM041767.1, from coordinate 4,197,678 downwards.
TCCTTTTTCATAACTTCTCTCCCTCGGGTCAAGTAAAGCGCGTTCGCGTGATAAAGGGACAGCCCTCACGGGGCTCAAATTTGATTCCGTCCTTAGGGTGCCTCCTGCGAAGCTGAACCACGGCTAAGGACGTCATCGGAGTAAGTAAAAAGTACTGATCCCTAATTGGTATTGCGATTTATTAATCTTGTAATGAAATAAACATTAAAATGTCGAAGGAAACGTAAATTCATTTGACGACATAATTATGTCGTAAACGTTAAAATAACGATCGGTTTTTATGTACTGGATTTTTTTTGGGTTCCGCATGAGTATTGAAAAAACCGAAGTTTGCTATAAGTACTTTATTATGACGACGTTGTGGCGCAGCGGTAACGAACCTGCCTTAAATGCCACAGGTCGCGGGTTCTATTCCCACTCGGAGCATAATATGTTTGTATTGACCATGCAGGCATATTTTCCGGTCTGGGTGTATTTGTCCTTGTCCTAGTATGTGTTTCCGGACCCCCGACAAAGGATATAACTATCCTAATGGGGGCCGGGGCCAATAGCCGGGGAGTGTGTTGCGTTTTATTATGACGACCGCTGCGGTGCATTGTTATGTGAACTTACTTTAAACATCAAAGGTCAAAAATTGTTGTGGTTATTTATACGTGTCAGGACCCCTCAGTTTCATGAATTAGTCTCAGTTTTACTAATATTTTTTTTAATTATACTCATCAAACAAGATCCAGCAGTACGAATACTGTTACCTCATATTTGTGTCAAGTATCTTCGTCGCATCAGCATGGCTCTGATAGTACATATAAAAATTTGAAAATTTTACATGCTACGAAACACTAATAAAGAAAGTTCAACTTACGCTTAACAGTTTTTATTTATTTTGTGTCAATATCATCAACCGGTTAAAAATGTCATTCAATATTTTAAAAATCGATAAAAATATAAATAAAATAAAATTTTAATTGATGACAGATTTAAATTTTTTTGAGATATTGAGATAAAATGATATACTAATAATAAACAGTTAACTTGATTTTATTACAGTGAGCTCTCGTTAAAAATTACCGACTTCAAAACTAAAAAAATTTCTACAACAGTCGGTGCTAAGTAAAACCACCAGTGCAATCAGTCACACTGGTGGTAGGTCTTTTGTTGCAAGAGGCCGGCTAGGTAGGTACCATCACAGTGTCCAATATTCTGCCGCCAAATAGTAGTGCTTAGGCACTACTGTGTTCCGGTTTGAAGGGCATTGTACGCTAGTGAAATTACTGGGCGAACGAGATTTAAGAACTAATATCTCGAGGTTGGCAACGCGCGAGTGGCACCTACTAATGGTGCTGCAGGCGCTCATAGGCTGCGGCAGCCACTTACCATCAGGTGGGCCGTATGCTTGTTTGCCAACTTCTAACATAAAAAAAAAAAAAAAGAAAACATCGCCATAACATATGACACCGGACTTCTGTTGTAGAAAATATTTTTTTGAAGTCAGTATTTTTTTGTCTAAAATTTATTTTATACGTTTTACTTACGAATGATAGTACTTAATGATTAATGCAAATTTAAGACTTATATGGTTTGCTCTTGGATGCCGTTGTCAGAACTGGACCAAAATAGAAAAAATCTAAATCAGTTTACCCCGTCGAAAGTTATGAGGTAAGAAACCTTTTTTTTAAAGGTTAAAAGTACAATTTTTCACTTACAAGTATGCTGACGCGGGGATGCCTTCTCTTTCTAACTGTCATGGTCTATGGAGGCGAGTGGTCTGTTAGCTTTGATTCTGGCTTCTCAACTATCTGGGCGTTAAAGGGTTAAAGGGTTGACACTCCGTCTCCGCGAATGTTGTGGGTTCGATGCTGCTCCCTTGGCAAGCAAGCATATGGCTCACCTGGTGGTAAGCGGTTGTCGTTGCCTATGAGCACTTGCAAGACCATTAGTAGGTGTCACTCTTGGGTTGTTACTGCTTTGCTGTAAAATATTTGACACTGCGGTGGTACCTACCTAGCCGGCCTCTTGCAACAAAAGACCTACCACCAGTGTGACTGATTGCCCTGGTGGAATAATCTCTGCTGTAACAGAGACTATCCCAAAGGCGGGCGATAGCGTCACGTCCCGACGTTGTTCCAAAATAAGGTATAAGGTGAACTACTCGTGATAAGTATATTAAATTTAGGATTACAGACAGACAAGTTAATTACATCTGCATATATTATATAAGTCGTTAATTACAAGTGTCAGAACATGTAAGTAAATCTGGCTCTCAATTACCATTAATAATTAAATCACAGCACAAGCGAGGCTATCTTTCTTTCATTTTAAAATATATCACACCCATATTTCATTTAGGCACTAAGTTATAAGACCTAAGAGACTTAAAATAATGGCGGTGAAAAAAAATCAAAACGTCAAGATACAGCGTTTAAGAGACATCGCCACAGATAACAAAAGGCGGTGTATTATGTATTTTTTAATGTGGCAAGAATTTTGCGACGCCATTTTGATAAGTATAAGCTTGAGTTAGAGATTATTTTACTGTGTATTTCTTTATCTATTCCACTGTTTTTGACAATGAATAATTGTGTGTATTTATATTTGATTTCTTTTTTATTGAGTTCTTAACACTTAAATATTTTGGTTCGTTATAGCTTCTAAGGTTATTGACTTATAAAAAATTTCAAATTCTAATTTTAAAAAAATTGCCCAAATCTTTTTATCGTGTTGACTCAGGACCTTGATTTTTATAGCTAGCTAGCAACCGTTCCTGAGAAAATCGGTGGTGACACAGACGGACTGACGGACAAGAAAGTGATCTTATAAGGGTTCCTTTTTTAACCTTTTGATGTTCGGAGCCCTAAAATATTAGTAATGCTTAAGACATTACCAATAATGTTTTATTTCTCCAATGAAGCGTCTAGCTTGCGCTAGGAATTGGTACAATAGCCCACGAGGGTAAGGATCGAACCTGCAACTCTCGCATTACAAGTAGACTCTTCTATCGTACTATGGACTATAATTGATTATGTGGGAATTTTTTATTATATTAAATTATATAGCCAGCTAACTCCAACCTTTATTCCAAAAAATTTTTTTGCTACAGATATTCCAAATTAAAAAAAAATACAATTATAAAAAAAAATCAAATCAAATTTTATCTATCGGGTAATTCGATAAAAAATTACTCACATTACTCACGCAATTAGTCAATACGGTAAGTAATTACAGACACGTCAGAGGTCAAGACGGTGTATTTGATGAATACAATACAGCACGTATTGCTTTATCGGTGAAAAAAAAAAATTAAAAACTATGAATAATTTTTGGTTTTGCTTTGTTTTATTTTAACGATATTATTAATAATAATCAATTTTTATGTTTGGATGTTTGTTACGGATTGCTATGAAATTCAGCACCCAAGTAGCTTTTTCCTGGAAAAATGGTCGGCTCCTCCGGTATTATCAAAAATCATAGACATATTCAATTGCAATTCGGTATAGATCTGTCTTATATGGACACAAATAAGCAATACCATGTCAACCCACAAAATTGAAAAAACTGAGTTATATATGCAGAAGTGTTGGTAAATGGCTGAAGAACATTTTTCTTTAATATTTGTAGGTTTTAAAGCTTTAAGACTTCTAAAAAAGCCATTTTTTCAATCATGCAATTTATGTATTTTTAAACGTTTTGGGTTATATTATATACGAAATATGCAATTCGTATACTTATTTTTTGTGAAAATAAGTAAAATAACTTACATAAATCTGAAATTGCCAAAAACTTGACCAAAATTTTCTAACGCGTTTTTCTCGAAATGACATTCGTGTGGGTTGACATGGTATTGCTCATTTGCGTCCATATAACATTATAATTACAATTAAAAATCATTCATTTCTCTCTGGAACCAATTTTAAAGTCACCGCGTACTAAGTTGCTGGCAGGTGTTAGTAACCTTATAAAAAATTAAAAATGGTAGCAGGACCCGTACTACCATTTTTTTAAATGAAAATGAGCCCTGGAGATCCGAACCAATACTACTCTCTTCTTTTGTTTGCCGTTCAAAAATATAAAAAAAACAGTGCGGCTACGATCATAGGCTATAGGTAATCTCTTCATTAGGTTGGCCGAAAAAAAAACTAGAAGTTGCTAAAAAGATAATAATTTTGGTGTCGAAAATAAATTTAAAACATGTATATTTATTAGGTTTATTATTTACAAACATACGACACTTACATGAAAGTGTATGGTGTTATTTTTTTTTGTACATCATTCATTATCCACCGTTTTAGATATCTCTAAATGTCATTAGCGATATAAATGGGTTTCGCGCCATAACGAACGAGTGTTGCCACAATGGAAAATCATAAATCAACTGTCACTTTGACAGTCGCTGAAAGGAGGTCCGTCAATGCATGGATGCAGAACTTTAGTCTTCGAGGTTTTTTTTCGTGCCGCTTTTGATTAATTGTTTGAAAAAAAAAAGGTTCTTAAAGCGGTCGAGATCGCTCGATGTTATTATGCGATTTTGACAGGACTGATTGGGTGATATTTTTACTTGTACTGCGGGCGTTATTCAGTTTTTATTATTTAATTCGGCGGTTTTAATGACAGGCCGGATTTTAATGTGTCTTTCTAAATTATTGTGGGTAATTACATCATAATTGACTGTATGTTTTTCGTTCTTTTATACACTTAAAAGTTTATTGTTTTATCATATTGCGGTAGTTTACTTTTTTATTATGCAAAAAGTTATAAAAATGATAGCGTATTAATATTAAAAAATAAAACAAATAATCAATTTAAAATATTTAATACAATTGGGTAATGCGACCAGTAAATACTAAATATAATTAAATAAAAATTCATACTCAATTTGATAATTAAAATTTAACTAACCGTAATAAAAAGAGCTAACTAATGGTTACAATTTTCTTTAAATATTTTTTTTCAAGTCATTACTAATTCTTCCTTCTGACCCTCCAATGGGCTCGTAGTTAGCTCTAGGAGTGGGTACGATAATAGCCCGAGGAGGTCAAGATCGAACCCAAAACTCTCGCTTTAACGGAGTAGAGTAGGCCGTTTAACCGTTGAGCTATTTTTTAATTTTATTTCATAACGGTTGGCAAACAAGCGTAATATCAGGCGGACTACGCAACCTATAAATCCTTGTGATACTTGAAGTATCACATGCGCGTTGTCAACACAAGGAACAGGAAGTACGGGATAGGAAGGAAAAAAATGAAGGAAATAGAGGGGGTCGGATGCTGTTCTTCCAGGGTTCTCACTCATTGCACGATTTTCTGTGAAAGGGCAGCACGCTCCGGTCGACCCAGCCCATTCGTGCTGGGGGGAAGAAGGCTCTACTACCGTTAAAGCCGAGTTATATATATTGGCGTCGGGATGTGACGACCCCATCGCCCGCTGTTGGGATAATCTCTGTGCCACAGCGGAGATTATAGCATCAGTGCAATCAATCACTGGTGGTAGGTCTTTTGTTGCAAGAGGTCGGTTAGGTAGGTACCATCTCAGTGTCAAATATTCTACCGACAAACAGTAGTGCGAATTATGTATGTGACGGAAGTGGTGTTATATCTCGGCGAAACTCTTCACCGTCCGACATTATTGTGGGCAAAATGTAGGTACGGGAAACAAACGAATACTACAAAATCACTTATTTGATTTAATGTGAAATATGCAAAGAGTCGTAAGACAGTTCCTATGATGTTGTTAGCACGGCGGTTAGCACTGAAGTGAAGTGTCGCCGGTCGCGCGAACGCATCTAGGCTCCGTTGAAGCGTCGTCTGGATGACGCTTGCGGCTCGTTGTCAAATCAGCTTCCATGTTGTAGTATCGATAGTCAAAACAGCTCCCGTACTAATGACTTCTCCGACATATGTATATACTGATGTAAAGAAAAAACTGTATGTAGATTCTGAGCGAATTTTCAAGTTCATATCCTCTGTGCTCACCCGACATTGTGAGCAGACAATCGGACGCAAAACATTACTTTTAATAAACACTGTGTTTTGAAACAAAGTTGTCAATGATTAAAGTTTGCACAGACATACCATTAAAAATACATTCACAAACAAAAGTTTTTAAAAAGCTGTTTTTTTATGTTGGCAATCAACCATACGGCCCACCTGATGGTAAGCGCTTGCAACACTATTAGTAGGTGCCACTCAGGGCGTTGACAACCTCGAGATATTGGTTCATAAATCTCCTTTACCTAGTTATTTCACTAGCCAACAGTTCTGTTTAAACCGGAACACAGTAATGCGTAAGACACTACTGCTTGGCCGTAGAACATTTGGCACTGCGGTGATACCTTCCTAGCCGACCTTTTGCAACAAAAGTTGTTAGTTAATAAAGAGGCCCAATCTCCCACCTTCTCTTTTCCCTTCGTATCTCCTCCTTCTTATTCCTTAGTTAGACGCGCATGTAAGACAATACAAGTATCGCGCGCGTTCATGGACGGGCCGTATGCTCGTTTGCCAATCTTCTTGACTTATAAAAACAAAAATTATTGCTATATATAGATCAGACAGTCAGTGAGACAAGTTTTATTCGTATTACAATGTACATTCGAATACAACAGTTACATCATAAAAATGTTTAGATGATCTGTGTGTAATGAAGAAAAAATGTATTTCTTAAACCGATAATAGGTATATTCGCGTGGAAAATACAATAATATATTTTTAAATATACACTCATGAACAATAATGCGTCATTTCTGTACATTCAAACTCAGAAGTCATAATAAAACATTTAATAAGTCCATTCGTGTGAAACTTCGCGCATCGTTTTGAAATCAACAAAAGCATCCCAGTACAGTCACAGACAAAGGGTGATAAAAATATTTTTGTATTGCTTCTCGTTTTGAATGCTTCAGTTTTACGCACGGTAAAGCCTTTTGATTTTTTGTATGATTTTATGAGGATAAGTTTTTTGACGTGTTACATCTTTCGTCTCGCTTTCGCGCAATCTGTAGGATGGATTTCGTGAAGAGGGACGGAAGTCCGTAACAGGAAGCTGGTGAATAGCATGCTATTTGATTTGGCCAATGAGCGCGCGTGATTTGTTTTGACCTAGTTTTGAATTAGTGATGGTAAACACCATAATTACACAATTATTGTAAGTATCCTTTAGTCTATACAAATAAATAAAATTGAAGTGTTTGTTTGTAATTCAAAATTAACAGCTTTTCATTAAACGCATATGAAAGCATATACGGTACTTACATAAAAAAAAAATTTTTGTCAATCTGTCTCTTTGTTGCGGTTATCTCTGAAATGGACCAATTTTAAAAGAACATTCTCTGGCAAAAAAAAAAAAAATTCGTGTGTCTGTCTCTTTGTTCCGGGTAATCTCTGAAACGGCTGCATCGATTCTGAAGGAACTTTCAATGACAGATAGCAGATGTTATAAGGAGTAACTTGACTACTTTTATTATATAAAAGAGTTCCGTGTAATCAAGAAAAATTGGTAAACCACGCGAGCGAAGCTGCAGGCCCAGCAGTTGTTTTATAAGTCTTCTAGTTCTTCTTGAAATGGTTAATGACCAACTTAGTTTCACCTCTTTGACTTATCAACTATCAAATTGATAGTCCACAGTGTGAACGAACGTTGTTTATCAACTCAGAAGGGGAAAATATAAAAACAAAACCACGTACGCAGTGTCAAATATTCTGCCGCCAAATAGTAGTGTTTAGACACTACTGTGTTCCGGTTTGAAGGGCATTGTACGCTATATCTCGAGGTTGGCAACGCGTGAGTGGCACCTACTAATGGTGCTGCAAGCGCTCATAGACTACGGCAACCACTTACCATCAGGTGGGCCGTATGCTTGTTTGCCAACTTCTAACATAAAAAAACGTAATATTGTATTGACTATCACATTTATTAATAGTTTAATATAAACACTAACACCGTAGTGTCGACTTCGATGTCGAAATAACGAATGACCGGCGATATCCCCGACCACTCGCTTTTATAATCCCATCCCCACCAATCAACTTGATGCAATGCTTATGATTGGTCTTTGAAGATTGACAGTATCGCGGCCAATCATAACAAGGACTTTAAATCTGATACTTTACAAAATGTATAACTATTATATTCATCCAATCGATATATTTGAATATTTATAACAATATATTTAAATATTTGTAACAACAGTTTGGTCACCCATCAATATGCTGATCGCGCCCATAGCTTCTAATTATATACCGATCTTTGAGCGCACTTTCCAAATTATTTTTATGTCATGACGATTGGGAAACAAGCATACGGTACGCCTGATGGTAAGCTACCCGCTACCTATGAACGCTTGCGATACTTTAAGTATCACAAGCGTGTTGCCAAGCCAAGGAACAGGAGGGACGGGATGAGAAGGGAGAAAAAGAGGAAGGGAACAGAGGGGATGGGAGTTTGGGTCTCCGGCGGTCTCACTTATCGCACGAAACGCAACAGTACCGAATGATACTGTTACTTGACACCGATTTTGTTAGTACTTCTCCGGTCGAACCGGCCCTATTGTGCCTATGACCTTCTCTAAAGAATCCAATTTTTATATTAATAAATTAAAATCCTTTATAATAATCGTTCATAGTTTTTACTTTGAAAATATTTTTTACAATTTTTTTTTTTTTAAGAATATTAGCAAATGCTTTTTCAAGGCATTACTACATGGGTGATCGCATAGTGGTATTTCAACCGAGCGTCTCCGTGCTTGCGCTAGGAGTGGGTACGACAATAGCCCGTTAACGCGAGAGTCGAGGGTCAGGATCGAACCCTCGACTCTCGCGTTAACGGAGCGAAGTTGGCCCTTCTACCGTTAAGAAGAAGAAGCTATTGAGGCTTCAATTATTCCGAGAACTCAAATCATCCGACGGTGCGATCCGCCTACGAAAAGTTAATACATACAATGATTCCAAATGGTCGAATAAAAACCGACCATAAAATCTAATATACATTGACAGTTTCGTTTACGTGTTTAGAAAAAAGACGAAGCTCGAACCAGCAAACTATGCATATTCATGTGAAACCGTCGCTTTTCCAATTTTGTGCAACTGGGTATAGTTTATTCGCATAATGGAAATGGCATCGATCTTGTGTAGTCAAAAATATAAAAATTTAATTTTTTTAATTTACTTTATTATTAAAGTTGTGTGTCCATACAGATTTTTATTTTGGTCTTGGTTTGTATCTTTGTGTATTCCTAGTGATTTTGTCGGGATATCCAAATAGGGTCGTTTAGTGTGTAGCGTATATTATTTTTATACCTTCCGGCGCTGCACCCACTTGAATGCAATTTTGTGCGATCGCACAAGAACCTAACATTTTCCGGGATAAAAATTATCCTATATGATAATCTAACTAATAGGCTATCAATAAGGCAAATTTCATCCAAATCCGTTCTGTAGTTTTTGAGTAAAAGAGTATCAAACATCCATACAAAAATACATCCACTCTCACAAATTTTCACATTTATAATTGCACGAGGATAGGATTAGTAGGATTTAGTACAGTAAAGTTCTAGGTTTAATGAAAGTCAAATTCACAGACGAATAATGACAACGATGCTATGCGATGCCATATAAGAAATTGATTAAAGTTGGTGCATTTTGAAATTGTAAAATTTAATAGTTCTTATTTAAGTTAATGTTTTCGAGATTACATGCTGCAATAATGTTTGTTTTTTTTTTTATTCCAAAATATTTCGTAATGAGGTAGTGTGAGGAATGCACTAGATAAAATGGACGCAAATAAGCAATACCATGTCAACCCACAAAATTGAAAAAACTGAGTTATATATGCAAAAGCGTTGGTAAATGGCTGAAGAACATTTTCCTTTAATATATGTAGGGTTTGAAGCTTTAAAACTTCTAAAAAAGCCATATTTTTATCATGCAATTTATGTATTATGTTAAACGTTGTGGGTTATATTATATACGAAATATGCAGTTTGTATACTTATTTTTTGTGAAAATAAGTTAAATAACTTACATAAGTCTGAAATTGCCAAAAACTTTACCAATACATAAAAAAAAATTCATATAAAGCAAGTTGCTGAAAATTTTCAAACACGTTTTTCTCGAAATGACATTCTTGTGGGTTGACATGGTATTGCTTATTTGTGTCCAAATAAGTTAAATTTAAAATTAATAAGTTTAAGTTTACCGTTGCCACTTTCAAAATTGTCTACTCTAAGTAAAATAGGGGGCGTGTTTAAGGAGCAAGTTTTTTGTAGCTTTACGAATATACTTTAACAGCGTGAAAAAGCTTGTATTTTAGGGGTCTGTCAATAAGTATTATTCGCAGCATTTATTATTGTAGTTTATTTTTAAGGTTCCGTACTCAAAGAGTGTCGATAGAACCCTTTTATTAAACCACTTCTGTTTGTCTGTCCGTCTGTAAGTTGACTGTATCTTATGGACGATAATAGGTAGAGATGAAATTTTCATAGAATGTTTTCTGTTACCGCTAAAAAGGGGGGCGCTTAAAAATAAAGGGGGCAATTTAAAATCTATTTATGAATTCTTTCAATAGAATAACTTCTATCCTTATCGGGTATATATTTTTTGGAATAAATCGTCCTGATGACCTCATAGATACAAAAAACTCAAGCCGTTTGAGAAAAGAATTGCGAATACACGTACACAAAAATTCCAAAAATAATATTCCAAGCAAACTGGCCATAACTAGTTAAAGCAAAAAAATAAAACCGTCCATACACGAGCCGTCATAATTGAGTTACAAATAATTAAAGTCGTAACATTTCTATACGTTTGATTGATGACCGACGGACGGACGTATTGTGTTTTGTATATAACTAATTAAGTTTCCTTTCATTAGCATATGAGATTACTTTTATTTTATAACTACAGACAACACATGTCTTTAATTATTTTTTGTGCGTTATGGTTCGATTCTGTTCAATTTGACTTCATGGTTATGGGAATTCTATATTAGTTTTGACACCGTTGTGGCGTTGTGGGTAGCGAGTCTGCCTTAAGCCTCGACGGTTGCGGGTTCGATTCCCGCTCGGAGCAGATGTTTGTATTAATCGTACAGGCATGTTTTCCGGTCTGGTTGTGTTTGTCCTTGTCATTGTGAATGTTTCCGGACCCCCGACACAGGATATTACTATCCTAATGGGGGCCGTTGAGTGTGTAGCGTTTTATTTATTTATTTGTTGTTATTTGGTCGAAAAAATTAAAAAGAAAAATTGTATTTTTTTTATTTTTCAGTAATATTAGACATATTACATACAAGTTTTTTACCCTACCTTGACGAAAAGACCCAATTCTCTCCCGGTAAGATGACACTAATAAACTCACTTTACGTCCCGGTAACCTAGCAACCGTATGTTTATCCCTCCCTGTCTCTCTATCCCTGTAACAGTGACTAAAAGTGAACATTTCTTCGCAGGGAAAAAAATCGTACAATTGGCACCCACGATTCTCGCGATTTTCCGAGGTGAGAATGTCCTCATTTTCTCCCGTACTGCGTAATGTACTATTTTAAAACCTATATTTGAACGTGTTAACTGTTTTTAAAATAAATAAACGCTACACACTCAACGGCCGCCATTAGGATTGTTATATCCTGTCTCGGGGGTCCGGAAACACATACAACGACAAGGATAAATACACCCAGACCGGAAAATATGCTTACATGGTCAAAAAAACATATTATGCTTCGAGCGGGAATCGAACCCGCGACCTATGGCGCTTAAGGCAGGTTCGCTACCGCTGCGCCACAACGCATAGCATTTATGTCATGACGGTGGGCAAACAAGTATACGGCCCGCCTGATGGTAAACAGTCACCGTAACCTATGGAAGCGCGAAACCCAAGGAACAGGAGGGACGAGATGGGAAGATAAAAAAGGAAGGGAACAGAGGGGGTGGGAAATTGGGCCTCCAATGCTCTTACTCATCGCACGAAACGCAGCAGTACCTAATGATACTGTTACTTGACGCCGATTTTCTGTGAGAGGGTAGTACTTCCCCGATTGAGCCGGCCCTTTTATGCTGTGAGAAGCATGGTTCTAATACCGTACTACCGTATTTTTATTTTACCCAGGGTCTGCTTATTGCTCTTATCCGGATTTGACAGGTTACTAGTTCTTACACAGAGCGATTGCCATCTGACCTCCGCAACCCTAAGGGCGAACCTGTAACTCATTGGATAAGAGCAATTTACTTATCAAGAGTTAACGATTATTATCAGATGTTATGTGATAACAACCGGGACCGACAGCTTAACTTGCTCTCCGAGGCACGAAAATAACTTTAATACTCATAAAGTAAAATATACTTAATCCAAAGTTTCAAGTTTTCACTTCTACAAATCAAGTCGGCAGTCTCAAAAAATGTCTATATTTTTGTAAAAATATTTAATTAACATAATGATTTCTATCTCAATGTTATCGAATACAGAATCTGTTTCAACACTGATCCGCTCGTAAAAAACTAGTTCAAGTTACTATAAAATGTTTATATACATAATTATATTTTCTACGATCCGGGGGCTTACTATTAACTCTAATTGCGATTTAAATGACGATCTAAACTGAACTACATCGCTTTTTCGTACCATTACATATATATTTATAGGTCATGGTCATATAAAATCTGAATAAAATGTCGGATCACTCTGCATCTTCTATCGCATATATCACGGGGAATGTTCTGAGGAATTGTTTGGATTGATCCCGCCGGCTGAATTTCACCATCGGACATCGCGACAAAACTCTAAATTCCATCCCTACCACCTCGATGTCTGGAAATCCACAACAGCGCGATTTAGAAGACATTTTCTTCCTCGCACAACTACTCTGTGGAATCAACTTCCGCCGGCGGTCTTCCCGAACCGATACGACTTGGGAACCTTCAAGAGAAGAGCGTATTCTTTCCTTAAAGGTCGGCAACGCGCCTGCATGCCTTCTGGTGTTGCAGATGTTCATGGGCGGCGGTGATTGCTTAACATCAGGTAAACCTCCTGCCCCTTTGCCCCCTCTTACATAATAAAAAAAAAAAAACAAAAAAGAATTGTTTTACTATCAAAATTGAATTGGATAGAAATATAATTGTTACTAATACACTCACACCGTTGGGTGAGTACATCGATTAGAATGCGGTCGGAGCGTCACCTCCACTCCCGATTACGTCCTCAGCCGTGGTTCGGTATCACAGGAGGTAACCTATGGACGAAATCAACTTTGACCCTCCACGAAGGCTGTCCCTTTTTCTCGGCTGGGTATCAGCCACCCCCACCAGTGACGCTGTCAAGGCTGGTAAGGCCAACAGCAATACACAATCATAAAAAAAAGACGCTGCATGAGACTAACGTATAAATATATATGTCATGGTACGAAATAGCGATGTAACTCAGTTTAGGTTGTCATATGAATCGTAATAAGAGTCAATGTCAATGGTAAGCCCATGTACGCTTTTCCATCAAAAAGTGTTTTTCATATCTAAATTATGGTTAACAATGTCCGTTACAAAAAAAAACATACATGTAATATACAGAAACCAAAAACACAGATTAAATCCAAGCTAAGGCGATACACATCACAGCCTGTGACGTCATCAAAATGTTCGCGTGCATAAAATTCCCATAGGCTAATGAATCCACGTATAAAGCCGCGGCCACATTAGCGCTATCTCATCAGATACCTATAAAACGCCATAGCACATGCTATAAGCAGCCACCATACAAGCCTTTCAAGGTATAGTTTATTCATGCGTGAGAAGGTGTTTACAAAATGGCTGAATAAAGCGAGCTATTAACGACACGATAATTTTGTCTTGGTTAATTAATAATGAAACTTTAAAAGTCGTAATAAAATTGGTATTCGTTAAAAACCTATCTGGCATAATTGATGCAGTGTATTGAATTTAATCTCAGTAATAATTATTTATTATCAGATATTAAGGTCGCGTGTTCGATTTTCTCTCGGAGCAGATGTACAATGTATTGACTATACAGTCATGTTTTCCGGTCTGTCTATGTGTGTTTCCGGTAAGGTCTCGTGTTCGTTTTCCGCTCGGAGCAGATATACAATGTATTGACCATACAGTCATGTGTTCCGACCTGTGTGTGTGTTTCCGGACCCCCGACACAGGATATCACTATGCTAATGGGGGCCGTTGAGTGTGAAGCGTTTGTTTATTTTCTGGAGACTTGATATCAGACATTGCTTGATGTGCTGATTATTTATACTTTTATGTATTCATAATTATATACATTATTTATGTTATATACTTCAGTTTCAAATTTTTAAAAAATATAACAAAATATACAAAATCTTAGACATTATCTTAAAAATGTAAAAATTATCGTTAAATACATAAAGTATAAATTAATTCTGATATTCCAAGAACCTGTTCTAAGTTTACAAACATAATAATCAATTTGATTTTATTAAACAGCACGTGAATAGCTACCTTAATTCACGATCGGGAATGCGGTACATCTCAACGCATAAGTCTTTATAATATTAAGCACTAAGTACTCAGTACTAAAGTCTAGATGCTAATACATAACTAGATTCGAGATATTATTAAATTTTAACACTAATTTTATAGACATGGCTTTCTAATGTCTATAGCTTTAATGACTATTTTATTAATTTTGATTTTGATACTACGCTAAGAGCTTCTTATTTATGAATATTAAAGCTATGTATATGTATATCAAAATAAGTAGTCTCAAATTCCGACACACAATATAACAAGTTGAGTGTATATCATTTATTTATTAATCTTCTTCTTATGGAGTGGTTAGTGGTAAACCTAGAGTCAGAGTTGTTCAGGTCGCCCGTAGGCCTCTGACTTGACTTATCGACTGTTGTCAAATTGTCAACAGCCAGGACCGACTTTTTACGTGCCCTCCGAAGCACGGAGACGCTCGGTTGAAATTCCACTATGCGATCACCAATCTAGTGACTGACCGCGCCTAAAGTTGCTTAACCTACCGATCGTTTACCGATCAGTGGGTGCACTCGGTTATGAGCGTCTCAAACTGCTTGTATTAAAATGTGACCATTACACGCTTTATTTATTTTAATGTTGTAATAAGAAACGTAGATTTTGATTGAATAATAAAAATGTTGATCGAGTAAAAAAAATCTATTAAAAATTCTTAATGACTCCAACCGTACATTTTTTATAACGAAATAAATTTTAGCATAACAAATTTTTCGAAAAATCAACCAGATTTTTACGCATATAAATTCATAAAAATGTTTTTAGTACCGTACGGACTTATAATAATTAGAGGCGAATATCTCAATTTAATTGATTCTGTCAAAACAAAATAAAGACTGACCCTGTCTATTTATTTGCAATACAAAATTGTATCATAGCTTTTTTCAGTAAACAAATATCTTATTAAGAAAAAAATCGAAACGAAAACACAAAACTGAACTTTATCGCTTCAAACGTAAGATCTAGAACACCTTAAGTGTATATCTAAATCAAATTATTCTCACCCTTCTAAGCACCAATTAATTTCATCTAACCATCACCTAAAAGCCTTAATGATAGACGACATTAATGAAGGTGCCTTCACGATGGCCGTAATGCATTTACTTGTTTACCTAGTCCGGGAATTGAACCCGTTTAACGCGCTAATTCGTACCCAGTAATGCATTTTATGACGCGAGCTGAAAATAGCCTAGTTATGTTTAGATAGTACATTTATAAATATTTATAACTATGATATTTCTAAATCTTTTATATCAAAAATGTGCTGAAATATTCGGCCTGCCTGTTTAAAAGGCGTTTCAATAGTCTATATGTCGAGTTGAAAAGGTATATTTGGGCTATACCATTGAACTAACGAAATGCACCAATAGGAACACTGCATATAACCAGTTAGTTCTTGTGGATACTGGTTAGTACAGACCGCCTTCTGTAACCATATGAGCCACTTTCGTGTTTCGACTCTACTTCTACTTACCACCAGGTGGAGTAGAGAGTTATTTGCCAACACCCCCAAAATATTCCTGCTTTTTTTGACAGGTAGGAAATTTGCTACCAGAGGCTTTCTGGTGAGGAGAACCAGGCTATGTAGTAATCTAACCAGTTGCATCTTAAGTGTACTCTCTAACATACAAAAATCTTTGCCAGAAATTATCTTCTAGAGGTCAGGATGAAATTCTGTACAGATTGCGTTAATGTGTAATTCTTGAATGCGTTTTTCTAAATAAATATTTTTATTTTTAGAGTAATGAAAACGATTCATGGATTTTCAATAAAGAGTTAAAGGTAAGGATCGGGTAATGATTGAAAAAATGAAGTGAAAGAATTCTAAAGAAACGGAAACTTGTAATACTTGTAATGGCTTTATTATACTTAGGTTTTTATTAAATGGACCTTTAAATATGAAGAATTTTTATATATATTTAGTAAATATTATGTGATATCACACAGGTTGTTAACTGATTTTTTGGTATTTTTTAACGAAAGTATTTGCTTACTATGTGTGCATGCACCATAAAAGATAAGTACGAAAATTCGCAAATTATAAAAACTAATTTTAGCCTAATCAAAATAAACCCTTTAACATTTTTCAAATTGGTAACACTAACGTTAAAATATAAGCCACAAAACTTATTAAATTGTCCTTTGTACTGCTTGTTTATTTTAATAACATTTTTGACCCCTCTTTACAATCAAATTCAAAAGACTTTTGTTAAATGAAGTGTCAAAAATATATCATCAGATCATCTCATTATAAAAATCAAAATAGCGGATTATAAAATTCCATGAAAATTTTAAATAATTAAACAATAAATTTAAACGTTGTCCATTTTTCGAAAGTAGGTCAAATCTTTAAATATATTCCCGTCTAATATATTCGAAGCTCTATGGTATAGAACATTTGGCGAGCAGCGTTCTCTCTTCGTAAATATTTACGTGTGAGTCACAGAGCGGTTGGGTGACTAAAATGCCACTTTGTAACTTTATATACCTAAGACACCGATCGCTTCACTTTCAACGACACTCAAGGAACGCTTTCCGTAGACACGGAGAATCTAATACAGATGTACAATGATACATGCTTGAACTGGAATTTGATGCATATAGTGCTCAAAATCGTGAAATATTGTGAAACTATTTAATTTTTTTTTTATTTCATGACGCTTGGCAAACAGGCATACGGTCCACCTGATGGTGATGATACTTGAAGTATCACATGCGCTATGCTAACCAAGGGAACAAGAAGGAAGGGATGAGAAGGGAACAGAGGAAGGAAGGGTGAGAGATTGGGCTTGGCGCTCTCACTCATCACACAAAACGCAACAGTACAGTTAGTTACTTTACACCGATTTTCTGTGAGAGGGTAGTACTTTCGCGATCCTGGCCATCTGTGCTGGTAGAAATATGGCTCTACTACCGTAAATTTAAAGAAAACTTTTAAGACCTGCAAAAGCGAAATCGAAACCGTGTATCGAAAGTCTAGAAACATACTCAAATACAAGTACAGCTGCCACATCGAACCTGCGGTCTTCAAAATAATACTTAATTATTTATAAGCTTGCATAGATCTATTAACAAGATAATCAAAAGCGTTATTTTAGCGCTCCCAATAAGGTACCGGTAATGTTTATGAAGTTTTACAAGCAAATGGCTATCATGTAAGTGATCCATCAGTATTAAATCTCATAGACTTTATTACGTATATATAAGAACTATTTTTCATTGACACATGAAACGTAGACGGACATAATTTAGATAGTGAAGATATGACCCTTATTACATTAGCAATAGAGTTGAACTTATATTAACCATTTATCTTCAAATCGATGACTTGAATTATGTCCAGAGATAAATTTATTTCATAGGATTTTTATAAGATTTATGTCAACTTTGGCCATATAAACATATAATTAAGTTTATTATAATATTTTTATGTTAGAAGTTGGCAAACAAGCATACGGCCCACCTGATGATAAGTGGCTGCCGCAGCCTATGAGCGCTTGCAGCACCAGGTTGTGTTAGTAGGTGCCACTCACGCGTTGCCAACCTCGAGATATTAGTTCTTAAATCTCGTTCGCCCAGTAATTTCACTAGCGTACAATGCCCTTCAAACCGGAACACAGTAGTGCCTAAACACTACTATTTGGCGGCAGAATATTGGGCACTGCGGTGGTACCTACCTAGCCGGCCTCTTGCAACAAAAGACCTACCACCAGTGTGACTGATTGCACTGGTGGAATAATCTCTGTTGTGACAGAGGTTATCCCAACAGCGGGCGATGGGGTCGTCACATCCCAACGCCTATGAATAAGGCCATATAAACATATAATTAAGTTTATTATAATATTTTTATGTTACAAGTTGGTAACCATACTTGCCTGATGGTAAGTGGTTGCCGTAGACTATGAACGCTTGCAGCACCATTAGTAGGTGCCACTCACGCGTTGCCAACCTCGAAATATTGGTTCTTAAATCTTCTTTGCCCTTTAATTTCACTAGCTATAGTGTCCTTCAAATCGAAACTCATTAATGCAAAATACACATTTGCTTTGCGGTAGAATATCTGACACTGCGGTAGTACCTACCTGGCCGGCCTCTGCAATAAAAGACCTACCAGTAAAATTAATTGAATTATGTTATCTGATAGATAGATTTGAGCCTTAGCTCAATGATAGATTGGCTGACTCCGCTCCGTTAACGGGAGAGTCAAAGGTTCGATCCCGACCCCTTGAGCTATTTGCAAGCTCCGAGCTTTTTTTTTCACGTCCGGCGAAGCGATATTTTAATAGATTTTAGAAAATTAAACGTAGTAGTATTTTAATCAGAAAAAAAAACTGTGGATTAGATTTTTTTTGAAAACAAAGAGATATTTTGGTTTAAGTCTTTTCTATCTAATGGGCCATCTTAGGTTACACACCGTTGTGGCGTTGTGGGTAGCGAGTCTGAGTTTAGCCTTGACGGTTGCGGCTTCGATTCCCACTCGGATTTGCATTTTTCTTACAAATATCTGTTTCGGTCTGCCTCGGAGAGCACGTTAAGCTGTCGGTCCTGGTTGTTATCCCATAACATCTGATAATAATCGTTAACTCTTGATAAGTAAACTGCTCTTATACAAATGGGTTACTGGTTCACCCTTAGGGTTGCGCAGGTCAGATGGGAATCGCTCCGTGTAAAAACTAGTAACCTGTCAAATCCGGAGAAGCGTAATACCGGGAATAATGCTAGAAAGAAGAAGGGTCATCTTGGCTTTAACACGGACTACAGCCAGATAAAACCTTTATATAGTTAATAAAAATATTTACCCTGAATAATTTGCAGGAATTAAACCCACAATTGACAGTAAATAATATAAAATTAGCTATGTTAAAAATTATAATTTCGTGACGTCATAACTTCTAAATAATGATTTACACACAAAGATTATAAAAGAAACAATTCCTTAAAAGAGTTTTTATGTCATGACAGTTGGCAAACAAGCATACGGTCCACCTGATGGTAAGCAGTCACCGCAGCCTATGAACGTTTGCGATACTTGAAGTATCACAAGCGCGTTGCCACCCCAAGAAACAGGAGGAACGGGATGAGAAGGGAAAAACAGGAAGGGAATAGAGGGGGTTACCTAATTTTCTGTGAGAGGGTAATACTTCCCCGGTCGAGCCGGCTCCTTTTGTGCTGAGAGAAGCATGGTCCTACTACCGCAAAATAATTGTAATCTACAAACACTCACAAAGTCCCAGATTTATCATCGCTTCGTATGCGCAGGAGTTTCTTAAAAGGTAAAAGATAAAGAAATCAATTCTAGATAAAAGATAAGCCAATATACAGAAAAGGTAAAGGCGTGAAACGTCCATATATGTCTGTGTGAGTCGATTCCTTACAGTGTCGCAATTAAATATACCTTTTTAACCAACTTTAGAGATTTGCCTATTCGAGTTTTGTCTAGACCAAAGGTTCCCAACCTTTTTTAACTGAGCACAGCATAAATGGCTCCTCCCAGCATAAATGGGCTGACTCGACTTTTTTTAAATGTTACAAGTTGGCAAGCAAGTATACGGCCCACCTGATGGTTATATTAGTAGGTGCCACTCACGCGTTGCCAACCTCGAGATATTAGTTCTTGAATTTCCTTCGCCCAGTAATTTCACTAGCCTACTGTGCCCTTTAAGCCGGAACACATTAATGCCTAAGCACTACTATTTGGTGGTAGAATATTTGACACAGCGGTGGAACCTACCTAGCTGGCCTCATGCAACAGAAGACTTACCACCAGTGTGACTGATTGCACTGGTGGAATAATCTCTGCTGTGACAGGGATTATCCCAACAGCGGGCGATGCGGTCACGTCCCATAGCCGATATTACCCCCTCACAATCGGCGTAAAGTAACAGTATCAGTAGGTACTGTTGTGTTTCGTGCGGTGAGGTTAGAGCGCCGGAGGTCTAATTTAAGTGACATCACGTAAGGACTGATGTAGAAAATATGAATTTTTAGATTTTCAATTTTATATACCTTACCTTATCATTGATTGTTTACATAAGAGCCATCTCTAAAACTATTAAAAATGTTTAAATTATTGATCGATTGTGACGACGTTGTGGCGCAGCGGTACCGAACCGTCCCTTAGTACAAATGGGCCGGCTCGACCGGGAAAGTACTACCCTCTCATAAAAATCGGCGTAAAGTGTGATGAGTGAGAGCACTGGAGGCCCAATCTCCTTCTGTTCCCTTCTCGTCCCTTCCCTCCTGTTCCTTGGGTTGGCAACGTGAATGTGTCTGCTTACCATCAGGCGGACCGTATGCTTGTTTGCCAATTGTCATGATATTAAAAAAAACCTTGATGGTAAAAGATGCGGAGGCGGTTCTTCGTGAGGAGGAGGCAATCTCTCCCGATGGGTTGAGCGTGGCGCAGATGAAGGAGTTTGAGTCCCGCTCGGAGCAGACGTTTGTATTGTCCATACAGGCATGTTTTCCGGTTTGGGTATGTTTGTCAGTGTGTATGTTTCTGGACCCCGACACAGGATATAACTATCCTAATGGGGGCCGTTGAGTGTGTTGCGTTTATTTATTTATCGTTCACGTTTCACGTAATAATATGGAAATGATATATATCTAATGCCGGAATTAAAAAAGGATCGTAATATATCATAATATAATAAATACAAATAAAAAATGATTATAAACCATTTGACACGGTAGCATCTCCAATGTCTTTTTGCATTTTGAACCTTATTTACATTGTCATAAGATTTCTAAATTAAAAGTTGTTTGTAAGAAAACTGCGTGGGTTTTTTAATATCATTTTAAAATGTCGGTAAAGTCAAAATTATTTGACAGAATCCACCGTAAATATGGATTAAAATTTTTACAAAGCGTGTTATTTTTTATTTCTGATCTTATGGCGCAGAGGTTGTGTACCTGCATTAAGTGCCACAGGCCGCGGGCTCGATACCCGCTCGGAGCAGATGTTTGTATTGACCATACAGACATGTGTTCCGGTCTGGGTGTGTTTGTCCTGTCATTCATAATGAGGATGACACAAGAAATAGTAATGGAGGCCAATGAGTGTGTAGCGTTTATTTATTTATCATTATTTAAAAGGTCCTTCCATTCACAGGTGTACCAGGTCCAATTTAAGCTTGTTTGTTACTCAATTCGATTTTGCATAAAATTGTCATATTTAAAAATACCTCCATATAAACGGTTAAAAGGTTGACACCGTTGTGGCGTTGTGGGTAGCGAGTCTGTCTTTAGTCTCGACGGTAGCAGGTTCGATTACCGCTCGGGCAGATGTTTGTTAAAATTTAAGAATTAAAAAAAAATACCGGCAATAATGCTAGGATGAAGAAGAAACGGTTAAAAGGTTAACATAGCCTACGGTTCCGCAAATAATACACAGAAGTCGACCAAGTGAGTTGCAGACGTGTGCATAAAAGGTTCCGACTTCCGTACCACTAAAGAATCACATTTCAAGTTTTTTTATGGAATCCCTAATGTTTTTTTTATAAAGAATATTAGTAATGCTTTTTTTAAGGCATTACTAATATTCCTATTGCCCCTTCAAATAAGCTCGAAGCTTGCGCTAGGAGTGGCTACGACAATAGCCTAACGGGGTCAGGATCGAACCCTCGACTCTCGCGTTAACGGAGCGAAGTCGGCTCTTCTATCGTTGAGCTATTGAGGCTTCATTAAACTATGAGGCATTTTTTAAATAAATTAGTTTTTATTTGTTACTACAGCGGCCATAGAAATAAACATACTGTCAAACTTTAAACTATTTATTTTTTATAGTTCATGTTACAGCAAAAATATACCGTCCGCTGTGGCTGCAGAGAGAACTGAATCATTTGTAAGTAAATAATGTTCCGTTAGACATGGAATTTCAATTGAATACGTCCTGTGGCATGGTTTTTCATAATCGCACAGGAACCGATAATTGTTCCAGGATAAAGGTGTCAGATAATAAGCTATTTGTGTACTGAATTTTAGGGAATGTTCTAAAGGTCTAATTGTTCGGATTGATTCGACTGGTAGAATTCCACATACAGACATCGCGACAAAACTAGAAATTCCACCCTTACCACCTCGATGTGTGGAAATCCACAACAGCGCGATTTAGAAGACATTTTCTTCCTCGCACAGCCACTTCGTGAAACCAACTTCCGCCGGTGGTATTTCCGAACCGATACGACCTAGGAACCTTCAAGGGAAGATTCTATTCTTTCCTTAAAGGCCGTCAACGCACCTGCATGCCCTCTGGCGTTGAAGATGTTCATGGGCGGCGGTCATCGCTTAACATCACTATTACAAAAAAACATACCAATCCTCTAAGCCATTGTCGCGTGATTGAGTAACAAACATCCATTGATTTTTAGTATTTATTTACCAAACTTACAACCCCCACCCCTTACCTACATCCAACCCTCACCCACATCACGGCTGTCAAGGCAGTAGAGCCAACAGCAATACATTAAAAAAATTTAGATTCGAGGCTTTGAGGTAAATTGTTTAATGCAGATAAAACTAAGTAAATATATTTTCACTACATAGTATAAAACAAAGTCGCTTTCTCTGTCCCGTTGTATGCTTAAATTTTTAAAACTCCAAACGGATTTTGATGCGGTTTTTTAATAGATAGAGTAATTGAAGAGGAAGGTTTATATGTATAATAACATTGTTTAAATAGTGGAAAAAAAATATTTATGAGGTTTCTAATGTGATGTCGTAAATAATCGCCACGGGCAGTAATGAATAAATCAAAACTACTGGATCGATTTTAATCATTTTTCAGTGAATGACATAGGCTATATCTTTTATACCCGTGCGAAGCCGGGGCGGGCCGCTAGTAATATATAAAACTCTGGCATACTGTGTGTAATTTATAAAGTTCTCAGGATTCAAGTATTCTTTATTAAGCAGTTGTTTACCATATGCAGTAAGGTAAACTCGCTAGCTACGTTTATAGTACTTGGAATTTATGTAAAAACACGCAAAATATATTTTTAAACATGATTTGAAAATAATTCATTTATGAAGCGAAAGTGAGTTTGTTTATGTATGCTTATGACACACCAAAAAGGCTTAGCTGATTATGATGAAAAATCAATTTAATTATTTGTAAATAAAGATTTTTTTTATGCTACAAGTTGGCAAGCAAGCATACGGCCCACCTGATGGTAAGCGGTTGCCGAAGCCTATGAGCGCGCAATACCATTAGTAGGTGCCACTCACGCGTTGCCAACCTCGAGATATTGGTTCTTGAATCTCGTTTGCCCAGTCTTTTCACTAGCGTTCAGTGCCCTTCAAACCGGAACACAGTAATGCCTAAGCACTACTATTTGGCGGCAGAATATTTGGACACTGCGGTGGTACCTACCTAGCCGGCCTGTTGCAACTAAAGACCTACCACCAGTGTGTAAAATGAGACTATGGAGTCGGTAAAAGGCTGCTTTTTTTTAGCGTATAGAGGATGTAATTTTTCGATCCTTCATAAATTCAACGAAACTAAGATTATGTTTTTTTTATAAACGCTACACACTCAACGGCCTCCATTAAAATAATTGTATCCTGTGTCGGGGGTCCGGAAACATTCACAATGACAAGGACAAATACACCCAGACCGGAAAACATGCCTGTATGATTAATACAAACATATGCTGCGAGCGGGAATCGAACCCGCGACCTGTGGCGCGCCTACAGTCATGTTTTCCGGTCCCTATGGATCCTAATGGAGGCCGTAAAGTGTGTAGCGTTTATTATCATTATTATTCGCTTTGTCACACACACACACACACACACACATACATTTCACTTAATAATTCTATGGACATGTTGTTATCATTATCATAACAATCAGGTACTTATATTATATGCTCTAAGTAGGTCTAAGTTATTTTCACAAGTTTGAACTAAGTTTTTCACGCGTCTGTACATTTGCACGAAACATGATTGATTGATAGTGATTGATCAGCTCAGTTGTACTTTTGGATTTGTTTTATGTAATATCTAGTTAAGTGTACTTGTGTATATAAAAGTGGTTTGGAAACGTCACCGAGGTCAAAGACCCCAGTTAACATTTTGGTGTAGACCCACAGGCACAGGTTGACCCCCACCACGCCAACTGTTGCGCCCTATGGACCTCACGAAGAGGTTGCACTCCATCATCTTGGATCACCAGAGATGATATGAAATAAGATATAAAATTGTCAAACTCTGCAGCTTTCATTTTCAATGGAAATTTGTAATGTTATATTCAATCTCGGTGTATTAAAACCATATTATAAAAAAATCGCATACAAAATCGGTCCATTCTTTTAGGAGCTATGATGCCACAGGCAGACGCACAGACACGTCAAACTTATAATAAAAGAGTGGTGTTTCTTTACGAGTCGGTGGTTAAAAAAACCAGCACTCATCGCCCAGCGAAAACCTAAGGGGTTTGTCCCTTTTTCATGGCCGGGTCTCTATACTCGGCCCCTTTACTTAGCGAGGTTGCTAGGTTGTTGATTGTTTTCACTGTCAGTGGTGTCACTCGAAACAAACGGTACTCGCTGAAGATCAGTGTTGTGGTGGCCATATCACAACTTATACTGAGCGAGCAACCGATTGATAGATTTACACTGCTGCGTGTGTCCTTTATATTATTATTATTTTTTTTTTGTTAGAAGTTGGCAAACAAGCATACGGCCCACCTGATGGTAAGCGGTTGCCGCAGCCTATGAGCGCTTGCAGCACCATTAGTAGGTGCCACTCGCGCGTTGCCAACCTCGAGATATTAGTTCTTAAATCTCGTTCGCCCAGTAATTTCACTAGCGTACAATGCCTTTCAAACCGGAATACAGTAGTGCCTAAGCACTACTATTTGGCGGCAGAATATTGGACACTGCGGTCGTACCTACCTAGCCGGCCTCTTGCAACAAAAGACCTACCACCAGTGTGACCATTCTTTGGTCGTTTCTTATGATTTAAGTTAAGTTTCACCATTTTACTTATTTTATAATCATTATTTTTAACTTTGTTTACATTAAGTTAATTTTAAGTTGTGTCAGTAGTGTATTTTATAATCTATCAATAAAATTAATCTTATTCTTAATACTAATTTCTTCTTCTTATCGAGTGGTTAGTGGCCAACCTAGTGTCAGAGTTGTTCAGGTCGCCCGTATAGGCCTCTGACTTGACTTTTCGAATATTGTCAAATTGATAACAGCCGGGACCCTCTTTCTACGTGTTGAAATACCACTATGCAATCACCCATCTAGTGACTGACAGCGCCTCAAGTTGCTTAACCCACCGACCAGTAAACGTATCCGGCTATGAGCAATACACATAAAAGGTCAAACAAACACACACAAATAAACAAGTAGACAAAAATTATGTCATGATTATATTGAGGTCAATTAAAATAATATTTAATCACTTTTTTACATGTAAGACATTTGGCGCTTATCGCATGGTAATGAGCTATTTAGGTCAAAATAATTTTGGGGTGACATGACCCTTAAATTTTCAACAAATTTATCATTTTAAATTGTCAAAAAAAAAGAATAAACTTCATTTCTCTGATGGTCAACGGTTAGAACTTAACGGTAAAAGAGAGTTGTAGAGGAATCGTAGTAGGATTTTAGGCCTCCCATTCGTCAGATCAAATGCAGCAATATGAATATTACTCGTGTGTTTGTGAGTGTAAGAGAGAGAGAGAGAGAGAGAGAGAGAGAGAGAGAAAGATAGATAGATAAAAGTCTATCAAAAGAAGGCTATACTAATCAATTTAGTAACATTCTTCTTATCTTCTTCGAAGTAGCTAACCTAGTGTCAGAGTTGTTCAAGTTGCCCGTATCGGCCTCTGACTTGGCTTATCAACTATTATTGGAAGTCACACGATAACTTCATTTGATTGTGTTGCAAGCCTGTGACTAACTTCATTTCATTGCGTTAGTGCGAATTTACAAAGGAGGACAAGAGAATCTTTGGACATTCTCTTTGTATAAAGGGCCTGTCCATTTATAATAAGTATTAATATACATCCTTTTTATTTTATGAATATTTTCTTTTGTCACCGAGAGGTGTGGCTGAGTACTGAGACCCAGACGAGGAAAAAGAGCAGCCTTGGCGGATACTCAAAGTTGATTTCATCCATAGGTTGCCTCCAGCGAGACCGAGCCACGGCTATGGACGTCAATGAGAATCGCGGTGACGCTCCGAGCGCAATTTAATCGATGGACTCACCTGACGGTGTGATCATGTCGTGACGTGCGAAACAAGGGACCTCATCCTCGCCGGTAAAGACGGTGTTGTGTGCGTGTCTGTGCTGTGTAAGGGGCATTCTAAAGGCATCTAAAGTAGTTTCTAAATTCCATCCATACCATCTCGATGTCCTGAAATCCACAACAGCGCGATTTAGAACACATTTTCTTCCTCGGACAACCACTCTGTGGCATCAACTTCCGCCGGCGGTCTTTCCAAACCGATACGACTTGGGAACCTTCAAGAGAGAGCGTATTCTTTCCTAAAAGGTCGGCAACGCGCCTGCATGTCTTCTGGTGTTGCGGATGTTCATGGGCGGCGGTGATCGCTTAACATCAGGTGAGCTTCCTGCCCGTTTGCCCCCTCTCACATAAAAAAAAGTAGTTCTATCCTCAGGGTCTTGTGGGGCGTGCTTAGGATGGTTGACTTTAGTTGATGTTATCTTTTTCGGTATTAATGCCTGTCTGTATAAATACTAGCCTGTCTGATCAGTGGGTAGGGATAATAATAAATAATAATAAATAAACGCTACACACTCAACGGCCCCCATTAGGATAATTATATCCTGTGTCGGGGGTCCGGAAACATTCACAATGACAAGGACAAACACAACCAGACCGGAAAACATGCCTGTACGATTAATACAAACATCTGCTCCGAGCGGGAATCGAACCCGCAACCGTCGCGGCTTAAGGCAGACTCGCTACCCACAACGCCACAACGGTGTCTGAGGGATGGGAGATAGTTTGATCGAAATGGGGTTTGCGATACGCAGTTCAAGTGTTTGGGGATCTAATCGTTTTCAAAGTTTCTGTGGAGATCTATGCTGCACATGTACCATGGGCAGCCCGTCGACATGCGTAAGAAACAGTTCTGATCGATTTGTAATTGGTTTTTCTGGTATGTGACGACGTTGTGGCACAGCGGTAGCGAACTTGCCTTAAACGACACAGGTCGTGGGCTCGATTCCCGCTCGGAGAATAATATGTTTGTATTAACTATGCAATGCGTTGTGTAAAAAAAGTAATCTAAAACTTTAGAACTTTACTGTTAAAGACGACACAGAATAAGGCTTGAATACTGGTTAGCGTACCACCATACGTTGGTGAAAAACTAATGCATTGACTGCTTGTCAATAGCTTTTTGAAATCAGCCAAACCACTTGCATCTTTCGGGTAGACAGGACCAGAGCGGGTAGTGTAGTTCGTTTTCTACAGCAGTATTAGCCGTCTACGCGTTTGGAACTTCCACTTACACAATGAAGTGTCTACCTCAACGATCTCCTTATGAAGGTATTTACTATATAATTATATATACTATATAAAATAGTATTTATAATATATAGATTGACGAAAATTTCACATGCACACAGTGATAAAGTGACATGGTACGTACCCATACATAAAATACATACAAAATTAGCTGACGTTCTTTCTATCTTCTTTCTCTTTCTACGTTTTTACATCAATGTATTTTGACAAAAAGTACACTAAAACCTTCGTCATCGTTTTAAAATTATAAACACGTCAAAAAACGTCATCAAGGATGTACCCATTCAAGTGGCAACACTGAAAATTACGGTGACTCAACATAATGTGAAATAATTAAATATTTTCATAAAGCAACACTGCTTTGCTCATAAATCACAGATAACAACTGTTTCCATTACACGAAGTGTATATTGTAGATTCTTCTACCTAGCGTCGCCGTCGGGATGTGACGACCCCATCGCCCGCTGTTGGGATAACCTCTGTCACAACAGAGATTATTCCACCAGTGCAATCAGTCACACTGGTGGTAGGTCTTTGTTGCAAGAGGCCGGCTAGGTAGGTACCACCGCAGTGTCCAATATTCTGTTGCCAAATAGTAGTGCTTAGGCACTACTGTGTTCCGGCTTGAAGGGCATTGTACGCTAGTGAAATTACTGGGCGAACGAGATTTAAGAACTAATATCTCGAGGTTGGCAACGCGTGAGTAGCACCTACTAATGGTGCTGCAAGCGCTCATATGCTGCGGCAGCCACTTACCATCAGGTGGGCCGTATGCTTGTTTGCCAACTTCTAACATAAAAAAAAAAAAAAAGCCTTATCCTGGTATTTTGACCAGGGTCTGCTTATTACTACTTGATGACGTTGTGGCGCAGCGGTAGCGGTAGTGGTGTATTTGTCCTTGTCATTGTGAATGTTTCCGGACCCCAAACACAAGATATACATATTCTGATGGGGGCCATTGAAGTTGTAAGTTTATTTATTTATTATGTTTTTATTACATTTATCCAGATTTGACAGATTACTATTTACAAAGAGCGATTGCCATTTGACCTCCGCATAGCGGCGTACTAGTAGCCCATTGGATAAGAAAATCCCAGTGAGTTAACGATTATTATCAGATCATATGGACGCAAATAAGCAATACCATGTCAACCCAGACGAATGTCATTTCGAGAAAAACGCGTTTGAAAATTTTGAACAACTTGCTTTATATGAATTTTTTTATGTATTGGTCAAGTTTTTGGCAATTTCAGATTTATGCAAGTTATTTTACTTATTTTCACAAAAATAAGTATACAAACTGCATATTTCGTATGCAATATAACCCAAAACGTTTAAAAATACATAAATTGCATGATTGAAAAAATGGCTTTTTAGAAGTTTTAAAGCTTAAAACCCTACAAATATTAAAGAAAAATGTTCTTCAGCCATTTACCAACACTTCTGCATATATAACTCAGTTTTTTCAATTTTGTGGGTTAACATGGTATTGCTTATTTGCGTCCATATGATAACAACCGGGACCGAACGCCCAGACCGAAACAGATATTTATAACAAACATCTGCTTCGGGAATCGAACCCACGACCGTCGAGGCTCAAAGCAGGCTCGCTACCAGCACCGACAACGGTCATCTACGGTCGTATAAGCAGTATATATTGAAGACTGTAGAATACCATTGGCCTGGTCTGAGGATCTTCCCATTCTGTTGGAAGGATTTCACGCATCATTCCTTCGCAGTGATACCCCGACCCCGACATGATCTTCACCTTCCACATTGGTGAACCCATGAAAAAATCGAACCTTCACAACCCTCCACAGATCTAATACTATCACGAAAGATTATTTCTGTGCAGAAAAAAACCATTAATTAATAATAATAATAACTTTACTGGTAAAATATTTTTTTTCGTTTTCAATCGCTGATGGCTATGGTAGGTGTTTCGGAAACATAATTAAATTGACATTTAACATTTACGGAAATTAATGAATTTTAATTTTGAAGTATAATGGAAACGCAGTATTCTATAAGGGGTAAATACATAGACCTGTAGACATAAAACCGTGGTTATATTATCGCGAAACAATAGATTATTCATGCTAAGTTATTTGCGGAAATTTGCTTTATAATTCTTAGTAATTAATATGTTAAGTTTAAACCTAATAGTCCAGTTTTTTAAACTGATATTTGAAGCGTCAATAGCTCAAGGATAGAAAGGCCGATTTCGCTCTGTTAACGCGAGAGTCGAGGGTTCGATCGTGAGCCTCTTGGGCTATTGTCGTACCCACTCCTAGCGCAAGCTTCGAGCTTATCTGGAGGGGCAACAGGAATATTAGTAATGCCTTTAATAAACATTGCTAATATTCTTTAAAAAATTGTAAGTTCTAATATATTAACAATTTCAACGCAATAAGTTATATTATACGCAACAAACTCAACGTCCCCCATTAGGATAGCTATATCCTGTGTTGGGGGTCCGGAAACATACACAATGACGAGGACAGACACATCCAGATCGGAAAACATGCCTGTATGGTCCATACAAACATCTACACCGAGCGGGACTCGAACCTGCGACCTATGGTGCTTAAGGCATCTTCACTAGCGTTGTGCCACAACGTCGTCATTATTACATAACTGATTTTATTATTATAAAATTAGCTCAGATTTATTATAATTTTAAAACACGGTCGCCCATCCATTTCTTGTCATGATTGAAAGTAGCTTAACCATGGTATTCATACAGTCGCTTTAAAGTTAGAATTGAATAAATTTTATTGGAATAAATATAGATTTAGTGGAGTTAAGACAAAGTACATTGTTCTCGGTCGCGAGGAGATGGCGTCTACGCGGTCGTGCGATACCGGGATTAGGGTTGTCACTACAAGACTATTCATTTTAAATTAAAAAATATACAATTAAAATTCGCTAGATCTGTGTGGTTGATTTTTGTGTCTACCATCATAATGCTCTCAATCAGTGCGTCAGTCTTCACAGGTCCACGAAAAACCAATCCTTCCATGATGATAAAGGGATCCATAATCCCTCGAATAAAAACGCACCCTGACTAAAAGCTTTTCTTCATATCACATACTACAATCTCTTTCATCTATATTATAACATCGTAATCAAACTAAACTGTAACATAGATATATGTATTTTTTAATTAAATATTTAATGGTCTTAATTTTATAATTACAATAATGTTAAAATTTAAAAAAATATAAATAAAAAGATAGGTGATGTACTCTACAGGGACCTTTTTGGGATTGTAATAATCATGTATTAGAGGTCCAAGCATAATCACCGAAACCAGAACACATATCTGTATGGTCAATACAAACATTTGAATTTGCGAGACCGAATCGCTTGTGACGTCATTAGAAATAAATTAAAAAATAAGCGCTCCACTCTACGACCTCTATAAGGATATCACATATTTTGTCA
The DNA here is from genome assembly GCA_023373885.1 of Hestina assimilis. Lineage (NCBI taxonomy): Eukaryota > Metazoa > Arthropoda > Insecta > Lepidoptera > Nymphalidae > Hestina > Hestina assimilis. The sequence continues at coordinate 4,166,223 of CM041767.1, read as the reverse complement.
TAATAATCCAGACTGTTACTAAAGAAGGAAGGTCAATACAAATATCTCCCTTGGGGATCTAACTCACGCTAATTGGCATTTCAAAGCAGATACGCTTTCACTACTTCACAGACATTGCAAAATAAAATATAAAAAAATATATAAAATGATTAATATTATTAAAAAATAATCTCTTTCTAGCAATAAAATATTATGCGTAAAGTGGCAACCCTATTTGCAATGCAGTTGCTAGCCGTATACGGATTGTACGTTCTACCTTTTTGTTTGCACGAATATTATATTTTTAAGCCTCTTTCTGTTTCCTTATCTGTTACTTTTTTTAATAAAATATAAATAAAATTTCAGTCATGTTTTTTTATGTTACAAGTTGGCAAACAAGCATACTTCCCACCTGATGGTAAGTGGGTAAATGATTGCCGTAGCCTATGAGCGCTTGCAGCACCATTAGTAGGTGCCACTCACGCGTTGCCAACCTCGAGATATTAGTTCTGAAATCTCCTCTGCCCAGTAATTTCACTAGCTTACAGTGCCCTTCAAACCGGAACATAGTAATGCCTAAGCACTACTATTTGGCGGCAGAATATTTGACACTGCGGTGGTACCTACCTAGCCGGCCTCTTGCAACAAAAGACCTACCACCAGTGTGACTGATTGCACTGGTGGGATAATCTCTGCTGTGACAAGTTATACCACCAGCGGGCGATGGGGCCGTCACATCCCGACGCCGGGACGCCTGTTTTTTTTTTTTTTTTTAATTAGAAGAAAATAAATAAATTCTAAAACAGAGGTCGATGCTAAGTATCAGTATATGTGTTTCAGACATTTTAAGCCAAACGTTCTGTTATTCCTAGCATTATTCCCCGTATTATACGAGTATTTACCCAGGGTCTGCTTATTACTCTTATCCGGATTTGACAGGTTACTAGTTTTTACACAGACCGATTGCCATCTGACCTCCGCAACCCTAAGGGCGAACCAGTAACTCATTGGGTAAGAGCAAACTATGTATCAAGAGTTAACCACCCAAAGTGACCAGCTAGGACAAGCGCCCAGACTGAAACAGGTATTTTTAAGATCAATACAAACTTGCCCGAGCAAGTATCGAACCCGCAACCGTCGAGGCTAAAGGCAAACTAGCTACCAGCACGCCACAACCGTGTCAATTTTAAGTTAAAGTTATAAGTCATATGTTCTTACACAAAAGTGCTAAGAAGGCAAGCCTGTTATATGGAGTAACCTAGTCTTATTTAATTTAGAAAAAAATTAATGTCCCGTGCAATAAAGAAAAATCGGTACAGAAAGCGAGTAAAGCCGCGGGCGCACCTAGTTAAAAAACATATAATAAATAAATATACGAAACACACTTAACGGCCCCCATTAGGATATCCTGTGTCGGGGGTCCGGAAACATACACAAAGACTAGGACAAACACACCCAGACCGGAAATTATTCTTGTATGGTCAATACAAACAAATGCTCCTAGCGGAAATCGAACCCGCGATCTATGACGCTTAAGGCAGGTTCGCTACCGCTGCGCCACAACGTCACCGAAGCAAGAGAATTTAGAACCTCCTTCTTTTAAGAAGTCGGTTGTCAACTCTCTAATATTGGTTAAAGAAAGAATAAGAAAATATTGTCTTCTCTCTCAATCTAAAATTTTGTCATCATTTGCTAAATTCGTCAAAGGTCAAGAAAACGACAAACTCCAAGTAACAATAGATAATTTACATACAGGATACAAGGTTTTAATGTCGGTTTGCTCGCGGAATTATTTATATTTATTTCTTGTCGATTAAACTTTTGTCACAATAAGTCGAATCTTTATAATTTTTATTTGGAAACTAGGGCAGATGACTCTACTCCACTTGAGGGAATAAAGTCCAAACTTCATGGGAACCCACTAAAACCTCCTCGGTGGCCAACCTCAGTGTGTTTGTCAGGTTACGGGAACTCTCGCAGAAGAAACCAACGCGACCTGACAATCACAGTGTACCGATTGGTAGCGGATCTCGGCCCCGGGGGGGCGAGATGGTAAGCCCCCAGCGCGTCCCATGCAAGCGCGCATGGCAGTCTGGACCACATCGACTGGCGTCCTCTTTAGGGCTCATCACGGACGCACAGGTACCCCACTCTGCGCGTCCACGGGGAAATAAAGTCCAAACGCGAAGGCGGCTAACAGAGTTGCGGAATGTAACCGTGTTAGCCACCTTTGCCTGTCCGCAAGATGCCTCTTATTGCCTCGTTTGAAGGAGTCCGGATTGTTTAGGAAGGAGGGAACAATGAGTTCCACTTTTTGGAAATACAACAAAGAAAAGAATTGGCAAACTCCTTTGTTCGTAAACTTAGCAGATATATGTCAAAAATTAAAAATTTCATAAAAGATTTTTTTATTTCATGACGGTTGTTAAACAAGCATACAGCCTGACTGATAGTAGCAGTTACCGCAACCTACGAACGCACTTGAAGTATCACACGACCGCTGTCAACCATGAGAAGGGAACAGAGGGGGTGGGAGATTGGGCCTCAGTAACAGTAACTTCTGTAGTAACGCCAGTGTTGCCGATGAACACCTGCGACACCAGAGGGTATGCAGACGAATACACCTTTAAGATGGGTGTACTCTGGATGATCTAGAAACGTGGTTGAGCACCTTCACGAGGTGTTCACCAACGGTGGTATCTAATCAGGTGACCACCACGAAGGTCGTACGTGATTGTATACAAAAATATAAATATATTTGACGACGTTGTGGCGCAGATGTAGCGAACATAATATGTTTGTATTGACCATGCAAGCATATTTTCCGGTCTGGGTGTATTTGTCCTTGTCATTGTGAATGTTTCCGGACCCCCGACACAGGATATTACTATCCTAAAGGGGGCCGTTGAGTGTGCAGCGTTTATATAGTTTATAGTATGAGTCCCTCTTTTACTTTTAAATTTTATGTTATCTTAAACCTCCGACGCAAAAATGATAGGGTGTTATAAGTTTGACGTTTCTGTGTGTGTCGTTGCTACAGAACGGTTGAATCAAATCTTTAACTATTACGGTTCTTGAGATACAGCCTCTTGACATACGGACAGACGAAAGGAAAGCGTTGACTTGTGCACCAAAATCGTGGAAAATACCGGTAAAAGCTAAATTTTTTTCAATAGTAAGGACAGACATTTTATATAATTTTATATGTATATTTTAATAAAACAAGATATTTGACAATTTGCATAGGTTCAACGGTAATGAGTTAAATCTTATTACACTCGACGAAAGTTTTGAAGAAAACGTTCATGATATACGAATTTGGATCAAACGTCTTGTATATAAGGTCTAGAATTGTATAACTTTGATTATTACATATTTTAATACTAAGCTATTTAATTGTTAATGAAAGTGTAGGTATTTTTTAGCCAATTATCAGTTTTTTTTACCTGATGGTAAGCGGTTGTCGTAGCCTATGGGGGCCAGAGTTGCCAACGAGAGGTGTTAGTTAGTTCTTCAATCTCCTTTGCCCAGTATTTTTTTTTTGTGTGAGCGTCTATTGCTGTTGGCCTTAGTGGCTTCGACAGCGTCACCGGTGCAGAGGCTGAGTCGGCAGACGGTCACTTTTTATATATATATTTCTTTTAGACCATTATTCACTTTTGTATGTCTGTTTCATTTTTCCTCTGGAGCTAAAGTTACTGCGGACGAAATCGCGGGCAGAAGGTAGTATTAATATATTTTAAAGAAGGCTATGTTAAACTATGTAGGCGTATGTAAAGTCGGTACACATCATGCGTAAAATGCCAAAACATTTCATTCTGCAAAATGAGGGCGTATTTTAAACTTTTAAAACCACAGACAAACAAAGACGGTAGCTAGCTTTTGTATATATTTTAAAAACTCAAAAGTACTGGCCACTTACAAAAACTAGATACCAAACAGCCTTTTTCATGCTAAAAAAATAACCATTCATCTATCCTTCTCATTACTCGCGCTCTGTTCAAATTTTTACTTTTTTAAATTCAATGCCGGACGAAGAAAGCATGTTAAAAGGGCTTTGAGTAAAGTGTGAGCGTGTTTTATACCCATTGTACCGACACTTTATTTTTCTCGACGAATATTATTATTTAGTCGTCGAAGTATCCGCGTGGAACGAGTTTTAGAGGCGGCGTTTGGGCCGTGACCTTTAGTGATGGGTTCGAATTTTATCGATATATTACTGTTTTTTATTTATTTCAATACATTTTTTCTATTATATTTTTAATAATTAATAACTTATATTTTATTCGACGACATTGTTGCGTAATGGTAGCGATCCTGTCTTAAACACCACACGTCGCGGTTTCGATTTCCGCTAGATGTTTGTTATGACCATACAGGTATATGGTGTGAGTGTACTTGTGGTTGTCATTGTGTGTGTTTCTAGACTCCCGACGACCCAATTAGGAGTGTAACATCCTGTGATATTATTATACTAATGAGGCTGTTGAGTGTGTAGCGTTTATTTATTCATATGAAAGAACAAAGAATAATTATTTTGTAATATTATATTGAACAATTATATTGTGTATCGAATTTTTTTGTTTTTCTTTGAAAAGTATTAAATATTGATAGACTCCAGAGAAGAAAACGAGAAATGACTAAGAGCTAATCGTAACCTCTGTGGTCGATTTTCTAATAAAATCTGTAGAACGTTCTGGCTACCTTTATAATCTTTGGTCAGTAAAAAATTCCAATATCCTGTTATCATATTTGGTATTTGTCATTAGAAATATTTAAATATAATATCATCATCGACAATCGATAAAACAACTCACATAAGCCCATCACTAAAACACGCGTCACTTTCGTGTTTCATCTTTTACACCTTCAATGATGCACCTTTTCTCGCGGGTATAGCTGTCTCGCTCGAGCCGTTTTCCAGCTGCACTTACGTGTCGAAACTCTGAGGGTATAATTTAACACTGTGCTCCGCGAGCTCTTTGTGTCTGTCCCGTGTTTTAATCTTCGAGTCGTTTTCGGATTCCTCGGCTCGTATTGAGAAGTTTAAGCTGTCATTCCCTATTACTTTAATAATCTTAGTGGTATATATATTTTGTTTTGGAAATCAATTCCGGTGGTCCATTTTTCTTGTTCACATTTGCATAACATTTTGACGTTATTTTTGCGTACCTTATAATAAATAAATAAACGCTGCACACTCAACGGACCCCATTAGGATAGTGATATCCTGTGTCGGGGATCCGGAAACACATACAAGGACCAAGACAAATACACCCAGACCGGAAAATATGCTTGCATGATCAATACGACGTTGTGGCGCAGCGGTAGCGAACCTGCCTTAAACGCCACAGGTTGCGGGTTCGATTCCCGCTCGGAGCATAATATGTTTGTATTGACCATGCAAGCATATTTTCCGGTCTGGGTGTATTTGTCCTTGTCATAGTGAATGTTTCCGGACCCCGACACAGGATATTACTATCCTAATGGGGGCCGTTGAGTGTGCAGCGTTTATTTATTTATTTATTTATACAAACATATTATGCTCCAAGCGGGAATCGAACCCACAACCTGTGGCGTTTAAGTTAGGTGTGTGGCAAGTTGTGTTTAATGTTTATAATGAATTCCTTTAGTTATTTTTAGGGTTTCATACCTCCAAGCCTCCACTGTCCGTACGTCCATCCGTCATCTCACGAATCATACAGAGTTGATTTTGATACAAAGTGTATATTTGTTGCACTGCAATCAAAAGTAATCTAAAATTTAAGGGTTAAAAATAATAGGATTCTCATACAAAAGTCTTGATATCTTTATTATAACGTGGTACGAAACCCTATATGTGCGAGTCCGACACGCATTTGACCGGTTTTTTTTGCATGTAATTAATTGTCTGAAACTAAACGACTTTCTACACATTAATAGTGGCTGAAATATTATTATCCAAATTTCAAATTACCTTCATACAAAATTTCATCAAAATCGATTCATGCATATTAATATTAATATTGTTAAAATGATCTCCTAAAAGCTCTTAGAAAAAGCTTCTAAAGCTCAAAATACCTTTCAGAGCTTAACTCGCAGATATAAATTAAGGATTGGCATTCACATATCTCAAAAACCTCGAGACAGGCATACTCGCGATATTTACTTTTATTAAATCCGAGGTTCTTGTCCGGACTCGAACCTGTACAACAAAAACGTAAAAACAAACCAAAAAATCTCAGATTCATCAGCAAATAATTCGAGATAAAATCTGCTTTTCATTTTGACAGCTTCCTTGTCAAAATTATGACAGTGTGAAAACTTGATTTGACCAATTTTGATTAAGCGACGAAAAATTATTTCAATTAATAATGTGTCTTTTGTCTAAGCTGATACGATAGATAAAAGATTTTTATTTTTGTTATTAACAAAAAACTACACCTAATAAGCTACATTATCACAAAACAAAATGGACTTATTAATTTATTAAATTTGGTAAAATAGAGAGAGAGAGACAGAGAATTTAGATTTGCCGTAGCCGTAGATATGCTTGTAACGCCATTAGTAGGTGCCACTTACGCGTTGCCAATCCCGAGATATTAGTTCTTAAATCTCCTTTACCCAGTAATTTCACTAGCCTACAGAGCCTTTCAAACCGAAACACAGTAATGCCAAAGACACTACTGCTTTGCGGTAGAATATTTGACACTGCGGTAGTATCTACCTAGCCGGCCTCTTGCAACAAATGACCTACTACTAGCAAATAGTTATACAGCAAGGCTGTGACTAACTTTGTTCCGCTGCGTTAGTGTTGAATTTACAAAGACCACCAGTGAGTCTTTAACATTTTGTCTACATTGAAATGCCTTTCCTATTTACAAAGACCACCAGTGAGTCTTTAACATTTTGTCTACATTGAAATGCCTTTCCTATTTACAAAGACCACCAGTGAGTCCTTAACATTTTGTCTACATTGAAATGCCTTTCCTATTTACAAAGACCACCAGTGAGTCTTTAACATTTTGTCTACATTGAAATGCCTTTCCTATTTACAAAGACCACCAGTGAGTCTTTAACATTTTGTCTACATTGAAATGCCTTTCCTATTTACAAAGACCACCAGTGAGTCTTTAACATTTTGTCTACATTGAAATGCCTTTCCTATTTACAAATACCACCAGTGAGTCTTTAACATTTTGTCTACATTGAAATGCCTTTCCTATTTACAAAGACCACCAGTGAGTCTTTAACATTTTGTCTACATTGAAATGCCTTTCCTATTTACAAAGACCACCAGTGAGTCTTTAACATTTTGTCTACATTGAAATGCCTTTCCTATTTACAAAGACCACCAGTGAGTCTTTAACATTTTGTCTACATTGAAATGCCTTTCCTATTTACAAAGACCACCAGTGAGTCTTTAACATTTTGTCTACATTGAAATGCCTTTCCTATTTACAAAGACCACCAGTGAGTCTTTAACATTTTGTCTACATTGAAATGCCTTTCCTATTTACAAAGACCACCAGTGAGTCTTTAACATTTTGTCTACATTGAAATGCCTTTCCTATTTACAAAGACCACCAGTGAGTCTTTAACATTTTGTCTACATTGAAATGCCTTTCCTATTTACAAAGACCACCAGTGAGTCTTTAACATTTTGTCTACATTGAAATGCCTTTCCTATTTACAAAGACCACCAGTGAGTCTTTAACATTTTGTCTACATTGAAATGCCTTTCCTATTTACAAAGACCACCAGTGAGTCTTTAACATTTTGTCTACATTGAAATGCCTTTCCTATTTACAAAGACCACCAGTGAGTCTTTAACATTTTGTCTACATTGAAATGCCTTTCCTATTTACAAAGACCACCAGTGAGTCTTTAACATTTTGTCTACATTGAAATGCCTTTCCTATTTACAAAGACCACCAGTGAGTCTTTAACATTTTGTCTACATTGAAATGCCTTTCCATATAATAATGAGTCTATGGTTCTATCTTAAGGCTCAGGGAAGTGTAGTCACTGTTATGTAAATACGCCCATTTTCCCAATTATCCTAAAATGTCATTAATGCATAGACAGCCGCGTTACTTACACAACTGTAGACAGGACACTGTATTTTTCACTTTGTATTATAACAAGTTGAAACAGGTATCCTAGTTCGGTACAACAGTAATGGCTGTCTGTCTGTGAATGTTAATTATGGAGTACTGATATCGATAAAAACCGCATTCACCTACGCATATTTAAAACTAAAGCGCTATTAATAACCGTTAAAAGATACAATTTAACCGTTCAAGTGTGAGTCGGACTTGCGCACGAAGGAGGAATTTTATTGTTGAGGGGGAAATTTGCTCACAGATATCTGACCTCCTGGGGAGTACCGGGTTATGTGGGGCTCAATAACCGGTCATGGGAATCCACTAAAACCTCCTTAGTGGCCGGCCTCAGGGATTTCTTGTAGAACTCAATACCAGGGCATCTCCAGCACTGTGCTGCCAGAGCTCGGACCCAGGGGGCAAGATGGAATGCCCCTACGCTTACAACAGCAGCGCGCACGGCAGAGGAGGACTCCTTCTCAGGGTCACTCAACACGGACGCATAAGTTCCCCTTGCGTGTCCACAATCCAAGGCCCTATTTATAAAGCTCCGGGTTGAATGGACCATTATCTATAACTAGGTCAATGGGAACTGCCATATAGGTTTTCGAGTAAAAACCTATAGGGTACATCCGAATGACCTAGATTTTTTTTTATGTTACAAGTTGGCAAACAAGCATACGACCCACCTGATGGTAAATCTCGTCCGCCCAGTAATTTCACTAGCGTACAGTGCCCTTCAAACCGGAACACAGTAATGCCTAAGCACTGCTATTTGGTGGCAGAATATTTGACACTGCGTTAGTACCTACCTAGCCAGCCTCTTGTAACAAAAGACTCACAACCAGACGTATCAAGAATTGTCTGGTTAAAAGCACGGCACACGTAAGAGGAAATACTTGCAGACTGGCGTCTTTATCGAGACTTAGTTTGTGATAGAAAAACTTTACACAAAGTTTTTCCATCACAAGCCCTTTCGTTACCTATTAATCTTCTAGCAGAACTGTTCACGTACGTGACTTTTCTACGTATCGGCTTGAATCACTAACTTACTAATAACTGAACAATATAAAGTTCTTAAAAATCAATGACAGTCAAAAAAACAAATAAAGAAATGCAGGTTTAATTTACAACAACACAACAATAATTTACAACAATACAACAATCGCAACAACAAATCTTTTCCCGATGTTAACGAATCATTAATAACAATTAGCCTTCGATAAGGATAAAAACACCAATAATTCGTCGTGAAACATCGTAACATGCATTTCGCCGCATGTCATGCGCATGATTTACGAACGGACGCTGTCCCGGTAACATGCACATGTTATGTGTAAGAGCCGTTAATATGTTCGTACATGAAATATATTTTAAAACAAGAACGCATTACCGTTGTGTGGTACAAGATAAAACTTTATAAATAAATAAACGCTGCACACTCAACGGCCCCCATTAGGATAATGATACCCTGTGTCGGGGGAAACACATACAAAGACAAGGACAAATACACCCAGACAGGAAAATATGCTTGAATGGTCAATACAAACATATTAGGTTCCGAGCGGAAATCGAATCCGTGGTGTTTGGGGCAGGTTCATTAGCGCTGCGCCACAACGTGGTCGCTATAATAATAGCGTAGCTCGAGTATGATGTATAACATCTGATATTTTTTAAATGAATGGGTATTGTTGTTGGCCCTACTGGCCTTGAAAGCGTCACCGGGTGGTGGTGGCTGAGAACTGAGACCCAGTTGAGAAAACGGGTGGCCTTCACGGAGGCTCAAAAGTTGATTTCGCCTATATGTTGCGTCCTGCGAGGCCGAACCACGGCTATTGACGTCATAGGCAATGGAGGCGACGGTTCGAGCGCATTCTAATAGATAAACTCACCCGACGGTGTGAGTGCGTCGTGACGTGTGGAACAAGGGATCTCGTCCTCGCCGGCGAAGATGGTGTTGTTTGCGTGTCTGTTATGTGTAAGGGGCTTTAGCTAACCTAATCCTATCATCAGGGTCTCGCAGAAGGTGATTAGGACGCCTGACTTTAGTTGGCTTGTCATCTCAGGATAAAATTAGCCCAAGGTACTATATATACACTATATAGTGATTATCCAGCGTTTCAGAGATTACCCGGAACAAACATACAGACAAAATTTTTAACATTTTTTTATGTATGTACCGTATATACTTTCATAAGCGTTTAGAGAAAAGTTGTTAATTTGGAATTACAAACAGACACTTCTATTTTAGTTATTTGTATAGATTATGACTCTCATGACTTGGACCATACCTTACCTGTTAGTCAGATAAAAAATGCAAATAAGAATCTCGTCTCGCAATAAATTAAATCGAACTAAAACTTATTGGTCTTATATTATATATAAAAAATATACATAACTATTTTTTGACGTTTTTATAAAATAATTCATCGAATTATTCTTCATTCCTAGCATTATTCGGCGTACTATACGTATATTTACCCAGGGTGTGCTTATTACTCTTATTCAGATTTGATAGGTTACTAGTTTTTACACAGAGCGATTGCCATTGACGTGAGCAATCCTAAGGGCGAAAAAGTTAACTCATTAGATTTGAGCAAATTACTTATCAAGAGTTGACGATTATTATCGACGAGGCACTGTGGTGAAGATACGCCAAAACCGAATAGTTCGTAAGATCAATCAGCGGGAATCAAACCCGAAACTGTTGAGGATTTCCGCGTATTAAGTTAAAGCTAAGTTACCTCTAAGTAACAAGTTACTAAGTCACTAAGTTATTGACCAACGCTTACATTGTGAATGTGCTGCGAACCGTAAAACTTAAATCGGTATTTTTAGTTTAGTCTTATTTTATCACTAGTGATGCGCAGTTGCTTTGCTTGTGCTTGATCTTCATTCTTACTTCTTATCCAGTGGTTAGTGGCCAACCTAGTGTCAGAGTTGTTCAGGTCGCCTGCATAGGCCTCTGACTTGACTTTTCGACTTTTACCAAATTGATAACTGCCAGAACCGACTTTATAAATAATAATAAATAATAAACGCTACACACTCAACGGCACCCCTGATAATTATATCCTGTGTCGGGGGTCCGGAAACATTCAGAATGACAAGGACAAACACACCCAGACCGGAAAACATGCCTGTACGATTAATACAAACATCTGCTCCGAGCGGGAATCGAACCCGCAACCGTCGAGGCTAAAGGCAGATTCTCTACGCACAACGCCACAACAGTGTCAACAGTGTCACTTTATAGCGATTTTCTTATATAACTTTTAGTAGTAGAGCCTTATTCTACCGTGCACAAATGGGTCGATTCCACAGGGGAAGTACTACCCTCTAACAGGAAATGGGTATAAAGTAACAATATCTAGGTACTGTTGCAAGGACCACTACCTTGGGTTGGCAACGCGCATATGTTATTTCTAGTATCGCAAGCGTTCATAGGTTGCGGTGAAACTAATATTTGAATTCAAAAATGATAGTAAATTAATTTGGTATTAAGTTAGTCTGAATAATAATTGTTAATTAAATGAATAATATGAACTGCAACTGGATCAATGCATAAAAAAAAGTTGTGTGTGTGTACTAGTGTACACACGTAAGAAGTGAAACTTCTTTGTGACCTTATTTTTCGAAAAATGATCTACTATATGCAACTTTACAGAAAATGGTTAAATATAGTAAAATTAGAGAAAGTTTAACAAAATGCTTTTAATTTAAAATAAATTCTTCGAATCAACCGTGGTAGCAACAAGGAAACGATGGCGCGTAGCGGAAAAATGTGACGCGTAACCGAAAAATGTAACGGTAAATTTTTTCCAACGCCGATAAAGAAGTTTCACTTCAATAAAGATAAATAAATTTAATAATAAACAAATTGTGTAAATATTATAAAATAATTAGTATTAAAATATTTGTAAAAATAATTAAGGAAATAATAATGTAAATGAAATCTTATTTATCAAAATAAAGTTATAATAATTTAAATTTGAATTTGAATTTACTCCTTATAACACCAGCAGTGATGAAAATGAGTCCTGTTAAAACAGACAGTCAGTCAATTTTTTTTAATGTAATTACCGCATATACTTTCAAATAAGTCGGCGTCAAGTCTTAATACAAGAGGCCGGCTAGGTAGGTAAAGAAAAGAAAAGAAAGAAAGAAAACTTTATTTTAAAAGGTACCACCACAGTGTTAAATATTCTGGCGCCAAATAGTAGTGTCGTAGGCATTACTGTGTTCTGGTTTGAAGGTCACTTGTACGCTAGTGAAATTACTGGGCAGAGGAGATTTAAGAACTAATATCTCGAAGTTGGCAAGCTTACAGTTACTGATGGTGCTGCAAGCGCTCATAGGCTACTATAATTTGAAATAACAAACAAACACTTCAATTTATATGTATAGATATAGATTTGTAAGTTTTGATGCTATATAATGGAAAAATCTAGACCTAATCCAAAGCAAAGTCATGAGTAGAATTTAGTCTTTATATAAGAATTGTTTATCTAACAGGGGCGTTCGGTGTGTAAATAATTACCGGTCAAATGCGTGGTGTTGGCACAGTGGAAACTGCCCTTCAGTTTCCGCAGAATTATGAGGATTCTTTCGTAAATATTAAAGAATTAAAATCGACCGCAAAAATAAGTTGATAATCCCGTAGTTATTAATAAAATTAATGTTAAAAAATAAAGTTGTGGCAAAAACTTGCATATCATTAAAATTTGTAGACCTGTAATTTTCAAAAGTTGTTTTGATGTTCTACAACATCAGTTTTTTTTTTAATTTTAAATGGTATAGTTCAAAAGTTAGAGGGCAGGACACAATTTGTAACTTTAGGATGTAACCTTAACAACTACCGACTTAATCAAAAAAGTTAAAATCAAGGTTTGATTTAAATTTTTTAACACTACGTGCTAATCCCTTTGACGGATTTCATATTACGAGGTATCATTAGATTTGTCTCAGTTGTGACACAGTGTACTTTATTTTAATATGGGTTCAGCAAAGATATTCAAAAGGGAACATCGCAATTCGTTGAGCGTCAAAATATGATGAATCCTTAAAGAACTCAACAAAATAAGAAGAAAAGTAAGAATACTATTTTTCGATACATTGCTTAGTTTTCGAGATATTGATGATTGAAGTTTGATTTTTTTAACAAAAAATTAGCTTTTTAGTCTGGACAAATTTCTAGAATTCAAACCTAGAATTTTTTTTTTTATGTTACAAGTTGGCAAACAAGCATACGGCCCACCTGATGGTAAGTGGTTGCCGTAGCCTATAACGCTTGCCGCACCATTCGTAGGTGCCACTCACGCGTTGCCAATCTCGAGATATTAGTTCTTAAATCTCCTCTGCCCAGTAATTTCACTAGCGTACAATGCCCTTCAAACCGGAACACAGTAATGCCTAAGCACTATTATTTAGCGGCAGAATATTTAAGTGTTATACGGACGGATAGACAGACGTGATGAAATTAAAAGATTTCCGTTTATCCCATTTAGCTACGGAACCCTAAAAAGACTCCGACGTCTTTTTTTAATGGCGGATTTAGTGTCTAACCTTTGTTTTTATGTTAACACATGCTAATAGTTTTTTTTCGTGTCACGATACGTGTTTAAGAATTAGGCGCCGTTTCTAATATTATTTTATGGTGAAAACATTTCGGAATTCGTTTGAAAAAGTTTATTGTGAGTATTATATTTTCGTAGTTCCGTATATTATGTTTTCTTTTCGAGACGTGACGACCCCATCGCCCGCTGTTGGGATAATCTCTGTCACAGCAGAGATTATTCCACGAGTGCAATCAGTCACACTAGGTAGGTACCACCGCAGTGTCAAATATTCTCCCGCCAAGCAGTAGTGTCTTAGGCATTACTGTGTTCCGGTTTGAAGGGCCCTGTGGGCTAGTAAAATTACTGGTCGGAGGATATGTAAGAACCAATATCTCAACGGAAGGTTGGCAAAGCGTGACTAACATCTAAAAATGGCGTCGCAAGCGCTTGTAGGCTTACCAGCAGATGGGCATATGCTTGCTTGCCAACTTAGTCACATAAAAAATGTAATGTTATTATTTTCTACCAGCAGCTTCACCCAATTGAATAACAATTTATATATAGACTTAGAATCTTAGAAAACGGTAAAATACACGCTTAGTTATCTCAAATTTTAACTTTAAAACTAATTTTCATGGTTCTATTTTTTTTTTTTTTATGTTAGAAGTTGGCAAACAAGCATACGGCCCACCTGATGGTAAGTGGCTGCCGCAGCCTATGAGCGCTTGCAGCACCATTAGTAGGTGCCACTCGCGCGTTGCCAACCTCGAGATATTAGTTCTTAAATCTCGTTCGCCCAGTAATTTCACTAGCCTACAATGCCCTTCAAACGGGAACACAGTAGTGCCTAAGCACTACTATTTGGCGGCAGAATATTGGACACTGCGGTGGTACCTACCTAGCCGGCCTCTTGCAACAAAAGACCTACCACCAGTGTGACTGTGTGGTTCTAGTTTTTAGTCCGAATTTCCATACAAACTAAGCAAACCAACCCTAAATTTCACGCTGAAATAAGCAAGACTTTATCCTTACTAATATTATAAATGCAAAAGTAACTCTGTCTCTTTATCTGTCTGTCGCGTTTTCATGCCAAAACTACTGAACCGATTTAAATGAAATTTGGTACACTGATAGTCTAGAGCCTGAGAAAGGACATATGCTACTTTTAATGCGAAAAAGGGTTGTAAGGGGTCGAAAGAGGGCATGAAAAGTTCCCCCAACCGCAGAGGTCAAACTCTGCGGTACCCTGGGCTTGTCGTGCCGGGGGCTCAGTAGCCGGGAGTCGATTGTGCAGGTGGCACCTTCGACTGCCCGGTGAAGCTAACAGGGTGCGACGGTTCGGGCGTGGGGCGTTTTACGCTAGACCGCGCCTAGGAGGGTGGTGTCGTATGGGTCGCTCCGGTACTTTTCTGCTTATCAGAATGGACTGCGAGCGGCTCCTGCGACACCGGAGGTGTGTTTGACCGGGGCCTTCAGCCTCGGTCAGGCGGTAGAGGAAGAAAACCTCTTTAAAAATAACGGCGGTCGGTCGTAGAGGGAAACAACCTCATTAAAAAGTTAGTCTCGGCGGGGAGAGCCCTAGGACCCAGGGCTCCCTTGGTTGGGTTTGCTGGGGCCTTCCGGTCCCGGTCGGCGGGGCGCGAAAGCGCCGTGGTTTATTGTATTTATGTATTATATGTATTAATATGTATTTATGGCGGCAGTAGGTTGCCGCCCCAGACGGAGGCTGACGGCCTGGGTGCGTTCGCGCACCAAGGTGTATATATATATTGTATTTATGTATAGTATGTATTATTATGTATGTATGGCGGCAGTAGGTTGCCGCCACCGATGGGCCCCTCGGGGCAAGCGCCGGGGCGTCGCGGTTGTATGCTTCGGCGACCCCGCGACGTCCCACTATGGCGCTAGATGGGACCTTGGAGTTTTAGTGGGTAGGGGGCTCGGCTCCGAGTCCACACACCTCCTGCGCCATTGCACCCGTCCCGGCGCTCGAGTGCGTAACTGCATTTCTCCAAGTAAAAAAAAAAATAAAAAAAAAAAAAAAAAAAAAAAAAAAAAAAAAAATAAATAAAAAAATAAAAAAAAAAAAAAAAAAAAAAGGGCATGAAAAGTTGTATGGAAGTATCGTATTTAGAGTTCGAAGCATGTAACTTATTTTTAGGCTGTTGTTTCGACATAAATAAATATGATATTCAAAGTATGCAAAAAGGGGGGGGATCAAAGTACGTTATGTAATAGAGTAATAATTTTAGAGTACCAAGGAACCCTAAATGTGGCGCCAATGTGTTGAATCACTTATTTTTTGTAGCAAGTTGCTATCCTTTACCAGGATTGTGTTAGTTGTGTGTGTAGTGTGAAATATCCCTTTTTGTAACAAAAATATATATTTACTTGTATCTGATATTTTTACACAGAATCATTTATTTTTGTTTAAAACATAACCCACTCAACGGTGGTGTTGCGCGCGCTTATAGTCTACGGCAGCCGCTTGTATCCAACCCAAGATATAGGAAGGAAGGGATAAAAAAAAGGGGAGGGAGGTTCGAGTATTGGAGATTGGGGCTCCGGTTCTTTCACTCATCCCACAAAACGCAACAGTACCTACTAAAACTGTTACTTTATGTAGCGACATCTACACACAACACGACGTAGCTCGATAGAAAGACAAGATTGTCACAATGTCGCATCAAGCTACAACGACACCTACAGGGCATACTCCGCAACGATATGGACGACCAACGAACGTCACGATCCTAAATCGCGCTATCAAAGTTTCCTACCCACTTGAGGTATATATACAACTTTCCAACGTAAGTCGTTGGGCTTCGGTCTGCCAGGCAATATCACCCGCCTGGTCGGAGGATCCTCCATTAGTGTTGGAGGGCATTTATAATGACGTACCCTCCACACTTTATGCCGCTTTTCTGTGAGAGTACTTTTCCGCTTGAGCCAGCCCATTTGTGCGGAAAGAAGCATGGATCTAGTCCCTTATCGAATGGTTAGTGGCCAACCTAGTGTCAGAGTCGTTCAGGTCGCCCGTAAGCCTCTGACTTGACTTATAGACTATTGTCAAATTGTCAACAGCCGAGACCGAGCTTTTACATGCCCTCCGAAGCACGAGAGCTCAGTTGAACTACCACTATGCGATCACCCATCTAGTGACTGACCGCGACTAATGTTGCTTAACCCACCGATCGTTTACCGATCAACGGGCTACAAAATTATTTCCACTTTTCCGATCAACTGGAATTTACTGGTTTCCAATTTGTCATGACACCGGTTGTGTGTCAATTTATTACAGAAAAAAATATGTTAACACTTTATAGCTTTTAACTTCCGTTGACATTAAACACTAACAACTTATATACTAGATCTGATCATTGATAATCGGTATAAAATAGTTAATATGGCGAAGAAATAAAACCCATAAACAATTTATTACTTTTACGAATTGTAGACCACACAAGTTGATTGGTTCTTGATTGCTCGACACAAAAAAGCATAGGCAATGCTTTTTCACGTCATTACTAATACTATTTTTTTTCGGAATGTGTATTACTGTTGGCCCTACTGGCCTTGACAGTGTCAGCCGTGATAAAGGGGCAGCCCTCACGGGGGCTCAAATTTGATTCCGTCCTGAGGGTGGTTCCTGCGAAGCCGAACTACGGCGGCGGACGACATCGGAGATGGAGGCAGCGCTCCGAGTGGATTCTATACGATAGAATCACCCGACGGTGTGAGCGCGACGCGACGTACGAAACAAAAGACCTCGTCCTTGCCGGCGAAGACGGTGTTTTGTGCGTGTCTGTGCTGGGTAAGGGGCATTTTCTAATGTAATCCTATCGTCAGGGTACTAATACTCTTATTGCTCATCTAAATAAGCTTTTAGCTTGCACTAGAATTGGACCCAAGAGGGTCCGAGATGAGCGGTAGTGAACCTGCCACAAGTGCCACCGGTCGTGGGTTCGATTACCGGAGCAGATATTTGTATTGACCATACAGGCATTTTTTCTGGTCTGGGTGTATTTGTCCTTGTCATTGTGAATATTTCTGAACCCCCGACACAGGATATAACTATCTTAATGGGGCCTTTGAGTGTGTAGTGGTGTTTAGGGTTCCGTAGCTAAATGGCATAACAGAACCCTTATAATTTCGTCATGTCCGTCTGTCCGTCCGTCCGTCCGTCCATCCGTCTGTATGTCACAGTCATTACTACTCGGAGACCATTGGCTCTATCTACACAAAATTTACTTTGGTTTGAAGAAAATAGGTCTACAAATCTTAGAGATGTATAATAGGGAGTACGATCGTATCGTCAACATGAACGGACGTGTCATCGCTATTGTTATGATGACCTACTTATCGGTGTAGCTATACCACGCGTACTGACACGATGGCACAGGGTAAGATCTGTGATACCATTGTGATACACGAACTCCTCGCCTTCATCCAAAACAAACTGGACGTTATGGATGAGCTCTCTCTGGAGCAAATCTGTACGTCTAGCTTTAAAGAAGACGAAAAATTGAGAGCTAAGAAGAAGCTTTGTGAGAATGTCCAGACTCACATCCGTCCTGTTAGAAGAATACGAGATGGGACCGGTAAGAAAGACCTACAGGACATTATCCAGATATTCAAGGGAACGGATCCTGATGATGTCCCTACTTTTGTGGCGCGGGACCTGTATAAGCTACCCCCAGTGACGTTTGACCACGTAGATGTCACCAGCCTTCTGAAGGACGTAGCATCATTAAAAACTGAAGTCGTGCTCATCCTTAAAAAACTGGAAATCTCAGAGCGTTCGGTTGCTGATTTGAAGCAAGATGTTTCGTTGCTACGTAGTACTAATACTGCGTCAGCAATATCAGACAGCCCATTACGCAACGTCAATACTCGTCGAGGTGCCGCGGCTCCGTTTTCGCCTGTCAGCGCAATTGAATCGCCGGTGACCGATTTACGAGGAAAGTGTAATGACCGTACATCACAACCTGTAGCTGATACCATAGCTTTACACGCAAAAAAATAATAACATCTCAGCCGCAGGAGAAAAGTTATGCGAGTGTATCCCGCAAAAAGAATATAAGAACTCAGCCACCCCTTACTGGAACATCAGGGTACGTTGAGAAAGAACGACAGAGACCGATGAACGGTGAAGCGGACAAGGAGGGCTTTATCTTGGTTCAAAATAAAAAGAGACGATGTCGTCATCGCAACCGCAACAAGCGTGGTACAGCACCTGCAGTCGAAGGCTTTCAAGCTGCAGCACCCACCATGCTTCTTTACCTCTCCCGAGTGGACCAAGCAACATCGGGAGAGAAGATATTAGAATATATCCGCACGAAAAGCCGCGAGAAAATGGGTGCTGATGGAACGGCGGTGCTGAAATTGCAGCGACTGGAGTCGAGTCGTGACACGAACTTCAAATCGTATCTCCTCCAGATTGTCGCGAAGTATAAGGACGTCTTCCTCAGCCCTGATTTTTGGCCACAAGGCGTAGTTTACCGTAGATATAGGGAAAGTAAACCAAGTGAATAAAAAGATTTCCAGTGTTATGTGGTGTTAGATTTAGGTGTTTTATAATATTTAATATGTATGTTAGTCTGTAAGGTATATATGTATGGGCCCTGTCGCCTGATTTTAAATAAATAAATAAAAAAATAAAAAATAAAATAATAATATCTTTGTTTTTCATATTACTTTTAATAATAACTGTGAAATTACCAACTTATTTTTGTATTCGCTTTTAATTCGCTATTATTTTAAAGTCCTTAAGTTTCTTCATAACCAAGCTGCGGAACCTTTTAGTTTCAACTATGCGTGGTCCACAAGGCTGCGGACTGGTAATTATTTAGATACAATGTAAATTACAAATTAGATTGTCTATAGTGTCACTAAAACAAAAAAACAAACAGACAAATAAAACCGCAAACGATTTGCGGTTTTCTTATTGGTTTCCAATAACTGTGGTTTAGTTATCACGCTGATTTAAATATCACTTAGTTAAATTAATTCAAAGCAAATTCAACGCTATGCTTGTGCTGTAAGGGTTAAAATAGTATGTATTATTTTTATATTTTTCTGTGTTATGTGTGGAGGGTACTTCTAATTAAGATGTTGCTTTCAACAGCGAAAACCGTAACAATTATTTATGCTGTTTTTCGTTCTAATTCATTCTAACATTATTCCCGGTATTTACCAAGAGTCTGCTCTTATCCGGATTTGACAGGCTATTACTTTTTTTCACACAGAGCGATTGGCATCTGCTAAATAAGAAGTATTACTGACTGATAAAATAGTTTATTAATAAAAAAGAACTGTAAAACACAATTAAGTATATTCTGGAATAGTGTAGTGTTGGAGGGACAACCCTCCCCTTAGTGTTGGAGGGACATTTCATACCTAGTATCTCCACAACTGAAACAATATACTGTTTTGCGGTAGAATATCTGACACTGGTATCTACCTAGTCGGCCTCTTGGAATAAAAGGTCGACCATCATTGCGAAAGAGGTTGAACTATTTTTTAAATTAAATTTCGTTACAATTGATTTCAATTCCAATATGGAAAAATTGGATTCCAATTCGATGGGTATTTGTTTAAACTTCTGTTTACAATGATAACTCCCAACTGATTTATTTCCAGATGTACAATTGGACACGTGCATTTATTTATGTACATAAGAGATTAATGTTTTTTGTTTCTTTTTTTTATTTCATGACCGTTGGCAAACATGCTTACGGTCCGCCTGATGGTAAGCAGTCCCCGCAACTATGAGGCTTGCGATACTTGAAGTATCATTTTCGGCGTCGGGATGTGACGACCCCATCGCCCGCTGTTGGGATAACCTCTGTCACAGCAGAGATTATTGCACCAGTGCAATCAGTCACACTGGTGGTTGGTCTTTTGTTGCAAGAGGCCGGCTAGGTAGGTACCACCGCAGTGTCAATTATTCTGCCGCCAAATAGTAGTGCTTAGGCATTACTGTGTTCCGGTTTGAGGGGCACTGTACGCTAGTGAAATTACTGGGCGGACGAGATTTAAGAACTAATATCTCGAGGTTGGCAACGCGTGAGTGGCCCCTACTAATGGTGCTGCAAGCGCTCATATGCTGCGGCAGCCACTTACCATCAGGTGGGCCGTATGATTGTTTGCCAACTTCTAACATAAAAAAATCATATACGCGTTGCTAACCCAAAGAAGGGAAAATTATGTAAGTGTGTAGTAACAGTATCAGCGGTTTGTTTCATTACTGTTGCGTTTTGGGCGATGAATGAGAGCTCCGGAGTCTCCCAACCCCTCTGTTTACTTCCTTTTTCCTCGTCTCATCCTTTCCCTCCTATTCCTTCGATTGTCAACGTGCATGTAATACTATTATCGTATGCTTGTTTGCCAACCGTCATGAAGACAAAACTTGCATTTCTCATTGAAGCCAATCCTGAACAAAGACAGACCCTTGTATACAAACAAAATGTCCAAAGATTCGCTGGTGCTCCTTTTTCTCAAGCCTGCAACCTATTCGAATAAAGTTAATGTGTGACTAAATTCATTTCATTGCGTTGGGTACGATTTTACGAAGGAAAACCAGCCAATCTTTGGAGCCAATGATTGGATTTTCAGTATGAAAGGGCCGGTCCTTAGTTTATAGTCTTTACGTCCACGTAGAAAAAATTGCGGACACAATTTTTTAAATCTTAATGAAGAACAAGAAACGATATATACATACAGCCTTTAGTTATATCAGTACTATCTTACATAAATCCATACTGTCAATAATAAAAAAAAATCAAATCAAATCTCAACTTCATACAGAAAAGATGCTATGTCAAAATTAATTAACACTCATTCCATCTCTGTCATCACAAGCGAAAAGTGTGAGAGGGAACACTATACAAACAGTCTGCTTTATCACAGAGATAATGGCGTCTTAAAATTCTTTTTCACGTGTTAAAAATTTAACAGAACGTATAAATAAACGGATATCACAAGCTAAAATCTTTTGTCTCTTTCTACCAAGTAGTGTGAGAGAGAGAGGTACAATGATCGCGATATTGGCGCTTAATTCATTTTGACGTCCCGATAAGGATTTCGAAACGTATAATTCGCGTTTTAGTTTGTTTAATTTTGCTACAGTAATCAAAAGGTTTTGATTTTTGATATTCAAAAACTTACTTTATAGTTTGTATTTAAGGTTGATTCTTGATTGATTAATGTAGAAGGTCCAATCTAAATTTTGGGCGGGTCCGAGACTTTGAAATATAAGCGATGAACACGAAAGAAGTCTATGAGGCTGTGATACAAAGTATTGTGATATTATTTTATTTTTATTTTGAGTTTATTACACTTAATTTAATATATTATTGCACTAAAATTATATGAAAAAGAAAATGAATTTTGTATCTGATACAATTTTTTTGTAGCAATCAGAAACTTATAATTATATTTATAAGATAATTTTAAGGTTTGTGATTGCTACAAAATGTAGGTAATAGAATTTTAAATTATATTATTTTTTTTTTTTAAGAAAAATAATAGCACAAAAATGTGCCAAGTACCCTTCCCTATACACAATAACAAATTTTACATAGTCTACACCAAAATTAAGTATATCTTTCATATTCTTTATGACCTATAACGTTAAATTAATAAATAAATTAAAAAATTGCTATAACATAATTAAGTTAAATTAATAAATTATGCAAAAATTTCGTATTTTTTTTGAAATAAAAAGTAACGTAGTCTTTTATAACTCGGCCTCCTGTACTATATATCGTACGAAATGTTAAATCTGACGGAATTGTACGTACGGTGGCGACTGACGTTTAATTACTTCGGCCAACTTATGAATGTCGTATTTCGGGACTAATACCTCGCTGACAGCACCTCGGATTAACCACTGCGCCTGTGGGGTGTTATCGATGAGATCTCCGATCGTTTTTTCTGTTTATTTTTCACGAGTTTTTTCGGTCGAATTTATTTCGCACCGCTCTGGTACGACATTTTTTTTTTTTTGTTGTTGTTCATGAGAGTTGGCAAGCATACGATCTATCTGATGGTAAGCAGTCACCGCAATATATGAACGCTTGCGATACTTGAAGTATCACAAGCGTCTTACCAAACTAAGGGACAGGACATGAGAAGGAAAAAAGGAAGGGTACAGTGGGGGTAGGAGATTGGGCCTCCGACGCTCTTACTCATCCCACAAAACGCAATAGTACCTACTGATACTGTTACTTTACGTCGATTTTCTGTGAGAGGGTAGTGTTTCCCCGTTCGAGCCAGCCCATTTGTATTGAGAGGAGCATGGGTCTGCTACCGTAGAAATCATTTTTTTACATATATGGTAAAAAGGCAGACGGTTCACCTAATAATGATACTGTAGCTTATAAACTCTTGAAATACTAATTCCATTACGTGCTTGCCAAATCGAAGGATAGAATGGGATAAAGAAGGACCACGTAATAGAAAGGGTACAGTGGAAGTTATAACGAATTAAAATCAACCGCAAAAATAAGTTGGTATTTTCATAGTAGTTTTTAAAAATAATATGAAAAAACAAAGTTATGTTAAACTTTTCTTTATTACCTTCAATTTCTGGTTTTTTTTTTACTTCAGGAGCAAATATCTGAAACACTTACTCAAAAAAATCAAAATCAAACCTTATTTAAAGACCTATCCAAAAATACCTTACAAGTTGCCATAAGCTGATTTTTTTTCAATCCTCAGTTACACGTATGGACTGCTACAAATTGTATAGTGATTCATAGAATATACATAATTATTTACTAAATTTTGTATAAATAAAATTAATAGCTTCCGAAAAAAAAATACGGACGGATGGAGAAAAAGACGGACATTACAAAATTAAGAGGCTTTTGAAATTTGGCTACGGAACCCTAAAAAACAACAATGATAACTTATTTCCGTTCTGCTATTGACATAAAAATTTACATTTTAAAAAGAACAAAACCCGCATGAGAGGAATTTTGTTGCAACTCCAAAAAACAATATAAAAATATTGAACATTGTACGTCAGTCGGTCCGTCTGACACCTCAACGTGTAGTATTGGACGGATTAAGAACACCTCGATTTTTTTTGTTACCGTGAATTTTTGAAACTTGTTTCATCAGAATTTGTGCAACATGTTCAATATAATATTATGTATGATTTTATTTTTTCAGAATTCTAAGATTTTAAAGTAATTAATAATTTAATTATTCTTTCATTATTCCAAGCCTCAATAGCTCAACAGTAGAAGAGCCGACTTCGCTCCGTTAACACGAGAGTCGAGGATTCGATCCTGACCCCCTTGGGCTATTGTCGTAGCCACTCCTAGCGCAAGCTTCGAGCTTATTTGGAGGGGCAATGACAATATTAGTAATGCCTTGAAAAAGCAATGCTAATATTCTTTTAAATAAAAAAAAAAAAAAAAATTGTAACTAATTATTGATAGTATAAAATAATAATTCAAAATAAAATAATAAATAAGTAGAAAAATAAATTGATGTCTTAATTGACTGTGATACTTTTTTTTATGTCAGAGTGGTCAAACGGGCAGGAGGCTCACCTGATGTTATGAGATCACCGTCGCCGGTGAACATCTACAACACCAGAAGGCATGCAAGTGATTTGCCAACCTTTAAGGAAAGAATAAACTCTTCTCTTGAAGGTTCCCAGGTTTCCGAAATTAAAGTATTCAACCACTCTGTGGAATCAGCTTCCGCCGGCGGTCTTTCCGAACCGATACAACTTGGGAACCTTTTTTTTTTTTTTTTATGTTAGAAGTTGGCAAACAAGCATACGGCCCACCTGATGGTAAGTGGCTGCCGCAGCCTATGAGCGCTTGCAGCACCATTAGTAGGTGCCACTCATGCGTTGCCAACCACGAGATATTAGTTCTTAAATCTCGTTCACCCAGTAATTTCACTAGCGTACAATGGCCTTCAAACCGGAACACAGTAGTGCCTAAACACTACTATTTGGCGGCAAAATATTGGACACTGCGGTGGTACCTACCTAAACGGCCTCTTGCAACAAAAGACCTACCACCAGTGTGACTGATTGCACTGGTGGAATAATCTCTGTTGTGACAGAGGTTATCCCAACAGCGGGCGATGGGGTCGTCACATCCCGACGCCTATGAAACCTTCAAGAGAAGAGCGTATTCTTTCCTTAAAGGTCGGCAACGCACCTGCATGCTTTCTGGTGTTGCAGATGTTCATGGGCGGCGGTGATCGCTTAACATCAGGTGAGCCTCCTGCCCGTTTGCCCCCTCTTACATAAAAAAAGTAAAGAAAATAAAGTATCGTAAGTATCCACAACGGAATATTCATGTGCAAAATAAAATATATATTTTGCCAATTAACCACCACGACCACACCTTTTTTATTTATTTAAAAAAATGAAAATGTACACAAAATCTCTTCTTTTATAAATAGGTTAAAAAAAATTCCCAAAATTTTACGAAAATTATTTTTTTATAAAACAACATAATAATAATAATTACCTAAATTATTCCTACATAATACTTCTGTCCGTGCTTTGATAAAGCGACATTGAAAACAGTTTTCGAGATATAGTCTAACAAATAAACACTTCCTGTTTTATTATCTCGTCTACAAGCCTCGAGTATACATGTCTGTGTCAAACGGACAAAGCGGCTGTATATAGTTATGTATGCTATTGTTAGTAAGACAGACCAAGTCAGATGGTAGATTGTCCTTGTCCAGTTGTTTGTGTATATTAAATAGGACTTTGAATAAATATTAAGGTTCCTTTCATAACGGGCTGGGGTTCGCGAATTTGGAATAAATCACAGGTCAATTGGAGTCCAAAAGAATAGCCGAGGTCACTAATTATCGCACTTGTATCGCAGAGCGCGTAGAAACGGTTATTGCTCAGAACTGAACTCAGTTGATTTTTTTTTTTCGGAGTGTCTATTACTGTGGGTGCCGGGTCGGGAGATCTCAGCCGGTAAGAGATGGACAGCCCGTGCGAGGCTCAAGTTAAATCCGTCCCAAGGGTCCCTCCTGCGAGGTCGAGCCTGGGCTTGGGACGTCATCGGGAGGGAGGAAGCCCTCCGGAGCGCTAACGACCGTACGCGGCACGGTGCTCACCGGGGCGAGCGGGCGAGTTGGCGTTGTGTCGGGCTGTTCGAAGGTCAGTCAGCGCGCCGGGCCACTTATATAGTGCAGAACACGGCTTCGAGAACACATCTTTCTAGAACCTACTCGTAGCGAAGCAAACAGAGAGAGAGAGTAGCGAACGATTTTTTTAAACATCTACCCAATTCAAATATCAATTAATTATGTTTATTTATTTAATATAAATAATCCGTCAATTTGTATGATCCATACGTACAAAGGTGGCAACGCTATTTACATAATCATAAACCGCATAATAGAGTTGTATTATAATGAGCTGCGCCCACGCAGACGTTTAACCCGGGCTCGGTTTGAGTATGGTATAAACTTTTATCGTTTCGTTATTTTAACCGACTTAAAAGGAAAATAAGGGGGTTCTTATTTTGCCAGATTTTTATGTACTTTTTTACGTTTTTTCCTCTTTTTGGTCTTATTTTCCGTTTATTTGTCCGATTACCACTATTTCAAATATATAAAATAATTCAAATTCGATTCCAAGCGGGGCAAGGCCGACTAGCTTCAATACGGCCGCTCACAAATCCACTTAGCCCCCATCGATCCACCAACGATCCATATAGCCCCCTCTTCCTAAGCAATGCCTTACCACGTCATAATCTCCGTAGTCGTTTGCCAACGTCCGAACAGTCGCTGACGCCTTTGCCCAGGGTGCATGGAAAGGGGCCGTTAAGTGTGTAGTGTTTATGTTTTTTTATTTCATGAGGGGAAATCTTAATACTTTCTCGACCCTTGGGGGAGTCAGTATGTAGGATTCTTACCTCTTTTCTTTGTCGCACGTCAAAAAAATGGAATTCTTTACCGGTACACGTGTTCCCTCATTCTTACAACCTGGGGTCTTTCAAACGAGGCGTGAGGAGGCACCTTGCGGGTAGGTAGGGCGAGGACGGCTAGTACAGTTCGCCTTCTGCAACCGTATTAGCCACCTTCGCGTGTGGACTCTACTTCCACTTACCATCAGGTGGAGTAGAGTCATTTGCCCTCCGGCGTTATTTAAAAAAAAAAAAACTAAAACACACCCGGTGGTCTTTTCCTTTTGGAAGGAAAGCCGCTGTCTATTCTAACTACGCAAAAATATTTAAGGCCAAGACCCACTACGACGCCTAAACGACACTCTCCTTTTTAACTAATACAGAGGGCCTAGACAAAGTCACGTTGAATTATCGATATCGAAATTAGATAACTCCAAAATGTATGTATTGGTATAAGCTTTTGAAATACCATGTGACGTATCGTTTGTGATAGAAATCGCACAAGCGTATTTGATGCTTGAAATCGAATTTGATGTTTGAAATAGGAGCGATTGCCGCTTCTCTATGGTCCCAGTTTCGATAAAGGAGACTAGATGGTTCGGGACGCTGTAGAAGTCCCCTTCTTAACTATTACAGGGGGACATACAAAGTCACATTTAAGTATCGATGAGACGCTCATAGCCGAGTGCACCCACTGATCGGTAAACGATCGGTAGGTTAAGCAACTTTAGGCGCGGTCAGTCACTACATGGGTGATCGCATAGTGATATTTCAACCGAGCGTCTCCGTGCTTCGGAGGGCACGTAAAAGTCGGTCCCGGCTGTTGACAATTTGACAACAGTCGAAAAGTCAAGTCAGAGGCCTACGGGCGACCTGAACAACTCTGACACTAGGTTGACCACTAACCACTCGATAAGAAGAAGACTGATATCTAAAGTAGATAATTCCAAAATGTATAGAAATTGGCATAAGCTTTCGAAATACAACTGACCACTCGTTTTTAATTGACATTGTACAAGCATTTGATGTTCTTGTCAGGGCTCCCAGTTTCACATATTAGATAATATGTGAAAATATAACCTCTGTCACAGCAGAGATTATTCCACCAGTGCAATCAGTCACACTGGTGGTAGGTCTTTTGTTGCAGGAGGCCGGCTAGGTAGGTACCACCGCAGTGTCCAATATTCTGCCGCCAAATAGTAGTGCTTAGGCACTACTGTGTTCCGGTTTGAAGGGCATTGTACGCTAGTGAAATTACTGGGCGAACGAGATTTAAGAACTAATATCTCGAGGTTGGCAATGCGTGAGTGGCACCTACTAATGGTGCTGCAAGCGCTCATAGGCTGCGGCAGCCACTTACCATCAGGTGGGCCGTATGCTTGTTTGCCAACTTCTAACATAAAAAAAAAAAAATATAACAAAGCGTTAACGCTTATGTTAACATGTTTAACAGGTTACATTGTTATTATTTACCAAATTATCTTAACTGATAACAGCTAAGTCTCCTGACACATGTAAAAGCTGGATTGTGTTTTTCACACATGAACCTTCATAACTCTTGTAGATATCAGAAAATGTTATGATACAAGCAAATAAAATTTAAGAGTCTGTAATGTTAAAATAGCTTTTTATTAAATGCGTATTAAAAGGTATACGGGACTTATAACAAAAACTATTTTTAAAATGTACGTCTGTCTGTTTGGTCTGGTTTATCTTTTGGACAGGACTTTCACTAGCTGATAGCCGATGCTATAAGAAGAAACTTGGGCTGCTTTTAATTCTAGAAAAAAGAAATTGGCTTTCGAGTAATAAATTTTTTTTTTTAATGTTAGAAGTTGGTAAACAAGCCTACGGACCACCTGATGGTAAGTGGTTGCCGTAGCCTATGAGTGCCTGCAGCACCATTAGTAGATGCCACTCACGCGTTGCCAACCTCGAGATATTAGTTCTTAAATCTCGTCCGCCCAGTAATTTCACTAGCGTACAGTGCCCTTCAAACCGGAACACAGTAATGCCTAAGCATTACTATTTGGTGGCAGAGTATTTGACACTGCGGTGGCACCTACCGCCGGCCGGCCGGCCTCTTGCAACAAAAGACCTACCACCAGTGTGACTGATTGCACTGGTGGAATAATCTCTGCTGTGACAGAGGTTATCCCAACAGCGGGCGATAGGGTCGTCACATCCCGACGCCGGTAATAAAAAATAACTAAACAACATTTTTCTTGAATATACGCGTAAAGCCTAGTAAAGGCACAGTAGGGCACAGCTAGGGTCAAATTAATATAAATGAAATTGATAAAAAGTTTAAATATATATGTATTTTTAAATGCGCTGGTGCGATCTGCGCGAGATCCTGTAATCTGTCACACACACTGAGGTCGACCACCGATGAGGTTTAAGTGGGTCCCCGTGACACTGCCATTGTACTATGGAACCTCAAAATATAACCCGGGACCTTAACAATCCGGGCATTTGATAGCAGATTTCCTTCCCTATACTAAAAAATACCACCGTAAAATACTAATATGAAATTTTTTCTTGTATACCCTCTTTAATTTTAAATTTAATTTAATTTAATACTTAATATTTTGTAGTGGCAACAGAAATACACATTCCCTGAAAATTTCATTTCTCAATCTATTTTTTTTTTTCGGAATGTGTATTGCTGTTGGCCATACTGGCCTTGACAGCGTCACCTCGATACAGAGACTCAGCCGTGATAACGGGGGCTCAAATTTGATTCCGTCCTTAGGGTGCGTCTCGATCTATTACAGTTCGTGAGATACAGCCCGCTGACCGACGGACGGACAGCCGGCTGACAGCAGAGGCTTAATAATAGGGTTCTGTGGGCAACTATTGAGCAGTAGTCTTACATACCAGTTGCCGGTTCAAGATTGATAGGTAGAAGAAGAATTCTGGCTATCCTTCTCAAATGACATCCGACGAGACGGATACTTTCATAAGCGAGTTGCACCTTAGATGTTACTTTCATAAGCGAGCTGCACCTTAGATGTTACTTTCATAAGCGAGGTCTACTTTAGATGTTACTTTCATAAGCGAGTTGCACCTTAGATGTTACTTTCATAAGCGAGCTGCACCTTAGATGTTACTTTCATAAGCGAGTTCTACTTTAGATGTTACTTTCATAAGCGAGTTGCACCTTAGATGTTACTTTCATAAGCAAGTTTTACTAATAAAAAAGTGATATGATAACGCTTGTAACTCTCAACTTAGACCACACACAGATACTGCTTAAGCTTTCAAATTCATACAATTTTACATTTACCAAAATCGCTTTTTTTATATTCCATTATAATTTTCGGATGTTTTTGATCGTATTTATGTTATTGTAAAACATTTTTTGGGTATTATGATAACAAAATGTTACAAAGCTGTAATTTGTCGTTGCACTTACGCCAATATGGTGGATTTTATCGTTTTACAGAAGTATTTTAAAAGCTTACAAAGCTCCCTTACATATAATAAAAAGAACACCTTTTCGTCTGTCCGTTGTTACTTTGTTACAATGACACATTATCTATACAGGTTTTAGTATAAGTTTTATTATGATAACATCAATAATTGTTTTAAATTATTATATAGAATAAAAGGTATACGACTTTTTCTTAATGTGTATTGCTGTAGGCATTATCAGGGTTCACCGAGGTAAGAGGTGATCGAGTACTGAGACCTATTGATAGGCCAGTTCCATCCTTAGGGTTCCTCTTATAGGCTGGACAACGGCTTAGAACTTCGAGAATAAATTTATAAATTTTTTATTTTAAATTTTTTTGTAATAAATAAATAAATTTTTATTTTAAATTTTTGTAATAAATAAATAAATAAACGCTACACACTCAACGGCCCCCATTAGGATAATTATATCCTGTGTCGGGGGTCCGGAAACATTCACAATCACAAGGACAAACACAACCAGACCGGAAAACATGCCTGTACGATTAATACAAACATCTGCTCCGAGCGGGAATCGAACCCGCAACCGTCGAGGCTTAAGGCAGACTCGCTACCCACAACGCCACAACGGTGTCAAATCAGAATGAAGGCAAAGTTATAGTCGCTGGACTCACCCGACGCTGTCAGCGCCTCGCGATGAGCGAAACAAGAGACCTTGTCTTCGCCAGCAAAGACGGTGTTGTGTGCGTGCTGTGTATAGGGCATTGTTGTGTTCTTATAGCTATTTGGCATATGACAAAGTTGTGGCGCAGTGGTAACCTGCCTTAAGCGCTGATGTTTGTATTGACCATACAACCATGTTATCTTCTCTGGGTGTGTTTGTCATTGTCATGTCCTACCGGCACAGGATTTTACTATCCTAATGCGGGCCGTTGAGTGTGTAGCATAGATAAATAAATGATTTATCAGACTATATACATTACTAAAACAGTTATAGCTATGAGAAATTAGTGATATTTAATGAGATATAATGCGAGAGAAGACACGGGTAATTCTAGTAAATTTATAAAGTGAAATGTTGTTTTGTTGTTATAGTGTTAAAATAAAATATAGTTCTTTATAATACTGTAATATAATGATATCAACCTCAAAGGTATCAAGTGCAAAATTCACTTAAAAACCAAAGAAAAATTAGCACTTATCAATACTGATACTGGTGGTGCAACTAAACATACTTTGCTTTCGTAATTTTTAATAATAATACTGACCTTTCTAAAATGGATGAGCATTCTTAATGGCGTGACCCCCTTGGCCTATTACTGTACCCACTCCTAGCGCAAGCTACAAGCTTTTTTGGACGGGCGATAGGAATATTGGTAACTTGAAAAATCAATGCTTTAAGTTGAAAAATCAATGCTGTAACTTGAAAAATCAATGCTTTGCAATTGCTAATATTCTTCAAAAAAAGACTCTGAGATTGAACCTTTTTTAGGGTTTGTGTTTCAAACTCGTCTCATGTTTTTCAGTGATGATGATGGTGAAGAAACCTTCATGTGTGGAAATAAATTCTGAGATATGTATCCGCCAATCCGCAGTGAAGTAACATGAAGCTAAATGTTGTATAAAATAAAGTACTGGGAACAGGAGATTTAAGAACCAATATATCGAGGTCGAAAATGTGTGAGTGATATCTATAAATTGTAAGCATGCGCTACGACAACTTAGTAACATAAAAATAAGAAAAAACCCCTTTAAATTATATTTTATCGGTTGAAGTTGAAGTTACGATTAATACTACATATCTCTTTATATAAATAACAAGAAACCGAAAAAAAATCAAAACATCGCAAAATAAGACCACAATGTATTTCTCATAAAATATTAAAAAATAAAAAACCAAAATGGCCGATATTTTGGGAGCCCAAAAACCAAGAGGCGGAGCCGAAAGATTTACGATATGATTTATTTAAAAAACTCACTTCATCTTAATTGCCGGTTATAAAATTTTGTGGTTAATTTTTCATATTTTTTAAATCAAATATCAAAAATTTTTGGAAATGTAAATCGCTGGGAATATTTTTTTTAACCCGCTCCATAAGAGTTTTTGCAGGATTATCTTTATACGACATTTGTACACGCCTCCGTTCTTGAAAAAAAAGTGTATGTATAGACAATACACTATGAACAGGCCTTTCCATACAGATAATGTAAGTCCATGAGTGCGAGCCAATATTAATATTTGTAAACATTTCTTTAGATGTTAACTTATATTATTACTAGCGGGCCCGGCAGACGTTGTCGTGCCCCGTCTTGGACCCGATAGCAGCGCCCTCTACCCGAGTCTAGAAGACGCCGGTGAAAGTTGTCGATTTACTAATATGGCTATTAAAAAATAGGGGCTGATGGTAGAAGGGTGAAAATTTAGGGTTGTGTGTATTTTTTTATGCCACATCATATAAAAATAAAAATTGTTCAAAAATAAAATAAAAAATGTTGGGGTGGACATTAATTATATTATATTATTATTCTCAGACCTACTATTCTGAATATGCAAATAAAATTTCATAAAAATCGGTTAAACCGTTTCGGAGGAGTATGATAACTAACATTGTGATACGAGAATTTAATATCACTACATAGTATAAAACAAAGTCGCTTTCTCTGTCCCTATATCCCTATGTATGCTTAAATCTTTAAAACTACGCAACGGATTTTGATGTGCTTTTTTTTAATCAATAGAGTGATTGAAGAGGAAGGTTTATATGTATAATAACATCTATTAAATAGTGGAGAAAGGTTTTTTTTTGAGGTTTCTAATGTGATTTCGTAAATAATTACATTTCACGCGTGCGGGCCACGGGTAGTACTGAATAAATCAAAACTACTAGATCGATTTTAATCATTTTTTCAGTGAATGACATAGGCTATATATTTTATACCCGTGCGAAGCCGTCGCGGGCCGCTTGTATAAGATATAAATTAGCTGTACGCCAGGTTCGATCTCATGGTCAATACAATTATTGATTTCATTTTTGTAAATCGCTGAACCCTTATTCCTTTTATTACCTAAAATCAGTACAGCACCAGTGGAGAAAACAATACACACTAAAAGTAAAGAAATATTTTTTTGTTATAATTGTTACGTACAGGTCAGTGGCGGATTTACAAATTTTCAAGGTAAGGCTGTAAGGTTTTTGCCACTCTTGCCTCTTATTGACAATGGAAAGAGGAAAATACATTTTTCACAATTTCACAAAGAGTAGGCAGACGGCGCAGAGGCTGATTACTGGTTACGGGGGCGGCGAACTAGCTGTTTTTACTCTAGAATATAGATGTTTGCTACTTGGAATTTAGAATGACAAATGAGACCCATCTCACACACACACACACACACAAAAAATATTTGCGGATAGTGTGCTCTTATTTATTTATAACTGGGAAGAGAGAGAGAGAGAGAGAGAGAGAGAGAGAGAGTTCTTATTTGTTGAAGAGTTTCGTTCCACATTTTGAAAAAAAAAATCATTAAATCCTTTTACAAACGCTGAAGACTCGCGTATTTATATATTTAAAGTATGTTAAAATACGAAACACCCTGCGTTAAAAGACAGTCTCTTAATAAGATATTTCAAAAATCTTAACTTCAATAATTCTAATTATTATTCTCAGCTGCTGTTTTCTAACCGGTGCTGACCTTTATAAATCATCCGCCAATGAAACCGAGAAACAGACTGACCAAAGACTTAACAAAAAACGATAAGGTTGCACTCGGACTATAACCATAACTCAGTGAGAAGCCAAACTCTTGCTTAGTCGACACTTGTAATTATATTTTCAAAATTTTATCGATCGTAAATTTTGAATAGGGTCAGATATTACCTTTTGTTCTCGATGTAAAGTTGGTAAGAACTCGAAAGTGTTTGTTTTATCATAAATTGTGTGTTGTTATGTTACAAATTTTTAAACTACTATATACATTTTTTACTAAAAGCATTTTCAGTTGACGTGGAGAAAATGTGCTATCAGAAATCTGGCTTCTTAGGAAGGAGAACCGGGTTGGAAACATGGAGTTCCATGAAAAGATGGTTCGTCATGAGGATTGTTTATCACAGAATGAGCCATCACACGACATGCCAAGTGATGATGACTGTGATGCACTCGAGGGGGGAGCGGTTTTAAGATGTTAATGCACCCCCCTCCTCCCTCTAGAACCTAGAGCTTGGGCTTTTACGTACAAATGGTTTTAGGTTAGTCTTACCAGAGAATGTGTCACAAAGCGTGACCAACAGTATGCTTGTTTGCCAACAGAAATTATTACTTTCTTTCTAATATTATAAATTTAAAAGAAATTCCGTCTTTCTGTCTGTCTGTCACGCTTTTACACCAAAACTACAGAACCAGTTTAAATGAAATTTGGTACACAAATAGTGTAGAGTATGAGAAAAGACATAGGCTACTTTTTAATGCGAAAATAAGATTGTAACGGGTAAGA
Source organism: Hestina assimilis (assembly GCA_023373885.1). Classification (NCBI taxonomy): domain Eukaryota; kingdom Metazoa; phylum Arthropoda; class Insecta; order Lepidoptera; family Nymphalidae; genus Hestina; species Hestina assimilis. The sequence continues at coordinate 4,131,788 of CM041767.1, read as the reverse complement.
TTAAAGGGGGGGGGATAGAAAAGTTGTATGGAAGTATCGTCATTTTTAGGGGAGGCTGTTGATTAGATATAAATAAATATGACATTGAAAGATTCTAAAGGGATTGGGGAGGAGGTAGGTGCTATTCTATTCAGTATGTATTAAAATCGTTATTCACGCGGGCGAAGCCGCTTGCAGAAGCTAGTAGCAATAAAAATCATATGGTACGGTAATATGTTATATACAAATGTTAATCGAATTCGAGGAACAAATTCGCATAAATTTTTTATTAATTTGAGCTTTACCTAGAACTGATAAGGTTTTTTATAAGCTACGAAAAAAAATTCGTTAATATGAGATAAAATAATATTTCTTGTAATAGTGACATATTCCTTGTATAAAATTTTTACCATTTTTTTCTCTGAGATATTTTTCTTCGTAACATACGTATTAACATAGGGTCTTAATATTAAGAGTTAAGCCGCTGTCCTACTGCGGCGCACGCTGTGCACGGCCACGCAACGCATTTTAGCTGCATGGGTTTTATTTGTTTGACAACGTGGTTCTACATTTCCACTGCAGCACACGCTATATACGAATATTTAACCATCACTATGTACTTTAGAGCAGCACAGTTTCAAACCAAATAGAGCCTCTATATCTTATATTTTGTATATATTCACCGCCCATCCCAGTTCCCACGCCTAAACCAAGTATGCTTTCGTGTAACGCGTCCATAGCGTTGGTAGTCTGAGCATGACATGGCAACCATATTACGGAAAGCCAGGTATCTAGCAATGTCGTCACTAACCTCGTAGTGTTGTAAAACGAAGCTAGACACGGGCGTAGCCTCTCCACACGCAGCGGTGGGGCCGTGCCATTATCTCTTCCTTTTCCTCTGTCTCTTTTCTTTTCTTCTTGTTATTCATTATTTCATGAAAATGAACAATTTATCTCTAAGCATAGTATAAAATTATATCTATACTAATCACAAACACGGAAGGATTTCCGGGTAGTCTTCCGGATGGACCCAAACTCGTCCTTCAGAAGTAATTTCGTCGACAAATATTATATCATTAAAAAGTTTTAATTAATTTTATGATACTATATTGTATGTATTTTACATTTCATAAAAGTAATAGACAACTTTAAGCGCCTAAGGCGTTGGTTTACAAAGCAATGTGGGTGGTAGTCGAGGGTAATTAGCTTTCTTACTGAAGTTTTGTTCTTTATCTTCGGAGTCCTTCATAATCATCAGGGATAAAATGGTGTCCATGGCATATGCGCAACTTAGACCTTCAGTAGAGACCTTGAAATCTATTCGATTCCAAAACATTTGAAGCGCTTATCGCAAAACTATTTCGCTATATCAATCTACCTCTCACTAAATCTCCTGATTAGACAGGCTAGTAAGGCATCGTAAGCACTGCCTACGAGTCCCTGAGAATAGCATCACATTAGACAATGCTCCATACACAGCTCAAAAATGCACACAACACTATCCTCGCTGGCGAAGACGAGGTCCCTTGTTCCACATGTCATGACGTGCTCACATCGGGTGAGTCTATCGAATAGACTACGCTCGGAGAGCGATGACGTCCTCTCACGGCTAGGTCTCATTACTCGGATCCCCAATGCTGATCAAATTAGTAATCAGTGATGTTGTCAAGGCCAGTAGGATCAACAGTAATTTTAATTCAAAAAAAGGTAAAAGTTAAAATTGATATATTTAAAAAGACTTATTTCTTTGTTTAACTAAACAATAATAGTGTAGATATGCCATCTAGTATGCCTCTAGTATGCCTTAAATCGAAATGCCAAAATAGATTCGAGAATATAATGACAACAAATAGTAATATCTTTCTTAGAAGAGAAATAATTTACTTCAACTCGCAAGAGATATTTCCGAGATATACCATTTGCCATAAAATAAAGCTAAATTCTAAATGTCATTCTGAATCATATTTAGCTTTAGTTAGATTTGATTTTATTTCTTTCACATAAAGAAAGTTCCATTAATAGGGCTGTCTCTGTTCGAGTTTATTTCATAACCAGTAAATTTCATTCTATTGTTGTTAGGATATTATTTTATAGAGATGTGTGCCCGCGGCTTTGCTCTCGTGGACTATAGAGTTATTCTTCTTCATCCTAGCATTATTCCCGGTATTTTTATGTACCCAGGGTCTGCTTATTACTCTTATCCAAATTTTACAGGTTACTAGTTTTTACACAGAGCGATTGCCATTTGACCTCCGCAACCCTAATGGCGAACATTGCGTCATTGGATAAAAATATTCTTTATTCAAATAGGCTTTTAAGCGCTTTATATTTATAAGAGCAATTTACTTATCAAGAGTTAACGATTATTATCAGATGTTATTGATAATAACCGGGACCGACAGCTTGACGAGCTCCGAGGCACGGTGGGGAGACCCACACGGACAAACGCCCAGACCGAGACAGAAATTTTAACAAACATCTGCCCGAGCGGGAATCGAACCCGCAACCGTCGAGACTAAAGGCAGACTCGCTAACCACAACGCCACAACGGTGTCAGGACTATAGAGACTATAGAGTTATTGTTACGGCTTTATTGGTAGAGGCCGGCTGGATAGGTACTACCGCAGTGTTAGATATTCTACCGCAAAGCCTAATGCTACCGTGTTTCCGTTTGAAGGACATTATAGTAATTAAGTTTGAAGGTCAAAGCAGATTTAAGATCCAATATCGAGGTTGGCAACGCATGAGTGACACCTACAGATGAATTACAATAGGATCCCAGAAAGCGTTCAGAAACTTTCTATAAATAAATTTAAAAAAAGGTCAAAGAATGTTTGTGTAGTAAAGGCTATTATAAAATTGTTGAATGCCTTGAGGACACCACGCCTTGGGAATGAGACAGTCATTCCAGGCTTTTCAGTGATTATAATATGTAAACTAATATCAGTTTTTAAAAAATACATATAAAAAAAGACATATAGACATATAACCCCCTGAGTTTGTTTCGCCAGTTCTTCTCAGGTAGAGGTTTAATTTTGGAGCCGGTGGTAGAATCTGACTTTCAACAAATAAGTGTAATGCTCTTTATGTTGAATAAAAATATTTGATTTGATTTGAATGTAGCAAGCGCTCATAGGCTACGACAACCGCTTACCATCAGGTGGGTTGTATGCTTTCAAGTTTTTGTATGGGTCCCTTATTTTTTTTTTTACTAACTCATTGACGACCGTTGTGGCGTGTTGGTAGCGAACCTGCCTTAATTCTCGACGGTCGCGGGTTCGATTGCAGCTTGTTGCAGATATTTGTACTGATGTTATAAATATCGTCTCGGTCTGGGCGTTTGTTTTTGTGGATATCCCTACCGTGCTTCAGTGAGCACGTTAAGCTGTCGATCCCAGTTTTTAAAATAAAATCTGATAATAATCGCTAACTCTTGATAGGTAATTTGCTCTTATCCAATGAGTTACCGGTTCGCCTTTAGAGTTGCGGAGTTCAAATGGCAATCGCTCTGCGTAAAAACTAGTAACCTGTCAAAAATGGGTAAGAGTAATAAGCAGACCCTGGGTGAAATACCGAGATTAATGCTAGAAATAAGAAAATTTTACGAACTCATTAGTATTATTGAACGATATTAAATTTAAAAAAAAATAATATTAGCAATGCTTTTTCAAGGAAGCTTGCGTTAGGAGTGGGTACGACAATAGCCCAAGGGGGTCAGGATCGAACATGCGACTCTCGCGTGTCAGAGCGTCGGCCTTTCTATCGTTGAGCTATTGAGGCTTTAGTATTTTTTTTTTAGTATTATTTGTATGTATGGCGGCAGTAGGTTGCCGCCCCTGGTGGGCCCTTCGGGGCAAGCGCCGGGGCGTCGCGGTTAAATGCTTCGACGACCCCGCGACGTCCCACTATGGAGCTACATGGGACCTTGGAGTTTTAGTGGGTAGGGGAGCTCGGCTCCGAGTCCACACACCTCATGCGAAAAAGGAGTGGGTACGACAATATCCCAAGGGGTCAGGATCGAACCTGCGACTCTCGCGCGTCAGAGCGTCGGCCTTTCTATCGTCGAGCTATAAAGGCTTTAGTATTTATTAGCTATAATTAGATTACATACATATTTGTACTAAAAACGCTGCGTAATAGAACCGGTAAGGACCGGTGTAATTACTCATTTAAATATATTTTTGTCACTTTGCATTAAAAATAGTTTAGTCAAGCGTAGTTTGACATTTTTATAAGATATAATTAAAAATGTTTGTTATCTTTTTTTTTTCGGAATATGTATTGCTGTTGGCGCTACTGGCCTTGACAGCGTCACCGAGAGAAGCTCATAGCCGAGTGCACCCGTTGATCGCTAAACGATCGGTAGGTTAAGCAACTTTAGGCGCGGTCAGTCACTAGATGGGTGATCGCATAGTGGTATTTCAACCGAGCGTCTCCGTGCTTCGGAGGGCACGTAAAAGTCGGTCCCGGCTGTTGACAATTAGACAACAGTCGATAAGTCAAGTCAGAGGCCTACGGGCGACCTGAACAACTCTGACACTAGGTTGGCGACTAACCAATCGATAATAATAATAATTTCAACCGAGCGTCTCCGTGCTTCGGAGGGCACGTAAAAAGTCGGTCCCGGCTGTTGACAATTAGACAACAGTCGATAAGTCAAGTCAGAGGCCTACGGGCGACCTGAACAACTCTGACACTAGGTTGACCACTAACCAATCGATAATAATAATAATTTCAACCGAGCGTCTCCGTGCTTCGGAGGGCACGTAAAAGTCGGTCCCGGCTGTTGACAATTAGACAACAGTCGATAAGTCAAGTCAGAGGCCTACGGGCGACCTGAACAACTCTGACACTAGGTTGACCACTAACCAATCGATAATAATAATAATTTCAACCGAGCGTCTCCGTGCTTCGGAGGGCACGTAAAAAGTCGGTCCCGGGTGTTGACAATTAGACAACAGTCGATAAGTCAAGTCAGAGGCCTATACGGGCGACCTGAACAACTCTGACACTAGGTTGGCGACTAACCACTCGATAAGAAGAAGAAGCATCACCGAGCGAGGGGCTGAGTACATAGACTCAGCCGTGATAAAGGGGCAGCCCTCATGGGGGCTCAAATTTGATTCCGTCCTTAAAGTGCCTCCTGCGAAGCCGAACCAGGGATAAGGACGTCATCGGAGATGGAGGCAGCGCTCCGAGCGCATTCTATACTATAGACTCACCCGACGGTGTAGCTGTTTCTTATCAATCAAATATAAAATCTTGCCACATTCCACGTAATGTGATTTATCACTACATAGTATAAAACAAAGTCGCTTTCTCTGTCCCTATGTATGCTTACATCTTTAAAACTACGCAACGGGTTTTGATGCGGTTTTTTAAATGGATAGAGTTCTTGAAGAGGAAGGTTTATATGTAAAATAACATCCATTAAATAGTAATAGTAACATCCAGTAAAAATAATTTTTGAGGTTTCTAATGTGATGTCGTAAATAATAACATTTAACGCGTGCGGGCCACGGGCAGTAATGAATAAATCAAAACTACTGGATCGGTTTTAATCATTTTTTCAGTGAATGACATAGGCTATATATTTTATACCCGTGCGAAGCCGGAGCGAGCAGCTAGTATTATAGTAAAAGTATAGCCACGCTCCTCCCAGCACAAATGGGCCGGCTCGACCGGGAAAGTACTACCCCCTCACAGAAAATCGGAATAAACTAGTAGTATCAGTACTGCTGCGTTTCATTTAATATACAAATAATACTTTTTTTTAGAACCGATTTTGAAGAACCCATCCCATTGTTGGGATAATCCCCGCTGTTGAGATAATCTATGTCACAGTAGAGATTATTCCACCAGTGCAATCAGTCACATTGGTCGTAGGTCTTTTATTGCAAGAGGCCGGCTAGGTAGGTACCACCGCAGTGTCAAATATTCTGCCGCTGAATAGTAGTGCTTAGGCATTACTGTGTTGCGGTTTGAGGGGCACTGTACGCTAGTGAAATTTCTGGGTAAAGAAGATGCAAGAACCAATATCTCGAGGTTGGCAACGCGTGAGTGGCGCCTACTAATGGTGGGCCGTATGCTTGCTTGCCAAGTTTTAACATAAAAAATAAAAATTAAAAAAATTGTCGCTATAAAGCTAAAAAGGATGAAATAAGGGATGAACTTTTTATCGGGTACCATATATTTAATAAATATGGCTTATTAAAAATTGCAATATTGCGAGTGTAACCGCGGGCTAAAGCTAATTTAATATTAATGTTTCTCATTTATTTTATAGTTATTTAGGAATTACATGCTTTTTTATGTCATGACGGTTGGCAAACAAGCGTACGGTCCGCCTGATGCTAAGCAGTCACCGCAACCTATGGAAGCGCGCGATACTTGAAGTATCACAAGCGCTTTACCAACTCGAGGAACAGGAAGGAAGGGATGAGAAGGGAAAAAAGTAAGGGAACCGAGGAGGTGGGAGATTGGGCCTCCAGCGCTCTGTTACTTGAGGCCGATTTTCTGTGAGAGGGTAGTACCTTCCCGGCCGGCCTTTGTGTGCTGAGAGAAGCATGGCTCTACTACCGTAATAAAATACCGTACAATAATAAACATATTATAAAAACGACAAAATAATAAGAAATGTTACATTGATTATTTCACATCTAAAATGAGATCAGTGGTTAAAGGGTTATAAAAAGGTCGTTAAGGTCTCAAGTGTTTTGGTTAAAAGTATAATAATAAACTGATGATGGTCCTATTAAAACATTCTTATTACCACCTCTCAGCACAAATGGTTCGGTTCGACTAGGGACGTATTACACTCTCACAGAAAATCGGCGTAAATTAACAGAGTGCTCATAACCGGGTGCGGTTACTTATCGGCAAAGGATCGGTGGGTTCAGCATCTTTAGGTGCAGTCAGGCACGAGATGACTGAGCGTCTTCGTGCTTCGGAGGCCACGTAACAAGTCGGTCCCGGCTTTTATCAATTTGATAATAGTCAAAAAGTCAAGTCAGAGGCCTATACGGGCAACCTGAACAACTCTGACACTAGGTTGGCCACTAACCACTCGATAAGAAGAAGAAGGGCAGAGTGCGGTTGCGCTTCGTGCAATGAGTCCAATCTCCCACCCACTCTGTTCTTTTTTCCCATTTCATTCCCTCTCTCCTATCTCTTGGGTTAGCAACGCGCTTATGATACTTCAAGTGTCGCAAGTGTTATCAGGTATAGGACTGCTTATCATCAGGCAGACCGTATGCTTGTTTGCCAACCGTCATGAAATAAAGAATTTTAATAAAAATCTTCTAATGGAGCAAGTTCTAAAATTCTTAGAAAATTCCAATATGTAAATAATTTTTCTTCGTGTATGAAAAAGAAGATGAGGGATAAAAAAGGGGAGAAAGGAAGGGAGCTGAGAGGGTGGGAGATTGGGCCTCCGGGGCTATTACTCATAGCACGAAACGCAACAGTACCTACTGATACCATTACTTTACGCTAATTTTCTGTGAGAGAGTGTATTACCCTGAGGAGCATGGCTACTACTAAAAGGCTTCGTTTTCGATCCATTGGACCATCCTGCCTTTGTGTTAAATGTGTTGTCATTCAAGGCCAACCAGACCAATTAAGTTAGGAATTCTAATTAACTATATAATTATATTTTTCCAAGTATTTTGTTAAATGACGCCGACACTAAGATATTGTCACCATCAAAATAATTTACCACCAATAAAAGATGGTAATAAAAAACACTTATCTAATCTTACTTTGTATGGATTTTTTATATTTTCTCGCTTAAAATTTTTCCACCTTGTAAATAAGTCGTAAAGAACTACATTAGGCGAGCGAATTATGAATTTCTATTTGGTTTAAACGATTATAGATCTTATGTGTTTTAGAATACAATGTATAATTGTGATTTGTGTATTTCGTTTAGTGTTTTATTTTAATTTCATTGACAGCGGCTTGCTTTAATAATTCAAACAGGGCTGTGTAGGGAGACCATGCTATTTGAAATTAAGTTATTAAAAAGGCTTACGGAAAAGGTACAGCTAACCATAATAATAGACTATTTTGACTTTCTTTTATACCGGAGTAATTGTTATACCGGATCATCTACACGTTAAGTTTTCTGTTTAGTAATATATTTTTTTATGAGAGAGGGGGCAAACGGGCAGGAGGCTCACCTGATGTTAAGTGATCACCGCCGCCCATGAACATCTGCAACACCAGAAGGCATGCAGGCGCGTTGCCGACCTTTAAGGAAAGAATACGCTCTTCTCTTGAAGGTCGTACTGGTTCGGAAAGATCGCCGGATAGTTGATTCCACAGAGTGGTTGTTCGAGGAAGAAAATGTCTTTTAAATCGCGCTGTTGTGGATTTCCAGACATCGAGGTGGTATGAATGGAATTTAAAGTTTTGTCGCGATGTCCGATGGTGAAATTCTACCGGTGGGATACATACACAAAATATACCTTTTTATGTTTTTGTTCCCCTGACAACGTGTATTTAAATAGTAATAACTATTGTTAAAGCCTTAATGAAAAAACCACATTCATATTTATAATATCAGTTTCAATGATGTCAAGTATACGGCCGATTTATATGTACTAGAGCTGTGCTTTTCCCACCACATATGGGCCAGCTCTCACAAAAAATCAGCGTAAAGTAATTGCACAGTTGCGTTTCGTGCGCTGAGTCCCTTGTCATCCCTTCCTTCTTGTTCCTTAGGTTGGTAACGCGCATGTGATAGTTCAAGTATCGCAAGCCTTCATAGCTGCGGGGATTGTTTGCCCCTCAATCATCATCAATCGTCATGAAATAAAAAATAATAATAAAACATTGGTCGTACCGATGTATCGGGGTTCTGGAAGAACTCAAGCACAACCACGTGACATGCCTGTATTGTCAACATAATCATCGCCATACCAGTCCCGATCGTAAAATTAATTTACAAATTCATGGTCACCCTAAAACAATAAAGTCACACGGCCGTGTGTTTTATCAATAAGATGACAGTAGTCCACAAACCGTGGACAGTAAAAAGTTTTATAGACTGACATTTCATAGGAATGCGGTAGCTGAAATTATGTTAAGCGATTTTGAACCTTACCTCTTCAATATTAAAGTCAAAACAGCCTGAATTTTGGTAAGACCTTCTGTCAAATTTTGATAATGTTATCAAGCGGAGCGTTGGTGTCTTCATCAGATGCTTTCAAAAGGCTCCAGGATTTCTAAAGATCCATCGATCAGTTTCTGAGATTAGAGGTAACATACAAACATGATTTGGTTACGAATGATTTATGATATGTTATAGTAGAAAAATGATCATAATATTTAAGTATAGATTATAATTTTTTTCTCGTATTTAAAATCAATTTGCTTTATAGTTATGACGCAGTGGTAGGGAACCTAATCGCCAATGGCTACATGTTCGATTCTACATTTTTTTTTATTTTATGACAGTTGGCAAACAACCATACGGTTAGCCTGACGGTAAGAAGTCACCGCAAGCTATGAAGGGCTGAGAAGGGCAAAGAAACAGAGGGGTGGGAGGTTGGGCCTCCGGCGCTCTCGCACATTTTACTTGACAACGATTTTCTGTGAGAGGGTAGTTTTTTTTTATTTGCCAACCCAAGGGGAGTTGGCAACGCGTACGCGCGCGTTCACAGGTTGCGGTGACTGCTTCACATCAGGCGGACCCTATGCTTATTTGCCAACCGTTCTGAAACAAAAAAAAGCAACTAATATTCTTAAAAAAAATACATCCGTAAAATAAATTGAGAAATTACAAAACCACGACTGTTGAAGTTATGCTGACGATTTTTAGAATTTAAAATTACTTTTTAATTTAATATTCAATTTAATTGATCGACGTAAAAATTTTTCATAACTTTCGAACTGATGAAATATCGGAGACAAATTTTTCGATTAAAATTAATACAGCGAATGCCGATGCTATTTTTAATGCAGATCGCTTTTTAATAAAAACGATTGTTATACCGTATAACTCTACTATTCTACTAAAATTATAAATTTGAAATTTCGTTTGAATGAATGTTTTTTACTCTTTCACTTAAAAACTAATGGACAGGATTTGGATGAAATTTGAGACTTTGAGACGCTCATAGCGGGGTGCGCTCTCTGACCGGTAAATGATTTTGCTGAGTTGCTTAACTTTAGGCGCAGTCAAGATACACAAGATACACAAACGCTACACACTCAACGGCCCCTTTAGGATAATTATATCCTGTGTCGGGGGTCCGGAAACATTCACAATCACAAGGACAAACACACCCATCGGAAAACATGCCTGTACGATGAATACAAACATCTGCTCCGAGCGGGAATCGAACCCGCAACCGTCGAGGCTTAAGGCAGACTCGCTACCCACAACGCCACAACGGTGTCAAGTCAGTCACTAGATGGGTGATCGCATAGTGGAGTTTCAACTAAGCGGCTTCGGAGGGCACGTAAAAAGTCGGTTCCGGCTGTTATCAAATTGAAGTCGAAGCCTATGCGGTCGACCAGAATAACTCTGACACTAGGTTGGCCACTAACTTCTCGTTATGATGAAGAAGACCTGCATTAACGTAAAGGACTTTTCATACTGAAAACTGACACCGTTGTGGCGTTGTGGGTAGCGAGTCTGCCTTTAGTTTCGATGGTTGCGGGTTCGATTCCCGTTCGGGCAGATGTTTGTTAAAATTTCTGTCTCGGTCTGGGCGTTTGTCCATGTGGGTCTCCCCACCGTGCGTCTGAGAGCACGTTAAGCTGTCGGTCCCGGTTATTATCAATAACATCTGATAATAATCGTTAACTCTTGATAAGTAAATTGCTCTTATCCTATGAGTTACTGGTTCGCCCTTAGGGTTGCGGAGGTCAGATGGCAATCGATCTGTGTAAAAACTAGTAATCTGTCATATCCGGATAAGAGAATAAGCAGACCCTGGGTACATAAAAATATCAGGAATAATGCTAGGATGAAGAAGACTTTTCATACTGAAAAAATGTTGACCACTAAGAAAGGATTATTCTAAGGATATAATTTGAAAAGGGGGTTAAAGTACGTTTGGTCCCTCATTTTTTAAAGTAGAAGCATGAATCTTTGTTTTGGCGAACGATTAAAGATAAAGAAATACGTGTTTTAACATTCACGCAGGGGAAGCCATTGTCGGAATGGCTAGTAATTTACTGAAGACGTTAAAATCTGATAAATTTCTCCCACCCATGCTGTCACTACTACGTACGCAGAACACTAAATTTCAATTAATTCAGATGGCAACTAATTATAATGGATGCAAATAAGCAATACCATGTTAACCCACACGAATGTCATTTCGAGAAAAACGCATTTGAAAATTTTGAACAACTTGCTTTATATGATTTTTTATGTATTGATCAAGTTTTTGGCAATTTCAGATTTATGTAAGTTATTTTACTTATTTTCACAAAAAATAAGTATACGAACTGCATATTTCGTATATAATATAACCCAAAACTTTTAACATTATACATAAATTGCATGATTAAAAAATGGCTTTTTAGAGGTTTTAAAGCTTAAAACCCTACAAATATTAAAGAAAAATGTTCTTCAGCCATTTACCAACACTTCTGCATAATATATAACTCAGTTTTTTCAATTTTGTGGGTTGACATGGTATTTCATATTTGCGTCCTATTATCTTGGCATAAACGCTTTCTACTGAATGAAAAAAAAAAAACAAAAAATATTGTTAGTCAAATTCAATCATAGTCCCATCAAAAACACCAAATGTAAAAAAAAACCAGTCTCGCAAAGCAGTTCTTCTACTACAAAAAGTGAAATCTCATGTATAACTATTCCTGAAACTTGGCGGTTCTACGGCAACATATTCTACTCATTGAAATACTTTAGTAATTTAAACCATCACATACCAGAAGCAAGGTTATTTAAAAAAATATATGCAGAACCGCTGAACCTATATAAGTCATCGGTTCTGCTATGCTTTTCAAACACAATAATAGCAATACGCTGCATATCACATTTTGATTTTAATTATTATGAGATTAAGTAAGGTAATTTGATACTGAATTCACACATATTTAAACAACAAAATTTTAGGAATGAAAAGCAAGTAAAATAATATTACAATTTTTAATAAAAGTGCCATACAGACTACTTACAGAGTTTGTGGCCGAGAGGCAGGAGCAAAAGTGATTTCACAACACAAATCACTTGCTTTTTAAAGCGTTCAACGGAAGTTGATGCTACAACATATTTTAAAAATATCTAAAACTATTTCTTACATTCGTTTTTGAATAATCTCATTACAAAACAATATTTAAATTACTTCGATTTTTAATAATTTTTTCGAAAATACAATTAAAGGCTGCCAGTGACATGATCAAATAATTCGTATTCGCGCCGACATACATATATTTTTAAAGGGTTTTCCAATACCAATGTGAGTCCCCAACTCTTAAATGAGAAATCAAACGCATCAAAAAACCAATCCTGTGAGACAATGCTAGCAATATAGTCCATTTCACTCACGCATGTACATAATAAAGTTTTATTCACTTACATTCTTGTACACACTTATTGAACTAACTGTACCCATGGTTTCACACGCGTGTTCTATGACACTATTAATAAACGATACACGCGCAACAATCCCCATCAGGATATTTTGTTTCGGGTTCCGGAAACACACATGGACAAAGACTGTTCCGAGCGGGAATCGAACCCGCGATTTCTGGCGCAGGGCAGAGCTACCGCTGTGCCACAACGTCATCAACTGGAATTGAATTATTTTTGTTTTTTTTTTTAGTAAAAGTAGCCTGATTTATGAGTCAAGCGTCTAGTGAAAACATTTTGAATATTACGCGGAACACACTGACAGATAAACAGAGACTGTCCGTAAATTGTTTTTTTGTTCTAGATATTTAGTAACAGCTACTATTTAGACATTATAAACAGACATTTCAATTTTATTTATTTGTATAGATAATAGGATTATGTATAATTTCCACGAGTGACGTCATACGTCGTCGTTACGTCACGGGGAGGAAACCATAAAATAGTGGCTGGGATCAGTCCGAATTTTACTAGCAACGGCCCATGAATATATATTAGAATTGTTGGATTCATGTAGAATGGTCACTAAAATACTTATTCCTGTTATTATAAATGTTTTTTTTTTTTTAATGTTAGAAGTTGGCAAACAAGCATACGGCCCACCTGATGGTAAGTGGCTGCCGCAGCCTATGAGCGCTTGCAGCACCATTAGTAGGTGCCACTCGCGATATTAGTTCTTAAATCGCGTTCACCCAGTAATTTCACTAGCGTACAGTGCCCTTCAAACCGGAACACAGTAGTGCCTAAGCACTACTATTTGGCAACAGAATATTGGACACTGCGGTGGTACCTACCTAGCCGGCCTCTTGCAATAAAAGACCTACCACCAGTTTGACTGATTGCACTGGTGGAATAATCTCTCTTGTGACAGAGGTTATCCCAACAGCGGGCGATGGGGTCGTCACATCCCGACGCCTTAATATTATAAATGTGTAAGACTGAATGTATGTTTTCTTATTTTTTTATGTCATGACGGTTGGCAAACAAGCATACGGTCCACCTGATGGTAAGCAGTCGCCACTACCAATTAACTCGCGCTATAGTTGAAGTATCATATGCGCTTTGCCAACCCAAGGGATAGGAGGGCAGGACGAGATGGGAAAAAAGGAAGGAAAGAGAAGGTAGAGATTGGGCCTCCAGCGCTCACTCATCGCTCGAAACGCAACAGTACCTACTGATACTGTTATTTTAAGTCGATTTCCTGTAAGATGGTAGTACTTTCCCGGTCGAGCCGGCCCATTTGTGCTGAGATGAGCATGTCTCTACTATTATTAACTAAAATTTTAAAAATAAATTAATGATATCTCTTCTAAGTGTTCTTAAACAAACGTCTGGACATAGCTCCCGTAACGTGGCGGGCGCGGCGTGTAATCAATAACTAAACGAATAAAAATCAATTTAAATTGTACCGGCCCATTTACAACTACAAAAATGCTCAAAAATTATTTGACTTGATTAGCTTCAATTCCACCAAAAAAAAAAAAAGATTTTTTAATTAGATTAAATAATTAATAGGCTATAAACGCAATATTGGTTGAAGTCAAAATTCCATAGAAGATTATTCTTCAAAAATCTATAAGAAGTGAGCAAAAAAAAATTTATACCATTTCACATAAAACCCACTATAGTACCATTATCAAACACTTTGCATAGTAACTTACTGACTCACTTCCTACACGCTGCCTATACGAGGATAGATTCCAAATCGAATTTTTATCGACACTAACCATTGTTAACGTAGATTGGTACCACATTTATTTCATACATTTGATGGTACCATCCGTTCACCTAGATTCATTTGCCAAATTAAAAAATACAGTGCCAACTTTTGCTTTGAAGCCTCAATAGCTTAACGGTAGAAGGGCCGACTCCATTCCGGGTTCGATCTTGACCACTTGAGCTATTGTCGTACCCAATCTTAGCGTAAGCGTCGCGCTTATTTGGACGGGTAATTGGAATATTAGTAATGCCTTGAAAAATCACTGCTAATATTCTTTGATAAAAAAAAAACTATAAAGACACTCAAACTATCAAAATTTGTTATTAAAGTACATAAACTTTTTTTAATTAAAAAAAAACTCCAGGCCAACATTGTCAACTTCATTAAAAATATAAACGGTTACCAAACGAACGTTCCAATCGATTCCATTTTCAAATTTAAAATAAATCGAATCCATTCGAACCGAAAGAATGATCGGATTCTTTGGATATTGAACTGAGAAACAATGCCGTTTAATTCCGTTTCCAAATTCAAATTTTCGTGACCTCCTCGCTCGAGATCGTCCATCACCGGATTTTCCGATTATGAGCATTCTATTTTTAAAATCGGGATTGGATTTCATTCCATTCATTTCATCGAATGGAACTGAATGGATTATTTATGTCATCATGTTTTTAGTTCCCATATATCACGGATGGAGTGAAAAGTTTTTTAATGGAGTCGTAGTTTTTTTTATAGCAAAATACGTACGTAAGCTTTTAGCGTTTAAAATAATGAAATAAAATCTATAATAGTGTGAATTATGGTTTTCTTTTGTAAATCAACATGTAGGAATAAAAACATGATTTTTTATTTATTTCATGACGGTTGGCAAACAAATATACGGTCCTCCTGACGGTAAGCAGTCTCCGCAACTTATGAACGCTTACAATACTTGAAGTATCATATGCCACCGACCCAAGGCATAGGAGTGAAGGGATGGGGAGGGTAAAAAGGAAGGGTAAAGAGGGAGTGGGAGATTGGGTTTTCCCCTGTCAAACTAGCCCGTTTATGTTGGGTAAGTTGAAATAAAAATAACGGATGGTGTATTTACTTCATGCGCACATTATCGGGGTGGGAGATGCTGTGCGATACCCGGGGCATTGTGGCCTTCCCGCAGGGACGTCATGGTTGTTTTCGCAAGCGTCACTATGTCGACGAGGGTTTCACTGAGTTTTAGTGGGTGCTATTGCCACTGGATCAACAGGCGGCTGAGTCTCACACTACCACTGCCTAGTGTGCTTGACGAGTACACTATGTGCAGTACGTAAATGCCTTTATTAGAGAAAACAAAAAAAAAAAGGTGGACTGATGACATTCTTCTTTTTATCGAGTGGTTAGTGGCCAACCTAGTGTTAGAGTTGTTCAAGTCGGCTGCAGGCCTGTGACTTGATTTATCGACAGTTGTCAAATTATCAACAGCTGGGACTGACTCTTTACGTGCTCTCCGAAGCACGGAGAGGCTTGGTTGAAATACCACTATGCGATCACCCATCTAGTGACTGATCGCGCCTAAAGTTGCTTAACCTATCGATCGTTTACCGATCAGTGGGTGCACTCGAGTATGAGCGTCTCACATGATATATAGAGAATCCATGGGAGCCGCTGGATGCAAGTGGCGCAGGATCATTCCCGGTAGCATCATTTAGGGGAGATCTATCTCCAGGAGAGGACGTCTTTAGTTTGATGATGACAACGAACTACACACTGTCCTCACTCCTGCCCGATCAAAAGTAGCATAAATACACAACCAGACTCATGTTTTACAAGTAAATTTATACAAGCTTTTACTAATAAATTAAAAAAAAAAACAATTCTATTTTTGTATTACTGATGTCTTTATTTCAAGTTTCAAATTTCCATACAAAGTAATGACTTCCGTTGTTGATGTAGCTATTACTAGATGAGCCTTTTTAATACCAAAATAAATAAACGCTATTTACTCAACGATTGCTAGAATAGTGATATCCTGTGTCGGGGTCGGGAAACATCCCGACTAGAAATTTTTTCGTGTTCCTTAGAAGGACCGGACCGGGCATGCCCGATCTAGACCAGATAAGGTATGTAACGCAGAAGATTTGTCTGGACCCGATCAAGAAAACCTTATCGGGTCCAGATTATGAACTTCTGATCGAGTCCAGATTAGGAATTCCTGATCGGGTCCGGATGAGATTTTTCTGATCGGGTCCAAATCAACCAACTGCGTAACATACCTTGCCTGATCCAAATCGAGTATGCCCAGTCCGGTCATTTTAAAAAACATATATGAATATAGTCTTGAAAAAATTTTTTAATAAAAAAGAATAATTATAAATTGATATTATAAATATGTTATTTAATATATTATTATATTTATTTCCATCTATTTTTTTATGTATCTATTATTTATTTTGTTTTTACTTTAAATATCAATTATTTTTATATTACTAATTAATCATTATCATTATTATTAAATAAATATTATTACTTAATTAAATATTGTTAATTAACTACTTAATATTTTTTTATTGGTAAATTATTATACACAGCAAAAAATATATTTTTTATCTAGTTTTGAACTCCCCTAGTTCATATTTTATATACAATAAACTAAGTAAATGTCTAGATATAAGCTTATAGTACTTGATACACTTTTTTTTGTTTAACACACAATATTCATTATCCTATTCATTATTCTTCAACTTACTGTTAAGGTGATTCAGTCTTTGTATTGAATTTATTTAATCTTTACAATATTTACATTAATAAACTAATCAACATACAATTTTTAAGCAATATAAAAATATAATTAGTAATACATTAAATAAATGCTTTTTTATAACAAAAAATTCTTTATCACTTAAAAGATTGATACACCGCTGTACGTCTTCTTTCAACGAAGAACACTGTGACTGTGAACAAGTTCCGACAAGTTGCTTTGTGACGTCACCCGCTGTCGCTTATATATACACACCATTATGTTGTGTTCATATTAATATTTTGGTATTTTTTTATTTATTGAACGCAATTCAATGTAAGATTATATTTAATGCACAACACACTTAGATATCTGGATGTCAATTTATTTTTGATACACATATTTTTGTTATATTATCTGGTCCTGATCCAGTATGCCTTACCATACTTGGTTATATTTTACATCGGGCTATCCTTGTCTGGTCCAGACCTGGTCCTGATCTAGTATGCCTTACCATACTCGGTTATATTTTACATCAGGCTATCCTTGTCTGGTCCAGACCTGGTCCTGATAGGGCTTGCCGGATCTGGCATGCCTCATTCTATCCTGATCCGGTCCAGATACATGATCTGGTTAAGCCTAACTTTTTTTCTAGTCGGGATACACAAGAACTAGGACAAGTATACCCCTCCCAAAACATGGTATGTTTAATATAAGCATCTGCTCCTCCGCAACGGCATCAATAGCAGCTATTGTAATAAATTTACATTAAAATAACTAGGACTTTCCTAAACTAATATTATGTGCTCTAATTCCTAATCGTTCTTTTACAGAAATTAAAACTCCTTTGATGACAACCAAATAAAAATCTATAAACATGTCTTACTAATATAATAATACAAGGAAATAATATTTGTTGTTATTCAACTGGCTCCGTGATAAAAATATTTAAAAAAAAAATGTTCAACGATGCCACATCTAGTTGACAGCTTTAATTCAATATGCCTTTGTCATGTTTTATGTTAATACGCTTGTAATACAGACAGCGTGACGTGAAAATAATATTAGCTCTGTTTATTTATTTGATTCTATATTATATTTATAGTCATTGGAATTATAATACACGTTATAATCCCTACTTCTCCACTTTAAAAAAAGTAACAGCCTATTACTGTCCCACTGCTGGGCAAAAGCTTCCTCTCCTGATAAGGAGATGGATTTAGAGCATAATCCACGACGCTGCTTCACCGCGGTTTTGCGGATATATATGTCTCAAAATTTCTACCATGATTTTGCCTTTACCTTTAAACAACGCACCAAAAAATGTTTGTAAAGTTGTGCCATTTCCAATTTTTATGTGTTCCATCCTTGTCAAGGGAAGGGCTTCTCCACTTATAATATTATAAATACGAAAGTATCTCTCGCTGTCTGTCACGGTTTCACGTCTAAACCACTGACCAGATTTTGATAAAATTTGGTACAGATATAGAATAGACCTTATGAAAGAACATAGGCTTTTATTGCGAAAAAGACTTGACTTGGGTTGAAACAGGGGTGAAAGTATTCCGCGGCGTCACGGTTGTATTTGTGTAGCGTTGATTGAGCAAGTGAACCCGTAGTCACCACTATGACGGTTCGTTGGTTTCTAGTGTGTTGGTTACATACCTCGATTAGCGTGCGGTGAGTCCCACACTTCCACTACTTGTAGTGTTCCGCGTAAATGTGTTTACCAACGCTAAAATATAAAAATTAAAAATGGGTGAAAGTGAGAGGGGGTGTTAATATCGTCGTGCTCTGCGTATGTAGTAGTGATAGAGACGCTCATAGCCGAGTGCGCCCACTGCTCGGTAAACGATCGGTAGATTAAGCGGCTTTAGGCGCGGTCAGTCTCTAAATGGGTGATCGCACAGTGGTATTTCAACCGAGCGTCTCCGTGCTTCGGAGGGCACGTAAAAGTCGGTCCCGGCTGTTGACAATTAGACAACAGTCGATAAGTGAAGTCAGAGGCCTACGGGTGACCTGAACAACTCTGACACTAGGTTGGCCACTAACCACTCGATAAGAAGAATTGATAGCATGGTTGGGAGATTTTAAACATTTCTAGTACCCTATTATTAAGCTTTCTAACCACCGTAACAGGATACAACTATCTCAATGGCGACGGCTCAAATCCATAATTTATTTATAGTCAATAATTTGTCATCGGGAATCAAATTTGGGACTAATTAACTTACAAATGAGCAGTATTATCTAAATTAACCCTTGGGTTAATTATTCATGTTAGTTTAATTCGATGGCAGGAATGAAACCTTTTTTTTTATCAAACAAAGATACATTTAAAAGAAACGTAACGAATCACTTCCAAAACGGGTCGCCTAATTTGCATGTGACGTCGCGTGGAAAAGCTATATTATAAATTAATATTAATAGGAAATAGTACTAATATAGAACACCGTTGAAGCGTTGTCGGTAGCGAGTCTGCCTTTAGTCTCGACGGTTGCGGGTTCGATTTCCGCTCGGACAGATGTGTGTTAAAATTTCTGTCTCGGTCTGGGCGTTTGTCCGTGTGGGTCTCCCCACCGTGCCTCGGAGAGCACGTTAAGCTGTCGATCCCGGTTGTTATCACATAAAATCTGATAATAATCGTTAACTCTTGATAAGTAAACTGCTCTTATCCAATGAGTTACTGGGTCACCCTTAGGGTTGCGGAGGTCACATAGCAATCACTCCGTGTAAAAAATAGGGTAAAAAATAAAAATACCGGGAATAATGGTAGGACGAAGAAGAAGAAGTACACAGTACAGCAGTCACTTCACGAGTTTTTAACCAATGTTTGGTGGTAGGTAACCAGGTCTTTTTAGCCCTACCACCAGCAAACCACAACATGCAGATTTCCTCGCAATATTTTCCTTCACCGTAAAGAACGAGGTAAGGAAACACAAATTAAGCACTTTTTTTTAATGTTACAAGTTGGCAAACAAGCATACGTCCCACCTAATGGTAAGTGGTTGCCGTAGCCTATGAGCGCTTGCAGCACCATTAGTAGGTGCCACTCACGCGTTGCCAACCTCGAGATATTAGTTCTTAAATCTCCTCTGCCCAGTAATTTCACTAGCGTACAGTGCCCTTCAAACCGAAATGCAGTAATGCCTAAGCATTACTATTTGACACTGCAACAAAAGACCTACCACCAGTGTGACTGATTGCAGTGGAGGGATAATCTCTGCTGTGACAGAGGTTATTCCAACAGCAGGCGATGGGTTCGTTACATCCCGACGCCGAGGGGTCGTCACTGAAACTCATAGGTTCTATTAAAGTCTACCTTTTGAATCCATTCCATATATTACTTGTATTGCAATAAAGGTGTCTCATTACAAAATGTTATTTAAGCGGACGAAGCTGCGTGCAGATGCTAGTTAATAAATAATTTAAAAAGTAATCTGTACGTAACAGTACATACATACGTCTCCCACACTTTTCCGTCGGTCACCCATCAATCACCCCATTATCACGTGCCTCGCTTACCGTGGCGCATACATTATAATTATATTAGAGATTAGCATATATGTGGGCTGTAGTTGGATTGATTGTATTTGATACTTGTGTGAAAAAAACTATATTTTTGTAGTTTGATATTTTAACATTCGTTCTGGTGTACTGTAGTGAACTGATCTTATAAATATCTTGTGTTCTGGTTTGGGTGATTGTTCTTGTGTTTATGTGTTTTTACGTACAGGATAGGGGCCGTTGACTGTGTATCATTTATTTATTTAGTTGTGGCCGTAACTCTTGTATCAACATTATTTTACGACAACGCGTAGTTCTGCTAGGTACTTAATTTAATTTAAAAAAAAAACAACTTTTATAATTATTTATAGTTAATATTTTATGAAGTAATTATGTAGCGTGTACTTACTTAACATTACAATTATAGAATTTCAATTGCATGTAATTATTTAGCAGTTTTATCAATAATATTTTTTCAAAAATACTTGCTGAACACCGACATGGAGAAAAGAGAAGAATTATAAAAATAATGAGTAAGTAGCAGCACTTGTACTGTTGCATTACGATCGACGATAAAGAGCGTTGGAGATTTCATTTTTTTTTCTCCTCCTCCTGCCCTTCCTACTTTTACGCGTTTCAGGTGTAACTACACCACCATCTTGATATAAAAATATATTTTTATAAATAATCCAAGTATCAAGACATCACCATCGAAAGTAAAACAACAACGGAATCAATAACGCCTCAGCCCGGGGCTGAGAGTCCAATAAATATGAGTTATTCCTTATCCGTATTCCATTCTTGCTCTCAATATATATTAATATATATAAACTACTATAATATATACATTTTAAGTACTAACAATGCCACGACTCGATCGCGTTGATGACGTATTATGCCAACAAAAGCTTACCTAAAATTTGACTCATGAAACATGACCTTTTTTTTTTAAATATTACTAGTTAAATTGTCACAAATTAATTACATTTGGGCATTACTCAGTATTTCGTAACGCCTTTGTGATTTGTTTTAGTAGCCGCCCCTCCTGCCTCTATCTCGCTATGACCATGTATTTTTACATTTTCCCGGATAAAATGTATCCCATGACCTGATTTGAGTAATATACTATCAGTGTAATACATTAAAAAAACGAAATTTAATGTGCACTACAAAATTTAAAAACTTACACATTTACAAGTTTGTAGCAGGATTAAAATATTTGGGACTTGTTAACTGTAGATAAAACCAAGCTTATTTCTGCGGCTTCGTCCATGCACTCATTCCAATATTTTCCAACTTTGTAAATTTTTTACCTTCTGCGTTTAAGGCAGGTTCGCTACGCCACCGTTAGCTGTGATAAGTAAAATATCAACAATTAAATACCTTATAGGGTTTTACCTCAAAGGGTTTGAGGTCACATCCCAAAAACTTAAGATAACGGACAAACAAAGTAGTTTACCGAGACATCAGTCTTCCTGTTAGCTCAACACAAGATGGATGAAATAGATACAATGACGGGACGCTGTAGGCACTTTCTCACGTGAGTTATAAAGCTTTAGTCGCCGGATTTTTTTGAAGCTAAATTTCTTTACAGTGATTTTTGATGGAGGTGTTCGTGTCACCGACTTGCTTCGTGTGACGTGTAATGTCAGAGTGGCGCGCGTGCATGTTGGACTTTTTGGTCACCGGGTGTCGATTTCATTTTACAAATTTAATTTCTAATTATTAAAAATATTCAGTTATTCGAAAGTTTCAACTCAAATTAAAATTATTTAAATGTAAACGGTTAAAATTTAAAATTATTAAAACTGTCGTAATACATTATATTACTTAATTTAAAAATTGCACTGACAGTGCGAGACCGGTCGCGACCGCGATTGTAACCCACTCAACCTGATGAAGGACCTCCGATGGGTCCAAAACTAGTTGGTACCTAAACCGATTGAACGTGAGTTTAAACCGTTAAATTTTACGTTAGGAAATTTTCCTATTACCATTAGTTTAGCCAAAATGTACTCCAGAGGTCAAATCTTAGTAAAATATGCGATCAAAACTGTCTATATGCTCCAAAATCTAAATTAAAAAATGCCTTATCATTTATTCCACGTTACTGATAAAATAAAGACTGACGGTATCCTTTATAGTCCATTAAACCAATGATAAGCAATTTTAATATTTTATATTGATAAATAAACAGTTTATACAATAAAAAATGCTCTCGTGGATCATGTAGAACCCATCTTTTTCTGATTTAACAGGTTAGTAGTTTTTACATAGAGCGATTGTCATCTGAACTCTGCAACCCAAAGGCCGAACCAGAAACTGATTGGGTAAAAGCAAATTGCCTATCAACAGTTAACGATTATCAAATGTTATGACAACAGGGACAGACATCTTAACGTGCTCTCCGAGAGACCCACATGAACAAACGCCCAGACTGAAACAGATATTTGGACGCAAATAAGCAATACCATGTCAACCCACACGAATGTCAATTCGAGAAAAACGCGTTTAAAAATTTCGAACAACTTGTTTTATATGATTTTTTTTATATAGGTCAAGTTTTTGGCAATTTCAAGATATATGTAAGTTATTTTACTTATTTTCACATAAAATAAGCATAAAAACTGCATATTTCCTATATAATATAACCCAAAACGTTTAAAATAATACATAAATGGCATTAAAAAATGGCTTTTTTAGAAGTTTTAAAGCTTAAAACCCCACAAATATTAAAGAAAAATGTTCCTCAGCCATTTACCAACACTTCTGCATATATAAGTGAGTTTTTTCAATTTTGTTGGTTGACATGGTATTGCTTATTTGCATCCATTTATGAGATATTGATCTCCATGAATAACTCACAATGGTCGTTAATCATTTGCAAACTATACGGGATTTTATTTTTAATGACGATTGGCAAAACAAGCATACGATCCGCCTGATGGTAAGCAGTTACCGCAACCTATGAACGCGCTCGATACTTCCTTCTTGTAGAAAGAAGGTTAGGTAGCAGGTGGGTTGCTCTTGAAAGGAACAGGAGTGGGGTAGGAATTGACTCTCACGAAAGGCAAGTACTGTTACTTTACGCCGATTTCCTGTGAGAGAGTCGTACTCTCTCGATCGAGCTGGACCCTTTAGTGCTGGAAGAAGCATGGCTCTACTACTTTTTAATTCCTGTAGAGTAGCAGAATACATTTTAGGAGGTTTACCGCTATAACAAAATTAACGCAAATGAAGCCGGGCGTATTTCTTTTAATCTCATAAGTAGAGTTTTAATAAGTAATTTTAATGCAATCGATATAGTATCAAGACACCCACGACAAAAGTAATGTATCTATAACTTCAAATATAATTTTGATGATATCATCAAAATCAACTAAGCTTTTGCCGTTAGATGAGCTATTTTAAGCTCTTTTTTATATTACTAGGTTGGCAAGCAAACATACGGCCCACGTGATGGTAAGCGATTTCTGTAGCCTATGAACGCTTGCAAAACCATTTTAGCTGTCTTTCAAGCGTTGTTAACCTTGAGATATGGGTTCTTAAATTTCCTATACCCAGTAATTTCACGAGCGTAAAGGTCCCTTCAAAACGAAACAGGAATGCCAAAGACACTACTGCTATGCGGTAGAATATTTCGGTCAGTCGGTTGGTTAATACCAACCTAGGTGGTACCTACCTAGCTGGCCCCTTGCAACAAAAGACCTACCACAAGTTGGACTGATTGCACTGGCGGAATAATCTCTGCTGTGACAGACATTATCCCAACAATGGGCGGGGTCGTGACATAATACGTTTTGTCCGACAACTACCACAACTACGCAGGCCAGAACACGTTCTTGTATGCTCAATAGAAACATGTGTTCTGCGGGAATTGATTCCGCGACCAACAGCGCATAATGCAGGGTCTTAACCTACTGCGCCAAAACGGTCGTCGATCTAACTAAAATGTAAATGTTTTAACTTAAAATTTGAGTGTCTTCTTAAAGCCGCCATAAGTAAAACACACTTTTGTAAAGTAGAGTCACTTTTTTACAAATTCAAAGACTTTATTCACTTTCACAAAGTGATGAAAGTGAAAGTGTTCATTTCACAAATTCACAAGAATTTCTATCGAGGTTAGTTTCTAATATCCTTAAGACGTGGTAAGCAATTTTGTTGAAAGAGTTTTTCTCTACCGTTTCAGTTAAAGCTAGGGTGGCTATGTGTTTAGTTTTAAATAGGATAGTCCTAAAGCTTATATTTTTTATTATAGATCAGAATAAATATGTCAATATTGACGGTATATGAATTGATTGGGATTTTTACTTTTAAGTGACTGACTTGAATAAGTGTCTAAGGAAAATAGAACGTTTGTTTTATTTTGCCTACAATTTAGTTGTGCCGCAAACAAAAACAACACACAAGGAAAAAAATAATAGACCAAAAAATATCGGTCATACTTTACTGAAGTTAAGCATACTTTCGCGACCATTGAAAAGCTAATTATTATAAGTGTCACATAAATCTGATGTAATTTAGTCATAATCATGTCCTATTTTAAAAATATATTATGCTTATCCTAATAAAAATAATTTAGACTTTTTTTATCTAAAATGTAAGAAAAAATATCCATGGATCCATATTTTTTTAAATAATTTAGTTTTTAAACAAAAAAATATGGACTCATTTTTAAAAGTTTTTTTAATAAAAAAACATCGTGAATGAATCTTTACGGTACTGAACTCTCTACCAGTATCTTTGTCATCTTCTTTTCCCCCCTATGCTTCGGCGTTAATTTTAGGTGAGGCCTCTGAGGCTACTTAATTGACAGTACCTTAATAGCTTAACATAAGGCAATTTTTTTGAGAATAGCTGCTGTTATACCTACATCTAGTACAATCAGCAGGCTGAGCTAAGGAGGGAACTTAACAGCAATAGAAAAAGAAAAAAAATTATATTGCTTGAAAAAAAGTATGTATTTCATTAAGTCTTTTTAAAGGACCCAAATAAATATTAAATATTGTGTAGTATTTTTGGGAAATATTATGATACGCTTCTTCGTTCTAGCACTATTGCCGGTATTTTATTTTACCCAGGGTCTGCTTATTACTCTTATCCGGATTTGACGGGTTACTAGTTTTTACACGGAGCGATTGCCATCTGACTTCCACAACTGTATGGGCGAACCTGAAACTCATTGGATAAGAGCGATTTACTTATCAAGAGCTATCGATTATTATCAGATGTTATGTGATAACAACCGGGACCGACAGCACCCGTAACCGTCGGGACTAAAGGCAGACTCTCTACCCCCAACGCCACAACGGTTTCAAATATAACGATACGCTACTGAATAAAATCATGGTTAAAGAAAGGGGTTACAATATTAAATTCTCATAATAAAGAAGCTTATACTGCATAGCTACATTTTTTTTCGAGCTATTTATGTTTGTTTTCTACTGACTGAAGGGAAAACGAAAATTAAATTATAAAAAATACATACTTGTATTTGTCAAATTTTAGCATAAACCTTTGCTTAAAGGGTCATTAGACCATTGTCTTTTCTAAAAAATATTCCTAATATATTATATATATTCCTATTATATTTAAAAATATTCTTCGATATAAGAAAGTCACGTTCATTCACACAAAGACGTCAAATAACTATAGTAAATCATAAAATAGAGTAAACTCTCCTAAATTTCTCCCCTAACAACGGTTAACACTTGAGGTCACCTTGGTTCTATTATTTTAAGATGTCAATAAAATAGGACTCTACACTAAAGGTAGAGACAAATACAAGGGCGGCGAAGCGGTGTCTAATAGAGTCAACGTTAAACTTTAAGTACTCTGTTGTGTAGAGTTTTGTATATAATAGAAGTGACAAAAATAGGTTTTTTTTTTCAAATGATTATATGAGATAATTTTGTATTTTACCATTTTATTGGGAAGCGAGTATAATTAAATTGAGAAAAACAGTTTTAATAATTGTAATTCAGAAATTTTATTTAACATCGTTTAGAAAAAATTTCTTTTCTTATGCCCATAATATTCGTATTGTATTGATAATGACATATTATCTTCTTATTCCTAGCATTATTCCCGATATTCGCCCGGGGTCGGTTATACTCTTATCCTGATTATACGGGTTACTAGTTTTTATACAAGGCGATTGCACATTATCATAATATAATAAACAGTAAGATTATGTATTTTTCATGTGACATAGTAGCGGCAAATGAAACGCTTAACATAGGAACATTGCAACTGACTAGCCATTAGTATTAGCTAAGTCTAAAAGTATAAACAGACGAGTTAATATAGCTAAAGTGTGTAATGCCAAAACCAGGTCAAAATTACAAAAAGAGCTTTGTCACCTCTATCCCTTTGTAAGTCTACATCACTTTACTCGACAGGATAAATAGTTAAATGTATTTATACAGCGCCCGCTGAGCCGGTGGTCTATTGACTATAAGCTATTTTTCGTCACGCTAATTTGTCCTCTAACATTTCTCGACACCGCGTTACGCATTCCCGACATCTTGGGAATAGGTTTTTTTAAGAAAGAACTTTTCATTTTGCCTTCGATAAAGTGGGAAAACCTATTCGTTTTACAATTCAAATTTTAATGAAATGGCTAGTGATATTATCGTGCTTTTCTTATTTCTTCTTATGACGACGTTGTGGAACAGCGATAAGTTAGGCCTCCGCGAAGGGTGCCCCTTTTCTCGGCTGGGTCTCAGTACTCTGCCGCCCCGTCAAGACGCTGTCAAGGCAGGTAAGGCCAACATGGCCAACATCAATACATAATAATAAAAAAGCGACAGCGAACATGCCATAAGCTCCAAAGATCGCAGATGATGCAGCAGATGTTTGTATTTAGCATACAGGCATGTGTTCCAGTCTGGGTCTGGGTATGGTCATTTTATGAAGCTATTTCAAATTGCTAATAGCTTAGACCGACTCCTTCCGTTTCCTCCGAAGGACAGATTTAAGCCAGTATGGTTGTAATATAAATCTGCGGTCTGCCCATGACGCGGTCTAGAGGAAGAGGGAGGTCGAAATGGCACCGACTGCGGCGTGCTGCTCGCCAGCATGAGGTGGCACGGGGTGGCACATCATTAGCCCTCCCCATTATGGGCTCAGTTGAGCGATGTACTTGAAAGGCCCCGGAGTTCGTTCCACAGGAGTTCCCGGAGACTCTCGCACGCACTGAGATCGACTATAGAGGTGGTTTTAGTGGAACGCCATTGTCGGATATGAAATCCCATATAACCCGGTTCTCTTCCCCAGGAGACCGGGTATCTGTTTCCAGATTTCCTCGTAAAAAAAAAAGACTATGCAGTCACACATCCATAAAATAACCGCAATTAAAGCTGCCTAATCGTTTAGGAACTGGTTAAAAATGACACCATATAGCGACTAAATTTTATTTTTTTTTAACGTCTTTATTACTATTTTGCTCAGGGCGTATCGCGAACCCTCCTCTTATGGGGTCAGTGTACTGTAATAGTCAACATTTTTTATGTACCTACAAGGCTTCTTCTAATTAAAGGGTCTTATAAAAAAGTAGGGAAAATAATGTTGGAGGTAAAAAATAGCAGGAAGTGTTCTCGGGTCAACCACCTAGGCTCGTTGTGTTTAAGAATATATTTTTTACTATCAAACCTAGTAATACGATCCTGTTGTCTAATGGTTTTACATTTCATTAGATATGAAGTGTTAAAGTAACTTTTATGGTAACATTGAGGGTGTTGAATTAGGAATATTGATTATAAAATCACCATAATTTTTTGGTTTGATTGATACTGTTGATACTGATTAATTTATAAATAATTAGTGTGAATTGAGGTATAAAAAGGCTTTTTTATTTTATTATCATCACTAAGACACTTATAGCAAGGTGCGATTACTGATCCGTAAACGATCGCTGTGTTAAGTAACTTTAGACGCTGTCAGTCACTAGATGGGTGATCGCATGGTGATGTTACAACTGAGCGGCTCCGTGCTTCGGAGTCTTAAGTCTGACACTGGGGTGGTCACTAACCACTCGATAAATAATAATAATATATAATAATATATTCGTGTTGGCCCATTGAAGCCGGAATCAGTAAGGCTTTAACTACTATACTACTAACACAATAAACAAAAAATACTTTAGAAAATATTAAGTGCTCTAGTTTCTACATAGCCACAAAAAATGGCGTGACGTTGAAAATTTAAAATAACTTTGGTCTTTAAATTTGACCATGTCTTCTTTATTATATATAGTTTACCTTGAATTTTCTATATTTTTTGTTTTATTTTCCGCTTGAAATTTTTAACGGCCATTTTTTAAAACTTTATTTCGTTTTTCGTTTATAAGCTTTTTTTGTCATGACGGTTGGCAAACAAGCATACGGTCCTCCTGATGGTAAGCAGTCACCGCTACCTATGAACGCTTGCGATACTTGAAGTATCACAAGCGCGTTGCCAACCCAAACAACGGGTAGGACAGGATGAGAAGGTAAAATAACTAAGGAAACACAGGGGTGGGAGATTGGGCCTCTGGCGCTCTCACTCATCGCACGAAACGCAACAGTACCAACTGATACTGTTACTTGACGGTGACTTTCTGTGCGAGGAACTACCTTCTTCCCCGATCGAGTCGGCCCGTTTTGTGCTGAGAGAAGCATGGCTTTACTACCGCAAAAAGGTATTTTGTTAGATTACATAATATATACTTGTGGTAGGCCTTTTATTGGAAGAGATTGCCGGCTAGATAGATACCACCACAGTGTCTGTTATTGTAACCTAAAGCAGTGTACTCAAGGTTGGCAACGTGTGAGTAACACCCACAATTAATGGTGTTGCAAGCGCTCATAGGTTACGACAACCGCTTATCATCACATGCTTGCTTCCCAGCTTAGTCACATAAAAAATATGTATAAAATAATATGTGTAGTCATTTATTTATTAGTGAAAATAACAGTATATACCCTATAGTAATTTATATTTATATAATATTTTATTTACTAAAATTATTTCTTTTTTTATTTCAAATAATAATAATAATACGTAAATAAACGCTACACACTCAACGGCCTCAAATAGGATAGTAAAATCATGTGTCCGAGAACATACACACGGACGAACACACCCAGATCAGAACACGTGCCCGCTTCGAGCCGTAGTCGAACCCGTGAAATGTGACGTCGAATAAAAATACAATGAATATAAAGACCCGGACATTTTTTTATCACGATGTAATTATTGATAATAGATAGGTAAGGTTTCATTAAGCGCTTGTCAAAACACGCATAAAGTAACCCGATAAGAGCTATACAGGCTGATGTGTGGATAATCATTTTTTAATCGACTTGGGGGACAATACCACCCCTATCATTTTCTTTACATATAAGTATATTGTAAAATTTAAAGATAAAATGTACTTTTTTTACTTCTAGACTTCGCAAACAAGCCTACGATTTTTTTTTTCACGTGGAGGAAATCTGCTACCAGAAACCGGCTTCCTGGGGAGGAGAACCAGAAACCCATATAACCATGTGGGGGTTCCATGACAAGGTGGCGTCATGGGGACCCACTAAAACCTACAAATTTTAATTCAAGGTAAAAACATTAACCTATGAACGCTTGCGATACATGAATCACATGCGCATTGCCAACCTAACGAACAGAAGGAGTATGAGAGGGTAAAAAGGAAGGCACGGAAAGGGTAGGAGTTTGTGCCTCCGGCGCGCTCACTCATAGCACGTTGAATCGCACCGTGAAAACTGGTACTTCGACTGGTAATTATTTATGAAAAGAAGTACCCGTACCCGTACCAGAGAAAATACTTCCACCTCAAAGACGGAGTGATTCGCTGAGCCAGTCTGCTTGTGACCACGGTCAGTGCAACCTGACCGAAACGTCAAACACCGATAAAGGTAATTTTTACGCGCAAATTCCCGAAAACCATTAATTTATATGAACATGAAACGCGATAGCTTAAAATTTAATATTCACTAGGTACTGTTGTCAGTCGTGCGACAACTGAGAGCGCCGGAGGTCCAATCTCCCCCCCTCTCTGTTACTTTTTTCCCTTTTCACCTGGGTTGGTAACGGGCATGTGATACTTCAGGTATCACAGGCTTTCATAGGTTGCGGTGACTGCTTACCATCAGGTGGATCGTTCTCTTGTACAGAGGGGGTGGTAGATTAGGCCTCTAGTTCATCGCACGATACCCATCAGTGCTCTATTAGTTAGAGAGGGTGGTACTTCCCGGAGTCGAGACGACTCATTTGTGTTTAATTAGTTTTTTTAGTCAGTTGCAATTTCAGATAATTACTTAAATATTCATTCATTATAAAGAAAGATATGCAATTAAATAATACCTTCTATCGTAGATCTTAAACCTTCTATTTATTTATTCAACAATTTCGCAATTAATTCGCAAGGAGACGAGTAGCGAAATATACTATTCTAAAATATACGCGCCTGTATATAAAGAATGTATGGCACGTCTTGTGGGTAGTCCAAGACGCCACGGTAATTAATATGGAAACGGCTTCTGTAAAAATATATTTATCAAAAAATTATAATTATAGCCTTTCTTTCTTTTTTGGCCTAGCAATATTCCCGGTATTTTATTTTACCCAGGGTCTGCTTATTACTCTTATCCGGATTTGACAGGTTACTAGTTTTTACACGGAGCGGTTGCCATGCGATTGCCATCTGACCTCCGCAACCCTAAGGGGACCGACAGTTTAGCGTGCTCTCCGAGCCACCCACGGAGACCCACGGACAAACTCCCAGACCGATACAGAAATCTTAACAAACATCTGTTTGAGCGGGAATCGAACCCGCAACCGTCGAGACTAGAGGCAGACTAAAGACAGACCCACAACGATGTCCTTAGCCTATATCTATATTATATTACATAAATAAGAGAAGACCTGACGCATATCAACAACATAAAAAGCTGATTTTTTAAAGGTGTTGTTTTTAAAACTCAAACTAGCACTAAGAAAGGATTTTTAGAAATTAAACCAAAAAAGTGAAAGGTTTGTATGGAAGCCCGTAGCTTTTGAAACTAGAAGCACGAATCTTTTTTTTTTTTGGCGAATAGTTAAAGATAAATAAACACGTGTTTTAACAATTTTATAACCTTGAAGGGTTGAAATGAGGCTTCAGCGTTTGTCAGATTAACCGTAACGACACAGTCAAACTGGTGGTAGGTCTTTTGTTGCAAGAGGCCGGCTAGGTAGTTACCACCACAGTGTCAAATATTCTGCCGTCAAATAGTAGTGCTTAGGCATTACTGTGTTCCGGTTTGAAGGGCACTGTACGCTAGTGAAATTACTGGGCAGAGGAGATTTAAGAACTAATATCTCTAGGTTGGCAACGCGTGAGTGGCACCTAGTAATGGTGCTGCAAGCGCTCATAGGCTACGGCAACCACTAACCATCAGGTGGGCCGTATGCTTGTTTGCCAACTTGTAACATAAAAAAACAAACAGGCAGATAGAATACGTTTTATTTATTGTAAGTAAAGATATTGATTAACAAAGGTATTTAGTTCATATAAATTCCACACGAACAAACTGTAAATGGATTTCACAAAGCGAATATAATTCAACTCTTAATTATCGCCTGTGTTGTGTTGGATGCTAGTAGTGGTTTAATTGTGATACATAATTATATTGATTATTAAGGTATTTGATGCTAACAATATTAACAGCCATTCCAGTTTTAGCTAATCTGACTTTAATCTCGATATTAAAGTTCAACATTTACAAGCAGATTTTATGTTTGTTAAGCACGAAATGAGCTCTAAACTCAAAATTAAGTAATTGCAAATCCAGAGGCCTTCCAAATTTGAGCCCGTAACCTTTTTTTTTATATAAGAAGGGGCAAACGAGCAGGAGGCTCACCTGATGCTAAGTGATCACCGCCATGAACATCTGCAACACTCTCTGCAAGTGCGTTGCCGACCTTTAAGAAAGCAGTAGGCTCTTCTCTTGAAGGTTCCCAAGTCGTATCGGTTCGGAAAGACCGTCTTCCCTTCCTGTTAAAGTCTACCTTTTCTATGCATTCAGAACAATATACTAACTTATATTTTTAAATAAAAGAATAGACATTTACAAAAAATCGAATGTTTATTAAAAATCAAATTAATTGAAAATAAAAAAAAAAACTCTTTCCACATTAACATATCTTATACATCGCGTGTCCGAAGTTACGGCGAAGTTATGGCTTCTAACGATCTGAGTCGTGACAGACTTTTTATCACTGTAACACAAAAACACACACAATATCGCCCAGCATTGCAATTTATTATTGTACTATTACTTAAATGTATTAAATAAATACAAGCTTGTGTCTACTGCATCCCCCATCGTGAAATGCAATATAATTGGCTCACCATACAAACCTTCATGCCCTTGTAGCGACATCTACACGCAACATGACGTAACGCGATAGAAAGACAAGATTGTGACAATCTCACATCAAACTACAGGAACACCTACATGGCATCCTACTCAACGATATTGACGACCAATGATCGTCACAATCCTAAATCGTGCTATCAAAGTTTTCAACGCTAGTGAAGTATAAATACAATTTCCAAACGTAAGACGTTCGGGTCGAGGCCCACTAGGCAATACCCGCCTGGATGGTGGATCCTTTGTGTTGGAGGGACATAACATACGTACCTTCCAAACCCTATCCAATGAAATAACCAGGTTGACTGACAACGTTTATCTCATACTCTTTGTGAATACCACTCTAAAACCCCCTCATCTCATCATCCTCATCCCATCATAGCCGGGTGTGCTCACTGATGGGTAAATGGTCAGTGACTAGATGGGTTATCGCATAGCGTTATTTTCGGCTGCTATCAATTTGATAGTCGAAAAGTCAAGTCAGAGGCCTGAACGGGTGGCCTGAACAACTCTGACAAAGGGTTGGCCACTAACCACTCGATAAGAAGAAGATATAGATATTCACAATGGACTGCCTAAGTAAGATAATGAAGTCAATACCGAGAAAAGTAAAGGATTTTTTTATTTTTAGTGATCGTAATTACATTTAAAAGTCTCATGAAAGCAAAATACGCACATTGGAATGACATATTCATCCAGCTATTTCACTGTGGAAACCAAAAACTAACTGATTTTGGTTAAATTTCTTTGAATCCAACTTGAAAGCATGAAAACAACAAATAAAAAATCATTTTCTAAATCGGTACATAAAATGAAGGACTTCGGAATTAAAATTATTGATTGATAACAAAATTCGAGCTCATAAAAATTTCAACCCTTTTGATTTCAAACGGAACGAAATGAAAAGCATATTTTATGAAGCAAAATAAGATTTTTCCAAGTCCGTTCATAGATGTCAGAATGCTGACACAAACCACTGAAACTTATTCCATGTGTAGCGATACAATTACAAATAAAATTATTAAAAATATTTTTAATTTTCCAAATTTTCCCCAAAATTTTTAGTATTTTAGAAAAATCCAAAGAGAAAATACAGATAAATAATCGATAACCACTTGCGTAATATATTGAAGAAGAAAAAGCAATTATCTGGATGTGATCATATGGGAAAGCTATTTAAAAAATTAGCTGTATGCCTAAGAAATAACCCGCAAAATAAAATTCCATCCAAGCAATGCAATGAGTGAATACTTTAGCTTCGTATAAGCTCTTATTCAACGCGAGATAAAATCAATTTCGTGATTAACTAAATAATTACCAATTAAGAGAACCGATTGTGATCAAAATAACGTTAAATAATCAATTCCA
Organism: Hestina assimilis; assembly: GCA_023373885.1. Lineage (NCBI taxonomy): Eukaryota > Metazoa > Arthropoda > Insecta > Lepidoptera > Nymphalidae > Hestina > Hestina assimilis. Next base: position 4,097,475 of record CM041767.1, on the reverse strand, counting down.
TTTTTTCAATAATTCATCAAGTCCCCGATTACCATCGCAACGACAAGATGGCGGTGTATTTTCAAGATGGCGGCGTGAAGACTTACACTAACGACCTGTGAATTTAGCTTTATAACTTTTTTATCCTTTAATACACTGTGCTTTAATTAATAAACTAATTAGGTACTACCTAAAAAAATTAAATCATAGACTTACTGTAAACCATAGACTTGGACAGGCCGTTCCATACAGACAAAATGTCATAGATTTGATAGTGCCTCTTCGTAAATTCAACACCAACGCATGCATCGGTTTTTCTTCATCTTATCGAGTGGTTAGTGGCCAACCTAGTGTCAGAGTTGTTCAGGTCGCCCTTACAGACATCTGACTTGACTTATCGTCTATTGTCAATTTGACAACAGCCGGGACCGACTTTTAATGTGCACTCCGAAGCAAGGAGACGCTCAGTTGAAATACCATTATGCGATCACATCTAGTGACTGATCGCACCTTAAATAGCTTAACCCACAGATCATTTACCGATCAGTTTGGTATCCGACTAAAAGCGTCTCACGCATCGGTTATGTTGTGCAAGTCATAACCGAATATTCAATGGAGTTGGCATGTGACTAACTTCCTTTCATTGAATTATTGATTATATTGAAAAACTTTCAGTTCTGGCGAGAACCGAGCCTGCCTTTAGTCTCAACGGTTGCTGGTTCGATTCCATCCAACATCTGTTTCGGTCGGAGCGTGTGTCCTTGTGGGTCTCCCCACTGTACCTTGGAGAGTACGTTAAGCGGCCGGTCCCGGTTGTTATCATAACATCTGATAATAATTGTTAACTCATGATAGGTAATTTGCTCTTATCTAATGAGTTACTAGTTTCGTTCGTAGCAATACGAAGGTCAGATGAAAATCGCTCTGTGTAAAAACTAGTAACCTGTCAAATCAAATAAGAAGAAGAATATATATATTCATCCCATCAAAAACATGAAATGTAAAAAGTTCCAAGTCTCACAACGCAGTTCTTCTTCTACAAAAAGTGGTGAGATCTCATGTATAACTACGACTGAAACTTGGCTGCTCTTTCAGTATCTAGAAAATTGGACCGAAATTACAAAATATTTTAGTTTTTCATTGATTCATACACTAAACACCATGTTCCATGTCTGTTAGAAGTGCCTTAGAGTTTTGATCACCGTTCTGTAAAATGGAGTATCTATAAACTGGACCGAAATTACAAAAAACAAAGTTTTTCCTTAATTCATACACTAAAAGACAAAATTAAGGATTTTGACTAGTTATAATTCTTAAACTATTGCTTCAAATTGAATGAAATTTGAAATATACCGTGTTTATACTTTGCCTGTTTGGTAACTAAAAATTCAGTTTTTTATTTTTATAAAGAAGATAGTTATACGGGATCGAAAATGCATTGCTTCGAGAAAAGGATAGTACAGCCGTGCCGCTTTTTTGCTCGACTTGGCGGGGGCACTGCCGTGCCCCCAGATTATGTATTTGCAATATATGTATTTTATTGCAAAAGTAGCATTTTCATTTTAAATTAAAATTTATTAATATTTTGTAGTACTTAAGTATAAAATACTTGATATAATCATTATTTATTAAGCAGTATCTGCATTACGAACAAGTTATGACGACTGTGTGTACACCGTTTAAAGTTATTATATTAACAGAGTAATTATTTACAGATATTACTGTGTGTGGTCTACCTACATTGTTTTTTTTTAATAATGATAAAGGCTGTACTATTATTTTTAATAAATAATTTAAAATTATCTTTAAAACTCAATTATTTTAATGTTGTAATTTATTTATTTATTTTGAGTTTGTTTCTTTTTATATTATTATTTAAGACCATTTAAAAATAATGTATGACTGAAATGGGTTTAAATAAATAAATCAATCGTAAAGCCAATTTCGAAAAAATTTAATATACTTAAATTATACAAAAGTTATACACAAATATGACATATTGTTTTATTAAACCTTTTAATGAAGGCACATTGAATGCAAAAAGGATGCAAAATTAAAAAAAAACGTACGCAGCGAAACAATGTCAGAACCTTTTTGCTTTGCGCACTTTGCTCATAAAAACATGGAGCAAAAAGAATCGGAGACAAATTTCTTACGCTTTTCTCAACGGATATTTTACAAACTTAACATAACAACTGCGAAATCTGTAAAGGAAAATAAAGACACTATCCCTTTACAATAAGATCGATTTTCGAATGCAATTCACTTAACACAGCTGTGACAGACGCAATTAAAATTTGCAGAGCATTAAAGTTTTTATTTCAAATTTAATTGTGCGGAATTGTTCCATACGTGTTCTGATCTTGAGGAACAATTTTATTAATTCATTTCCGACAAACGAAATTGAACCTTATGTTTATATGTCTAAGTACATAAGATCGTTTTACAGGTGTTTTAATAATTGTGTTATGTCAATTTCTTATTTATTTTATTCTAACCTGATAATTGGTCCACTTAAACAAGGGATAGGTTAGATGAATATTATTTATATTTCCAACTTTATTCTTTGAGTGTTAAGGTTCAAATGTGACGTGTTTTTCTCTTGTATGTAATTATTTCGCCTTGTTTTGAAGTTTATGAGGTGAGAGCGAATTTAAATAAAAGGATGTTTGATCTTGTTACAGATCTTGACAAGGTCGATGACCGTTTGACATTTTTAATAATTAGCCATTTAAAATTAGAATGTGATTTTAAAAATAGAACGCTTATTGTTTTATTAACGGTTACAAAAGCCAACGGTTCAACGATTAAAAGGCCTACTCCAATCTGTTAACGCGAGAGTTGCGGGTTCATTCCTGACCCACCTGGGCTATTGTCATACCCACTCTTAGCACAAGCTACGAGTTTATTTGGAGGGGCAATAGGAGTATTAGTAATTACTTGAAAAATCATTGTTCTTTTCTTTTTATCTTATTCTTTTTTTATAAAAATAAATTCTCAGAATTACTGTAGCAAAAATGATGATGTAATTTCTCCTAAGATCTTTCTTATCACATAATCATCAGTGCCTTGGTGCAACTTCGTACATTCAAGAACAACTGAATGAAATTAGTCATACGCTAAATTCATACGGTTATATAGTACAAATGTGTCACTATATTAATACCTAATTTACATCGAAGTTCTTACAGAGGGCGCTGTAGTATTCACTTAGACAATTGTGAAGGAATTAATTAATCTTATCTATCCTACTAATCCTACTTCCTCCTTATATCTAACTAATATTATAAATGTGAAAGTATGGATGAAGTTTGCCGGCGTCGGGATGTGACGACCCCATCGCCCGCTGTTGGGATAACCTCTGTCACAGCAGAGATTATTCCACCAGTGCAATCAGTCACACTGGTGGTAGGTCTTTTGTTGCAAGAGGCCGGCTAGGTAGGTACCACCGCAGTGTCAAATATTCTGCCGCCAAATAGTAGTGCTTAGGCATTACTGTGTTCCGGTTTGAATGGCACTGTACGCTAGAGAAATTACTGAGCAGACGAGATTTAAGAACCAATATCTCGAGGTTGGCAACGCGTGAGTGGCACCTAATAATGGTGCTGCAAGCGCTTATTGGCTACGGCAGCCACTTACCATCAGGTGGGCCGTATGCTTGTTTGCCAACTTTTAACATAAAAAAAGAATGGATGGATGGATGTTTGTTACTCCTTCATCTAAAAACTACTGCACAGAAATTGAAACTCACATAGCTATTACCTGGATTAACATAAAGGTTGACAAGACGTGGTGAGGACACCACGCCTTGGGAATGAGACAGTCACTCCAGGCTTTTCAGTGATTATAATATGTAAACTAATATCAGTTTAAAAAAATACATATAAAAAAAGATAAAACCCCTGAGTTTGTTTCGCCGGTTCTTCTCAGGTAGAGGTTTAATTTTGGAGCCGGTGGTAGAATCTGACTTTCAACAAATAAGTGTAATGCTTTGTATGTTGAATAAAAATATTTGATTTGATTTGATTTGATTTGGTTAGTAGTAGTGTTAGTAGTAGTAGTAGTAGTAGTAGTAGTAGTAGTAGTAGTAGTAGTAGTAGTAGTAGGTAATAGTTTTTATCTCGGAAAAATGTTAGGTTCTCGTGAGATCAACAAAAACACACTACAGAAGCTTAATCGATGGATAAATGGATGTTATGGTATTCAGATTAATTGTTATTATAAACACTTCTTCATCCTAGCATTATTCCCGGTACTATACTAGTATTTACCCAGGGTCTGTTTATCACTCTTATCCGGATTTGACAGGTTACTAATTTACACCGAGCGATTGCCATCTGATCTCCGCAACCTTAGGGCGAACCAGTAACTTATATGAGCAATTTACTTATAAAGGGTTAACGATTATTATCAGATGTTATGAAAACAACCGGGACGGAGAACTTAACGTGCTCTACGTGCCCGTGGCCCGCACGCGTTTAATTTGGAGTAAAACAATATAACAGTATTTCTCTACTATTTAATGAATGTTATTATACATATAAACCTTCCTCTTCAATCACTCTATCTATTAAAAACCGCATCAAAATCCGTTGCGTAGTTTTAAAGATTTAAGCATACATAGGGACAGAGAAAGCGACTTTGTTTTATACTATGTAGTGATAATCACGCGAGGATAGCCACGGGCAAAAGCTATTTCTTTATAAATCGATGCTAAATACTTTTATTTCTCCATCTTACGATGTTAAAACTACGCTTCAAGATGTACTGAAGTCTAACACTAAGCTTTAAGCGCACTCCAACTATAGATTATTGAAAGCTTTTCTAAAGCTCTACAATAAGTTTATTTTGTAATTTTAAAGTTGCTTTTGTTGTAGAACTAGTCGTGGGATTGATTTTAATACTCGTCAAAGACAAAATAATAAACAAAAAATGTTTTTTTTTTTTAATATTAGAGATCACCAGTTGCATGCAAGGACGTATCCGACATTTTAAAAAGGAATAGGGTCTTCTATTGAAGATTCCCAGGTTGTATTGTCATCAGCAAAAGCTGCTTCTACAGAATGGTTATGCGATGAAATAATTGTTGGGATAACCTCTGTCACAACAGAGATTATTCCACCAGTGCAATCAGTCACACTGGTGGTAGGTCTTTTGTTGCAAGAGACCGACTAGGTAGGTACCACCACAGTGTCCAATATTCTGCCGCCAAATAGTAGTGCTTAGGCTAGGCTTAGGCTTTGTGTTCCGGTTTGAAGGGCATAGTACGCTAGTGAAATTACTGGGCGAACGAGATTTAAGAACTAATATCTCGAGGTTGGCAACGCGTGAGTGGCACCTACTAATGGTGCTTCAAGCGCTCATAGGCTGCGGCAGCCACTTACCATCAGGTGGGCCGTATGCTTGTTTGCCAACTTCTAACATAAAAAAAAGCCTTATTTTTGAACGCAAGCTTTGAACCCACAAAGCCTCCTTTGCTTTTTAATACAACTATGGTGGCAAATGACCTTATATCTATTAGTAAGTGGTCACCACCACCTATGAACCCTTGCAATACAGAAGAATCTATACCAATATTGTAAAGCTGAAGAGTTTGTTTGTTTGGTTGTACGCGCATTTTTTTTTTTAACTTGAAAGCTCATTTCTTTAGGAATGCTATGGGCTATATAACATCACGATACCATACTTAGAAGCCGAGCAATAAGAAAGAAAGTGCGGACGGGGGATAAGATGCGGTTAGTTGGTGTAACAGGGAGATCTCATCCGACGGGAGCGAATCCGCGGGCATAGCATGTGACATTATATACTGCCAATCCGTATATTAAAGGAGGAGGGGTCTGAGTGACCCCAAGTGACCCCATCGCCCGCTGTTGGGATAACCTCTGTCACAGAAGAGATTATTCCACCAGTGCAACTGGTGGTAGGTCTTTTGTTGCAAGAGGCCGGCTAGGCAGGTACCACCGCAGTGTCAAATAATACTTAGGCATTACTGTGTTCCACTTTAAAGGGCACTTTAAAGGCAGAGGAGATTTAAGAACTAATATCTCGAGGTTGGCAACGTGCGATTGGCACCTACTAATGGTGCTGCAAGCGCTCATAGGCTACGGCGCCCACTTACCATCAGGTGGGTCGTATGCTTGTTTGCTAAGTAACATGTAACATTAAAAAAATAACATTCCAAAATGTTATAATTTTTTTAACTCTCACTACGATTTAATATCAAAGACATTAAATATGGTACAACGAAATTATAATCTACATGGGTAATTTCACGAGTAGCAATGACAGACGGACATACATCCGTTCGAATGATATATAGTTGTTAAATATAACTATATATATAAGAGTTTAGATTTTATAAAGATTCATACAACATTATGAACTACTAAATGAGCTTTCTCCTATACTTATCGTATATCCAGCTTTATAAAGCATATGTTTGTATTGACCATGCACCCATATTTTCCGGTCTGGGTGTATTTGTCTTTGTATGTGTTTCCAGACCCCCGACACAGGATATCACTATCCTAATGGGGGCCATTGAGTGTACAGCGTTTATTTACCTATCTATAAAAACTCTTTTTTTTATGTTAGAAGTTGGCAAACAAGCATACGGCCCACCTGATGGTAAGTGGCTGCCGCAGCCTATGAGCGCTTGCAGCACCATTAGTAGGTGCCACTCACGCGTTGCCAACCTCGAGATATTAGTTCTTAAATCTCGTTCGCCCAGTAATTTCACTAGCGTACAATGCCCTTCAAACCGGAACACAGGAGTTCCTAAACACTACTATTTGGCGGAAGAATATTGGACACTGCGGTGGTACCTACCTAGCCGGCCTCTTGCAACAAAAGACCTACCACCAGTGTGACTGATTGCACTGGTGGAATAATCTCTGTTGTGACAGAGGTTATCCCAACAGCGGGCGATGGGGTCGTCACATCCCGACGCCTTTGTCTATCCTATCTTGAATTCAACAACAGTCCTCTTTCCCACCCTTTTTTCGCGCTACCTCAACCCATCATCTCCAGATTTATCAGAAGTATCACATACGCTTTGCCAACCCAAGGAATAGAAAGGAATCCTACTGATACCTACCTACTTACTGATCCAGTAACTTAACGCCGATTTTCTGTGAGAAAGTAGTACTTCCCCAATCGAGCCGGCCCTTTTGTGCTGGGAGAAGCATTTCTCTACCACTACAAATAGTATCTGACACTGCTGTGGTACCTACCTATACAGCCTCTTGCAATAAAAAGCAATATCGACCTAATACCTCGAAATCTACAAAACTTTATACGAGACGAATACCTCATCCGTCAATATAAACGCGTCCCAATTCCAGAAATAGCAGCGGAAGGCGCGACAGACAGCGGGGCACATCTGCGATTTATATTAATGTCTACTAGGAAACTTTGGAATTTAACTAATTACGTATATTAGATATAATTAAATTTATCTTATTTTGCATTAAACTTGACTAGCTTCTACCAGCGACTTCGGTCGCGTGAATAACGATTTTAATAAAATCTTAAGATAATTGGATTCAAATAAGCAATACCATGTCAACCCACAAAATTGAAAAAACTGAGTTATATATGCGGAAGTGTTAGTAAATGGCTGCAGAACATTTTTCTTTAATATTTGTAGGGTTTTAAGCTTTAAAACTTCTAAAAAAGCCACTTTTTAACCATACAATTTATGTATTATGTTAAACGTTTTGGGTTATATTATATACGAAATATCCAGTTTGTATACTTATTTTTTGTGAAAATAAGTAAAATAACTTACATAAATCTGAAATTGCCAAAAACTTAAACAAGACATGAAAATATTAATATAAAGCAAGTTGTTCAAAATTTTCAAACGCGTTTTTCTCGAAATGACATTCGTGTGGGTTGACATGGTATTGCTTATTTGCGTCCAATTATAAGAAAATGTGTCAGTTTTTTAAACAACGACACAATATCAATTCCGAAGCAAATAGAACCAAAATAATTTTCTACCCTTTTTTAACATAGTTAGAGGATGAATTTCAATAAAATACGAAATACATCTTCTATCAATTCTGTTAAAAAAGGTTTGTGCAAAATTTGAAGCACATTCAACCAAGGAAACATTGTTCCATACAAACTTTGAACCCCCTTTTCAACCCCTTATGGATAGAATTTCGGAAAATTATCAGATACCTACGTCATACAAAAAACGCACCTTCAAGTTTCAGGTATCTAATACTGGATATTAGGTATCTAATAATGAATATTCAGAGTTTACGCTATGCGTTGATCCGTCTGTCATTCAGGACAGCCTTTTATATGTATAGAAGATATATAATCTTTTTCTACTGGACCTTTCTGAAATTTTTACATGATCCGGCATTTTTAGAGTTCCGTAGCCAAATGGCAAAAACGGAACCCTTATAGTTTCATCATGTCCGTCTGTCCGTCCGTCCGTCCGTATGTCACAGTCAATTTCTTTTCTATTCGGAGAGTCTATCTATTCATAATTTAGTAATAGAAATAGAATACACCTTGTATTCTATGAACCGCACCACGATTTTGTAACGAAATCCTAAAAAAATATAAGAATTAAGGATCCATATTAAGAATTAAACATCAAATGAACTTTCAACCACATTTGGCTTGAAGAAGATACATAAGTCGTAGTATAGTATAGTAGTATAAAAATTTGACGACCTGTTAGTAGTGAACTCCTTTAACCAAGACATTCGTAGATGACGACCTTGTGGCGCAGCGGTAGCGAAACTGCTTTAGGCGCCACAGGTCGCGCTTTCGATTCCCGCTCGAAGCAGATGTTTGTATTGACCATACAGTAATGTTTTCCGGTCTGGGTGTGTTTGTCCTTGTCATTGTGAACGTTTCCGGACCCCCGACACAGGATATAACTATCGTAATGGGGGCCGTTGAGTGTGTAGCGTTTATTTATTTATTTATTCAATTTGAAATGATGTCTGTATTAATCTAACAAATATTTGTTTCGGTCTGGGTCTCATGGGTCTCCTCACCATTGTACCCCACCGCTCAAATGCGGTGTAGTGGTCTGGCTTACACTTTTTTTTATATAAAATAGGCTTACGTTTGACCTCAATCTCGCTTGGTGGAAGACGAAGATGAAGTCTAAGATGGAGCACGTTTGCCTAGAAGATGTCGGTACACTCTGGCCTTAAAGATGACCAAGTTATAGCGTTCTGGAAAAACTTAAAGGGCACTGGTAAGTAAGGCTAGTGAAATTACTGGGCAAAGAAGATTAAGGAACCATTATCTCGAGGTTGATAACGCGTGAGCATCTACTACCGGTGTTACGCGGGCTCAAAGGCTACGGCAACCACTTACCATCAGGTTGGCCGTATGCTTGCTTGCCAGCTTTTAACATAAAAAAATAATCAAAATAATAAAGTGCAATTTACTTCAAAATAAATTAAAGTGAGTCGCTTATATTACAATTTCAATTACAAGGAATTAAATCCACGAAAACGAAAGATGTTAAAAGTCTTATTATAATTATCTCGCACACTTAAAACAGCGTAAAATAATATACCTTCTACTCTCCCCTCATTCTTATGCGTATATAAGAGGATCTAATATGACGGAAAATTAAGAGAGGCTGACTGAATACACAGTGGCTGATGACGCTGTACCATAGACATCTTAATAATAAGAACACACAGCCTCGGAGAGCACGCTAAGCTTTCGGTCCCGGTTGTTATCATAACATCTGGTAATAATCGTTTACTCTTGATACGTAATTTGCTGTTTTCAAATGGGTTACTGGATCACCCTTAAGGTTGATAGGGGGTCAGATAAGCTACACTGTCAAATCCGGTTAACAGTAATAAGAAGACACTGGGTAGATGCTAGGAGTAATAGATGAAGCAAGCACTTATATAAAAATCAAACCATAGCATTTTTCGTACGGCAATGTACAGTAAAACGAGAACATTATAACTTCACATCTCTAGAACAGTTTTTTCATAAAATATGCGGAATCTAAAATTAATAAAATATATTTTTTATAAATAATAAATAAACGCTACACATTTTACAGCACCCATTAGGGTATCCCATGTCAGAGGTCCAGAGATATACACAAGGACAAGGACAAACACCCAGACTGGAACATATGTCTGTATAATTAATACAAACATCTGCTCTGAGCTCGAATCAAACTCGTGATCTGTAGCTCTTAAGGCAGGTTCAAATTTGAGCCCCCGTGAGGGCTGCCCCTTTATCACGGCTGACTCTCTGTACTCGGCCCCCCGCCCGGTGACGCTGTCAAGGCCAGTAGAGCCAACAGCAATACACATTCCAAAAAAAAAAAAGCAGGTTCACTACTTCTGCGCAGCAATGTCGTGAGTAATTAATCTTCAGTTATGACTAACTACTACATTAATTTTGTTGCAAGACGCTGGCTAGGTAGGTACCACCGCAGTGTCATATATCTGCAGCAAAGCAGTAGTGTCTTTGGCTTAACTGTGTTTCGGCTTTAAGGGCACTGTAGGCTAGTGAAATTACAGGGAAGAGGAGATTCAAGAACCAATATCTCGAGGTTGGCAACACGTGAGTAGCACCTACTAATGGTGTTGCGCGTGCTCATAGGCTACGGCAACCGCTTACGATCGGTGGGCAGTGTGCTAGCAAACTTGGTAACAAAAAAAAAAAATTTCCTTCAAAATAAAGTCTAAATTTCGATTTTAATAATCTTAATTTGTCAATCCAATTAACAGATGCAGACAAATTAACGAATTAATTATTTCAGTATTAGGGATGCCTCTTCTCTGCACTCCAATTATGAGGATTAAATTTTAAACAACCCCTTTCTTGTAAGTACTCGCTTCCTCTTTGAACGATGAAATTGTTTACCTCCTCAAGTTATCTAATAGAGATTAAATTTAAGCTTTTTATTTTGAATTTTTTTTTTTGGAATTGCGTTTCATGTAGATTTTACGGTATAAATTAATAAACGACCGTTGTGGCGTGCTGGGATTGAGCCTTATCTGTTTCGGTCTGGGCGTTTTTCCTTGTGGGTCTCCTAACCTCGGAGAGCACGTTAAGCTGTCGGTCCCGGTTGTTGTCATAACATCTGATAACAATCGTTAACTCTTGCTAGGTAATTTGCTCTTATCCAATGAGTTAACGGTTCGTCGGGTTGCAGAGGTCAGATTACAATCGCTCTGTGTGAAAATCAGGATAATATTATAAGTACCAGACCCTGAGTAAATTCCAGAAATAATGCTAAGAAAAAGAGATGAACTATTGTCATTAATGATCTAAATGGTGAAGGAGCCGAGTATTTATTAATTTATTTTTACACTTTATCGTACACTACGAACTTCTTTATATCATGACGGTTGGCAAACAAGCCTACGGTCCGACTGATCGTCAGCAATCACCGCAATCTATGAACGCGAGCGATACTTGAAGTATCACATCCGCGTTGCAACTCAAGGGACAGGAGGAAAGGGATGAGAAAGGAAAAAAGAAGGGAACAGAGGGGGTGGGAGATTGGACCTCGGGCTCACTCGTCCCACGAAACGCAACAGTATCTACTGATACTTGTCTTTACGAGATTTTGTAGAAAGCTGTTATGTTGATAGTACAAACAGACATATGTTTTATATATTTTTACAGATTTCTCTTATTGATAAATCTATCTAGAATTCAGATTTCGCCGTTCTGCTTATTTTAAGATAAATTTAAAAGTGCCATTTCTTTATCCATTTTTTATTAACTGAACTATCAAAGCATGACTTAGGATCCTACAAGCGATTATCAACTCTTGTAAAGGATGATAAAGTTTTAATTTACGTAGCAAATTATTATTTCTTTGTTAGGTGTTTCGATGCCAAAAGTAGACAACTTTTTTAACATTTTTTTAATTCGCGAATCTCAAATTTCGTATTCGTGTTTAGACAAAAATAGTAGTTTTTTTTATTCGTTTTGTTATAATTGGAAAGGTTGGATCTTTTTGATTAAATTATTTTATAGAATAGCATTGCCTGTGACTTTACTTGCATAATTTATCGACATGATTCTTCTTCGTGAGTGTCAGTGGCCAACCTAGTGTCAGAGTTGTTCAGGACGCCCGTGTAGGCCTCTGACTTGACTTATCGACTGTCATCAAATTGATAACAGCCGGGACCGACTTTTTACGTGCCTTCCGAAGCACGGAGACGCTCAGTTGAAATACAACTATGCGATCACCTATCACATCTAGTGACTGACCGCGCCTAAAGTTGCTTTACCCACCGGTCGTTTACCGATCAGTGAGCGCACCCGGCTATGAGCGCACATCGACATGATGATTTTGAAATACGGTTCCCGTTGTAAATTATACGTAATAAAACCTAACCACCACTTGTTATTATGGTTAACCAACTTGTAGAAAAGGTCTCAATTCGTATTTTGTTGTAATTATTGTTATGTGCTTGCACGCAGCTTCTTTGTTTGTAAACTGATTGAAATAATTATTTTTGTGTTGGTTTCAGTATCACTTCCATGTAAAGTTTTTGAATAGTATACATTTTTGAATAAAAAAGTCTTTTCAAAATTGACGCACAATTAATGGATAAATGGGTAAATATACAAACATTAAAAAACATACATACAGTCAAGCATAGAACCATTTTTTTAAGTCAGTTAAAAATAAATTATTAAATAGAAAATAATGGTGGGAATTGTGCGATATGTCACTATGGCCGACAGTGCTTGCAACATAAAAAGTGTATCTTCAGTGCGTTATCAAACTGAGGGAAAGAGGAATTAAAGAAGGGAGGAAAAGGAATTAGGAGGAAGGAGCTATAATTTGTACCTCAAGCGCTCCTACTCATCAAACAAAACGCAACAGTACAGATACTCTTACGTCATATCGTTATTCTCTGGGAAGGAAATATTTCCCACATCAGGCCTCATTTCTTCAGGGTTCATTCATTATAAAAATAGGCTGTATTACAAAAGCTTCTAGTTTGAGCGGAAATCGAACAATCGGCTTTGGTATAGTAGATTCGTGTACTAAAATAAAAAGTTTTAGAATACGATTGTTAAGGTGTGGCGATAGACAGATTTAAATCACAATAAATCTAAAAGAAGTTTATGAAGTGCTAAACTGGACTGCTTATGGAATTTTTCTATTATATTTTTTTTATAAAGACATTTTCAAACAACTCTAAAAGCTTTGGCATCAATAAATCGATTTTAATGATCTTCATATGTTTCCCTCATTAGTATTCGTAACTTAAAAGTATAAAATAAAATATTTTTTTAAAATACCGATTTTAAAACTAGAAAGCCAAACATTTAAAGAATGTTTATTATGAATTACTAATTTATATAAAACCACGCCTGTGTTTTTATCAGTATTCATTTCGAATCAAGCTAAACTAAACTAAGGATAGCCTTGAGAGCCTTTATCAATTTCATACAAGTAGGTTAACATTATTAACAACTTATTGTAACCAACAATGCTTTTAATCCCTATATTAAATAACACAATAAATGACACAGCACTAACTACTACGTCGGATTTCAACGATTCGTCCTTTTATATCCGCATATACAACAATAATTTTCCGTATGGTGAAATATTGAAGTAACCAACCATCAATGTGACGCTTCGTTAGTTTCGTTAATGCAACGTATTAAATAGGTTCTATACTTCGTCATGCACCAACGTATAAATCATATATGAATGCTAGCTGCATTTCCTTGCTGAAGCGCCATTCTTTAGGCTAAACTATATTTTTTAACAAAGAAATATCGACTTAAAAACTAAAAAGAAAAAAATATTAACCCCAATTCTCCATAGCTTATTTTATTATAAAACGTAAAGGATTAATATAGATGCGTATAAAATTATTAAACCTAATCCATTTTTTGCAATCGTTATAAAAACCTCTATTTATGCGACAAGTCACGAGAATTAGCTTTAAAAGTCAATTTACAATTTTTTGTTTATGCTAAAACTTGTTCTATAGGGTATCATTTAACGCTCAACGGTTGATTGGTTTCGTATAAAGTAACCTAGACAAGTTAGGTTGCTACGGATGTTATATCACCATAGCGTCACGCCATATCATGGGAGGTCTGGTGGCAAAAAATACTTTATAATAAACGTAAGGTTACACTATGTTAAGCTGACTCAGACGGGGAGTAATGTTTTATGTATGCTGTATGATATTTTGTAGGGTTCCCTACGACGGGTAGTGAACTGGCCTTAAACGCCACAGGTCGCGGGTTCGAGTCCCGCTCGTTGCATATGTTTATATTGAACATACAGGCATGTGTCTCCGCATTCCGGTTTAGGTGTGTCCTTGTCTTTGTGTATGCTTCCGGACCCCAAACACAGGATATAACTATCCATCTATATAATGGGGACATTTAATATTCTTCGTCCTAGCATTATTTCCCGTATTTTATTTTACCCAGGGTCTGCAGGTTACTAGTTTTTACACGGAGCGATTACCATCTGACCTCCGCAACCCTAAGGGCGAACCGGTAACTCATTGGATAAGAGCAATTTACTTATCAAGAGTAAACGACAGCTTAAAGTGCTCTCAGAGGCCCACACGGACTAACACCCAGACCGAAACCGAAATTTTAACAAACATCTGCTCGAGCGGGATCGAACCCGCAGCCGTCGAGTCTAAAGGCAGACTCGCTACCCACAACGCCACAACGGTGTCCAAATGGGGCCGTTGAGTGTGTAGCATTTATTTATATAAAAACCGTAAAAATATTTGGAATTTAATACGATTCAAAATAAACACGTGTATGACTCCGTGATACGCATAACGCTTTTACCAAACTAAACTCCGCTTAAACGTCAAATAATGAGATGTTTATCACGTTCATTAAGTAAAAACTCGATCAGAGCGACAGGTCATATATTATTTTGGTAAAAAAACTCGAACGAAACATACACACGTTAATGAGACGGTCGCCTCCGAATTACTTTACAAGATGCGTCTAGGTGTGTCGTTAAATTGTAGTAGATTTGCGACAAGACTGTCTTACGACATTTGTCTATGATATCATAGTATGTCGATAATAGTGTAAGAAAACTGACGATTGCAGTTCTACAGAAGTTGTAATGAACTTGCTCTTAACAAGGTTGATATAATTCTCTCTCCTGGAAAATATAGGTTGCCTTTTGTGTTTTAGAAAACACTTTGCCAACCCCAAGATATTGGTTTTCAAATCTCTTTTGCCAAATAACGGTTTGAAGAAGATACGTCTACAAATTTTAAAGATATATAAGGGCTCCCATAACTTTGTTTTTCATATTAATTTTAATAATTACTATGCAATTATCAACTTGATTTTGCGTTCGATTTTAATTCGTTATTATTTTTAAGTCCTTAATATTCTTTATCATCAAGCTGAGGAATTTTAGTTTAGTTTCGACTGTGCATGGTCCACAACGCACTTGACTGATAATTGTTTATGTTACAAGTTGGCAAACAAGCATACGGCCCACCTGATAGTAAGCGGTTGCCGTAGCCTATGAGCACTTGCAGCACCATTAGTAGGTGCCACTCACGCGTTGCCAACCTCGAGATATTGTTTATCTATCTACCTAGCCAGCCTCTAGCAAAAAAACACCTATTACCAGTGTGATTCATTGCACTGGTGGAATAATCTCTGCTGTGACAGAGATTATCCCAACAGCGGGCGATGGGGCCATCACTTCCCGACGCCGGAATACTATCATTTATGTTACACAGTGCATTTGTCATGGACGATGTCGCCCGTCTGCGCTAGCTTCCTTATCTGCTATCACTACACCCATGTCACTGTACCATTTGACATCTCCGTCCATAACATTGGTAAAACCATAATGGACGCTGGACTTTTTTATTTTTTGACCTCGATCTATAATGTCGTTTGTAACATTCTTTATGTACTAACGTGTATTGATGGATTATTAATTTTAATTTTTTTTTTAATATCAGGAGGCTCACCTGATGTTAAGTGATCACCGCCCATGAACATCTGCAACACCAGAGGGCATGCAGGTGCATTGTCGACCTTTAAGAAAGGAATAGGCTATTCTCTTGAAGGTTCCTAAGTCGCATCGGTTCCAAAAGACCGCAGGCGGAAGCTGGTTCAACAGTGTTGTAGTGCGAGGAAGAAAATGCCTTCTAAATCACGTTGTAGTGGATTGAATTACTACCCTCTCGCTCGCACGTCGCGTCGCGCTCACATCGTCGTGTGAGTCTATCGTATAGAATGCGCTCGGAGCGCTGCCTCCATCTCCGATGACGTCCTTAGCCGTGGTTCGGCTTCGCAGGAGGCACCCTAAGGACGGAATCAAATTTGAGCCTCCGTGAGGGCTGTCCCTTTATCACGGCTGAGTCTCAGTACTCGGCCCCCGCCCGGTGACGCTGTCAAGGCCAGTAGGGCCAACAGCAATACACATTCCGAAAAAAAAAAAAAAAACCCTCTCGCAGCAAATCGCCGTAACGTACATATCTGTTCGGTTGTGCGGCGTGCGACAGTGAGAGTGCCGGAGGCCATATCTATTCCTTTCCATTTTTTCTTTCCCATCCCTATCTTCTTATTCCTTGCATTGGCAACGTAAATGTGACACTTCAAGTATCTCGCGCGTTCATAGGTTGCGGTGACTGCTTAACATCAGGCGTATGCTTTTTTGCCAACCGCCATGATATAAAAAATATATATTTCTTATAACATGTTGTATATAATAATGTTTACCAATTCTTACTAAAATTATATGTACACACATTTTGCTTTGCAAAATAATTATAAATAATGACTATAATAAAAAACTAAAATTAAAACTATTTCAGCGCGAGGTAGTGCGAAAAAATTATAAGCGAAATGGCAACATGAAATGCTAAAAGCCCTTAATTGTTTAAAACAATTTATAAATGCGAATACTGCATACCAAATGAGAACACACAGGTATATATTTCGGACGAGAAATAAAAATAAAACTGCCCAAATGCTTGTCGAACATTTTTTTTTTATGTTAATAAGTTGGCAAGCAAGCATATGACCCACCTGATTGCGGTTGTCGCATCTTGCAACACCATTCAATTATAGGTGTCACTCCTACACGTACCTCGAGATATAGGTTCTTAAATATCATTTGTCCAATAATTTCACTAAAATTTCAAACCGAAACACAATAACGTTAAATACACTACTTACTGCTTTACGATAGAATATCTGACACTGCGAAGGTACTTACTTAGCCGACCTCTTGCAATAAAAGCCTACCGCTAGTAATTATAAAATGTTCTGCGCCACCATAGAGTAAAAATATAGAGTTTCTTAACGAGTACAAATGCATCGTTCTCGCCGGCTTCACCACCATCGCCGGCGCATCACGGAGACGGGTCGCAACCGCGAACGTAGCCCACTCACCCTGATGAAGGTCCTCCGACGAGTCCGAAACTAGTCGATACTTAAACCGATTGAACGTGAGTGTGAGCCGTTTAAATTTTACATTAAGTTAATAATGCCTCACGATAGTTTTAATAATTTAATAGAGTTTCTTGTATAGACTCCATTTATTGATAAATTTTATTGTATATTTGGTACTCTTTGTTACAACGGCAACATTGTGACAAATGACACGCTATGGGAAAAATTAAATGCAGCACGCTGACAGATGGATGGACGGACGATGATCGGAAAATTATTATTAGGGTTCCGTTGTCATCCTTTTGGTACCTTAAAAGTCAGCCTGGTCGAAGATTAAGCTAGAAAATTTTTCACTTTTTTCATTTCACCTTTAAAAGATAACGCTGCGGTTAATCAAAAAATATTTAGCCTTATGTTTTCATTTGCCAAAAAGTGTCTATTTCTTGACGATAAAATCAAAGAAATATCGAACGATGAACAGACAAATGCGTATTTCGTGTCGGTATGCAATACAACAACTATACTTTTTAGAAAACTTTCAGAAGCGACAACAACCCTTAAAGCTTACAAAATAAGGATGAATATGGCGTGTATATATAACGTTTTACAATTTAAGTTTTTGATCGAATACATAAGATTTGTTAACACGAATATTTTACGAATCTTATTAGCATTTAACAAAAACATAAAACTAACAGTCGCTTTAGAATTATTAAGTGAAAATGAGAGGTGAAGGTATTTTGTCTTTTCAATTATATCCGTTTCTTTCGCACGTACGCTTTTGCTAATTAAATAGAGAGAGACAAAATTATGTGTTTAGTAAATAGCAAAACTAATTTAATCTAGACTAATATTATAAATGCGAAAGTAACTGTCTGCTACGTTTTCACGCCTAAACGACTGAATGATTTTTCATCAATATTTGTATTAATATATAATATAGATAAGACCTTGGAGAAGGAAGAGGGCGTCAGGACGTAACGACCCCATCGCCCGCTGTTGGGATAACCTCTGTCACAGCAGAGATTATACCACCAGTGCAATCAGCCACACTGGTGGTAGGTCTTTTGTTCCAAGAGGCCGGCTAGGTAGGTACCACCGCAGTGTCCAATATTCTACCGCCAAATAGTAGTGCTTAGGCATTACTGTGTTCCGGTTTGAAGGGCACTGTAGACTAGTGAAATTACTGGGCAGTGGAGATTTAAGAACTAATATCTCGAGGTTGGCAACGGGTGAGTGTCACCTAATAATGGTTCTGCAAGCGCTCATAGGCTACGGCAACCACTTACCATCATGTGGACCGTATGCTTGTTTGCCATCTTTGTAACATTTAAAAAAAAGAAGTACATAGTACATAGTTTCTGTCGCGAAAATGAAACCGGAATTTGCCTTTATAGGTACCTTCTTCTTCTTCTCAGCATTATTCCTGGTATCATACGAGTATTTACCCGGGGTCTGCTTATCACTCTTATCCGGATTTGACAGGTTACTAGTTTTTACACAGCGATTGCCATCTGATCTCCGTAACGCTAAGAGCGAACCGGTAACTCATTGGATAAGTAACTGATGTAGAAACATATTGAAATCGACACCGTCTTCGAGTAATGGAGTAATAAACATATAAAGAAATAACACAATTAAATTCAACCTTCTTTTGAAGTCGGTTGAATATTATTTTTATTTTTAGAATTCCATTGTTAATTTTTTTTTTTTTATGTTAGAAGTTGGTAAACAAGCATACGGCCCACCTGATGGTAAGTGGCAGCCGCAGCCTATGAGCGCTTGCAGCACCATTAGTAGGCACCTACTCGCGCGTTGCCAACCTCGAGATATTAGTTCTTAAATCTCGTTCGCCCAGTAATTTCACTAGCGTACAATGCCCTTCAAACTGGAACACAGTAGTGCCTAAGCACTACTATTTGGCGGCAGAATATTGGACACTGCGGTGGTACCTACCTAGCCGGCCTCTTGCAACAAAAGACCTACCACCACTATGACTGATTGCACTGGTGGAATAATCTCTGTTGTGACAGAGGTTATCCCAACAGTGGGCGATGGGGTCGTCACATCCCGACGCCTAAAGTTAATGAAGAAGGGTTGTTTTAAGTCTCTAAAGTCCATATAGTACTTTGAATTTCACCTCTATATCTATCAAGCTTGGTAGGCAGGTACATTCTGAGAGACCGTCATCTCGCTGAAGGAGACCGCGAAGAGGGTTCGCGAGGGTGATTCCCACGCGGACCCAATCCGAAGACGAGGCCTGGAGGCAGGAGGCATCACTTTGCACGCCTGCTTCCTTCTAGAGGAGCTACGGCGGAGAGTGCATTTAGATCCTCCGCACGTCATCAGGGTGGGAAAGGGTACTCGGTGGGTGCGATACCCGGGGCACCGTTTTGGCGTCGATCACCGCATAGGCGGGCCGTTCCGCCGCGTCATGGTTGTATGCGCAAGCAACCCATGACGTCCCAATTTGGTGATGAGAGTTCCGCTGAGTTTTAGTGGGTATTGCCGCTAGACTACCAGGCGGCTGAGTCTCACACTACCATTGCCTAGTGTACTTGACGAGTACACTACGTGCAGAGGTGTGCGTAAATACATTTCTCAGCGAAAACAAAAAAAAGTTAGGCAGGTAGGTAGGTATCTTGAAACTGTATTTTTAGGCCAAATTTTGAACCATATATATTTCCCATACATTACTAATTTTTCTTCTACCTTAGGTAGATTGTGACGCTTGTGCTTCTGGAAGCATCTATAGGGCCATATGCCTATTGATAAAAAACATAGACTAAAAATTGTTTCCAAATATATAGCATTGGTGGAAAGATATATAGATAGAATATCTTTTATTGTACACCACATAGATAAAAAACAGAAATAATTTTTCAGCTTAAATATAAATGTTGGTACATATAGACACCGATACCGTTGTGGCGTTGTGCGCAGCGAGTATGCCTTTAGTCTCGACGGTTGAGGGCTCGATTCCCGCTCGGGCAGATGTTTGTTAAAGTTTCTGTCTCGGTCTGGGCGTTTGGCACTGGGTCTCCCCACCGTGCCTCGGAGAGCACGTTAAGCTGTCGGTCCCGGTTGTTATCACATAACATCTGATAATAATCGTTAACTCTTGATAAGTAAATTGCTCTTATCCAACGAGTTACTGGTTCGCTCTTAGGGTTACGGAGGTCAGATGGTAATCGCTCCGTGTAAAAACTAGTAACCTGCTAAATCCGTGTAAGAATAATAAGCAGACCCTGGGTATAATTAAAAATGCCGGGAATAAGGCTAGAACGAAGAAGTGGGTACATATAGGCGTTTTATCGCTGAGTGGTGATTTCTTCAAGTCATATATGATTCAGTAGACAGAGATCGTAGCAATAACAATATAAATAATTAGCAGTCAAGTGCGTGGTGGACCACGCGGAGTGGAAACTAAAGGGTTCCGCAGCTTAGATGTAGAATCTCTAGGATACTAACGAATTAAAAGCGACCGCAAATATAAGTTTGTAACTTCATAGTAATTATTAAAAATAATATGAAAAAACAAAGTTATGGGAAAACCTATATACATATCTCTGAAATTTCTTTACTTGACATTACGAAACTATAAGGGTTTTTCCATTGCCTACGGAACCCTAAAATTACGACTTAGATCAACAAATCTTGAGAATTAGAATTACCATATAAAACAAATAACTTTCCCCAAGAACTCAAATCGAATACCAAAAGTCTTAAGATTTCATTCGATTCCAAATATTTTGGTAACGAAAAATTAAATTAAGGCGGTATTTGGGTGCATGTATTAAAAATATCTCAATAATTAGTTAACCTTCGTCCAAACGAGCAATCGTAACGTGGGAATGAATGGTTGTTATATAACTGTATGGACAGTGCAATGTATTGACTCGGCTTCGACTAAAATTATTTTGGACAAAAAATTAAAAATGTTTTGGTTTTTTTTTGTATCGATATGTTTTAACTATAATGTTATCTGCAGTCAAATAAAAAAAATTTAAAACATTATAAAAGACAGACAGACAGATTGTGTAGAACTTGTCAATCAAACCCATTATATTTACATAAGGTCTACCATGAACTTTTATTGCGATTCAAATGACTTGAATGATTTATAAAGGATGTCCGGAATAATAAAAATATTTGATTTTTTTTATTTGAATAGAAAATATTTGGAGATACGTTTTTAAAAAATTTCTTAATTCTCACCCCTTAAGGAAAGCTGCTGGCTTATTATAAATAAAAATATTTAAATAATATTATCTACCAGCGACTCCATAGTTTTATTTTCCATCACAAGCTGCACCAAATAACCGATGGGCGTGGGTAGGGCGTTACAATTATATATTACATTACTGCCTACGTAAAACAATGCCTATGGAAACTATCTGATGCATTCACTATCATAATTATATCGCTATATTGTTATTCCTAAAAGGACAATTTCGCCATTTTGAATTCGATGACGTCACATACAAAGTTTAAGATTCAATTGTCATGGCCGCCTACTGACGTCCACTGCAGGAATAAGGTCTCTCTTAAATTATGTCACTGGGAACGATCTTGCGTCGCGTGCAGCCAGGAACTCTCTCTCTCTCTTTATGTCCCTGTCCTTTCGCTGCCATTGTATAACCACCATGATACCCTTGGATTCCATTTCGGTTCATCGAACTATGTGACCCACCCATAGCCACTTCAGCTTCACAACTCTTGCGTCTACAATGGATAACCTCACGTCCACTGCGTAGATCCAAGCGTAGCCCGTTCCAATCTTCTGATGAACAACTGACGCCGAATCAATTACCTAATTAGTAAAGATTAAAACCAAAATCAAAAGCTTTAATTTAGTTCAAGACACTATAATTGGTAACTGTAATTTTAACGTCGTTTCCTCGTCTCCTCTCCCACTTGTCATCTTCCTTACCACCCCTTGCCCATCATCAGAAAACCGCGATGATACTGTTGATATTGATGAGGAATTTCGGTTTTGGTGAATGTTTGGTGTAATCAGGCAAGCCGTATGCATTTTTAAATATTTGAGACCTTGTCATAACTTTGTAAATAAACAAAGTCTCCTGTCGGAGAAGACAGAGTGGCTTTTTCCTATCGGAGGCCGGGTAGGTAGGTACTACCGCAGTGTCAGATATTCTACCCCAAAGCAGTAGTATGTTGTTTGAAGGACACTGTAGTGAAATTACTAGGCAAAGAGATTTTAGAACCAATATCTCGAGGTTGGCAACGCGTGAGTGACACAAATATATGGCATTGCAAGCGCTCATAGGCTACGAAACCCGCTTACCATCAGGTGAACCGTAAACTTACCAACTAAGTCACATAAAAACGAAGAGAAATCTTTTCTTTAGAAGAATTACTTCGATTTTTTTTTCTCAAGGCTAAAATTCTCAAACTTTGCAATTAAAAAGCGATTATCAAATCCCAATTGTATCAAACACACCACGCTTGAAAAAGTTACGAAAATTTTGGATAATTAGAATTATACGGACCCTTCGTTAATTTATGAGTCAGTTATTCCCAAACTTTTTGAGACTTTTATTATTATTTAGATCCACATATCACAAACTTTTTAGATAAAAATGTTTTGAAAATTTTAATCAGAATTTCATTATTATTAACAATGAAGATATAATATAACAATAAGAACGCAAAAATAACCGGAAAATACTCGGAGAGTTATCAGAGAGCGATTTTTTATATATTTTAGTTCTTGCAAAAAAAACCTGGGCCTGTCTATGAGATTTAACGTCGTTCATCTATGACACTTAAAATCTTTTTAATAACACTGATTTACTATAATTTAGGGATCGGCACTTCAAGTCGATGCCTCCGTGCTAAGCGGCTCAGATGAGGACGGCAGTCGGGGTGATCTATACATATCTATACGCACGCGCTTGCGATGAAAGCGCAGAGTAATCTTTCGACCCCTGAGACTAAGCACTACCCGCACTGTGATGAGCTGCTCCGGTTATACTGTTTTCCAAGAGATTCCGGAGCCTCTCTCCTTCTCTAAGGTCTGCCACCGAAGAGGTTTTAGTGCGTCTCCATGACCAAACACCTGCCATGGAACCAATAAAATGTCCACAGATTCGAAGTTAGTCTATACGCTAACTTTATTTCATTATGTTGCAAGCTTGTGACTAACTTCGTTTTGCTGCATCATTGGTGAATTTACGTAATAGCACTAGCGAGTTTTTTACGTTATTTTGGAAGGTCCTCTCCATTCCTGGCAAACAAGGATTCGATCCGACTGATGGTAAGCAGTCACTGCAACCTATGAACGCTGGCGATAGCTAAAGTATCGCAATCTTTAAAATTATGTAAATCTTTATATTATAATGAAATTTAAATTTAATAATTTTATAATTTGTTAATAATTTTTAATGATCATTATGTATTTTTATTTTTATTGACTTGTAATAACTGACTATTTTTTATAATGTGATGTTTTCTAATGAATGATGTGATGACCTATAATTAGTAGAACATTTATCGAATAACTTCTGATCTTTATTGAAATGTCTAATTAATGTATCTACTGATGGTTATCCTAAAAATAAAAATAAATAAATAAAAAGAGCGTTGCCAACCCTTGTAATATGAGAGAAAGGGAGATTAAAAGGAGAAACAAGAAGGGAACAGAAAGAGTTGGGACATTGGATCTCCGGATCTCTCACTCACCGCATTAAACGCAAGTTCTTCCCCAGTCGAGACGGTTCATTTGTGCTGGGACAAGCATGACTACTACTAACCATCAGTAGAGTTATTTTGAATACTTTTTAAACTCCACTGAACATTTAACAAAAGATATTTCCCAGTAACTTTAGCTACGAAATGACGTACAGACGGAACTGCGAATAGAATTACTTCTTCTTTTGTTACGAAAACGTCAGTCAAAGTATCTCGGACATGTTGTGAAAACTTTGAAAGCGTGATTTAGGTTACCATGTATTGTATTGTATGTAAATTCTGCGTATTGTCCATATATATGTATTGTATGAAGTATTGTTATATGTATGTACTTATTATTATAATTAAGCTTTTAAGGCTTTAATAATGGTCTTGACGTAACTGGGCAGGAATGGCTGAAGTATATAAGTTTTTTTTCTTAAAGAATGCTTTTTCAAGGCATTACTGACCCTAGGCCTGCTAGGCCTATGAGCGCTTACAGCACCATTACTGTGTAAGTGCCACTCACGCGTTGCCAACCTCGACATTTTGGTTCTTAAATCTCCTCTGCCTAGTAATTTCACTAGCCTACAGTGCCCTTCAAACCGGAACACAGTAATGCCTAAGCACTACTATTTGGCGGTAGAATATTTGACACTGCGGTGGTACCTACCTAGCCGGCCCCTTGCAACAAAAGACCTACCACCAATGTGACTGATTGCACTGGTGGAATAATCTCTGCTGTGACTGAGGTTATCCCAACAGCGGGTGATGTCCCGACGCTGGTAAAAAACTTTGAGTAAATTATATTAACTAAAAATCTATAATATTTTTGAAGTTTGGGAAATAGTGGTCAAAATTATTTCGAGTGTCCCGGGTTATTTTTTTTTTGGCGGGTAATTCTCATAGCGGTTATTCGAAAGTCTGAAAGATTTGCGATATCCTTTTCACGTTATCTTATCTCCGAACCGATATAAATTGAATTCGGCCATGTTGGCCATGTCGGCCTTTTCGACCATTTCGGTCGTTATAAGATCTCGCTGTGAAAGTGTTAATCTTATACTAATTACAAAAGATTTAGTTCGTGATTATTGATTAAATATTAGGTGTGAATTATATTTTAAATTTAACTTTACATCTGATAATAATCGTTAACTCTTGATAAGTAATTTGCTCATATCGAATGAGTTACTGGTTCGCTCTTAGGGCTTCGGAGATCAAATGGCAATGGCTCTGTGTAAAAACCTGTCAAATCCGGATAAGAGTAGTAAGCAGACGCATTTTTTTTAAATTTCATTCTTTATCATATTATACGGCATCAAGGCCCATATATAAAATACATACACATATAGATTATTACTTTTTATTTTTAATAATTTAGAGCATACGAATTACTAGCGCAACTTCGTCCGCGGTGACTTTAGACTTTGCTCCTGAAAAATTAGGTTTTTGTTATTGACGACATCTTTTTCGAACTTCAATTGAATACGTTGATGACGTTGTGGCGCAGTGGTAGCCTACCTACCTTAAGAGCCATAGTTAGCGGTTGCGATTCTCGCTCGGAGCAGATGTTTGTATTGACCACACAGGCATGCTCTCCTGTCTGGGTGTGATTGTCCTTGTCATTGTGTATGTTTCCGGATCCCCGACACAGGTTATAACTATATTAATGGGGCTCGTTAAATGTGTAGCGGTTATTATTATAATTTTAAAATATTATACTAGTTTTTGCCCGCGGTTGCATTTAAATCAATCAATCATTCGGTTTTAATGTCTATTTAATTTAGATTACGCATTTTTTAAATATATTGTGACATTATTAAAACTGTTTTTAGATCTATAAAAGCCCCAAAAATAAATATGTAAATTTATAATGTATTATAATTATGTTTATCGTCATAGTACAGGAGGCTGTTGAAAAATTGGTCCATATATAATTACTTATACGAATAAAATCTGTATTATTTCATAAACGACACACAAGTATATACTTTAATTTTTAAATAAGGTAATATTTTATAGTATTTGCGATGGTTTGATGAGAATGATTATTTTTTTTACAGTAAGTTCTTAATCTACGTGGAGAACCTGAACACAAGCGTTGCTCCCAAATATGTTTATTATCATGGCAGTATTTATTAAGCTATTTGCGTTTATGTTACTTGTACTGTGTAACAATTGTGAATTTTTATGAAATCACTATAAACAACATAAAATTTCTTATTATTCTTAAGAATCTGTATTTAAATAAAATGAAAATAATTTATGATTATAAGTCAACTCTGCTCAGTGTAGATTTATTGGATATACTTTAATAATTTTGTGCATTTTTTTAATGTTACAAGTGTTTGCCGTAACCTATGAACGCTTGGAGCACCATTAGTGGGTGCCACTCACGCGTTGCCAACCTCGAGATATTAGTTCTTAAATCTCCACTGCCCAGTAATTTCACTAGCCTACAGTGCCCTTCAAACCGGAACACAGTAATGCCTAAGCGCTACTATTTGGCGATAGAATATCTGACACTGCAGTGGTACCTACCTAGCCGGCCTTTTGCAACAAAAGACCTACCACCAGTGCGACTGATTGCACCGGTGGAATAATCTGCGCTTTGACAGAGGTTATCCCAACAGCGGGCGATGGGGTCGTCTCATCCCGAAGCCGGGAAAAATGTATCTTTAAATTCTTATTTATTTCGAAAATGTAAGTTTCAATAACATCACTACTTCAACAACCGCCTCCTGAACTACGTCAACATACAATGATGTGGGTTCATAGCATATAATTTAGCTGTCAAATAGTCCGAGGCGTCACTCAAAAACCAACGTTTCATTATCTATGACCGGTTAACCGATAATTTTAACTGTGACGCCCCGTTTTTTTTTTTTTTTCGGTTCGTTTTTCCCTTTGTTTATCGTAAAGCTGCATTTATTTTTTTATGTGTATTAGATTGTATGAGAAGGGGAGATGATGACTGTTGTAGCGTTTTGGTAGCGAGCCTGCCTTTGACCTCAACGGTCACCGGTCCGATTCCTTGACCTTACAAATATCGTTTCGGTCTGGACCTTTATCTTTGTGGCCTCGGTGAGTACGTTAAGCTGTCGGTCCTGATTGTTATCACATAGCATCTGAAAATAATATTTAACTCTTGATAGGTAATTTGCTCTTATCCAATAAGCTACTGGTTCGCCCTTAGGGTTACGGAGGTCAGATCTACTAGTTATGTCCCAAAGGTCGGTAACCCACGGCGGTAATCGCTTAACATCAGCTGAGCCTCCTAACCCTTTGACACATAAAAAACACAACTACCTATCGCAAGCAGTAATCAAACCTGCGATCATAGGGGTTCAATGCGGGGTTACCTATGTCAAAATTTACAAAAAATAACGCGTGGATTAAATTTTTTTTTTTTTTTTTTGTAAAAATTCAATTAAAAAACCGTATCCTCAACAAACATCGAATTCAAATCGTTATCTCTAACTGATTGAATAATACACGAAAAGGCACTCTCTTAATTTGCTTGTTAAAAGAAATACGCGTTAAGGAGATAATTCTCAACATACAGACATACGATACATTAAATTGGTAACGGCAATTCAAACGGCTATCACTGACATCTGATAAGGATTGAAAAGACAAAATTATTTAATGTTAGTATAGTGGCAAGTTTACCACCCGGTTGATGGTAAGCGGTTAGCAGTGCGATCTAGACGCTCATAGCCGAGTGCACCTGCTTATCGGTAAACGATCGGTAGTTTTTTTTTTTATGTTAGAAGTTGGCAAACAAGCATACGGCCCACCTGATGGTAAGTGGCAGCCGCAGCCTATGAGCGCTTGCAGCACCATTAATAGGTGCCACTCACGCGTTGCCAACCTCGAGATATTAGTTCTTAAATCTCGTTCGCCCAGTAATTTCACAGTGCCCTTCAAACTGAACACAGTAGTGCCTAAGCACTACTATTTGGTGGCGAATATTGGACACTGCGGTGGTACCTACCTAGCCGGCCTCTTGCAACAAAAGACCTACCACCAGCGTGACTGATTGCACTGGTGGAATAATCTCTGTTGTGACAGAGGTTATCCCAACAGCGGGCGATGGGGTCGTCACATCCCGACGCCTTTGCACGACGCCGAGGTTAAGCAACTGTAGGCGGTGGCGGTCAGTCACTAGATGGGTGATCGCATAGTGGTATTTCACCCGAGCGTCTCCGTGCTTCGGAGGGCACGTAAAAAGTCGGTCCCGGCTGTTGACAATTAGACAACAGTCGATAAGTCAAGTCAGAGGCCTACGGGCGACCTGAACAACTCTGACACTAGGTTGGCCACTAACCACTCGATAAGAAGAAGGAGTGCGGTTTAGAAATCATCACGTAACAAAATGCATATGCCGTGTATGCGTGTGTTTCGAGCCTATTTTAAGCAAATGAGCACACGAGCAAGTGAGTGCGGAGCGGGGTGCGCAACTCTCTCTCTCTCTCTGTGTCCCTGTCTCTTTTTATCATATGAGATTTTGAAATACACAGATATCATTTTTTGTTCAACTCCGAATGTAATTGAAAACGAGAGTGAGATTTAGTAGAAATCGTCACGTAACGAAATACCGTATGCTGTGTATAATCGAGCCTACTACAAGTAAATGAACACACGAGCAAGTGAGTGCGCTGCGTGATGCGCAACTCTTACTCTCTCCCTCTCTCTCTCTCTCTCTCTCACATACTCTCTGTCCCTGTCTCTTTTTATCATGTAACCTATTGAAATATGCAGATTTAATTTCGAATTACATTCGGAGTTGAAGAAAAAACGTAAGGAACTTCGTTGTTGACGGGGGTCCTCCTCCTCCGACGGAACAACTTTTTTTATTTGACTAAGTTAGCAAGCAAGGGAGCATACGACCCACCTATTGGTAAGCGGTTGTAGCTTATGAGCGATTACGATACTTGAAGTATCAGCTTGCGATACTTGAAGTATCACATGGGCGCTTTTAACCCAAAAGACAAAAGAGTATTAACCGGTCTGGTTGTGCTTGTCCTTGTCTTTGTGTTGATGGAGGAATCATCGACAGACATTTTTGTGCTGAGCCATGCTTCTCTCAGCACAAAAGCACCATCTCGACCGGGGAAGTACTACCCTCCCACAGAAAATCGGCGTCAAGTAACAGTATCATTAGGTACTGCTGCGTTTCGTGCGATAAGTTTGACGACGTTGTGGCGCAGCGGTAGCAAACCTGCCTTAAACGCCACAGGTCACAGGTTCGATTCCGCTCGGAGCATAATATGTTTGTATTGACCATGCAAGCATATTTTCCGGTCTGGGTGTATTTGTCCTTGTCATTGTGAATGTTTCCGGACCCCGACACAGGATATCACTATCCTAATGGAGACCGTTGAGTGTGTAGCTTTTATTATTATTATTATTATTAAGTAAAAGCGCCGGAGGTCCAATATCCCACCCTCTTTTCCCTTCCTTTTATTTTTATCTTCTCATTCCGTCCCTCCTATTTCTTGGGTTGGCAACGCGCCTGTGATACTTCAAGTATCGTAATTTCATCACCATCAGGCGGACCGTATGCTTGTTTGCAAACCATCATGACATAAAAAATGGCGACGACCGATTGGTGTAGTAACGTAGGCCTCCTAACTTGAGGGAATCCTGTACACCTTAGTACCCCTGGTCATTTCAACTGAACGATTTTAGCAGCATCATTAGTACCTCTATAATTATATTACAGAACAACTTCAAACATTTCATTTAAGACCTTAAGTAATCCTTAATGTTCATCCCTTGATAACTAAACTTAAGTAACGTGCGAAAGCACTTAAGGTAATTAGGTAATAACTGATTCTAGGATATAAAAGGAAATGACTAGAACTGTCTCATTAAATTACAGTAAGATATCGACGACGATGTGGCCCATCGGTAGCGAAACTGCCTTAAGCGCCACAGGTCGCTGGTTCGATTCCCTCTCGGGGCAAATGTTTGTATTAACCATGCAGGCATGTGCTCCGGTGTAGGTGTATTTGTCTCCGTTTCCGGATATAACTATCCTAATCCTAACGGCCCCCGTTGAGTGTGTTGCGTACAAAAAAATGTTTTTCAGAAGACTTGATTGATGTGGAGTAGTAGTCAGTAAGAGCAGAGCTATGCTCATGGGCGTAGCGAAGTAAGAGCAGTGGAGGGCAGCTGCCAATACCCCCTCCCGGACCATGTGAAATACTAAAAAATGCACGAATATAATGCATTTTGAAACTAACTAATAACTATTGAATAATATAGTAATTTCCCCCCACCCCGGGACCCAAAATTAAGATTTTGCTCTCCCCTACGCCAAATGGCTATACTCCTCTCAAAACAAATGCGTCGGCTCGACATAGGAAGTACTACTGTCAAGGCTACATACAGGTTTGCTACCGACTAGCCATTTCTGGTATAAATACTATGGTACAGCACAAAGCGCTAACTCCGTCTCTGATCACGTCCTTACTCGTGGTCTGGCTTCGCAGGAGGAACCCTAATGATGTAATATTATTTGAGCCCCCTAAGGGCTGTCCCTTTTTCAAGGCCAGGTCTCTGTACTGGGCTCGCTCGGTGACGCTATCAAGGCCAGTAAGGCCATCAGCAATACACATTCTGAAATCAAATCAAATCAAATATTGTTATTCAACATAAAAAGCATTACACTTATTTGTTGAAAGTCAGATTCTACCACCGGCTCCAAAATTAAACCTCTACCTGAGAAGAACCGGCGAAACAAACTCAGAGGGTTTTATCTTTTTTTTATATGTATTTTTTTAACTGACTTTTCTTAAAACTAACTAACTAAAATAATAATAATAATAACGCACAAAGCTCAGTGTAACAACTATTAATAATATAGGAAGCGTTCTCCCATAACTAAAGGAAAAAAGGTATTGAGTGTTTGAATAAAAAAGTGAAAAAAACCAGAAAAATCCTGTCCTTGTCATGTTAAGTCGTGTTTATGGGATAACAGATTGACTTTTTATAAAAGTACAGTCGGGCGAACAATTTTTTGTACATTTAAAATATTTTCAGATTGAAATTAAATAAAAGATTGAATAGAAATGAAAATTAAAAAGTTATCATTACATTTGAGGACGGTCCTTTTTCGCATCGGTAGTGAAACTAATACTCCATTTGTCGTGGGTTCGATTCTCACTTGGAGCAGATGTTTGTATTGACCATACAAGATGTGTCTGGTCTAGATGTACGTGGCATTATATATGTATTTCATATTTAAATAGGTTTTTGCCTGCGGCTTCGCCCGCTTCAGTAACTATTATCAATGGCACCTTTATTATAATAGAAATAATTGTTCTCCATACAAATTTTCATCCCCTATTTAACCCTTCTTCAGATTTTTTGTAATAAAAAGTACCTTCCTTCTCCAAAGTCTCGCCTATTTCTATACCAAATTTAATCAAAATCGGTACACCAGATTAGAGAACGTAATAAACAGACCGATAAGGCTATTAACATATTTACATTAGTTTAGATTAGTCTGTGATTTTTTAAAATATTAAATTAAAATTGAGGGCGGGTTTTTGAAGTTATTAATTTCCATAATATCACCATTCTGTACCCGACTGTACATTAATAAAAACGTCTAAGCCACATGTCTTACCATCTGCCGCATCTACCGTTCGCATTCAATCGTTTGTCTTACGACATATCTCCGAAACATGAATTATGTGAGATGTGCGATATTGTTTGTTTAGTGAATGTTAAAAGCTTTTTAAGAGCTTCGAGCTTCGATGACGTATAACTTTATTTTACCTGATTAGAATTTGAACGGGTTTACACACATAAAGTTGTTGAGCTTTTTATTGTTTTGTTTGGGATTTTTAAAATACAATACCTTATACTTTTTAATTATTTTTAATTGGGGTAGTCGAGCCATGCTTCTCCTAGCACAAATGGACCACCTCGACCGGGCAGGTACTAACCTCTCACAGAAAATTGTCGTATAATCACAGAGTACTGTTGCGTTTCGTGCAATGAGTGAAACTGCCTGAGGACCACTCTCCTCTCGACTCGTTACGACCCCACAAACATAGACTTGGGTGTCCCCAAGTCCACTATCAAATTATCAACTTACTTTTGCAGTCGATTTGAATTTGTTGATATTATAAATCCATATATAAATTATTATAAATCAAGCTCAGGAACTGTTCAGTCTCCACTCCGGGGAAGTACAAACTCACACAAAATCGGCGTTATGTAACAGTACCTACTGTTGCATTTCGTACGATAAGTGAGTGCATCGGAGACCCAATCTCCCTCCTCCTATGTAGGCACATCCTTTTTTTCCTTATCGGAGGGTGGCAACGCGCATGTGGTACTTTAAGTATCACCAGTATTCGTAGGTTGCGGTGACTGGTTACCATCAGGCGATATGCTTGATTGCCAATCGTCATGAAATAAAAAAAAACCAAACCAAAGTTGTAGATGTTTTTAATATCCATAAGTGTTAATATTTTATACAACATTACGGGCAATAGAAGCGCTTATTGATACTCTTAAGGTCAGAACTCTAACCATGTTATAGACCCTTCCATTAAAAGGACATCAACGACACATTCGTCCCACTATACGCCACTCAAGCGATCACTAATTCCTTTAAATCTAGGAATAGATCCTTAACTTAGATTGTACTTAGATCTAACGTCAAGTAACGAAGCTGGTCTTAGAGGTCAGTAATTCAATTGATTTTATACGAATAATTGTAGGGTTGTAAAATAGACCATTTTAAATAGTTCTTCAACTACTGTATTGACCATTAATAAATTGTTTAGGGGGTCGAAAAAGTGTGACATTGTGTGACAAGGATTGCTAAGCTTTGTGACGTCAAATTTCAAAATCTAAGTATTAAATAGAAAAAAACTATTTAAAATGTAAAACTGAAACTGAACTGAACTGAAACTGGAAAAATTGTTTGACGTCACACTAGGTGAGAAAGTTATGATAAGGACAGGGTAGGGGTCAAAGAATCGAGACATCCATGTGACGTAATATTGACCTAAAAGACACACATAAACCAACGTTAGAAAATGTACTGACCTATGCGAGTCCTGTTATTTCTCATGTCATGATAATTCAAACCCATTTCTTACGTATGGCTTCGGGACGTCCATGGTATATGCGCAACGTAGATCTTCATAGAGACTTTGAAATCGATTCGATCTCTAAGCATTTGAAGCGCTTATCGCAAAACTCAATCCTTACTCAAATCCCCTGATTAGGTTAGTCTCTATACAGACAGAGATGACAAACTGACTAAAGTTAATAAGATCACATTAGACAATGCTTCATACACAGCTCCAACACACACACATCACCGAAGACGTCTTTAACCGTGACTCGGCCCTCGGAGGAAGCACCGTAAGGACGGAATCAAATTTGAGGCCCCGCGAGTACTGTCTCTTTTTCACAGCTGGGTCTCAGTACTCGGTGACCCTGTCAAGGCCAGTAGGGCCAAAAAAATACACTTAAAGTTAGTCACACGCTAACTATATTCAATTATTTTACAAGCGCTAACTTCATTAGCTTAAGTTGCAACCTTTGTTTTGTATGGAAAGGCCTATCTATAGTATATATCTATAGTATGTAGTATGATGTACGATGACATATTTTGTAGAGCTATAGGATTGTTATAAAGAACGAAACAGACTTTTAAATTATTAATCAGTGCGAGACGGGTCGCGACCGCGAACGTAGCCCACTCACCCTGATGAAGGACCTCCGATGAGTTCGAAACTAGTCGGTACTTAAACCGATTGAACGTGAGTGTTAGCCGTTTAAATTTTACATTACGAAACAGACTTTGATCGTAAATCTAACAGTTAGCTGTTAAAGTGATGAGATGACAACCACTCTTTGTAAAAACTACTAGGTAGGTAGGTTGTTCCTAAGTTCGGATAAGAGTGACTACTAATTCTCTCTCCATTTTATGTCATGAAGGCTTGCAAACAAGTTTACGGTCGCATTTTTAATCTTGAAGTATCGCATGCGCGTTGCTTACCCAAAAAATAAGGTGGGAAAATATAAAGGTGGGAAGGAATGCGAAGGGAAAAGCAAAGGAACAGACGGGGTGGGAGATTGACCCTCCTGCGCTCTCTGATACTGTTACTTTACGCAGATTTTCTTTGAGATGTTTTCATTTGTGCTGGGAGCAGCATGGCTCTACTATTACGATAAGCATGACTTTTCAAAAGCAAGCAATGAAAACAATATAAACATGTTAATTTATTTATTTGAAGTTCAATTTTAATCCTCAAGAAGCCTCAATAGCTCAACGGTAGAAGGACCGACTTCGCTCCATTAACGCTAGAGTCAAGGGTTCGATCGTATCCCCTTGGACTATTGTCGTACCCACTCCTAGCGCAAGCTTCGAGCTTATTTGGAGGGGCAATAGGAATATTAGTAATGCCTTGAAAAAGCATATTCTATTTAAAAAAAAAACTCAAAATAATCGTAACGATTTTATTCCCGTGTGGAAAGACACTAATACAATTATTATTAGCCAAGCGCCGAAGGATGAGTATTAAAAATTAAAATTTCCCATTTAATATCCAGTATACAAATTTATAATGTATATTATATTTTATATTGACAGTGGTCCCGTCGAAAAATTTAAAATAATATGTTTATAGCGCTTCGATTAATACTAAGGTAAATTCGATGCCTTGGTATCGGATTAAGAGATGTACGGTGACCATGGTTCGCGCTAATATTGTACTTTCTCTCGTGAATAAATTTATAATTGAATAAAGGCTGAGAATATACAAGGGATGGAAAATAAAAGGAATAAGCCAATTCAGAGATGGGAGAGTGATATAAAGTTGGAGGTTCAATCTGTAGAAGAATAGCAAACAACAGGGTCGAATGACGGCTGGAAGAAACCTACGTGTCACAAGACTCGTTGATCACTAAAACTGGAAATCCGATCTGTTAGAGTTTGAATATGTTTAACTGTTTAGAATCAGCAACAAAATCTTAATAAATAATAAAATAAAAAGACTGACCAAAAAATATCATAAAGAAGCGCATTTTTTCAAAATAACCAAATCAGTTATGACTTTGTCATTAGCTGGTATAAACGGAGGCGGTTGCTGTTTGGTCAGCGAAAAAATATTATAAAATAAATTATTATTATAAAAAAACATTTTTAAAAACAAGCTTTTGTTTAAATGCTCTAATAAGAAAAAAAAATGTATGAACCCATCAATTTATGACTAAATATAAAAGCATGTCGCGAGATTTACCTATATTATGTATTTTTAAAATGCATGCTTTTTTAGATTTTCGTATGTCAACATCAAGTTCCTAAATTTTATTATATTATTATCTACATAATCTTGCATCAAGCTTTTATATTTTAGTAATCAATTGATGGGTTTTTAGAGTATTTCAATAAAAGCTTGTTTTTAAAAATGTTTTTTACTAATAATTTATTTTAAATTTTTTAATTATCTCCTTATTTATTCATTAATAATTTTAATTTTGTAAATAATGGACACCCTACATAAAAGATCAGTGATAGCCCCTCGCAAAATTTCACATATTTCATACGAAACTTCGAAAAATCTCGAGACTTGTTATTATGGGAGATGTTATCTAATGTTTGTTTATTTTGTAAATATTTATAAATATAAGGCTCGCCTCATACTTAGTAAAAAGATTAAAAATGGAAATTATAACTTGCAACGTATTTTAAATAATAAAAATCTGAACAAAATATTGATGTTGGCTAGATTCGAAGTTTATTTTTAATCTCCTTTTAATTGAAATAATATTGTCATAGCACATTTCTCAATTAATCAAAATTAGCATATATTTATATATATATTTTAGTTTTATAATTATTGATCTTTTATATTAGTATAAAAACATTCTTTATAAAACTGATATATTAGGCGGCTATTTTTAGAGCTGGTAAACCTATTCTTAAAGTTCCTTTTTATCTGACTAAGTTCGCAAACAAGCATACGACTCAAGCCAATGAGCGCTTGCCACACCATACATTTGTGGGTGTCACTAAAGCATTGCTAACCTCGAGATATTGGTTCTTAAATCTTCTTTGGCCAGTAATTTCACTAGCCTACAGTGTCCTTCAAACCGAAACACAGTATACTGTGTTACGGTAGAATAACTGACACTGCGGTGCGGTAACTAGCCAGCCTCTTGCTATAAAAGGCCTACCACTAAGACAAGAAAAAACGCAACATTATATTTAAATTAGTATCTGTTTTATTATTTTGTTTAAACACTAAATCAAATTCTCTTCCAAACCTAAAACTAGTTAAAAATATTATCTAGAGTTTTCCTAAAATAAAAAAAAATAAAAAGTAAGTGTGTGTCGAACTTTATTTTTCATTCTGAGTTTGATGAATGATTTTCCTTTAAAAGATAAAAGGGATACTCACTATATGGTTATTACATATCTTTTAAAAAGATTCTCTCTTTGCAACGCGATATGAAGTTGTTTATCAATTTTTATCTTTTTTTATTGAAATTAAGTACTTTTAATCCGTTTTGTTGTTTTATCTGCTTATTTACAAGTTGTAAAAATTATAATTATAATATTTTATGAAGATGATAAAATTATAAAATTTAATTTCAAGTATACTTAAATCAATTAAATTGTAAAGGAGTTACTGTTGACTTAACGTCGCTTCTCTGCAGGATCTAATAGTGCGGTAGCCTAATGTTGATACTTGAAGTATCACATACGCGCTGCCAATTCAAGGGATGGGAAGGAAAGGATGATAATAAGTTTTAATGTTTAAGTTTATTTTCTTTCTGTTGTATCCCAATAACTTCTTTCTTTCTTTCTTTCTTTCTTTCTTTCTTTCTTTCTTTCTTTCTTTCATTCTTTCTTTCTTTCTTTCTATTTTTCTTTCTTACTTTCTTTCTTTCTTATCAGAAAAAAATCGGAACAGAAGGCGTGCTAAATTGGGCCTCCGGTGCTCTCACTCATCACACGAAACGCAACAGTACCTACTGATACTGTTACTTTAAGTCGATTTTCTGTGAGAGGGTAGTATTTTCCTGGAGAAGCATGGCTCTACTACTACCTAAAATAGACAAGATATTTTTTTAAGTTTTAAGCTAATGTCTAAAACATATAGGCGTCGTTTTTCCACATCAATAAAGTCAACGCACAAAAATTGTAGGTACATGTAATTGAAAAACATCTACATTCGTGTACTAATATATTTTATTGAACGATAATTTATTCCAGACGAAAAGACATAAATATGGCGCCGATACAAGAATGTATATCTATATGTAATTCCAGATATTGTGTCTGTTCGTTTGGTTTTTATAAATATAACATTTAACTAAGAAATAAATAAACGCTAAACACTCAATGGCCTCCATTAGGATAGTGATATCCTGTGTCGGGGGTCCGGAAGGACATACACATACAAGGACAAGGACAAACACCCAGACCGGAAAATATGCTTGCATGTTCGAGCGGGAATAGAACCCGCGACCTGTGGCGTTTAACAACGTCAAAGCAGAAGAAATAAGTATAAACAGTAGAGGACTCCTCCTTCCAGAACAAATGAGGCGGGAAGTACTACCGTCTAACAGAAAATCGGCGTAAAGTAACATAAGCTTCAGATCGACGTTTTTTTTTTTTGACCGGGGTAACTTAATAGTGGCGTTCCCTCTCTCTAGCGTTTGGAATAAAAATTATTAATTATTATAATAATAAATAAAGCCACAAACTTAACAGTCCCTATTAGGATAGTTAGACCCTGTGTCCGGAAACATACACAATGACAAGGATGAGACCAGAATCACTCAGAAGAAATTACCGGTGTCGGGACGTGACGACCCCATCGCCCGCTGTTGAGATAATCTCTCTCACAGCAGAGATTATTCCACCAGTGCAATCAGTCATACTGGTGGTAGGTCTTTTGTTGCAAGCGGCCGGCTAGATAGGTACCACCGCAATGTCAAATATTCTACCGCCAAATAGTAGTGCTTAGGCATTACTGTGTTCCGGTTTGAAGGGCACTGTACGCTTGTGAAATTACTGGGCAGAGGAGATTTATGAATTAATATCTCAAGGTTGGCAACGCGTGAGTGGCACCTATTAATGGTGCTGCAAGTGCTAAAAGGCTACGGCAACCACTTACCACCAGGTGCTCCGTATGCTTGTTTGCCAACTTGTAACATAAAAAAAAATTTTGTAACCAAGTAAAACTGTAGGTAGCGCTAGTTTTATGTATACTGGCTAAAATTTAAAGCTTAACGCTATCAAGGCAACAAATGCTACAAACCAAACTGGTTCTTAGTATTAGCGGAAGTAAGACTAAAATTCCTTAAACCTAAATCGCAAAGATGGTGGAATCCAACGAGAGGTTTTGCTTCATTGATTCGTATTAATGAAAAATTAATAATAGGGTTTTATTTTTGCGTTTCCATTCTCGTATTTTTATGACACGTTTTTATTGAAGATAAATTATTTAACGAAATTTTCTTGGTTTTTTTGACGAATATATTTTAATAAAAATATACATTTTTTTCTTTTTACCCGACTGCCGAAGGGTAATGTTTTTTGAGCGTATGTATGTATGTATGTCTATTTCTTTTGTGACGCTCTGCGGGCTAAACCCTTTGACGGATTTCAACTTATGGAATATTATGAGGTATTGGAGGCG
The DNA here is from genome assembly GCA_023373885.1 of Hestina assimilis. NCBI lineage: Eukaryota > Metazoa > Arthropoda > Insecta > Lepidoptera > Nymphalidae > Hestina > Hestina assimilis. Next base: position 4,058,710 of record CM041767.1, on the reverse strand, counting down.
GGGACAAGCATTAATATTATAATTAGATAGGCCCGTAATTTAAGCATTTCTCTTTAAGCATCAACTTCCTTTTACTAATCGATTGATAAGCTTGTCCCCGTCTGCAGTACCTTTACTAACATTAAAGTAATATTTATATTATAGTAGTTATTATAGAGCTTATTTTTAGCTTTTTAGGAGGTATTATTAATGCAGTCGGGTTTTTTGTTTAATTTAATAATTTATATTATGTATTTTGTTACTATACCTTGGATTGCAAGCTTATGGTCCACCTGATGGTAATGTTTCACCGCTACTTGACTTACTCAACACAAGAGGCAACATCAGCGAGCCAAACTAAGGAAAAACAGAAGGGAGGAGGAATTTATGAAAGGAAATAGGATGTAGGAGTTTAGGACTACGGCTCTCAAACTTATGGAATGAAACGGGTCTCGAGACACAAAACTGAGGTCCTCAATAGGCAATTAGAGTCGGTGTAATTTTTTAAAGCAGTCAATTTTATTAACTCTATAAATGTAGCCCAGACCTCATAAGAGTACTTTTCACTATAGAATCCAAAACAATTAAACTACTATTTTATCCGTCTTTTATATTGTGTATTGCTGTTGGCCCTACTGGCCTTTACAGCGTCACTGGGTGGGAGTGAGTCAGTACTGAGACCTAGTCGAGAAAAAGAACAGTATTCGCGAAAGCTCAAAGCTGATTTCGTCCATTTTTCCGAGGCCGAACTTATAGACTTCATCGAGAATGAGATGAGATGGATTCATCCGACAGTGTCAGTGTATTTTGTCTGTGTGTCCGTATGCTTGTATTTTTTTTTTTTTTTCACAGAGATCTACGATACCATATTCTTTTTGAAGTACTAACGATGTAGAGTCGCGGACTGAAGCTAGTTTTAAATAAATCTTTAATAAGTCTATATTTAGTTTTAATGATTCACATAACCCTGTCACAAACATGGCGTCCAATAAATGAAGATATTTTAACATATTAAAAACGTGTTAAAAATAACAAATATATAACAGAATATATTGACACACCTAACAGGTGACGAATAATTTGCAACGCAGATCTTTTAATGTATAAGAATAATAAATTTTACTACACAGCCGTAAGAATGGAAATAAAAATAATAATTGTTATGACGAGCGTTCTCGAGACATTCCGTAGTGTTCCCGATAATATTATTAACAGGTAAGTCTTTTGTTGCAAGAGGCCGGCTAGGTAGGTGCCACCGCAGTGTTAAATATTCTGCCGCCAAATTAAAATTAAAATTAAAATTAAAATTAAAATTAAAATTAAAATTAGGCAGTACTGTGTTCCGGTTTGAAGGGCACTGTACGCTAGTGAAATTACTGGGCAGAGGAGATTTAAGAACTAATATCTCGAGGTTGGCAACGCGTGAGTGGCACCTACTAATGGTGCTGCAAGCGCTCATAGGTTGCGGCAACCGCTTACCATCAGGTGGGTCGTATGTTTGTTTGCCAACTTTTTTATTCTAAAAAACTTGACTGTAAGTAAATTATAGCTGTCACCATTATCTAGACATTAAAATTATAAATGAGAAAGTTAAATGAGAAAGTAACTCTGTCTGTTTGTTACGCTTTCACGCCTAAACCGCTGGATCGATTTTGATGAATTTTGGTGTAGAAAAAGACGTGAACGCGAAAAAGGACACTTTTTGTGGGACTGGTTTTGCGATTGTTTGTATATGAAGGGTAATCTCCATTGCATATTTTTTTTTAAATAAGCTACACATAAAATGGCCTCGGTTAGAATAGTGATATGATGTATACACATAAAACACAATAAAAAAATTTGCAAGCGGGAATCGACCCCGCGACCTTGTTAATGTCTGTTAAAATGATAAGATACAAGACATACTAATTATTACAGTGAAAGATGGTTTTTATATGTAACATAGGGAACCCAATTTTTTTATAACTGGCAATGCTAATAAAACCTTCAATCAAGGACCCAAAAAGTCAACCAGTGTTGCCACAAAGGACACTTCATTTAATGTCAATTATATACCGATGGTACTCGACTTCGCCTCTTGTACCACAATAGATGTTTGCGAACATCTGCCATTTTTTTTTTCTCAACTAAAACTTTTAACAAAGGAATTTTGTTAATATTCCTTGAGGCGTTAAATTTTGATCTTCGAAAGCAACAAAAGATGTCGCATTTATTGTTTCGTTGGGGAAAAAATAAAAATAAAATCTATCCCATATTACTTAAGTTCGATAATTTCTTGGAAGAATAAATCCGTCATTGTACCCGGGGATCCTTTGTGTGAAAAAAAAGTTTAAAATTGGAATATTCGAAATTCAAATGCCTGTCACATGATACGTTAATTTAGGTAAAACGAAAATTACGTTTTGCGCAAAAAGTATTTAGTTTCATCGAATGCGGTTTAGCAATTATTCATAATTTTAATTGCTATGTAATACTATATTTTCTTATGAGAGATAATTTATTTTTGCTTGAATAATTGTTATTTCTACGTGTTTTGGACTGGGAGGAGTGATGAGTCATACTTGGGTAGTTCCTTTATTGAAGATTTGCGCGAGGCTGGCTAGGTAGGTACCACCGCAGTGTCAGTTATTCTACCGTAAAAACTTTTTTCATGACGATAAGCCAACAAGCATACAGTCAACCTGATGGTAAGCGGTTACCGCAACCTATGAACGCACGATACTTAAAGTATCACATGCGTTGATAACCCAAGGAACAAAAAGGAAGGAATGAGAAGGGAAAAAGGAAGGAAACAAAGGTGGGAGATATGGCCTCCGGCGCTACCACTAATCGCACGAAACTCAAAAGTACAGTTATTTTTAAAATTTTTTGTGAGTACTACACTTTCCCGTACGGGCCGGCCCATCTGTACTAGTAGAAGCAAAGATCTACTCCTACTAAGATCTAATAATTTTCGAAGTCAGCACAGATTTTTTTTTATATAATAATGAGTTCAGGTTCACGCTTGACCAGTTTTGACGAAACAACAAGACAAACTAAAACATAAAACAGAATTGTGATATCGGTCGCTATTAACACCTCAAATATATTGATTGTAAGGACTTTTACAGACGCAGCGTTTTCTTGATTGAGTTTTTTGTCCGTTATATCAATCCTAGCATAAATTATAAATGTAAAAGAGTCTTTGTTTTGTAACGGTTTCAGGATTAAATGGCGTAACCGATTTTGATGAAATTTGGTTTAGATAAACATGTGACAATGAAATCTTGAACGGGGTGAAATAGGGGATGAAAGTTGATATAGGAAGCAACTGTACTATATTTCGTCCTGGGTGCCTCATTTAAAATCAATATTCAGGCGAGCGAAGCCGCAGGCAGAAACTAGTTTTTAATAATAGTAGGTATGTAATAAAGTTTACAACTTTTGTGATATAATCGATGTTAGTTCTTATCTCAAAAAACCATAAGGATGTTTTTGTTTTGATGTTTGACAGGCATAATTATTGCGAAAATATGAGTTCTATTTATTATTTTAGTAATTAATGGTTTTATTTCCACATGAATACTTAACTTAAAAAAAAAAAATTAAAGTTATAGCAAATAAGTCAAAACCTTTGATTATATTAATTACTAAAATAATATATATAAAAAAGTCATTTCACTTCCTTTCACTTGTGTTATTTATTTATTTATCCTAATAATAAAAAAATTAAATATATTAATATATTTATTTTCACATCAAATATAGTAAATATGCATTTTGAAACATAAGTCCATAAAATTTTATATAATTATAATAGAAAAACTAACATTTATAAAAAGGCTACGTTTGTACACAGCCTATGACAAGTAATTTTTCAACAGTGATAAGGAATGGAGTTAAGTGTTGTAACCGTTATCAACAATGGGATAATTATTGTCACTTTTACCTTAATTTATAGCTTTCATGTGTGGTCGGCTTGTAAGGCCATTGAATTATAACGCCTTTGATATTTAGCTATTGTGAGTCACTATTAGACTTAAGACCTTTATAACATCTAAATATAAAGTATATTTAGATGTTAGCTGGCTTCGGGACGTGACGACCCATCGCCCGCTGTTAGGATAACCTCTGTCACAGCAGAGATTATTCCACCAGTGCAATCAGTCACACTGGTGGTAGGTCTTTGTTGCTAGAGGCCGGATGGGTAGCTACAACCGCAGTATCAGATAGTGGCTTTGGCATTACTGTGTTCTAGTTTTAAGGCCACTATAGGCTAAATTTAAGAACCAATATCTCGAGGTTTCTTACTCGTGATTGGCACCTACCGCTTACCATCAGGTGGGCCTTATGCTTGGTTTCCAACTGAATAACATAAAAAAACTATTAATGTAATAAATGTGAAAGTTTGTATGTTTTAATCTCGCAAAAACTGTTGAACGGATTTGTATGAAATTTGGCACAGATATAGAATGATACCCGGATTAAGACAGGATACATTTTATGGCGGAAAAGTATTAGGGTCCCGGAGTTGTGACTGATTGCCCTACAGCGGGCAATGAGGTTGTCTCGTCCTGACCATCCAAATTATTTTTCCATCGATACATACAATAAAACAATATTCAGGATTGATAGTCTCCTTAATTTAAATAGGCTAATACTACCCAGGGTGAGCAACAACATTAGCTCATCCCGGTAAGGGCTCAGTGAAGCGATGTGCTTGAGAGGCCTCGAAGTGCGTTTCCCAGGAGTTCTCAAAGCCTAACTGAGGTTCGTCACCGAGGAGGTTTTACGCCATGGAATTGGAACGCCATGGTCAGATACTGAACTCAACATAACCCGGTTCTAAATACTAAAAGCACCTACAGATTTAGTTATAGGTTCACTATCGCAACTGCTTCTGGTTTAACCATCAATTTAACCACAGAAGCGGATCAAAAGTATATTGTTTTACGACGCCTGTTTTCTTTGTATCTAGGGTAAGCTGGGATAGAGCGAGCCAGGACACAGAACAGGGGATGCTAATGAAGTGCTACGTATATATGAATGTGCAATGTATTTATATAAAAGAGGAAGACCTGACTGACTTATAAACGGCCAGCTTAAAACTTTAGACCTACAAATCAGATTTTTTTCACGGTGTTATTTTTTAAATATAAGCGCGCACTAAGAAAGGGTATAATTCAACCCTTAAGGGTTTGAAAAAGGGGTTAAAATTGGTATCGAAACCCGTCATTTTTAAAACTGGAAGCCTGAAACTTTGTCTTAAGGTTAAACATTGGAGATGAATATAAATGTTTTTACCGTTTTCCAAAATTCCTCTGAAGAATAACGGGTTCAAAGTTTCTATGGGAGGTAATTTTTGAAATTAGAAGCATGAAAATTTGCTTTACGGAAAACAATTTAAACAAAGAAACACGAGTCTTAGAATTTTCTAAAATTCCACCCTTGAAGGGTTGAAAATTCAAAAAAGGGGTTCAAAGTATGCATTAAAATCATAGTTTATGTGTTTCAGTGGATTCGAGAATGGTTTAGATTCACAAATTCACCAAATAAGGAGTTCACTGCTATCGGGTCCCAGTTTTTAAAGTTATACTTCTTTAGACGCGTTATGAAAAAATTATGGGAGTTAAATGGACCCGCTAGTATTGATATAATAAATTATACAATATCAAACGAAAAAGGTGAAGTCAACGCCCACAAAGTCGCGCGTAGATACTAGTTTAGATAAGCACAATAGAGGTGCTTGAACGGATTTAGAGACGAGTCTTTAGCAATATTTACATGATCTTTTGACGCCATTTTAATAAATCAGAAGCGAATACCAGTCATACCCAGACGTCTTAATAGTTTTCGGAGAATGTTAGATGAATAACTAGCATATATTATCTTTTTATGTTACTAAGTTGGCAAGCAAGCCTGTGGCCCACCTTTTGATAAGCATAATATTGTTACGGAGAACCTTATCACCGGATTATAAGGTTCAAAATCGCTTGCTACTCTCTCTGTTTCTTCCCTTGACGACTCATGGGTTCTAGAAAGATGTGTTCTCGAAAGATGTAGTATAGTGTTTCGCGGACGGAACTTTCTCGAACTCGTGTTCCGCGTTATATAAGCGGCCCGGCGCGTTGACTGAGTCATTCAGTTCTGAGCAACGAGCGAAGAAACTACAAGTGATACCAGTGAACAAGTGGGATAATTAATGTCCTCGGCTATTCTTTTGGACTGTGATTTGGACCTGTGATTTGTGAAGTTCTGTTGTGTAATCTATATCTCAATAAAGTCTTATTTAGAGCTATCAGGTGTTTGTTTCCAAATCCGCAAAACCCAGCCCGTAACAATATAATAATTATGAACATATATCAAGTTTTGAAGGTTTTAAAGCTTTCTTATAAACAAACATACGGCCTGCTTAGTGAAAAGAAGAAAGAAAGAATGAAGTTACTATATGTTCACAGTCAACTAGAGACAGCTTGAAATGTGGGAAAGAGAGGGTGAAAGAGAAAAGAGAAAGAAGAGGTTTTGGCGCTCCAATGCTCACACACGCCGGACGAAAAGCAATCTCACGAATGTACGTTAGGTTATAATATAGGTCAAAATTGAATTATTTGTTTTTATTTTTTTTTTATTTTTATGTTAGAAGTTGGCAAACAAGCATACGGCCCACCTGATGGTAAGTGGCTACTGCAGCCTATGAGCGCTTGCAGCACCATTAGTAGGAGCCACTCGCGCGTTGCCAACCTCGAGATATTAGTTCTTAAATCTCGTTCGCCCAGTAATTTCACTAGTGTACAGTGCCCTTCAAACTGGAACACAGTAGTGCCTAAGCACTACTATTTGGCGGCAGAATATTGGACACTGCGGTACCTACCTAGCCGGCCTCTTGCAATAAAAGACCTACCACCAGTGTGACTTGTTTTTAACTTATAATTAAAATTAAATTAGTTTCTGTTTTGTTTTTTTAATTTAGTCTCTGTTTTGATTATTCATAGAAGTGGGGATTAAGCATAAAAACAAATGCTTGTTCATTGAAGGGGTCAGTAGTTATCAAGAGTGTTTGCTGTGAGTGAAAATAAAGTCAGTGTCCGTGGATTTGAGTTTCTTTTCTACACCTACCCCTACAAGTATAGTAAGACGCAGTTTCATTTGAAGTCATCGTCTTACACTATATACTTCACGTGGATATTAAAGGCCTGAACGAGTAACATTGTTTTTGCTTTAGTAACATTTCTGATAATTATTTTGCAATCCCTACCTGTCTGTCTGTCACGCTTTCACGCAAAAACCACTGAATCGATTTTGATGAAATTAGATACAGAGATAGACCTTGTGAAATCACAAAGGCTACTTTCTATTGCGAAAAAAGCCTTAAAAGGGATGAAAGATTTTATGGGAAATTATTTCTATATTGCATCAAACGCGCTGCAATAGAAAATTCACGCGGGTAAAGCCGCGGGCAGAAGCTAGTATTCTATTTTATATTTACGGTTCCATAAACAAAATACGTACACTTTTCATTTAATCCACCAAAAACCGAAGTATCCTCGAAATATTTTAACTTCAATATTGAAATTTAGAAATTTATCCGAAATCCATACAAATCTAAACTTTGTACGTCTAACAATAAAGACTAAATTATATACAATATTTGTGGTACTTGGGAAGTTCTTACGACAATATTTCGGATTCGTCCTAATTACCGAAACGTCAAATAGGTAACACGGGTGAGACAGAATGATGTTACTACACGTTCTCGATCGCAAGTCACGCTTTATTTAATTAATAATTTTATTTTTATTCATTCATTACTAACCGATTCCTGTTCCAGAAAATATTTATCATTTTCTTTTTAGTTTTGAAGTCGGTATTTTTATTCAAAACTGGATCACATGGAATCCACCAGCTTTCAAATAAAAAAAGAATCACTAAAATCGGTTCAGCTAGACGAAAGTTATGAAGTAACATACATAAAAAAACAAACGGATTGAGGATCCCCTCCTTTTTTTTGAAGTCTGTTAAAAAAGCTACTTAAATGTGTATTGATGTCGCCCTTACTGTTGGCGCATCCGGTGACGCTGTCAATGTCAGTAGCGCGGCGGGACTGCAATACCTAAGAATTCTTTATGGAAAACACTCTTAAATTAAAAAACGACAAAATTATACGAAAAAGTTTGAATCACCTGTGCTAAGCTGTGCACCACGTTTACGTTACATTTATAGCAAAGGTGACTTCGAATCCATCAACAGTGAGATCTGTGCTACAGACTGGAAACGTGAGTTTTCTTATCGGTCTATAGATGACTCGCTGGACTATTTCATTCATTCTATAAACCATCTTCTAAATAAATATATACCGCAAAAGCCGAATCGCCGAGATTTATATCCTATGTGGTATTCATCATCGCTTATTTTTTTTTTTTTTTTTTTATGTTAGAAGTTGGCAAACAAGCGTACGGCCCACCCGATGGTAACTGGCTGCCGCAGCCTATGAGCGTTTGCAGCACCATTAGTAGGTGCCACTCACGCGTTGCCAACCTCGAGATATTAGTTCTTAAATCTCGTTCGCCCAGTAATTTCACTAGCGTACAATGCCCTTCAAACTGGAACACAGTAGTGCCTAAGCACTACTATTTGGCGACAGAATATTGGACACTGCGGTGGTACCTACTTAGCCGGCCTCTTGCAACAAAAGACCTACCACCAGTGTTATTAAAGTAATAAAAGACAAGCACAAATTCTTAAGGAAATTTAAAGTCTATGGTAATAAATCTGATGAACTGACATATAAACTATTACAGGACAGAGCCAAATCAATTGAATCATCATGTTATATAAATTATCTTAACTTGACTGAAAATTCAATTAAAAGTAATGCCAAGTACTTCTGGACTTACGTAAAAAGCCGTTCACACTCTAACGCTATTCCGAATTCTATGAAATACAATAATAATACACTTCTTACAGGTGAATCGATTTGAGAGGCCTTTTCCACATATTTTCACTCTTCTTTTCTAAACTCTGATACTAGTAAAGATGATGCTATAGATAATTTTTCGTCTTCACCAATCTCTTCTTCTGACATATCTTCTATTGAAGTAAGTATAAATCATTTAACTAAACAACTATCTGAACTAGACACTTCTAAAGGTCCGGATAATATTTCATCTCATTTTCTTGTGAAGTCTGCGTCCTCGATTGCTTTACCGATATCAATTTTATTTCAAAAGTCTCTATCATTATGTGTAGTTCCAAGATTGTGGAAATCTGCATTCATTACTCCAGTACATAAGAAAGGGTCAAAATCAGATATTACGAACTATAGGCCAATCTCTAAGCTTTGTATTATAGCGAAGATGTTTGAGAAACTTATTTACGAGATGGTATACTCTTCCCTTAAGGGATCCTTTAGTCCATTCCAGCATGGATTTTTGAAAGGACGGTCGACTGTTAGCAATCTGATGCTTTTTAACGATTTTATTACAGAAAGCATGGACCATGGCAAGCAGGTGGATGTCATTTACACAGATTTTAGTAAGGCATTTGACCGTATTCATCATCCTACTCTTCTTAACAAGCTATACCATATTGAAATACATGGCAGTTTATTAAGATGGTTCTCCTCTTACATTCTGAACAGGTCTCAGGCAGTTGTTCTCAGTAATTATGTGTCCAGCTGGGTTCCTATACCTAGTGGCGTCCCTCAAGGCTCACTAATCGGTCCTTTGTTATTTATCATTTATGTAAATGACATCGACCAATGCTTACAATCTTCCCGCCTACTGTGTTTTGCCGATGATATGAAAGTTTTTGCTGCCGTCTCATCTTTTAATGACATGATTGCACTTCAGGAGGATTTGAATCGTTTAGAACAATATTGTACATTAAACAAACTCGATCTAAGCCCCGCCAAATGTTCAGTTATTACTTACACTAGAAAGATTTCACCAGTAGCCACTAGTTACACTCTCGGAGGCCATACATTACCTCGGCTTAATTATATCAGAGATCTAGGTGTTATCCATGACAGCAAGTTACTTTTTGATATGCATGTCGATGCTATAGTAAAAAAGCTTCTAAATCACTTGGTTTTATAATGCGGATGTCAAAAAGTTTTAAAGATGTTAAAACCCTTAAAATATTATACTGCACATTTGTTCGTAGTCATTTAGTATTTATAGTAGTATAGTATAGTCATTTAGTTCGTTTTTGTTCGTAGTATTTATGCATCCCAGATATGGAACCCGCAGTATGGTAAATATATTGACCGTATCGAAAGCGTTCAAAAACGTTTTATCAAATACCTTTGCTTTCACCAAAATGTTCCCTACCGTTCCCACGAATATCTTCAGCTCTGTAAGAAATACCATTTATTGCCACCTCACTACCGTCGTGATATAGCTGACTACATGTTCTTTTCGAAAATTTTTAATAATAGTGTTGACTGTCCCGAACTTTTAAGTAAAATATATTTTAATGTTCCATATAAATCAATTCGCTTTAACCACCCTATAAAAGTGCCTAATGCTTCGTCCAAGTACAGACAAAATAGTTATTTAGTTCGAGCAAGTAGAAATTTCAATAATCTTTGTAAACAGTATGAAATGGACCCTTTTGTATCAAATATTGCATTGGCTAGGCAGCGCTTAAGCCTAAGCTTTTTCAATTAATTTGTTTTAAAATTAGTTAAATTTTTCTTGAAACCCACAACTACATTTGTATAGTGTTTGTTGCTCTCACCTAATTCTTTTAATCCGTTGTATATAAGCGAAAACTTGTTATTGGCTTACTGTTATCTAATTAAGTTAATATATACTATATGTTTTTATAGCTGTAAGTTTTCCATGTAATAAATAAATAAATAAATAAAAAATAAATAAATCGAAATTAATGATTTCTCTGAATGAGAAATGTAATTTAAAATCTAGTTGCCAATAGTAGGGGTTCAGGTGAACCACGACCCCACCATATTCGACAAGCACTGGAGAAGAAACTGAGATACGGTTGCCATGACAACGCTCCCCCGTGCTGCATCAGCTGAACCGCTCGATGACGGCTTTGAAAATTGCGGAGGAATTTTAAATTTAATGACATTAAAATGTTAGAAGCCTTCTTTTTTGGAAGAAAATGTTAGTATTCTATTAGAAAGCTTTTTATGTGTCTAGAACAATCGAAGAGATCCTAACCAAATTAACATGTAATGGCCGTCTTCAAGTAATATTTAAAAAATATTGAGACGAATTGAGACCCTCCTCTTTTGAAGTCGGGTAAAAAAAATTTTTTTTTGCTTCTCAGTTTTCAAGTCGGTATTTTTATACAATGTACTGCACTTTAATTTTATTTTGTTTTATATTATAAACAGAATTCAGAAGGGTTCAATAAAAAATATTAAGCCACGCGAGCGTAGCCACGGGCTTAACTAGCTCTTAATAAAGAAAAAGAAAACTTATTTAAAAATGTATGTAGTATGACACACGTTTAATATAATAGTGGCAAAGACTTCGTGTCTTTGAATAAATTTTTATATTACTGACATCCAGTAACAAAGCGATAAAATTAATGCTATATAAATCAATATAAAATATTCATTACAATTTTTAATTTTTTTTTTTTTGTTGAAACTGGATTATAGATATGACGTGATGATGCTGGGGAAGAACGAAAGTAATGTGGTAGGAGACATAGCGTGACCATGCACATAGCGTGGCCGTGCACAGCGTACGCCGAGGTAGGACGGTTGCCTAACGGTTAATACTGAAAAGTTGTACATATAGTGGTCTTAACAGCAATAGTACCACCGCGGTGTCAAATATTCTGCCACCAAATAGTAGTGCTTACGCATTACTGTGTTCCGGTTTGAAGGGCACTGGAGGCTAGTGAAATTACTGGCCAAAAGAGATTTAAGAACTATCTCGAGGTTGGCAACGCGTGAGTGGCACCTACTAATGGTGCTGCAAACGCTCATAGGCTACGGCAACCACTTGCCATCGGGTGGGCCGTATGCTTGTTTGCCAACTTGTACCATAAAAAAAAGAAAAATACTAGTCGGACTCATTCTACGGTGACAATTCATATCCAGAAGAAAAAATATATATCTGTTACTGGATTTCAATCCTTATAAGGTCATGTGAGCAACTCTGGCGTCCCCGGTAAGTAATGAGATCTTGATGATGTATTTTATTTATATATTTGTGTTTAATCAGAACATTAAATTTTTAATTAATATAAGTATTATTTTCAGCCTATTTTTCTCATTTTAGATATCGCTGTAATTAAAATAATAATACATAATTTTTTTTTTTCATAATGAAATTTTTAATTTTTAAGGAGGAGGTTCTCAATTTGTCTCTATTTTTTTAAGTTTGTTACCGCGTAACTTTCGACTGGGTGAACCGATTTTCATGATTCTTATTTGATTAGAAAGCTGGTGCTTTCCGTGTGGTTCCAGTTCTGACAATGGTATCCATGAAAAAACCATACAAGTCTGAAATTTGCATTAATCATTAAGTTCTATCATTCGTAACTATAATAAAATAAGGTAATGCTAAGTAAAAAAATACGCATATGGCACCAACTTCTGTGTAGCAAATATTTATTATCTCCTTTTTACTCGTTCGGGTTAAGTCGTTGTTTTTTTTTTAATTATCATCAAACTCTTGTTGAAACAATGATAAATTATAAAGGTCTATCATTATGCCAAATAATGACAAACAAATGTTATATGATTGAAGTTATACTTCTTTGGGCGCGTTATAAGAAAATAATGAGAGCGAAATTTTAAGATGGGCGCGCATAAGCGTCACAAAACATTCACAGGTTGAAGCTGTCAAAGCTACCAACAAAAGGTAAAAAGGACCTCTATTAGTCGCGCATGTTGGTACGCTCGTCTCCTCTGATCACTGTTTTCATATTTATAATATTTATCCACACGTTTCTAGATTATAAGAAACGAACAGACAAACAACAGTGTTACCATAAAGTCTTTCTTTAAAGCAAGAAATTATATAAAGCCGTAAAGAACCTTTTATAGAAATAAAATTCCATAAAATATTCTGTGAAAGCTCTAAAAGTACTCCATCTATTCTAAGCCTTAATTTGAATATTGCAGATGTACTAATATCCTATAATTCAACCTAATGGCTAGTCTAGACTGGTCTAGACCCGATGGAAAGCTCAACATTTTACTCTGATTGACTAACTGAACAAACTTACCTAAGGTCTGCATTAATTGTAAAACCAGCACTTCTGATTAAATTTGGGTAAGCTTTTTTAATGTAAGTAAAGCTTTTAAGTTTTAAACATATCCTACTAATATAATAAATGTGAAAGTTTGTATGTTTAGATGTTTTCGATGCTTGTTACTTAATCACGAAAAAATGGCTGAACGTCACCAGCTGAAAGTCACTGTTATTTTTACGCAGTTAACGTGCTAAGACATAGGATACTTTCTATCTCGGAAAATATTAAAAAAATATTAACTTGCAGTGGGATAAACAAAAAACTATTTAATTTTTTGAATTTTGATTTGATGGTTTCTAATAGATTAGGGTTATTATTCGTTATATACGCGATCCAAGCCGCGCTTAGATACTAGTAATTATATATTTATAAAATTATATGATTACTTTTTATAAAAGTATCAAAATCATTATTTGTTGCTAAAAAGAATACCGACTTCAAAACTAAATTGAAAAAAAAATTTTATGTAGTTTTGAAGTCGGTATTTTTTTTTATTGTTTTATTTTATATTTTTAGTTACGAATGATTAATACAAATTTAAGTCTTACTTATAATATGTAATATATATGTATATACGTATGTACATATATGTATACACCGTTGTGGGGTTGTGAGTATCGAGTCTGCCTTTAGTTTCGACGGTTGCGGGTTCGCTTCCCGCTCGGGCAGATGTTTATTTAAATTTCTGTCTCGGTCTGGGTGTTTGTCCGTGAGTCTCCCCAACGTGCCTCGGCGAACTGTCGGACCCGGTTGTTATCACATAACATCTGATAATAATCGTTAACTCTTGATAAGTAAATTGCTCTTATCCAATGAGTTACTGGTTCGCCCTTAGGGTTGCGGAGGTCAGATGGCAATCGCTCTGTGTAAAAACTAGTAACCTGTCAAATCCGGATAAGAGTAATAAGCAGCCTTGGGTAAAGTAAAATACCGGGAATAATGTTAGGACGAAGTTCTACATATGTATGTATATGTATAATAATTATATGATTTTCTCTTGGATGCCATAGTCAGAACTGGACTAAAAGAGACCACGCGGGAAACACCAGCTTTCAAAGAAAAGAAGAATCACCAAAATAGACACCGTTGTGGCGTTGTGGGTAGCGAGTCTGCCTTAAGCCTCGACGGTTGCGGGTTTGATTCCCGCTCGGAGCAGATGTTTGTATTATTCGTACAGGCATGTTTTCCGGTCTGGTTGTGTTTGTCCTTGTCATTGTGAATGTTTCCGGACCCCCGACACAGGATATAATTATCCTAATGGGGGCCGTTGAGTGTGTAGCGTTTATTTATTATATTTATTATTATTATAAAATTGGTTCACCCAGTCAAAAGTTATGAGGTAACCATAGAGCAAATGAGAATCTCTTACTTTATTGAAGTCGGTTGAAGAAGGACGGAAAATCTATTCATGTTACGTGATTCGCCAAGTAACAAATCTTTTTTGTATCAGTTTAGGCAGCCCCGAATCATGCTATTCAATATTTTCAAATTAATGAATCTAAAGAATGTTATATTTTTACGAGAAATAAATATTATTCAAATGTATTCGTTTTGTTACATTAAAATCAACCGGTAAATAAATCCCTAACAACCAAAATCAATATTTCCGGGACGAAGGCGACCGTTAGGTGTGTTCTACTTAGAGCTTATTTTGTTACGGGGTGGGGTTCGCGGATTTGGAATAAAACACCTGATGACTCCAAATGAGACATTAATGGAATCTCCTAGATCACACAACAGAACTTTTTTTATGTTACAAGTTGGCAAACAAGCATACGGCCCACCTGATGGTAAGTGGTTGCTGTAGCCTATGAGCGTTTGCAGAACCATTAGTAAGTGCCACTCACGCGTTGCCAAAATAGAGATATTGGTTCTGAAATCCCCTCTGCCCAGTAATTTCACTAGCCTACAGTGCCCTTCAAACCGGAACACAGTAATGCCTAAGCACTACTATTTGGCGGCAGAATATTTGACACTGCGGTGGTACCTATATAGCCGGCCTGTTGCAACAAAAGATCTACAACCAGTGTGACTGATTGCACTGGTGGAATAATCTCCGCTGTGACAGAGGTTATCCCAAAAGCGGGCGATGGGGTCGTCACATCCCGACGCCGAGATAACTTCACAATTCACAGGTCAATCGTAGTCAAAAAGAATAGCAGAGGTCACTAATTATAGCACTTGTTCGCTTGTAATTTCTTTGCTCGTTGCTCAGAACTGAATATCTAAGTCGACACGCCAGGCCGTTTATATAATGCGGATCACGGGTTCGAGAAAGTTCTACAAACGGAATATTATAATATGTCATTTTTCGAGAACACATCTTTTTAGAACCTACGCGTCGCGAAGGAAATACACAGAGAGAGTAGCAAGCGATTTTCTCCGTAAAATTATTTTGTGAAAAAAAAACACAACTTTGTTTTTGCAATGAAAGTAGATTGGATCGTTAGGATTGTCTCCATATAAAGATAGATCTATACCGAATTTCAATTGAATACACCATGCAGTACGTTTTTTACAATCCCACGGTTACCTTACATTTTTTTCTGGATAAAAATGTCCGATGTTCTAATCCAAATAACAATCAAATAATCCAATTTGGAATATTAATCAGTCTCTTTTAGTGCTTTTTATAGCATTTAATGTACCTCGGACTTCATTTGGGCAGGTTGTAGTGATCTCCTTTCATTCAAATCCATTGCGCTGTTTTTGTTTTGTTGAGTAACAAACTTACAAACTTTCACATTTATTAAATTAAAAGGATTCAATACTTAATTTATTTACAAATAATCACTGTACAAATCATGTTCACGGGGAATGGTGACATGCATTTCGCCGCTGAATCGCAATCCCGATTCTTAGAGTGAAAAATGAACCAGCCCTACTGAAATATGTAAAGACCGTAGTGGAAGAAACCTTCTACGCCTACAACGTCTGTATTCTCCTCATTAAAGGTAACTTTTGTCACCGTAATCCCTTCTTGTACAGGTTGTTTTAATAATTACCTGGATATTTAATATATTTTTTATAATTCGACGAAAGACATGTGTCAGATAATGTGTATAATGTTTTGTAGGTTATTACTAAACATATTAGTAGTGTACAAGATGGCTGTTTCCGCTTTGATAGGCGCACTCGTCAAGGAAGTACCTTCATACTCTTGCGAAGTAAAAAAGTATAATGTATACTGATGTACTTTGCCCAATCTTCTCCGTATCTATCCTCTCTTTATCCCCCTTATCTTGCATAGTAAGTATCCCTCTCGTGTTATTTGACGAGATTGCGGTTGCAAGTTGCGGGTTCGATTCCCGCTCGGAACATTCTTCTCGGTCGTTGTCTTCATTACTGAAGGTCGTGTCCACTCTGGTCCAGGGTCTGGGATACGGTCATTATTATGTTTTTCCAGTGCGTCCTGTCTTCGGCTGACCAGTGAGATTGGTGACTTGGTCCGACCACCGCGTGGGGGAGCGGCCGCGTGGTCGTTTCCTCTACTTCGGCTCGGAACATAATATATTTGTATTGACAATGCAAGCATATTTTACGGTATAGGTGTATTTGTCCTTGTCATTGTGAATGTTTCCGGATCCCCGACACAGGATATTACTATCCTAATGGGGGCCGTTGAGTGTGCAATGTTTATAAATAGGAACATTAAAATATTACAAAAACCAGTTAAGCTTCCACAGTAAAGCATGTATATACAATAGAATACAATGCAAGTAAGGGGAAAATGACGCTCACACCGTCGGGTGAGTCTATCGTATAGAATGCGCTCGGAGCGCTGCCTACATCTCCGATGACGTCCGCCGCCGTGGTTCGGTTTTGCAGGAGGCACCCTAAGGACGGAATCAAATTTGAGCCCCGTGAGGGCTGTCCCTTTATCACGGCTGAGTCTCAGTACTCGGCCTCCCCGCCCGGTGACGCTGTCAAGGCCAGTAGGGCCAACAGCAATACACATATAAAAAAAAAGGGGAAAATATTGAGGTTGTTAGAGTTTCGAATATAGTAATATCGCAAGTACATTGAAGTAAAAAACTGGGAATTTAAAGTCTGGGACCTTCTAAAAAGCTAGTAGGAACGATTTGTCTGTTTTTTTACAAAGGAGTTATACGTGTATCAAACAAAGTGGTATTTTATTCTGGATTTAGTAAAAAAAATACTTCTGTATAAGATCAGAAGTGTACCTCATACTATTTTTTGTCTAAATGCTCATCTATTTCTATACCAAAATACTTCAAAATTGATTCATGCGTAAAAGCGTAACAGATAGACAGAGCTACTTTTCCATTTATAAAATTAGTCTGGAAATTTGGAAGAGATACAAAATTTCGTTTAATAAATACAGCAACTATTTATTTCAAGTGTTCAATATGATTTGAAGTGTCCTTATATGATCACTTTACCCTTAATGAAAATATTATTGGGAACAAATAAAATACACTTCATTTACCCTTTTTACAGTACAATTAAAGTTTAAAATTGCCCATCCAATGTCAATGATAAGTCGGTTTTGATGAGATAATAAAAATTACATTTTGAGCTATTGGTACATTAGTTATATTTTTATTGAGGGTCGTTTGATGGATATCAATTGTAGATTTGAAATATTTCTTTATTGAAACTAGATTTGTCCCGTGATTTTGTCTGTATATTTTTTTGGAAAGTTTTTTTTCAAACAAACGAAACGCACACAGAACGGCCCCCATTAAAATAGTTATATCCTGTATTGGGTAACACACAATGACATGGACAAACCCAGACCGGAAAACATGTCTGTATGGTCAATACAAATATCTGATACGAGCGGATATCAAACCCGGCATCTATGGCGCTTGAGGCGGGCTCGCTACTGCTGCGTCACAACATCGTCGAAAATAATCGTAATAGATATAGAGTTGTAATTTTCAAAATAAAGAGTAAAAATTAAAAATGAAGATTAAAAATAAACTTGATATTTTTATTGTTAATAAAAAAAGATTGATCACAATGATGAAATTCAAAAACCTAAACAAACAGTCAGACTCAATTTCAGAGTCTCAATTTTATATATATACATGTGTTTTTAAGGGCTTCTTATATTATTGTGAATGCGGGATTATAAATGATATCCCACCCTATTCCACTTGAGCTCTTCTCTGAATTATTCGCAGGTTATTGATCTACAGTAACGTTTACTCATATATGGACGCAAATAAGCAATACCATGTCAAACCACAAAATTGAAAAAACCGAGTTATATATGCAGAAGTGTTGCTAAATGGCTGAAGAACATTTTTCTTTAATAGTTGTAGGGTTTTAAGCTTTGAAACTTCTAAAAAAGCCATTTTTTAATAATGCAATTCATGCAATTTTGTTAAACGTTTTGGGTTATATTATATACGAAATATGCAGTTTGTATGCTTATTTTTGTGAAAATAAGTAAAATAACTTACATAAATCTTAAATTGCCAAAAACTTGACCAATACATAAAAAAATCATATAAAGCATGTTGTTCAAAATTTTCAAATGCGTTTTTCTCGAAAAGACATTCGTGTAGGTTGACACGGTATTGCTTATTTGCGTCCATATACTCCGAGATGGCTTAATAGATTAGAAAAGGTAGACTTTAACCGACAGCTTCAAATACGGGTATCTTTTTTTTCGTTTTTTGAATTTATGTCGTGATTACTGGTGAACGAAGCGTAGCGACTGCTGTAAGAAATATGGACCCAATCATAAACAACAATTAACTTTCATTGTCCATATGTAAATGCTATTGAGAAGGCAAGCTAACTCTCACTCTCTCTCTCTCCTCTTTCTCTCTCTCCTCTTTCTCTCTCTCTGTCTCTCCTCTCTCTCTCAGATTCTTGGTAGTCCTACGCCAATATGTTGATGGCTCTTTGCTGGTAATAGGGCTTAAATGACATAATGAGTTAAAGAAAACCTCGTGAAGGAACTGCTCATCAGCCGCGTCTCGAAGTCAGCCAGCGTATTGCCAGTGGAATGGCGATCGCTTAACTTAACATATTCAAGTAAGCCTCTTGCCCGTTTGCTTCCTCTAACATAAAAAATATAACATCACAATTTGCTTGTTCGGATCTCGGATGTATTGTCTGAGACCTAAACCTTTGTTCTACACTTACTAAGATTTTACAATTTACATACGAATACTATAAGAAAGCAAGAAGCAAGACCTGGTAACAGTTTAAAAATAACCGTTTGATAAACATTAAAATCGCTTTAATAAGACTATTTCCTTTATTTCAAAGCGTTGAATTGTAGTTATAATAGAGCCACCGTCGGGTGAAGCCATTGTATAGAATGCGCTGGGCCCACTGCCTCCATCTCCGATGACGTCCTTAGCTGTGGTTCGACTTTGCAGGCGGAATCAAATAAGCAATAAGTCCTAAGGATGGAATCAATTTTGAGCCCCCATGGGGGCTGGCCCCTTTTCACGGGCAGGCCTTTGGACTCGACCCACCCGCTCGGTGACGCTGTCAAGGCCAGTAGTGCCAACGTGTGTCAAATCGACTTACTTTTTTTGCTTGAGACTTATAAGATAATACTTACATAATACTTTGACACAGTTGTTGCACTGTCGGTAGCGAGTCTGCCTTTAGTCTCGACAGTTGCGGGTTCGATTTCCGTTCGGACAGATGTGTGTTAAAATTTCTGTCTCGTTCTGGGCGTTTGTCCGTGTGGGTCTCCCCACCGTGCCTCGGAGAGCACGTTAAGCTGTCGGTCCCGGTTGTTGTCACGTAGCATCTGATAGTAATCGTTAACTCTTGATAAGTAAATTGCTCTTATCTAATGAGTTACTGGTTCACCCTTAGGGTTGCGGAGGTCAGATGGCAATCGCTCCGTGTAAAAACTAGTAACCTGTCAAATCCGGATAAGAGTAATAAGCACACCCTGGGTACATAAAATACCGGGAATAATGCTAGGACGAAGAGACTTATAAGATAATACTTACTACTATTACAAATGCGAAAGTGAGTTTGTACATACAAAATGTGACGGTTTCGCACCTAAACTGTTGAACCGATTATGATTAATCTTCGCGTAGATATAGAGAGGACTATGGAGAAAGCTATAGCCTACTTTTTATCTCCAAATATACCTTGAAGAGGTTTAAAAAGGGGGTAAAAGATTGTATGTATCCAATTATTTATATATTGCATTAAACCCGCATTAAAATCGTTAGTAACGCGGCCTAAGCCGCTGGCAAAAACTAGTACATTTATAAGTGTATATTTGGAAACTTTATACCTTTCTCATCTCATCATTTGAGCACTAATGCCTAGACAAAGAAAGGACGAAAGGTAACGTAATCTATGCTTTTAGGAATTGTAAAGACAATATTATATTTCTTTGACATTTTCAACCAACTTGTAAAAGAAGATATTTTATTCCATTTTTATTAATAACAAGATGTTAATACAAACTTTAAGCGCCATTCGCTCATAGCCGCCTGCGCTCGCTGATCGGTAAACGATCGGAGGGTTAAGCAACTATAGGCGCGGTCAGTCGCTAGATGGGTGATCGCATAGTGGTATTTCAACTGAGCGTCTTCATGCTTCGGAGGGCACGTAAAAAGTCGGTCCCGGCTGTTATCAGTTTGATGACAGTCGATAAGTCAAGTCAGAGGCCTCCACGGGCGACCTGAACAACTCTGACACTAGGTTGGCCACTAACCACTCGATAAGAAGAAGATGCCCAATTTAACATCTTCAAGGGTAGAGTTTTAGAAAGTGTTAAAACATGTGTCGTTCTTTAAATGTTAAACATGTTAATCTTAAACATGTTCTTTAAATGTTCGCCAAAAAACAAAGTTTCACAGTTTTAAAAATAACTGACATCCCATACAAACTTTCAACCCCTTTTTACCCCTATTTTACCCCCTTCAAAAATCCTTTCTTTAGACTGAACGTTGATATGTCATCAAATATTCCTATTTTCTTGAACAATGCAAATAACTTGACAGATAATAATACTATTATTTTACAAAATAAATAAAAAATAATAAAATAAATCTAACAACTTACCATGAATCTAATATATTTCCGAGTTAAAAGTATCTTTTGTTAATCCGGGTAGTAAGCAGTTTTTTCGTAAAAATCAAACACGGCTTCCATCTCACAATTTTTTACGTTTATAATATTGGTAGGTTAATAACAAAAGATTTATATCGTTTAGTACAACTTCGTTAAGATTATGTATAAAAGACGGGAAAGAGCTTTAACAAATGAAATTTAAGAAATGTAAAGCTTTCGTACACGTAATTACGTATGATCAAAGCTCACGTGAAAGCTCACTCGTAACAAAGTAAAATTTCGCATAACGTGACCCATTATGTTACATAATTCGACAATTACCAGATTACTAATGGAACGTACTATATAATTTGTTAAAAGCCTAAATTAATGTATAATTTTAAAATATATAGCCCGGGAGGACAGAAGACTATAGTCCACATAATGGTTCTTCTTCTTATCGAGTGGTTAGTGGTCAACCTGGTGTCAGAGTTGTTCAGGTCGCCCGTAGGCCTCTGACTTGACTTATCGACTGCTGTCTAATTGTCAACAGCCGGGACCGACATTTTACGTGCCCTCCGAAGCAAGGAGACGCTCGGCTGAAATACCACTATGCGATCACCCATCTTGTGACTGACCGCGCCTAAAGTTGCTTAACCTACCGATCGTTTACGGATCAGTAGGTGCACTCGGATATGAGCGTCTCGTAAGTGGTCTCGTCTCGCGACCTGATGGTAAGTGGAAGTATAACCCAAATGCGAAGGCAGTCCAAATGCACTAGCCGCCTTTATACGCTGGCTGACCTCGAAACACAGCTGCTTACTTCCGCAACCTAAGGTGGTAGCCATGCGAGCATTTATAGCCAACCACCAGCAAAGAATAATCACAAGGTATTTAGAATTTATTCTACGACATCCCGCTGTTTAACAACGTTGTGGTGCAGCGGTAGTGAACCTGCTTTAAATGCCACAGGTTGCCGGTTCGATTATTGCTCGGAGTAGATGTTTGTATTGACCGTACAGGCATTTTTTCCGGTCTCGGTGTGCTTGTCATTGTGTATGTTACCGGACCTCCGACTCAGGATATAACTTTTTTCTTTTAATTTACTTGGGGAAGTGCATTTACGCACCCCCGCGCCGGGACAGATGGTAAAAGTGGCGCGGGGAGTGTGGGACTCGAGGCCATGTGCAATGGTCTTTATAGGACCTGGCCCCATACCCACTAAAACCCCAAGGTCCCGTCTAGCGCCGTAGTGGGACGTCGCGGGATCGCTAGCACAGTCAACCGCGACGACGTTATAACTATCCTAATGGGGACCATTGTGTGTATAACGTCTTTTTTATATTTTATGTAGATTTGCTGAAGATTTCTTCACCGCTAAACACGAGATAAATTCAAAACACTAATTAGGCACTTGAAAATTCACAGGTCTTATCCGAATTGGAACCCTCAACCTTAAGTTAAAATCTACGTTTTCTATGCATTGGTAGATCTCTACTTGAAGTGAGTTTGTTTATGTGTTACGCTCTCATACCTAAACTATTCAACTGATAATCATAATATTTTACATGTATGTTGTAAGAAGTAGGTACAAAAAAACATAGCTTTCATGCAGAAAAAAGACTATTCCAAAGGTATAGAAAACAACGACTAATAATTCTAAAGTCCATATAAACAAAGTCACAAGTAGATACTAGTTTTACATTTATAAAGTCAAATATTCATATAAATCTAAGCATTTCAAAGAATAGTGTAAATAACAAAGAGCCACTTAGAATTGCGCCGGCGCATACAAATATAGATAGAATCATGTCCCCTACTCTCGTTCGTTTGTCTGTCACATTAGCTCCACGTTTTATCACCAAATATAGTTTGACACAGCCCTGTGTGCACTATACACCCTATTAAAAACAGAGTAATAAATCAATAGAGACGTCTTCAAAAGAAATCATTGTAATAAATCAATAGAGACGTCTTCAAAAGAAATCATTGTAAAACAATTTTAGTTGCTGTTCAAATAAATCCGGCCGGGGAAGCCCTACCTTCTTAGAAGTTGTACTGCCCTTGAAGGCGTCGGGATGTGACGACCCCATCGCCCGCTGTTGGGATAACCTCTGTCACAACAGAGATTATTCCACCAGTGCAATCAGTCACACTGGTGGTAGGACTTTTGTTGCAAGAGGCCGGCTAAGTAGGTACCACCGCAGTGTCCAATAATCTGCCGCCAAATAGTAGTGCTTAGGCACTACTGTGTTCCGGTTTGAAGGGCATTGTACGCTAGTGAAATTACTGGGCGAACGAGATTTAAGAACTAATATTTCGAGGTTGGCAACGCGCGAGTGGCTCCTACTAATGGTGCTGCAAGCGCTCATAGGCTACGGCAGCCACTTACCATCAGGTGGGCCTTATGCTTGTTTGCCAACTTCTAACATAAAAAAGACCTAAACAAAAAGGGAAAAAGCAAAGGAGTCCCCGTGACCCGGATATAGATTTAAGGAGGCCTCCTTTCTGCTACGCATCAACGCTCCTTCACTGCTCGTGTTGCTCTCTCTGCCTAGCCAAATTTGAAAGGAGCCTGTCGGAGCTGCTTTTGATACTCGTTCTTAAATAGAAACCACTGCATATATTATGTGTAATAAGAAATAAACCTCTTAATTTATTCCTTTGCCTTTTTATTTTTAAAAAGGGATGGTAGTTCTAAATCAATTGGCGGGAAAACTTAAATGTCAGTCTGAGCCATATACTCTGTTGGGTCGTTTCGTGAACCATCATATTCATTTGTGATTGTTATTTACTGGTTATGTAGTTAGCCAATAATTATATCCGATTTATTTGTATTACGATTATTTGTAATGAAAAAACATTAACATTGTTACTTTTAAAAAGTCTACTTCTGATTCCTAAAAATATTATATATTTACGATAAATTTTCTTTTAAAAAATTCATTTCTTTGTTTTATATACTCTGTGGTAAAGTCGATTGATACGTATTTCTTAACGAAGTGCTAAAGAGACGTCGGACGGACGTCGTGTGTGCGCCGTGTTAGCGTCCACTCATTATAGTTAAGACACTTCATGCGACGAAAAAATCGCACGTTTTAAGGGCTTTTGTGACCACAGAAAACTTTTTTTCTAACTTTATTTCCAATTTTTATTATTTTTAGGTTTTATTGTATTTAATGCTGCCTCTTTTTAAGAACGTTTACATTGCTTTTTCACTTAAAGAAAGACATTTTTTTAGTAATGATCTTTTTTTAACACATTACTAATATTCTTATTGCCCCTCCAAATAATATCGAAGCTTTCGCTATGAGTGGGTACGACAATATCACAAGGGGGTCAGGATCCAATCCGCATCTCTCGCGTTAACGGAGCAAAGTCGGCTCTTCTACCATTGAGGCTTCAAGACATTATATTTTTACATTACAAAATGCGTATTACAATTTTTACGAAAAAATGGTTACCTATATCGTATGCCAACTTAGTAAATAATAAAAAAAAAGAATTTTGGGTTTTAACCTAAATAAAAGTAAATTTTACAACATACATATAGTACTATTACAAAAGCTAAAACTAAATTAATATAAAACTAAAATTAAAAGCGAGAGCGTACATTCTTTGTTTATAAAACGCACAGAAAATGCAGTTTAGTATGAAACGCCATAAGTCACAGACAGGCGTTGTGTGGCGAGATGGTTAGAGCGACTAATAGCGCCCAGCGTGGAAACTATACTTCGCTCACTATAACTATTTACTGTACAATAGCTGTACGCTTGACTCCCGTTTACACTATTATAGTTCCTTAGTTATATAAGAAACTTGTTTTACTGTTAAGGAACCGGCGACCGACGACGCCAGTAAAAAAAAGTTTACCGGCGTCGGGATGTCACGACCCCATCGCCCGCTGTTGGGATAACCTCTGTCACAGTAGATATTATTCCACCAGTGCAATCAGTCACACTGGTGGTAGGTCTTTTGTTGCAAGAAGCCGGCTAGGTAGGTACCACCGCAGTGTCAAATATTCTGCCGTTAAATAGTAGTTATTAGGCATTACTGTGTTCCGGTTTGAAGGGCACTGTAGGCTAGTGAAATTACTGGCCAAGAAGGATTTAAGAACTAATATCTCGAGGTTGCAACGCGTGAGTGGCACTTACTAATGATGCTGCAAGCGCTCATAAGCTACGGCGCCCACTAACCATCAGGTGGCCCGTATGCTTGTTTGTCAACTTGTAACATAAAAATAAAAATTACCAGTCAAGTGCGTTGTGGTCCACGCACAGTTGAAACTAAAGGGTTCCTCAGCTGGGTTATGAAGAATGTTAAGGACTTTAAAAATAATAACAAATTGAAATCGACCGCAAAAATAAGTTGGTAATTTCATAGTAATTAGTAAAAGTAATATGAGAAAAAAAGTTATGAGAAAAACTTATATATCTTTTAAATTGGTAAACCTATCTTCTTCAAACCAAATGTGGTTGAAATTTCGTTTGATGTTCTACAACCTCAAATTATTGTAGAATTTTAAATCTTATAGTTCAAAAGTTAGAGGGGGAAACACAATTTTTATGACTTTAAGAGCTTATATCTCTATAACTACTGACGCAAGGAAGAAAGTCAAAATCAAACCTCCTCATTATTTTGAAAGACCTATCCAAAGATATCTCACACGTTGTCATACGTTGAATTTTTTTTTCAACTCTCAGTTACATGTATGGACTGCTACCCTTAATTCTTATATATTTTAAGATATTATTACAAATTCGTTGTGCGGTTCATAGAATACACCTATTTAGTAAATTTGGCATAGATAGGACCATTGGTCTCCGAGTAAAATGACTATGACATACGGACGGACGGACGGACAGACGGACATGACGCAACTATAAGGGTTCCGTTTTTTCCATTTGGCTACGGAACCCTAAAAAGCAAAAGAATTAGGAGCTTCATGAAACACGGTACACGATTTAGTGGATATACATGTCTTAGAATTTCTTCCGAAAGGTGTTGATATTTTATAGACGTCAGCCCTTTTTTATGTCGTAAAGGTCAGTAAACAAGCATTCGGTCCACCTGATGCAATCAATATAACCTATGAAAATTTGAGATACTTAAAGTATCACATGGAAATGGGCAATTTAAGGAATAGGAAGGAAGAGATAAGAAGGTTAAATAAAATAAATTATTAAATTAAACAAAAAACCCAGCTGCATTAATAACAATTCCTAAAAAGCTAAAAACAAGCTCTATAATGACTACTATATTATAAATATTACTTTAATGTTAGTAAAGGTACTGCAGACGGGGCAAGCTAATCAACCAAGTATTTTTAAAATCCGTTGGATTTTTCAAGGGATTAAAAAGGGGTTAACAGTTTGCTTGGAGTTCATAATTTTTGAAACTATAAAAAGCATGTAACATTGTTTTTTGGGGGACTATTAACAATGTACAATATACAATATACAATATATAATATCTAAAATCGAATCGTTGAAATCTGACGTTGTAGTTACAGTGCTGTGCAATTCATTGTGTTATCTAGTAAAGGGATTAAAAGCATTGTTGGTTACAACAAGTTGTTCATAATGTCACCCACTTGGACGAAATTCATAAAGGCTCCAGGCTATCATTAGCTTAGTTCGATGCAAATTAAATACTGATAAAACCATAGGCGTGGTTTTATATATATAAGAGGGTACTTTTTTCCTAGTCAAAACGAAGCGTTTTAATACAAGCTGGCCTTTAATATTTAGATAATTCAAAAATATTCAAAGCGAAAACAAATAATGCATTTATCCTTTGGATTGTGAGGGTTAAACGAGATTGGAACCCGCGATACGTTAGCAATATGCCTGCAAAATGAGTACTAATACGACATTATTTTGAGATGGTAAAGTCTCATGGAAATAGGAATGTACTGAATAGGGTGACCATAATTTCGGAACCAATAGCATCAAAACGAATATCAATGGGACGGTCATCAGAGACGAAGAATATAGCGAAGACTGAGTTGAAATTATTATATATATTATTAATTATAATATATTATTAAGTATGGCGGCGCATTGTGGACGCCCTCTGCCCAACCTAGGGGACACAGAGAATTAGTCAGTAAGCCAAGTAAGTCAATAGCATCAACAACGTCAAATATAAGACTCGAAATCTCTTCATTACCAGGTTTCGTAATAGTATTGATGATCATGTACTTGAAAAGGAACTGTATTTGAATGTTTTTAAAAGAATGTAGAGAGAATAATATTTTAACTTTTTCAGAATCTTTTTAAAATTCCTATTTGTCCTCTAATTAAGCGTATATAGCCACTGCTAGGAATAGCATGATAAAAGCTGAACGGATCAGATAAGAACCTGCATTTATTGTGTAAACACGGCGCTTTCGTCTTAGAGATATTAAGTAGCCATTACTGTATACTATGGACCGACCAATTCATACAAAAAAAGGCAAAGACTCATTGGTGTCCGTTTTAAATTTAACACCAATGCAAGTTAACTTCATTCGGTTGTGGTGTGGAAACCCGGATGAACTAAGTTCGTTCCGTGTTCTGTATTTGCTAAGCGGTGAAGGAAATAGACACAACTAATTACATTACTAAAAAAACGCTACCCACAAACGCACACCGGACACATGCCTGTAAACTGTATGTTCAATACTAATACCACCCCTTGCGGGAATAAAACACGCGACTATTGAAGTTTAAGCTGGGTAACCACTACACCATGATGGTGTATAAATATGTATTTTAGTTGTTGCAATTTAAAATAGTTCACGTAAATCATTGTCACCCTACTATCATTGAATGCGCGCGCGCATCCGAGCGAGCGAATACCAAATTCAAATCAGTCTCCCTCCGTCTCTTGTCCTGGACGCGTCACAATTTACATATTACGTTTTGTATGTAAAATCTTAAACATTTATCTTGAATTTACTTGAATAAAAAGCCTTTTTCTGCCTAACGACGTCGTTTGTAAGCCGAGGTTAATGAACTGTGAGCAACTATGATACTTTATACTAACTGGTTTTAACCGGTTAAAAAAAGGAATTCTATTTTCGAATAATAAAAATGTTCTAGTGTTTAAAAAATCTTGAGACTTTTTGTAAAATTAAAAACACTAAACAATATTTCAAATTTTCCATAATACGACGATCAAGAATATATAAATAAATTAACGCTACACACTCAAAGGCCCCCATTAGAATAGTTATATCCTGTGTCGGGGAACATACACAATGACATGGACAAATATACCCAGACCAGAAAACATGACTGTATGGTCACTACAAACATCTGCTCCGGGAATCGAACCCGCGACCTGTAGCGCTTAGTTCAAGTTAGCTACATTGCGCCATAACATCCATATATGTGTCTTTTTATACTGTGTGTAAAATTTTCATAGACTTTTAAGTCTTGGAAGGGTTGAGTCGTGGAATTTATTACGTCATCTTATACGATCGGTCCAGGA
Organism: Hestina assimilis; assembly: GCA_023373885.1. Taxonomy (NCBI): domain Eukaryota; kingdom Metazoa; phylum Arthropoda; class Insecta; order Lepidoptera; family Nymphalidae; genus Hestina; species Hestina assimilis. The sequence continues at coordinate 4,030,027 of CM041767.1, read as the reverse complement.
CCTAAATCATTCTGTCTCCCTGATGGAAGGGCGACATTTTGTTTTATTAACCGACTTCTGAATAAGGCTGTGTTGACAATAAACAAAGCGTGTTCATGTATAAACACCTTTAGTATCCGAAAAGGAAAATAATGGGATACAAGTTCTATCCGATTGTTTTGAAAGAAGGTATTTCTCTTAAAAATCTGTTTATAAAAAAAATGAACGATGCACACTCAATGGCCCCAATTAAGATAGTATCCTGTGTCGGGGGTCCGGAAACATAAACAGTGAATAGGACAAATATACCCAGACCGGAAAACATGCCTGTATGGTCAATATAAACATATGCTCCGAGCGGGAATAGAACTCGTGACTCGTGGCGCTTAAGGCAGGTTCGCCACCGCTGCGCCACAAAGTCGTCAAGTTTAAGTTAAGCACATCTGGAATAAAGAGTTTACAATTTAACGAAACCTGCTTTAAAACACTCGTTTTCATAAAAAAATATCCAATATCATACTTACCATAATTATCATACTGCCTTAAGCTCCACAGGTCGCAGATTCGATTTCCGCTCGGAGCGCTTGTTTGTATTGACCATGCAGGCATATGTTCCTGTCTGGGTGTGTTTGTCCTTGTACTTGTATGTGTTTCCGGACCCCCGAAACAGGATATCCTAATGGGGGCCGTTGATTGTGTAGCGTTTATTATCCTATTATTATTATTAGTATAAATTATAAATTAATTATCTGCTAAAAATGTAACAAAAATAAAATTTCCATTATGTAAATTCTGTGTCGAAAGTTTTCGCCAACTACCTTAAAAATGTAATTAGTGATTTAAGAATGAGTTTCGTCAAAGAAATGTTTTTATAAAGGAGGCAAAAGTTTGCAATTTTATAAAGAACCAGAGATCCGTGTCATTTCTATTAGGTACAAAGAATAAGGTACGGTTTCATTACGTCGACACAACAACAAATTATCAAAGAAGCATTAATGGTTGAGTTTTATACTAACAGATATTAATATTAGGTATACATGATAATTCTATAGCCAAGATTGTCCAGTGGAAAGAAGAAGTCAATTTGAACAGGTCACGAATTCAAACCCAAGCTAGGTATCTCTGAGTTTCTAGTTTCCAATTTTGTTCTTCAACTTCGCTTCGTGTTTCACGGCGAAAGAAGCATCGCGATATATGAATGCTTTGAGATGCTCGAAAACCCACATTAGGACACTAATATCTGGTGTAGGGGGTCCGGCAACGGACACATACAAATACAGTAACTCCCAGACCAAAACATACCTGTATTATCAATACAAACATCCACCCCCAGCGAGCCTCGAACTTACGATCATATTGCAGTAGGCTTCTAAGCCTGCATCCTTACAGCACAGAAGGTATTATTACTCTCCATAATTCCTCCTATACCTCTAATGTTACAAGGTACAGTAAGCCATGAGGTTTTATTTGGAGGCTTTCTCGCAAGCGCACACGACAGTCGCAATAGTGACTGAACCTTAAGCGAGAACTTCTATATTTTAAAAGAGCAGCTATTAAAGGAGTCTCCAAAAGAGTAGAGTCAAATAACAGGTACATTTTGCAATTTTATTTATAATACGACAAATTGTAATAGCTCATTAGCTAGAAATAAGCTCATTTTAATTAGTTTTATTTGAACGGTGAATTATATAATTGGGGGCTTACCTTCTTACAGTGATTCAAATGACGATCTAAACTGAGCTACATCGCTGTTTCGTACCATGACATATTTATTTATACGTCATGCTCCATCAAATCGCTTTTCCATCAGAATTGAATTGGATCGAAATAGAATTTTTGCTAAAACTTTATGGTAACCCAGCTGGTTAAATTATTAAAAAAAATTAGTTGTATTTTTGTATGTTTGTTATATCAGAACTCCGACATTAATGAATAGATTTGTAAAAATCTTTTGATGAGAATTGCTTCTCGTTTGATCCCATTCCAATAAAAAAAATACGATCTCAGAAATGAAATGCTCCAAGTCACCAAGTTTTTTTAAGAGGTTTTAATATAGTCCTAACATATTATCTTGTATCTGAAGCAGCTAGTGTGAGAGGCCGGCTAGGTAGGTACCACTGCAGTGTCAAATATTCTACCTCCGAATAGTAGTGCTTAGGCACTACTGTGTTCCGGTTTGAAGGGCATTGTACGCTAGTGAAATTACTGGGTAAAGAAGATGCAAGAACCTATATCTCGAGGTTGGCAAAGCCTTTGTGACAACTACTAATGGTGTTGCGCGCGGTCATAGGCTACGGCAACCGCTTTCTATCAGGTGGGCCGTATGCTTGGATACGTGGAATCAATTCCTTCGCGAACAAAGAAGTTTGCCAATTCTTTTCTTTGTCGTACTTCCAAAAAGTGGAACTCATTGCCGGCTCACGTGTTCCTTCTTACAATCTGGGCTTCTTCAAACGAGGCGTGAAGAGGCATCTTGCGGGTAGCCAGGGCAAGGGTGGCTAACACGGTTGCATTCCGCAACTCTGTTAGCCGCCTTCGCGTTTGGACTTTATTTCCACTTACCATCAGGTAGAGTAGAGTCATCTGCCCTACTTTCCAAATAAAAAAATAAAAAAATGTACTTAATATTTTGTTCTATTAGGATTACATTTTTTTGTATTTTGTATTGTGTGTTGACTCTATGGAGTGACATAATCTAATGGACTCTTTGAACAAAGAATAAAAAATAACACCCCTAAGGATGAAAAATTAAGGAATGAAATTGTTATGAGCTCGAATCTCTGTTTTCTTTTTCTGTTTTCCAAAGAACTTCCACATTAAAGAACCAAAAAGGCGTTTTTATTAAGTTATTAAATTAAAGCTTATTTTATTTTATTTGCCGTGTAGTATTCACCAAAAACCCATGTTCTTGAACTGGAAAAATAATTTTACAAAGAAGAATTCCAGTATTTCCTATTTTTACGATACACAGCTCCTGTTGTTGGTATGATAAAATAAATGCTTTTATTGAAATCTATTGTCTACACTGACAAAGTCACGGCCGTAAAATAGTATTTCATACATGAAAATTATTAAATGTCATAAAATAACAGTTAGATATTAAAGTTAATTAACTTCATATTTATGAGCTATAAATTTCTAGTACAATCCAAAAACATTTAATTCTTATAATTACGATTTCATTATTTAATTATATATTAAGTATCAGAAACAAAGGGATGAAAATAAGCAAGAATAAAGGGCTTTAATCGAACGAACCGCTAATTATCAAAACGTATCAAAGTACGGTGTAGTGATGTGCGCAACGCTAAAATATTGTATCTATATTTTTATTTTTTTACCGATAAGAAAAACCTTGAATTTAGATGTATCAATATCGATAAAATTAGTAACTCTTTTAAAGGTCCCATCCCAGGATCCCAGAAAGCGTTCAGAAAATTTCTATTAAGAAATTAAAAAAAAACGGTCAAGGGATGTTTGTGTGGGGCGGGCTATTATAAAATTAGTGAATACCTTGAGGACACGACGCCTTGAATGAGATAGTCACTCCAGGCCTTACAGTGAACGTATTAATTATGATAACTATTTTGACATTTAAAAAAAAATATACTTTAAAAGAAGATATAACCCCTTGAGTTTTTTTTTGCTTTCAACAAATATGTATAATGATTTTTACGAAGAATTAAAAAAATAGATAAAGATTAACATTTTAGTATGAACATCGACTATTTGTTATCAAAAATAATTATATATAAGGAGATACAAAAAACAAAGATTAAAAATATTTATTAATTTTGATATGTTACCGTTTATTAAAAAAAAACGGTTTATGAGTCTTACTTTAATTACTTACTATAATTATTTGCATATTTACGTGGTGCTATAATTACTGTATGTTAAGAAAGTTTAAAATAGTTTTGTCTTATTACACAGCTAAGTTAATCATAAGAATTATATTATTACATAACATAACATTATTACTATATATATCAATTATAATCAACAGCTGTTTAATATATCAAAAATCACAACCATTTCACCATAAACAGACGTATTTACGACCTGAACCAAATATCTGTTTTTAATAAATTTATAATTATATTAATTTTTTATCGATTATTTAATTATCAGTAAAAATACATCACTAAAAAGAGGATCGATAGTCAAAGCCGGTCCGTCTGTTACTACGGCTACGGGCGGCGGTGTTCCTGAATAAATAGGCGAGTGTTGCACTGAGTTTAATTGAATTATTTATTAATTTTTGATAATATTTTTATATAATTTTGACGTTCCTGGTTTGTGCTCTTTCGTATGTACCTGTTGATCGATGTTTATATTGAAAATGCCTTAATTTCATACAATATTATGTAATATTAAAAATAAAATATTTTATGTTAAATAAATAAATAAACGCTACACACTCAACGACCCCCATTAGGATAGTGATATCCTGTGTCGGTATACAGGATATCACTATCCTAATGGGGTCGTTGAGTGTGTAGCGTTTATTTATTTATTTATTATTATTATATATTTTATAGTTAGATACCACTGCTCGTCAGCAACGTTTCGAGGTCAGCCAACCTATAGTCATTTCATGTCGTCTTGAGGGTGGGCAGGGCAAGGGTGGATAGTGGAATTCGCCTTCTGCATCAGCATTAACCGTCTTCGCGTTTGGACTCTTTTTCAATTTACCACCAGGCAAAGTAGAGTCATCTATCCCAGGACTGAAGTAAAAAAAAAGATCTACTCCATAGTATTAATTACAATGCAAGAGACCTTTGAGTCTTTTTCTTCATAGCATTGTTCCCGGTATTATATCTACCCCGAGTGTGATTATTACTCCCATCCGAATTTGACGGGTTACCAGTTTTTACACATTAGATAAGGGCAAATTACCTTTCAAGAGTTAACAGATTATCATCCAATATTATGTTATAACAACTTAACTTAACTTGCTATTCGAGGTATGGTGAGACTCACAAGGACAAATGCTCAGACTGAAATAGATATATGAAATAAATAAATAAATAAACGCTACACACTCAACGGCTCCCATTAGAATAGTTATATCCTGCGTCGGGGGTCCGGAAATATTAACAATGACAAGGACAAACACACCCAGACCGGAAAACAGGCCTATATTGTCAATACAAACATCTGCTCCGACCGGGAATCGAATGACCTTAAGGTCATTTCGCTACCGCTGCGCCACAAAGTCTTCAATTTTATGGAAGTTAGTCACTTATTCTGTAGAGTGTATACGATTCTTTCAAAACTCAAATAATGTGGGTTATACGAAACAAAAGGCTTATCAAATTACACAAACATCGAGCGGGAATCGAATCCGCAACCGTTCAGGCTATAGACAGACTCGCTACCAACATACCACAACGGTGTCAAGAGACCCTTTAGAGTCAAATGCTTATTTATTTTTAAATCTTCCGGTGTACCATCAGCACATTTTCGTCAGTCTGACGTGCACTCTGAATCATTTCATAGTATTATCAGTACTTTTAGCAGGGTTCACGTTGGTGCCACTTTGTGGAATCTCGTGTTCGGATTTTAAGTGTAAAGTCGTGTTTTATCTATATGAATGAAGTTATTAGCTATTATACACATATTCTTTTAAGACTTTTCCGTAAAAACTTATGATAACTTTATGGTATGTGTATGTAATGGTCAAAAGAGAATGATAAAATAAAAATAGGATTAATTTTAGAGGAAACAATATTAATAAATAGACTGTTATTGAAGATGTTAGAGGTGGGCCATTATGAACATCTGCAACACCAGAGGGCATGCAGGTGCATTGTCGCTCTTTTGGATACAACTATACGCTGGCTGATCTCGAAATACAGCTGACGAACAGTCAGTTCACGATTTTCTTCAACGTACTGTAGTAGAAAACCAGATGGGTCTTTTAGCCCTTACCACTACCATATCTTAAGCACCAAAGGTCATGGCTGGTGCTTGTAACTAGTGAGTGTGAAGTTTTTCAAAAATTCAGGCAGTCAGGCTAAAATTTTTATAATTTAAATTTAAAAATAATAAATGTCTACTTTTACACATATGTCTTCTTAATAATACCGGCCTTTTTTTACCCCCTACTGACCCCGAAAAAGATAGGTGTTATGAGTTTAACATGAGTTTCTATCAGTCTGTCTCCATTAAAAATGATCGAACCGGGAATCTAACCCCATAAAAACTCCATCAAAGTTTGCCCAATATCGAATTAAATATACTAAAACGAAATGAAAAGCTTAATTATAAATCAGCCATCCATTCAATAGTCATTTCAAAGTGTCCACGTAAGCTTTTAAAGCTCAATAATTCAGGCCATTTCAGCTCGCTCGAGATCTGAGGATGAAGCTCTAAATGATTTTATTCTAGATAAAATGTGCTTTTAGGTGCTACTGTAACAGAGGTGCTCTTTGTACAATATGAGATAAAATTACTTTTATTTTTGACTGAAAGCTTTGAAATTCGTAACAGTGACGTCATTTTGGTGCATAAAATTACGGAATAAATTATATTTTTAACGCTTTATACTACACATTACATTAGTAGAGTCATGTTCGAAGAAAAACGGCGAAAAGTAACAGTATCAGTACTGTTGGATTTCGTGCGATGAGTGAGAGTGTAGGAAGCCATCCCCTCTGTTTCCTTCCTTTTTTTATTCCTTCTCATACCTTCCGTGTTGTGATACATGTCCCACCACCCATGTGATACTTCAAGTATCGACATTGATAAGTACAGTAACTGCTTACCATCAGGCAGATCCGCTGAAAATCTCACACTAAAAGTGCCTGCGCACAAGACAAAATTTTATAGAAATTCCTTTACGATGCAAGCTGTAAAACTATGGAATGCCTTACCGGTCAATATTAGAAAAGCTAAAAGCTTAACATCTTTTAGAGATTTACTAAAAAATCATTTTATTTCTAGCCAAGTGTTACATTAGTTTGTTTTTATTTCCCAAATCGGACGAGTACAGACGACATTTATAATTATTATACATATGTATGTAGTTTATTTTATGACGATATCGTATGTAGTTTATTTGGTTTTAAGTATTTATGTATTTTAAGTAATTAATTATTCCTATTTACTGTTTATGAAGCTATATTTATATATAATATGTACAGCTACACCACCTACCTTTTTACTTAAGTCATTCTCAATATATCGTAGGTTGTCTGGAAGAAATCGCTACCTAGCGATAAGACCGCCTATTTGTACTACCTATATTTATATTTAAAACTTATTTGTCTGTTTCTTTATTTTTTTTTATGTGGTGTACAATAAAGAATATTCTATCTATCTATCTATCTATCTATGCTTGTTTGCCAATTGTCGCGAAATAAAAAAAAATCTAAAGCCCCAAGCAGTACCTAGTATCATCTATTGACCTTTTTAAAACTCACATAGTATTATATTAAAACAATTCTTAGAATAAAAGAATTTAATTACTATTTATAATATTAGTTCTCGAGTCAGGTCAGAGCTGTCTACAGTTCGATATCGGCCGCTATCATTACAAGCGATGCTTTGTTTGACCGTCTATCATAAAAAAACCTCCGAAACATGGAACTATAGAAACAGAATGAGACAAGAGTTGATAATATCAGTCACTGAAAAAACAACAACTGATATCGGTCTGACAAAGTGTATGTGAGTCTACAACGACAGCTTAAAAACCTATTACCCTTTGATAGTGTAAATTGATTTCTATATTGTGAATTTCTATGCGAATTTTCGTTCATAATATAGTCTCACTCACACCCAATGCATGAAAAATAGTCGTACGGAACACTAAATAGTGTTTTGATGTCTGTTTTTCAATCTATCGAAATACGGTGAACGGATTTGGATAAAATTTGGCAGAGATATAGATTGTTACCTGGGTTAACACATAGGATTTTTATTTAAAAAAAATTGGTTTTCCGTGGGTTTATCAAAAAACTGCAGAGCGTTTCTACAGGATACTTTTAATCCCGGAAAAAAGTTAGATTTCCATGGGATTATGAAAATTACGTTTTTTGCAGGGCATATCCACTTGGATGTTACTTAATCACGCATCAAACAGCTTAACGGGTCGAGATGAAATTTACCACACTGCTATCTAATTATTTGTATTAACACCCGGCATACTTTTTTATTTTGGATAAGTTTTCGGTGGGTTAATCAAAAACATTCTACAGTACGTACTCAATTATAAATCAAATTCGGAAATAAATTATTTCTCTCTGTATCCAATTGTACGGTCACTGTGAACTAAACCGCAGGCAAACTAGTACATTAAATAACTAGGTACTCGACTGTATATATATGAAAAGTATTTGATACTTAATAAATTTTACATTTTTAAGTTAGAAATAATATGTCAACCATAATAAACTACCTAATTCCATCATCAAATCCTGACCTGATTACTAAGGGACCACCTCGAAATTACAAAACAAAAAATACATCATCCAATTTTCACTTCTAGTAAACTAATTCATGTATCTGCAGTGATGACCACGGACCCTCCAATAGCGCTGCGTCATTCCGCGCTGGCTTAAAAAAATTGTATAATAAATATTTAGACAGGGCATTGTATAACTAGCGACCTGACGCGACTTCACATGGATTTTTAACCGGTATAAAAATAATTTTATCAAAGGAAAATAGAATTTATATAGTTTTTAAACGTTTTATTTTAACTCCTTAGTTAGGTTAGTAGTATAGTAGTAGAATTAAAATATAATTATGACAGCCCTATGTACGAGTATGTATATGAAACTTTATTAATTTATTATTAATAAAATAGGTAATATATTATCATTCTAAACTAAAAAATAAACTACTTACGCCAGTGATGATGGTATGAAATTTTTTTGGTCGCTATTTTAATTAATCATGTTCAAGGTATATACCACAGTATTAAAACAATCGTTGAAAAATAAATTATAATGAATACAGCTTCAGAATCCGGTCCCAGTCTTGAACTAAACATTGTTTAAAAAATAATAATTGCAGTATTTAAATTTAGGTCTCTTCTAAAACTTTTATAGTTTTGTGTAATCCAAATCGCCCGTTGAGAGGCACCATGGCCGTACAATAGCAATTATTGTCCAAAATACTGATCCCAGATATCGAATGTCGATATCATTCAATGACAGCTCATACAGCACTATTGTCGATAGTGATGGGAAACAATCTTAACGTTTGTTTTTTTTTGTCGATTCGATTAATAATTGACTTAGGTATTGTCTGTACTCTTACAAAATATTTGCTAAGCATATTTTTTGCTTTAATTAAAATAACATTTGAATCTCGCAGCTAGAGATTTAATTTTTAAAACAATAATTTTAATTATTCTGATGTATGATGTATTTTTTTTTATGTTACAAGTTGGCCAACAAGCATACGGCCCACCTGATGGTAAGTGGTTGCCGTAGCCTATGAGCGCTCGCAGTCGCACCATTAGTAGGTGCCACTCACGCGTTGCCAACCTCGAGATATTAGTTCCTAAGTCTCCTCTGTCCAGTAATTTCACTAGTGTACAGTGCCCTTCAAACCGGAACACAGTAATACCTAAAGCACTACTATTTGGCGGTAGAATATTTGACACTGCGGTGGTACCTACCTAGCCGGCCTCTTGCAACAAAAGACCTACCACCAGTGAATAACTTTGTCCTTAAACAGTAATCAAATATTCATTATCATTTTAATGAGTCTCATAAATCTTGAAGGTTTAAACTAAAAAAAGTAATGAAAATCGTTTAACGATCCCAATAATATACATTAATTTAAATTTTATTTATGTAATTAATCACATAATTAAAACTTAATTAACATAATTAATCTGTAATAAATTATGGCCTTCTTAATGAAAAAAAACGAAGTCAAGATAACGACCGCCTGTGTCCCCGATGACGAAGCCTAAGCGAACCTTTAAAGGCGTCGGGATGTGACGACCCCATCGTCCGCTGTTGGGATAACCTCTGTCACAACAGAGATTATTCCACCAGTGCAATCAGTCACACTGGTGGTAGGTCTTTTGTTGCAAGAGGCCGGCTAGGTAGGTACCACCGCAGTGTCCAATATTCTGCCGCCAAATAGTAGTGCTTAGGCACTACTGTGTTCCGGTTTGAAGGGCATTGTACGCTAGTGAAATTACTGGGCGAACGAGATTTAAGAACGAATATCTCGAGGTTGGCAACGCGTGAGTGGCACCTACTAATGGTGCTGCAAGCGCTCATAGGCTGCGGCAGCCACTTACCATCAGGTGGGCCGTATGCCTGTTTGCCAACTTCTAACATGAAAAAAAAAAAAAAAACCTATGGACGAAGCCAACTTTGAGCCTCTAAAGACTGTCCCTATTTCTTGGATAGGACTCAGTAATCAGACAACCCCGCCCCGTGACGCTGACAAGGCTAGTAATGACAATAGCAATACATAATTAGAAAAAAGGCCATCTATAGAATCCTGTTAAGATAAAAGAATAACCTTTTGTTGTTGACGGGGAGGAAATCTGCTACCGAATCCTTACTGGGGAGTAGAACTGGTTTGTGAGGGGTTCCATGACAAGGTGGTAACGTCATGGGGACCCACTACAACGGCCTCGATGCCGACCTCAGGGCGTTAAATTAACCAATTTCTAATGCAAGACTTACAAATGCAATCCTGATTCACTTACTTACTTACTCCAAGTAAGAATTGGTTTGCTACCATTCGTCAGCAGTGTTTCGTGGTCAACCAGCGTATAACCACTTACATCTTCCCGGTAGGCGAGCAAGGACAAGTCGTCGTTGCAAATTTAAAATCTCCTATGTGACAATTTTGTCATAAACGAGTTATTTATATATTTTAAAAGCAATTTTGTATACCTACACATTGCAAAATACTCCTATGTGAATATATCTTAATTCATTTTTAAAGTATTCGCTAATTTTAAAAAATTGAGATTTTTTATCCTATGTGCAGAAAAAAATTAAATGTATAAATATATATGCTAAATGATACATTATATAAGACAATCTTTGTTTCAATATATTATAATTCCTTTATACTTAATTATACCTAAAAAAATCAAGAATGTTTTTAGATTTTTTTCAGGAAACTGTTTTTTCGTTTTTCTCGAAAAGTTACTTTTTACACATAAGAGATTTTAAATTTGCAACGACGAAGTGCAGTTCATCTTTGCAAACGGTATTAGCCGCCTTAATATTTAGAGTCTACTTCCACTGATCATCAAGTGGATCATCTGCTCCTCAGGATAATTAAACATAAAGCTACACTTGCATTTTTAATATAACAAAAACAATTTGTCAAAATTTATTTGTGCTAATGTCTTCATTTGCGCAATTACTAACATTATTCGTATAGTGTAAAAAATAGAGTCATCATATAAAATTTTAAGTCAATTAGGAGTGGAGTTTTAGAGATGTCGTGTAGAGTGATCGAGTGTTGAGTGAGTGAGTAAGTTATGAGTGAGTTTGAATTTAGTAATTTCGCTTATCAATTAATTTATATAAGCAATTACTGAAATCTTCTTACTACATTCATGTTATTCTTAAAGAATAATATCTTAAAAATAAATAATAGAATCATTTAAACTTTCAAGAAAATTTCAAGAATTTATCGTAATAACAAAAAAAAAACATAAAATTAAATAACAAAAATAAACGTTAAATACATGTTTAAACATTTAGTATATTATAAGCTTAGAATTCCATTAAAAGTCTTATCTCAGGATCTACAAACAGTCTTTGCCGTAGTGAGGTATATTATTCTATAGCATGGTGACAGTTGGAAAAATTACGTAGAATTGTAGGTATGTACGCGTGTCCATTGTTACACTACTATCACTTTTGACGTTATAAGCAATGGTTTCAAGTCAGAGTGGCCCCTAAGGAAGACGGCAGTTGGTGTGGCTCCGATTTGTTCGGAGTTCGGCCACCAAGTAGGTTTTACTGGGTCCCCGGGACGGTACCACCTTGTCATGGAACCCTACATAATCCACCCTATGAACCAGGGTATCCGGTTCTTCCCTATCGTCAAAAATAAAATAAAAATGATTTAAAGCCAGGGTTAAGACTCTTCTCTTCAGACTCTTAACTTCAGACTCAGTTAATCTGTGGGTGACCGCATAGTATATTTAAGCTTACTCAGAGGGCACACAAAAATCAATCTCTACTCTTATCAATTTGATAATAATTGATGAGTCAAATCATGAGCAAATATGGGTGACCTGAAAAACTATCACGGGGTTGGTCACTAATTATGGTTAGTTAATGTAAGAATAAAAGAAGAGACTTTTTGAAACCCTCTTAGATTCTCCATTACCATCTTCTTCTTCTTATCGAGTGGTTAGTGGTCAACCTAGTGTCAGAGTTGTTCCCCCCCCGACCGCAGAGGTCAAACTCTGCGGTATCCTGGGCTTGCCGTGCCGGGGGGGCTCAGTAGCCGGGAGTCGATTGTGCAGGTGGCACCTTCGACTGCCCGGTGAAGCTAACAGGTTCGGACGGTTCGGGCGTGGGGCGTTCTACGCTAGACCGCGCCTAGGAGGGTGGTGTCGTATGGGTCGCTCCGGTACTTTTCTGCTTATCAGAATGGACTGCGAGCGGCTCCTGCGACACCGGTGGTGTGTTTGACCGGGGCCTTCAGCCTCGGTCAGGCGGTAGAGGAAGAAAACCTCTTTAAAAAATAACGGCGGTCGGTCGTAGAGGGAAACAACCTCATAAAAAGTTAGTCTCGGCTCGGGGAGCCCTAGGACCCAGGGCTCCCTTGGTTGGGTTTGCCGGGGCCTTGTTGTCCCGGTCGGTGGGGCGCGAAAGCGCCGTGGTGTATCGTATTTATGTATTTTATGTATTAGTATGTATTTATGGCGGCAGTAGGTTGCCGCCCCAGACGGAGGCTGACGGCCTGGGTGCGTTCGCGCACCAAGGTGTATATATATATTTTATTTATGTATAGTATGTATTATTATGTATGTATGGCGGCAGTAGGTTGCCGCCACCGGTGGGCCTCTCGGGGCAAGCGCCGGGGCGTCGCGGTGGTATGCTTCGGCGATCCGCGACGTCCCACTATGGCGCTAGATGGGACCTTGGAGTTTTAGTGGGTAGGGGGCTCGGCTCCGAGTCCACACACCTCCTGCGCCATTGCACCCGTCCTGGCGCTCGAGTGCGTAACTGCATTTCTCCAAGTAAAAAAAAAAAAAAAAAAAAGTGTCAGAGTTGTTCAGGTCGCCCGTAGGCCTCTGACTTGACTTATCGACTGTTGTCTAATTGTCAACAGCCGGGGCCGACTTTCACGTGCCCTCCGAAGCACGGAGACGCTCGGTTGAAATACCACTATGCGATCACCCATCTAGTGACTGACCGCACCTAAAGTTGCTTAACCTACCGATCGTATATCGATCAGTGGCTGCACTCGGCTATGAGCGTCTCTCCATTCCCAATGTGCCAAGGTCTTCCCTCGTAAGACAACTCCAAAGAAGTAGTAAATTTTAAGGCCCCTTGAGGGTCTCTGTCCTTGGCCAATCTATCCATTGTCAAGGTCAATAAAACCAATACACTCGGAAAAAAGCCAACATTTAAAGTATAATAACTAATAAATTAAAGTAGCTCTGTCTGTCTGTTACGTTTCCACGCCTAAACCCTACGATAATTTTGTTATAGAAATAGATAAAACTTGAAAATTTGTACTAAAGTTTTTACGGAGAACCAATCATTTTTATAATAATAAAAGTAAAGGACAAAAGCAACCTAAAAATAAAATTAATACTCAAAACCGAAGACTGTGGCGCATTGGCTGCGAATCTGCCTTAAGCGCCACAGGTCATGGGTTCGATTCCCAGTCAGAGCATTGTATATTTGCATTGATCATACAAGCATATTTTCCGGTCTAGGTGTATTTGTACTTGTCTCCGTATATGTTTTTGGACCCCCGACAGAGGACATCACCATCCAAATGGCCGTTAAGCGTGCAGCGTTTATTTATTTCTTTTTTTATTTATAAAACTGTACGTCAAACAGCGTATAAAGTCGTCCGTCAGATGGTAAACAATGGACACGCACTCAAACCGGTTTCAAAACACAATCCAGCGAGCCTATTAGTGTAAAATATTCGTTGCATTAGCGTAAATTATTACGACCATCCTATTCTAAGTAACGTCTCAATCTCGTTCAACTTAAAATTACCGTTTATTAATTGCAAATAATAACATCATAATGGGCTCAGCTTACCCGCTTAGGGGACTATTGAGAGATTTTTATTGATTCACACTGTACACACAACGGCCCCCATTAGGATAGTGATATCCTGTGTCGGGGTCCGGAAACACATACAAGGAGAAAAACACCCAGACCGGATAATATGCTTGCATGGTCAATACAAACATATATGCTCCGAGCGGGAATCGCACTTACGACCTGTGGCGCTTAAGGCAGATTCGCTACCGCTACGTCACAACGTCGTCAACTTCACACAAAGGTCACACGAATAACATACATAGACTGTAGATGCCTGTATGGTCAATACAAACATCTACCCCAAGTGGGAATCGAATGCATGGTCGGCGTTTAAAACATTTTTGATACCGCTGCGGCAATATTTAAGTAGCTAAGAAAAAAAAATTTAGAAAAACTAAAAAGAAAATAATAAATATATTCTACATCAGAAGTGGGTGCCATATGTGGTGAATTGGCGTTATTTTACTAAGCATTTTTTTCCAAAAATTATTGATATAATTTTTAGTTACGAATTATAGTACTTAATGATTTATAACATTTACCGGCGTGCGTATGTGACGACCCCATCGCCCGCTGTTGGGAGAGGCCGGCTAGGTAGGTACCACCGCAGTATCAAATATTCTGCCGCCAAATAGTAGTGCTTAGGCATTACTGTGTTCCGGTTTGAAAGGCACTGTACGCTAGTGAAATTACTGGGCAGATGAGATTTAAGAACCAATATCTCGAGGTTGGCAACGCGTGAGTGGCACCTACTAATGGTGCTGCAAGCGCGCTCATAGGCTACGGCAACCACTTACCATCAGGTGGGTCGTATGCTTGTTTGTCAACTTGTAACACAAAAAAAAATACAAATTTATGTATGGCTTTCTCATGGATACCATTGAACTGAACTGGACCAAATAAAAAATGAATCATCAAAATCGGCTCACACAGTCGAAAGTTATGAGGTAACAAACAAACAACACACAGACGAATTGTGAACCCCCTCCTTTTTCAATTCGATCAAAAAACCACTTTACGAGAAAAGGATCTATAAATAGTCATGGATATTTCAAACAAACGGACAGACGATTCGATGATGAAAAAATTTCAATCTATCGATTTCATTAAACGATCCCCCTTTGATGTCGATCATCGCAGCTTCCTATTCCTATTTTTAGGGTTCCTTGGTCTTAGAAAGAAAACTAAAATTTTTATTCTATAAACATAACCTAGAAATATCTCTTGAACTAGACATGTGAAAGTACTCTTACAAAAAATTGGCGTAAAGTAACAGTATCAGTAGGTACTGTTACTCTTCGTTAGCGTTTCCTTTCTAACCATCCTTTTTCTTTTCTAATACTAAAAGGAGGAAAGCGGTTCCCCCCATACCTTGGTTCGGCAACGCACAAGTGATACTTCAAGTATCACGCGCGTCTATAGGTTGCGGTGACTGCTTACCGTCATGACATATTGCGTCAGAATAGCACTTGGAAAATCATAAGTTTTTCCAATTCAAATCTGTCGCAAGCGGTAATCGAATCCGCTGTTATTATTAATTTATCGATGGCTGCGTAAATTTCTTTTTTAAAGGTTTTTATTCCAAAGAATAAAATTTTACTTAAAAACATTTTCTGAAGGGTCAGAAAATGTTGCCCGAATCTGAGACCGAGAATTTAAAAAAAAAAATTTTTCAAAATAAGGTTTACGTTTTCTATCCACTGATATTGGGTCTCTGTACTCAGCACCCCCGCTCGGTGACGCTGACAAGACCAGTAAGGCCAACACATTCCGCAAAAAAAGCCCTCTTAGCTCAATGAAGGGTAATGAAGGGACAATAGCAGCATTTATTAGTAATGACTTGGAAAAGCATTTCTAATATTCTTTTATAATATAATATATTCATAGTAAAGTTAATATAAATATTTATAAATACTCAAAAAAAAATTAAATGAATACGGAACTCCACTTGATCAACGTAAAATATTTTCCATGTTTTTTATTAGACGAAAAACGTAAACAGACAGACATCTGGCAATTTTGTAAAAGCCCGCCACGCCTGCTTCCGATAGCCATGTCTATCTGATGCTATAGACTTCGAAATTTATTAGAAATGACATAAATTTCAATAAATAGATGATACAAAGAAACAAATGAACGCACACACTCAACGGCATCCGTTAGGATATTTATATCCTGTATCGGTCCGGAAATATTGCCAATGACAAGGATAAACACTAACAGACCGGAAAGCCGCGACCTGTGGTGATTAAGGCAGGATAGCTACCGCTGTACCACGACGTCTGCAAACATGATACAGTTTATTATTAATAACAAAACATAAAATAAAAGATAATTGTGAAAACACCGACAATATTTTATAAGCGATACGAGGTGATTGTTATTATTTTAAGTACATAGTATCAAAATCTCCAAGACTTTTAATGGCTACTGTCAATTTATGAACACAACATCTTGACTGTAGAAGAGATAAATTGTAAAACAGTTTGTCAGTAAGCCTGCCCATCATTTGTCGCTTCTTCTTATGGATTGGTTGGTGGCCAAACTAGTGTCAGAGTTGTTCAGTTCGCACGTAGGCTTCTGACTTGACTTATCGACTGTTGTCAAACTGTAAACAGCCGGGACAGACTTTTTACGTAGACGTGTCCTACGTAGACGTGTCCTCCGAAGCACAAATTTCAACTGAGCGTCTCCGCTCAAATACCACTATGCGATCACCCATCTAGTGACTGACCACGCCTAAAGTTACTTAACCTACAAGCATTATGTCTATATGTAAAGTGACGGAGTAATAATAGATAAAAATACAAAAATATATCTAAGGTCCTGTCTATTTATACGTAGCACTGCTATCATTCACTGACACCTCAAAATGGCTCCTTCCGGTCGCGAGTCAAGATGGCCGGCTCGACGTTTCCGGTAAATATCAAACTTTATCGGAAAAAATATTTCATTTGATGTACGTAATTCAAAAGTAAATCCCTTTTAATAGAATGGGTTGTCCCTCAAACTATATTATTGTTCAATATTTTTCTATTTTTTTGTAATAATAAAAGTCACGCACATAAGCTTCGAATGTTGCCTAAGAAATACAAATTTCTAATCAAAGAAAGATCAAAAAAAAATGTAATGATAAATAAAACTACTCGGGAGTCTTTATTTAAAAACAAAATTAATATTAGCAATGCCTTTTTCAAGTTATTACTAATATTCCTATTGCCCCTCCAAATAAGCTCGAAGCTTGCGCTAGGAGTGGGTGCAACATTAGCCCATAGAGGTGATGATCGAACACAATTCTCGCGTTAACGGAGTGTAGTCGGCCCTTCTACCGTTTAGATATTGAAGTTTACCGCCCCAACGACCATCGGTGCCACTTTAGTTTGGCGACTCGGAGTGCTATATTAGTCACTTTGGTTCCACTGCGGATAGCATCATTTCTCATGCGATCACGCAGAGAGACTTAGCATAGTCCTCTCCATTGGCCTTTGAATGGCAATAACGTACCGGAAGGCGCAGTGTGGGCAGGCCTCCCATGAGGTGGACTGATGACTGGTAAAGCTCAGGAGTCTGCTAGATGCGGGTTGAGGAGGACTGGTTATTGTGGCACTCTTTGGGGGAGACCTATGTAGCAGCAGTGGAAGTCCTTCGGCTGACATGATGATGATGATGATGACATAAAACTAGACATAATCACTTTTTTTAAAGCATACTAGCATTGATTTTTCTCTTAGTGAGAGCTTGTAGCTCCCGCTAGGAGTGGGTCCGACAATAGCCCAAAGAGTCATGATCGAACCCACAACTCTCGCGATAAGGAGTGGAGGCGACCCTTCTACCGTTGAGTTTTTGAGGCTTTTGATGTGAAAAGCAGTCCTCTTCTTCTTCATGCTTAGTGACTTCCAAATGGATTCGCCAGTATCAGAGAAGACAACCAGTCACTTCCCGCTTCATTTATCACCAACCGAAAGTGGTGGTAGCTTTTTTTTTTTTTTTATGTTACAAGTTGGCAAACAAGCATACGGCCCACCTGATGGTAAGTGGCTGCCGCAGCCTATGAGCGTTTGCAGCACCAATTAGTAGGTGCCACTCGCGCGTTGCCAACCTCGAGATATTAGTTCTTAAATCTCGTTCGCCCAGTAATTTCACTAGCGTACAATGCCCTTCAAACCGGAACACAGTAGTGCCTAAGCACTATTATTTGGCGGCAGAATATTGGACACTGCGGTGGTACCTACCTAGCCGGCCTCTTGCAACAAAAGACCTACCACCAGTGTGACTGATTGCACTGGTGGAATAATCTCTGTTGTGACAGAGGTTATCCCAACAGCGGGCGATGGGGTCGTCACATCCCGACGCCTTAAAGGTAGCAAGGCGGTCATTTAAGTCCTACCATCAGTAATTTCATTATAAATGTCACAGATCTAAATCGAAAGTCAAGATTTATATCGACATAAAACAATTTAACTGTTTTACGAATAAAAATAAATCATTCCTAGTAAAAAGGGCTAATTAGCTCTTATTGACGAGTTCAATTAGTATCAAATGTCTTTGTTTATTGTCGTGAAATTGATATGAGATCTTAAAAGGTACCTTTACGGTCGTAATTAATGTAAGAAATTAAGACATTTCTAGTAAATAAATAAAGAAATAAACATTACACACTCAACGGCCCCCATAAGGATAGTGACGTTCAGACCGGACCACACGCTTGTATGGTTAATACAAGCATCCGTTTCGAACAGGAATCGAACCCCCGACTTGTCAGCGTGCTTGGCTTAAGAGCCTTAACCATTTTCTCCACTGGAACATCATCAGCTTCGTCAGACCACAAACAAAAAGTTAAATTAATCAACAGTATATGCACAAAAGAGAATTTAAGTACGTCATTATAAAAGTACAGTCATATATACAATGAAACGGAGCTTTCAAATGCAATATTACATCATCGCTTTGTTTTGTTGACTGTACATTGGATAGGGTTATATTTGAGGTAACCATTTCTTATTTTTTGGGCTATTTTTAAAATGAAAATAAATTGGTACAAATAAATGAACAAAAAAAATATTAAATAAAGAAATAATTTGTATTTTTCATTAAATTGTAATCCTCCTAAAAATATTAAGTGTACTTATTTCAAAAATGTGAAAGTTCATGATGGCTCCAGGCAGTTTCGCTACTGCTTCGCCACAACGTTGTCACATGGATGCTTGCTACTTTGTCATACAAATCTGCTGAACGGATTTGTATTAAATTTCGTGTATTACCTGGAAAAACACTATGAAAAACACAGAAATGCATGTTTACCTAAAACATGCTAGAATGTTTTACGACATGACTATTTTTGGTAATGACGATATGACTATTTTTGGTAAAATTTGACACTTGACACCGTTGTGGCGTTGTGGGTAGCGAGTCTGCCTTAAGCCTCGACGGTTGCGGGTTCGATTCCCGCTCGGAGCAGATGTTTGTATTAATCGTACAGGCATGTTTTCCGGTCTGGTTGTGTTTGTCCTTGTCATTGTGAATGTTTCCGGACCCCCGACACAGGATATAATTATCTTAATGGGGGCCGTTGAGTGTGTAGGCGTTTGTGTAGGCGTTTAATTGGAAAGCAAGGAGAAAAAGGAAAAAAGGAGTAGGATTTGTACTAGTTGCTCGCACGTATATGCACGTACATGAAATAATCTTGTACTGTACGTAGATATTTTTATGAGCGTAGTACAAAAAAGACTACCTTCCCTCTCCCCCCTCATTTAGATCACTACTGTATAAAACCGTCCATAAAGGTGTTAGCGATCAAAACACGCAATCAGTCGTCTCATTGACGCATAATGTCGGCCATCTCAACGCCGCGCCTTTGTGAGCCTTTGTTCAATTCGTTTATTGATAGGTAATTGTAAAGCTGCGAACACATCCATGGGTAATTAACCATTTGGTTGTGAAACTTTTTGTATCTAATTCTCGATAGGCTATAAGGCTTTCTTTTAATGAGTTTACTGACTTTGAAATATACATAAAACTAGGTGCGCCCGCGACTCCACTCGCATGGTGTACCGATTTTCCTTATTGCACGGTATCCTTATTTTTTTTAAATAAATTGAGCCTCAGTTGCTCCTTATAACATCAGCTATCGGCAAGTTCCGTTAAAATCGGTCTAGTCGTTTCAGACATTGGCCGGAATAAAAGATAGACAAAAAATTAAATTGCTTTACTTATTTAAGTGCCGTATATACATTGAAATGCATTTAGTGAAAAGCTATTTATTTAGAATTACAAAAAGACACTACGATTTTATTTATTTGTAGGTATAAATTTAATATACTAGTATAGTGCACCCGGCAGACGTTGTCATACCTTCAAAATAAAAAAAAAAACTTAGTGTATAATTGGAGTCCTACACACTGGGTTGAATTATGAACAAAACCCAAGCACACACAAAAATCAGATAAACACACAGCAGATTTTTTGTATGTGACTTGTTTGACGACTATGACAGTAGACATGACAAGCATGCAGACACACAAACAGGTAGTCCTTACTCTTACACAAAACAATAAATAATTGATATTTCTTATATATTAGAAATCTTTGAGTATCATAAAAGTAAAACTTATTACTATGATTGTTGTTGTACAGTGGTAACAAAACTGCCTTAAACGTAGGTTTGTTTCCGGCTCAGAGTAGATTTTTGTATTGACCATACAGACATATGTATGTACATACCGCTCTGGATAGTTGTGCTTAAATTTGTGTGTGTTTCCCGACCCTCAAGAAGATTTTTATAGTCCTAATAAGGCTGTTTAGTGTGTAGCGTTTATTTATTAGACGAATTTCATAAAATGTTTTTTAAGTTACTAAAAAATATTTTAATATCACTTTTAAAATCATGTACACTCATCCTTATATTAAAATATCGTCTTCTTGACTCCAGAATTCTCACGTCGAGAGTAACTGTTATCAATCAGGTTGTATTGTATCTTTGTATTATTTATTGTTGTATTCTATATTAATGAACTAGCTTAGATACGTGACTTCACTCGGTTATAAGAAAAATATTGTTCAATTATTATAAATCCGACTACCGTCTTAATAGCGAGATACAATTTTTTTTTTTTTATGTAAGAGGGGGCAAACGGGCAGGAGCCTCACCTGATGTTAAGCGATCACCGCCGCCCATGAACATCTGCAACACCAGAAGGCATGCAGGTGCGTTGCCGACATTTAAGGAAAGAATACGCTCTTCTCTTGAAGGTTCCCAAGTCGTATCGGTTTGGAAAGACCGCCGGCGGAAGCTGATTCCACAGAGTGGTTGTGCGAGGAAGAAAATGTCTTCTAAATCGCGCTGTTGTGGATTTCCAGACATCAAGGTAGTATGGATGGAATTTAGAGTTTAGTCGCGATGTCCGATGGTGAAATTCTACTGGTGGGATCAATCCAAACAATTCCTCAGAACATTCCCCGTGATATATGCGATAGAAACTGCAGAGTGATCCGACATCTCTACGCAATGCCAAAGGATCAAGCTGATCGGAAAGGGCTTGATCCTTTGGCAATAACCATATAATTATTTATTTATTTATTACAAAATAATATTAGCAATCCTTTTTTAATTCATTACTTATACTCTTATTGCCCCTCCAAATAAGCTCGAAGCTTGCGCTAGGAGTGGGTACGACAATAGCCCAAGCGTCAGGATCAAGCCCATCACTCTCCTTTTAACGGAGTCGATCAGTCGACCTTGTACTGTTGGGGTATTGATGCTTCAACCAAAATGTCGAACAATTGTACGGCTCATCTAATAAATAAGTCACCGTGTAAGCTGAGATGGCCTAGCGCATACAAAACGCAGAAGCCGAAGGTTCAAATCTGGGCAAACACCTTTTTTTATGTTAAAAGTTGGCAAACAAGCATACGGCCCACCTGATGGTAAGTGGTTGCCGTAGCCTATGGGCGCTTGCAGCACTATTAGTAGGTGCCAATCACGCGTTGCCAACCCCGAGATATTGGTTCTTAAATCTCGTCTGCCCAGTTATTTCACTAGCGTACAGTGCTCTTCAAACCGGAACACAGTAATGCCCAAGCACTACTATTTGGTTTCAGAATATTTGACACCTCTGAGTTTTTGGATGCTTAATTTGTTTTTCAAATTCATCCCGTGCTTAGCGGTGAAGGATAACATCGTGACCTGCCTGTCATAGAAAGAAAATGAGACATGTGTATCCGCTTAGATGCCTGCCTGGCTAGCTATCACAGTAGGTTGGTGATAACCTTGAAGTGACTGCTCGTTTGTCACCTTTTGGGGTCAGCGAGCGTATATTCAGTACCATCTTGCGGGTAGACAGGGTCAGGGCGGCTAGTGCAGTTTGTCTTCTGCAACGGTATTAGCCACCTTCGCGTTCGGACTGTACTTCCACTTACCATCAGGTGGAGTAGAGTCATCTCCTAGAGCTAAATAGTAAAAAGATCACCACTTTTAGTAAATATTTTCAACAAACAAACATACATCCGGTAAAGTTTTATATGACTCTTTATGAATAGATTTGGGTATTAATTTTATAATAATAGAGATTAATAGATTCTTTGGAATATAGACTACTGTTCTGGTAGTGACTTTAGAAATAGTAGGTTCGATTCATGATCGAAGAAATTTTGTTTTATTTACTACACGTCTACAGTTCTACTTAACACGTCCTTAAGGTTGCGGAGGTCAGAGGTCAGGAGGAGGAGGAGGAGGTGCTAGTAACCTGTCAAATCCGGATAAGAGTAGTTAACAGACTCTTCTATGAAATACCAGGAATTGGTTATACGCTGGTTGTTGCTGGTTGACTCGTTGGTTGATCGTAATTTGTTCATATCCAATGAGTTACTGATTCACCCTAGGGTTTGCAGAGGTCAAATGGCCATCGCTCTTAGTAAGGCTCAACCGGTCAAATACAAATAAAATACTGGGAAAAATGCTAGGAAGAAAAAACTGATTGACCTCGAAACGCGGCTGACGAGTCAATTCACGAATTTGACCAATGTTTTTGTAATTACTGCTACCAGCAAAGGATACAGTAATAGGGCCATGCTTCAAATGTTCCAACTTGATGGGGGAAGTACTACCCTCTCACAGAACGGCGTAAAGTAACAGTATCAGTAGGTACTGTTGCGTTTCGTGCGGTGAGTGAGAGCTCCAGAGGCCCAATCTCCCTACTTCTCTGTTCCCTTCCTTTTTTCTCTCCTCATCCTTTCCCTCTTGTCACTTGGGTTGACAACGCGCATGCGCGATACTTCATTAAGATTTACTGTTATCTTAATATTTATCACGCTAGTTATAAGACATGAAATTATTGAATTATTATAGACAAGCGTCAAGAAACGAATTTCACAGATAAATTATATAAGTACCATAGACAACCGTTAAAGAATTTTTCACAGGAAATATTTTAGTGTAAAGATAAACGCGAAGAAATTTTACACGGCCATTGCTTACCTATTAAAGGCGAAACTAGAAAGGCATTTTGCAAAAACTTCTTTTTCTTCGTCCTAGCATTATTCCCGGTATTTTATTTACCCAGGGTCTGCTTATTATTCTTACCTGGATTTGACAGGTTACTAGTTTTTACACGGAGCGATTGCCATCCGACCTGCGCAACCCTAAGGGCGAACCAGTAACTCATTGGATAAGAGCAATTTACTTATCAAGAGTTAACGATTATTATCAGATATTATGTGATAACAACGGGGGCCGACAGCTTAACGTGCTCTCCGAGGCATGGTGGGCAGACCCACAAGGACAAACGCCCAGACCGAAAAAGAAATTTAACAAACATCTGCCCGAGCGGGAATCGAACCCGCAACCGTGGAGACTACTACCCATAACGCACAACGGTGTCCAACGCCACAACGGTGTCTTTTGAAAAAACTTATCAGATATTATTTTTTATAACATAAAGGTACCAACCGCGTATTAGTATGTGGCCTCCATGGCCTATAGAAGCTTGCATTACAAGCTGCACCGCCCCCCTCCTTGCAACTACCTCGCTACGTCCATATTCTTCCCCATTACTGCTTTCAAATTATTGTTTGTCATTTACATTTTTAAAATCACATTATTAATAATAGAATATATCCTTGCAATAGTATTGCTAATATTAATAATAAATCAAAACTCTTCCAACGCGGCGCCTTGATGGATGACGTCGGAGCGATATTAATGTAACTTACTTACCTTATTCACAGGCTGTTTAACTTATAATTATTTTATTAATTATTATATTATTAATTATTACATTTTAAATAATTAATAATAATTATAGTGTATAAGTTATTGCACAGGGATGACGTATAATTTTGAAGTTATACTTTTTTTGGCGCGTTAGGGAGAAATGATGAGTGTAAATAATTTTTATGCGTTAAATTAAAACTTTCAATGTATTAAATCTAGCCAAAGGTTGTCTGGCAGAGATCGCTGCCTTAGCGATAAGACCGCCTTTTGTATTACCACTTTTTTGTTCGTACTTTCTTTGTTTTTAATTTCTGTGTCGGTGTACAAATAAAGTATATTATTATTATTATTAAATGCATTTTTTCTATTATAAGTATCGTTTTTTCTACAAAGTAGAATAAGGCGAAAGATAAAATGTTTGAAAGTATTTTTATCTTGTTACGCCAAAGAAGTATAACTTCTAACGCGTGTACAATAAGTACACACACACTTTTTTTTTTTAAATATCACCTGTAAATATTATATTGTGTTTGATATTTAGTAATAGTACAGCTATGCTTCTTCCAGCACACGGAAAAGTATATTATTAATAATAATCTTTATTAGTCACAAACATGGGTGTAAACAATACATAATAATGTCATTTTATAATAAGTCCTTTTCCTTCTGCTTATAGTACTTTTTCGTACTCTTTACTCTTATAGGAAATCGGCGTAAAGTACCAGTACTGTTGCGTTTTGTGCGATGAGTGAGAGCGCCCGAGGCCCAATCTCCCACCTCCTCCGTTCCGTTTCTTTTGTCCATTTTGACCCTTCCATCCCAAGTGATACTTCAAGTATATATACAATAGGACTATTAGTGAATACTTGAAAAGTATACCTCAAAATATTAACAAATCAACAATATTTAATTCATCAAAATTAATAAATCGCTTTCGAATCAACCTGTATATAGCATAGCATTTGAATGATGTAAAAGGAAATATCATGGGTCCGTGAAATATAGACGAAAGCTGACCTTCGGAGACATGAAATGGTCATGGTTGATTGGACGTGCATAAATCTACAGAAGATTTATACTTCACGAAGTTTGCCTATTATGACGTTTAAAAAAATACCTACTTCAAAACTAAAATGAAAAAAAAATATTTTCTACAAAAGCAGTCGGTGCTAAGTAAAACATGGCCACAGTGTTTATTTTTTCTTTTAGTTTTTAAGTCGGTATTTTTTCTAAAAATTTATTTAATTTCATACTTCTTACTAACGAATGATAGTTCTTAGTGATAAAAAGACTTACATGGTTTTCTCATAGACGCCATTGTCAGAAGGCCAAACTATGTTAAATTTTTATGGGACCGAATTGCAACCATTCCGCATCAAACTTTTTTTTTTTATGTTAGAAGTTGGCAAACTAGCATACGGCCCACCTTATGGTAAGTGGCTGCCGCAGCCTATGAGCGCTTGCAGCACCATTAGTAGGTGCCACTCACGCGTTGCCAACCTCGAGATATTAGTTCTTAAATCTCGTTCGCCCAGTAATTTCACTAGCGTACAATGCCCTTCAAACCGGAACACAGTAGTGACTAAACACTACTATTTGGCGGCAGAATATTGGACACTGCGGTGGTACCTACCTAGCCGGCCTCTTGCAACAAAGACCTACCACCAGTGTGACTGATTACACTGGTGGAATAATCTCTGTTGTGACAGAGGTTATCCCAACAGCGGGCGATGGGGTCGTCACATCCCGACGCCTTTAAAAACTAAAGAGGAATCACGTAAATCGGATAATAAATGTCAGCGTAATAGGTGTACGTACTTAAGAAAAATACCAATTGAATTGATAACCTTCTCCTTTTTGAAGTTGGTTAAAAAACATAAATACAAGGTTTTCATCCTAATTAAATCTATACATATGTATATAAATGACACCTACAAATAGTGTTGCAAGCACTTATAGCAACAGCAACCGCTTACCATCAGGTGGGCCGTATACTTGGTTGGCACATAACACACACAGTAACGTATGTACTTTCATATGCATTTAGTGAAATAATTATAAATAAATAACGCTGCACACTCAATGGCCCCCATTAGGATAATGATGGGGGTCCGGAAACATACAAGGAAAAGGGTAAATACACCCAGACGGTAAAATATGCTTGCTTGGTCAATACAAACATATTATGCTCCGAGCGGGAATCGAACCCGCGACCTGTGGCGTTTTAGGCAGGTTCGCTACCGCTGCGTCACAACGTCGTCAAAGTTGACGTCAACGTCGTCAGTGAAAAGCTGTTAATTTGGAATTACAAACAGACACTTCAATTTTATTTATTTCTATGTATATAGATTTCATTCTAATATGTTGTAATATAAGTTTTAGATACAAACTCTTTATATTTTTGTAAAAGTTTTTCTAATGTTAATAAATTAATTTACTTATTCCATAGAAATTAAAGAGACTTATTCTCAAATACAAATTGCTAATTTATTTAGCCGTATTAAGATATTTAAATGCTTAAAACTAAAACCATTAGTTTTTACCTCTTCTTATTTTGAATTATTAATTATTATCAAATAATCATTCACTAAGAAACCGCCCACATATTTTATTTGGCGAGATCCGCGTGACGGACGTCAGATCCTACTGTACAGGGGCCAAGAAAAGTGATTTTTATCTTTAAAAACGAGTGTGAGTTCATACATAGTATTTGTATTCTGGTAAGAGGATGAGATGAAAACACTATAGAGGTAGTAAACAGAGAGAAAGAGAAAGAAAGAGATCGAAAATTATAAGTAAGAAAGAACGAAAGAGAGCGATATATTTGAAGCTTCAATAGCTCAATGGTAGATGGGCCGACTCCACTCCATTAACGCGAGAATTGCGGGATCGATGCTGACCCCTTGGGCTGTTGTCGTACCCACTCCTAGCTCAAGCTTCAACCTTATTTAGAGGGGCAATAGGAATGTTAGTAATGTCTTTTTAAAAAATATATATGTCGCATACCAGAAGTGAGGTTATTTAAAATAAATATGCAGAACCGCTGAACCTATGTAAGTCATTGGTTCTGGTATGCTTTTAAGCACAATAATAGCAATACGCTGCGTATCGCATTTTGATTAATTATTATGAGATTAAGTAAGGTAATTTGATACTAAATTCACACATATTTAAACAAGAAGATTTTAGTAATGAAAAGCAAGTAAATTAATATTACAATTTTTAATAAAAGTGACATAAAGACTACTTACAGAGTTTCTGGTCGAGAGGCAGGAGCAAAAGTGATTTCACAACACAAATCATTTGCTTTATAAAGCGTTCAACGGAAGTTAATGTTACAACATATTTTAAAACAATATTTCAAAATTGCTTCGATTTTTAATATTTTTTTCGAAAATACAATTACAGGCTGCCAGGATTAAATTTTAATCTGAATTCTTTTTAATTCTTAAATAAATGGCTTTTATTACAAATGTCAATGAAGTAAATTCACAATAAGAATTTACGTAATAATTTTATGACTTATCTATGCTTATTTAATTAGGTGATGAATCGGCGCGGCGACATATATATATTTTTAATATCATTATCGACTATAATGATATTAAAAATAAATATATATATATATATTTATATAATCCAAATCATACCAACTTCAATAAATATTATAATCACAAAAACTTCCGCACACCCATTTCACCCCCTCAGGGGTGGAATTTAAGAAAATGTTAACGTGTTTCTTTAAGAGTATCTTTCATTGATCGCCAAAAAACAAAGTTTCATGCTTCTAGTTTCCAAATTGACGGATCTCAATACAAACTTTCAGTCTTTTCACATTTTTCACCCAAAAAATCTTTTCTTAGTGCTCGTTAACGTTTTAAAAACAACACATGTCAAAAAAATCTGCTTTCTAGGTCCAAGGACTTAGGCAGGGGGCTTATATTATATCAGCCATGACTTCTCCTTTTATATTTATAGTTAAGCACTTTTCCATCCACCTGTCCAGACAATTAAGTGAATGTTAAAAATCAAACTCTAGTCAAACTAGGTATAATGGTGCAACAAAAGCCGGTGTAACAATTAACGAGTCTTTGTGAGATAATCGATTTGCGTCGGCAGTCAATCTAGCCGCAATTTGGGGTTCCTTAAAACTTTTAAAAAAACCTTAAATATTTTAAAATCAATAAAGTTTATTCAAAATCTAAAACTGTGGTGAAATTTTTCGTTAGTGCAAAAACAAACTGAATATTTTTGCCCTCAAACCATTTAAAAACTTTTAAAATATGTATCAATTTTCTGTACTATGATAGGACTAAGGTCACTCAACTGAACAAACACCTTATTAATTTGAGTGTAACGGACAGCCCCCTTTGCAGAGGATGCCTGAGTGGGGAGGAGATACCGACTGACGTCATGGTGAAATGCCCTGCGGTAGCTGAGCAAATGTAACCCATATCTTGGAAAGATATAGACGCTCCATGACAAACTCTATCTCACGCACAATGGCCCAATAGGACCAAGTGCGGAAAAAGAGGCCGCGAAAGGAAAAAAAATTATCAAGATAGTTTTCTGTGTTGATTTAAATATAGCAGATTTTAAAACTCTTTGAGAGTTTAACTTGGTTTTTACAGTTTGGTTATGTAAGGCAGGTAACGATTGTGTTTTTATTTTATAATTCTGACTATTTCTCCCTAACTAATATGTAATTTAATTTTAAAAACGAATGTCATTTGAATTTGAATGTTACAATTAACTGAATCACGATTTCTATTTTTTATACACATATTAATATTTTTATTTTTTTCTTGAATTCTATGTATCACTGTCAAATTGTGCATGCTGATTACCAGTAATTGGAAGTTCATTTAGAAATAATTTTAAGACAATGTGTGTTGTCTTGTTATAATGAATCTTTTGTTGGTGATCCGTAAAAATAAATAATAAACGATTCATCGTAAACAACGGCGTCGGGATGTGACGACCCCATCGCCCGCTGTTGGGATAACCTCTGTCACAGCAGAGATTATTCCACCAGTGCAATCAGTCACACTGGTGGTAGGTCTTTTGTTGCAAGAGGCCGGCTAGGTAGGTACCACCGTAGTGTCCAATATTCTGCCGCCAAATAGTAGTGCTTAGGCATTACTGTGTTCCGGTTTGAAGGGCACTGTACGCTAGTGAAATTACTGGGCAGAGGAGATTTAAGAACTAATATCTCGAGGTTGGCAACGCGTGAGTGGCGCCTACTAATGGTGCTGCAAGCGCTCATAGGCTACGGCAACCACTTACTATCAGGTGGGCCGTATGCTTGTTTGCCAACTTGTAACATAAAAAAAACAGATGTTCAAACATAATAAAATCCGTAATGTTGAGTTATCTTCAGTTGTCATCGCTTACTAGTTTCCCTGACACTCCTTCTTCCTCCCATTCTTTGCCTTATCATATCACGACTTACGATGAAGGTACTGGTGGCACCTTACCATCAGGCAGACCGCATATTTATTCGCCACTTTTGTGTAAAAAATCTTCGAAAATTTAATAACTAATACAGAACCCATAGCTTATTCACGTCTCTAGCTAGATTGTCGGCTTCTAAAAATCAAGTGATGAGCATCTTTAGACCGTGACATTTTACAATAGAATACTTTAAGACACAATATAAATTAATACGTGTCTGGGATAAAAGGAAACCGGTTTAAAAAGCGTGTCTATACTGTCTATAGGTATTGAATGATTTTAATTTTGATGGTTAGTCGTTTAGTTTATATATTTAAAATGTCTTTTTTTATATTTAAAGTTGATAAAAAATATTCTAACAACGCTTGCGACTTCGCTCGCATTATTGTAGTTGCTATGCCGAACGGCCATTTAAAAGCTATTTTATTCTATTCAGTTATATACATATACATACATCTTCTAACTTGATACATTCTGTAATTCGTTTATTGATAACCCTACGGCAACATTTTTATATCATGACGGTTGGCAAAAAAGCATACAGTCCGCCTGATAGGAAGCAGTCACCGCAACCTTTGAAAGGAAGAAGGAATAAGATAATATGGGAACAGCCCATTCTTTTTTTCCTGCTGTGGGACATTGGGTCTCTGTTGCTCTCACTCATAGAGCCCAGATTATAAGACGGGGGGAACACGTGAGCCGCTAATGAGTTCCACTTTTTAGAAGTGCGACAGAGGAAAGAATGAGCTAACTTCTTTGTTCACGAAGAAATTGATGCCACAGTTAGTCGGTGACATCGGAGACCAGCACGCGTAGTTCTAGCATGGAAAGGGAGGGGGTATGAGGGAGAATTATTCCTCTGAACACTCGCCATGATACAGTCGGTAGAAGGCGCTGAGGGCGGCAATCTCACGACGCAGTTGAAGAGGTTCGAGGGTGTTGGAGACCTCTTCGTCGCCAATGATGCGAATCGCTCGTCGCTGCAACCTATCCAGGGCTTCGAGCAAGTACTTAGCGGAGCCATCCCAAAGGTGCGAGCAATACTCAACGCAAGACCGTACCTGAGTTTTGTACAACAACCACAGTAGGTGTGGCGTGAAATAACGCCGCACCTTGTTCAGGACTCCGAGTTTACCTGAGGCCGTTTTAGTAACGGCCTCGATGTGATTCCTGGGACCAAGATCAGGCACTGGATCAAAGCGCTGTAGTATTTGCTAAGTTAACGATGAAGGAAATTAGTCCATCATCCATTCTTAACCCGATACATCGATAAAGTCTTAAGCCATTCTTAATATTTACATACGCTTGTAAATATTCATGTTACTTTAATATTTACATATTTCAAATATTATTAGATTATTTGAAATGACATTCCGCTTCCCAATTCCAGTTTACTTTTAGCTGTGGTGTTTGTTGCGCGACATCTGTCACTTATTTGACAGGAATCGTTTTATACGATACGATTAATGTAAGAGAATAAATTAAAACGACATTTTTGATGAAACTTTGTGTTGTCAAGTTTATGATTCAAACTTCGAAGCTGGTACATAATTATTATGTATAACAGTGATATTGGCAATTCAATTCTTCTTTTACTTACTTTTACGTACTTACTATATACGCAAACCCTTTTTTTTATCACTTATTACAAATGTCATTTAGTATTAAATGGAAGCAAATAAGCAATAGCATGTCAACCCACAAAATTGAAAAAACTGAGTTATATATGCAGAAGTGTTGGTAAAAGGCTGAAGAACATTTTTCTTTAATATTTGTAGGGTTTTAAGCTGCAAAACTTCTAATAAAGCCATTTTTAAATCATGCAATTTATGTATTATGTTAAACGTCTTGAGTTATATAATACACGAAATATGTAGTTTGTATACTTATTTTTTTATGAAAATAAGTAAAATAACTTACATAAATCTGAAATTGCCAAAACTTGACCAATACATAAAAAAATCATATAAAGCAAGTTGTTCAAATGTTCAAACGCGTTTTTCTCGAAATGACATTCGTGTGGGTTGACATGGTATTCCTTATTTGCGTCCAAATATGATTAGATTAAAGGATCATGACGTCACTGGGCTTGGCTTCAAAGTCCACCTGATTAGTTACTTCCAACCGGTGGTGACAAGCTCGTGAAGTGACTGCTCGTCAGGATCAGCTAGCGTATAGCCAGTTGCATCTTAGCGATAGGCAGGGCAAGAGCGGCTAGTGCATTTTACAACAGTATTGTCTCTATTTCCACTTACCATCAGGTGGAGATTTCATAGCAAATTTTGTTCCGGACGAAATTAGTAAAAGTAGAAGATTTATTATAAAACAAATTATACCAAAAAATCGTATCGCAACGTATAAAAAGAAACGAGAAATCATTTTAAAGTCAGTTTTGGCGTTAAAATGATTTAAATGAGCCTAGCTCGGTGAAATTTATGAATCGACCGAAAATAAATGACAAAATTATCGTGAGCTCTGTTTATCTTGGATAGGTAGCGTGTTGAGGATCTATATAGAATTGTAAGTGTTGTTTTTTTAACTTGTAAATCGTTTACCGAGATCGTTACAGTACAAGGTACTATTTTCGGATATATTTGAGGTATTTAGGTAGCAATTAAATGGTGAAATGCTATACTCATTTTGTAGGAAGGGTCAATTAGGGTAATAAGGAAGAGTTGAACCGTGACATATATATAATTTATTATGGAACATAATATAATTATTATTTAGTTTTTTTATTGTACCTATATAGTAGGGTTGTGTGTATAGGGTTCCGTAACTTTCTTTTCCTAAAATAAAAGTAGTCGTTGGTTGAGACACTTAAAGGTGAAAAATTTGACAATTCCTGATTTCCTGCAAAGGATAGCCATACGACATTAAGATGACCGATGTTTATGTAGCGATTTTGGCACTTGGTTTTGTTTTTTTAAAAAGAATAGTTTTCTGACACACGAAGGAACTTTAAAAAAGGGAAAAAATTATCGATCTGGATCTGGCTCGCCCCCGAAACCTCCTGTATACTAAATTTCAATTGCTCGTTTAAAGGTATTAGATTTATAATTATTTTCCCGTGTAACTTTCATGATGATCTAATCAAGTAGTATAGTGTATTATAGAAAATTAAATATACCGTATACGACTTATATTATGTTTTTGATTATTGATGTCATGAATGGCACATACAACGACACATACGGCGACAAGCACAAACACAGACTGGAACACGTGCCTGTATGGTCAATACAAACATCCACCCCGAGCGAGAATTTAACCCGCGACCTGAAGCGCTATAGACAGGTTTATTAATAAATACCTTTTTTATTAATT
Source organism: Hestina assimilis (assembly GCA_023373885.1). Lineage (NCBI taxonomy): Eukaryota > Metazoa > Arthropoda > Insecta > Lepidoptera > Nymphalidae > Hestina > Hestina assimilis. Next base: position 3,996,817 of record CM041767.1, on the reverse strand, counting down.
AATTAATGGTTAAAGAAACAAAAATAGTTATAAAATCACTTAAATCACATCAAAGTTGTAACATATGTCGAAACATAGCTTTTGGCTTTTGTAATTTGATTCGCTGACATCAAAAGGAACGCTCGTTGTCTATTCCCGGCCGCCATCTTCCTCTAAAACGCGTATTATGACTAATGTGACCAACTCTTATGACTATATTAAGGACATAAAAATGGACTATAAATGTCATAATTATTTTTCACTTCAAAATTGTGAATAAAACTATACCGAATCTAATCGAAAGTACTAGGTGGAGGAATAAAGAAGAAACCGATTTTAAATAGAACGTAACAGAAAAACGAAACTGAATTTAGAATGGGAAAGAGTGGTACTTCCTCTCTTGAGTGGTATAGTTATATAGGCTTCAAACAGCAAGTCGCTACTACAGTCGTTAACTTGTTAAACAATAACATCCATCCTGTTTATGTATAAATAGTCCAAATTTCTAGTTAGTCCACTTCAACCATTTTCGTTACTATATTTATTTCAATTATTCAGTAGGTAGTCAAGTCAGTCAAACTCTTTGTAAGAAACAGTCGTTTAATTTAAAATATTTCTGTTCGGAACAAATAACGGGACTGTCTCGTAGAAAACGTAATGTATGGTCAATAATGACGCTAAATAATTAAATTTAGTGGAGTTATTTATTGCTTAGGTCTTTATATTGAAATGTTTGTAGTTGGATACTTGAAGTTTTTTTATAATAAATCTTTTTGTATAACTGAGTCATTATTTAAATACTACTGTAGTTATAAATGCTTTAATGTTAAATAATAATCTAAGAACCTCTATTAGGATAGTATTAAAATTTTAGTGGCATTGGTGTTAGCGACTGGTGGAGCCATGCTCTGTGAGAGTTCCAGGAACCTGTCACACGCAAGATCAGCCATCGAAGTTGTTTTAGTGGGTCGTTAGGATGACCACAAATAAGACACTTTTCTAAACCGGAAGCCGACTATCTGGTTGCGGACCTCTCATGTTATGCATTAAAAAGTACTTCACAAAGCAAGGCACCTAGTAATCTTCGTGCATGTGGCTATGCATGCTTATTAGCTATAGACTCCAAAACTCAGGACCGATTTTTATCTAATTGTAAAATATCATTCATATTAGCGTAGTGATCTATATAATATTCATAATGTAATTATTTCAGATATAAAACCAACTGGAGGTTCCGTAGTAATAAAATAAAATATTTGCGGTGAACGCCATCTTGTGACGCTTAATAGAACTTCGTAATGCGGAACATTATTTTTTTTTTCAAGTAGTAAAGTAGGCTATAATTATTATCTTGTATTTCAAACTACATATTTGTGTTAAAGTTTTCCAAAACTCAATAATTGAGTAACTCAATTGTTTTTCTAAGGCACACGGTAAGTTTAGTGAAGGCGGATAATAAAGTGCTCCAGATAGAGATAGTTGGTCAGAAGTGGAATAATGACTAATAATATTAATGGTAACCAGTATGCTTAGTTAAAGATACTCTATTGTAAAACCAATATCTGATAGTATATTCATGAAACCTTTAAATTATATTATAATATACTAATTAACCAATTTTACAACTGTCCAGGTAAAAATAAAAAAGTAGGGCCTAAAATCAAAATTACGCAAGCCTATTTCTATTATGTTATACTAAAATTTTGAATTAAGAAAAATATAAAAATTTTATTATGCTAAAAATTTTACTAATTTTAATACATAGGATCATGAATTTATAGTTTTCTCCAGTTATGCTGGAAATGAATTTGCTTAATACGCATAGTGCGTACAGAGTAGCAAAGATTTCAATACGACAACGAATCTAGCATAGCATTCTAGCATTATCTTCTATCTTGAAATAGAAAGTGAAAGTTTTTCTTTCCTTATTTATTTTACTGTCCTACTCAAATCATTTCTGGCACTTTTTTTCAAACTTACCCTGCACTGCTACTGTAGCGCCTCTCTTATTTAATACTTTTAGGCGGACACTTTTTCATCATATAGATGGTTCTCTTTACTTTTTATTCTCCATGGTATTAAAAATATGACATGAGTTATGAAGACGTCATCTGTCAAACAAATAAACACGTCAACTTGCTTGAAGTAAAAATTTACTCGTGTTTTTTAGCAAATATCTTGAAAAATATTAAGAAAAATGGTTTATACGGGGACTATGGAAGGTTCATTATTTGTAAGTAAAATATATAGCAATTTCATTCCTATAAAATAGGTGAATTTATTGAAAAATTGTAAAACCGTAACCTAGGCAAATGCTAAAAGAATTACAAGCGAAATAAAGATAAAAAACAATTTAGAATTCTGTTACAAGTTTGTCTACGCAACTGAAATAGTCCATTGCGTAGTTCACTTTCGAATTACGTTTGAATTTCACTAACATTGTACACAAATGGCTACTTCCTAGTAATAATTTCCCAGACTAATTTTCACATTGCCCCTTCGTGACTCAATAGTTTTAAACAACACCCGCCTGTTATATATTTTCATTACTATAAAAGTCGTGTTTAATAACTGATAGTAAAGAGTCAAAAAAGATATCTTTTAATTTTCTACATTTTTTATTTTTATTTCTTGACATTTGGCAAACAAGCATACGGTCCGCCTGATGATAAGCAGTCACCGCAACCTATGAACGCTTGCGATACGAGGGAGAGATAAAAAGGGAGAAGATGGGGTAGGATTGTGCCTCCGGCACCGGATTGTGCATCTTACTCATCACATCAAATGCAACAGTACTCTTTAAATGCAACAGCACTCTGTTACTAGGGAAATCAGTCCGATTTTCTGTGAGTAGGTAGTATTTCCCCGGTTAAACCTGCCCATTTCTGCATGGCTCTATTACTACTGGTAAGTGAAATATAATGTATAAAACTAGATTCCTTGTTTAATTACATGATTTTTTTATTTTCAGGAACCAACACTCTACATAGTCAAAGGCATGTGCATTCTAGATAATGAGGGAAACAGATTACTTGCCAAATATTACGACAAGGATGTGCTGCCAACGACAAAGGAACAAAAAGCCTTTGAAAAAAACCTCTTCAATAAAACACACAGGTAAATTTGAATTTTGTTAAAAATAATGTATTTATTTCTATTTGTATTTATAATTTAAATGTTTTTGAAAATTATATTCACTGGTTATGATTTTCAAAAATTAAAAATATATTATTCATAATCATGTATAATTATATTTGGTAGTAAGCGGTTTCCGTAGCCTATGATCTTGCAACACCATTTGTAGATGCCACTAACATGTTGTCAACCTCGAGATATTGGTTCTTAAATCTCCTTTGCCCAGTAATTTCACTAGCCTACAGTGCCCTTCAAACTGGAACACAATTTTGCCTAAGGTGCTACTGGTTTGCAGTAGAATATTTGACACTGCGTCGGTACCTATCTAGCTGGCCTCTTGCAACAATAGATCTACCTACCACCAGTGTGACTGATGGCAATGGTAGAAAAATATCTGCTTTGAAAGAGATTATCCCAACAGCGGACGATGGGGTTGTCACGGCCCTCTATGTCTCTATGGGCATAAACAATTTCCTATAACAACAACCAGTCAAAAGATGGTTAATGGTTTTGATAGCTGTTTATAGTCATTGATTTTCATCGAAACCAGTTTGCAGTGATTGATGATGCTGTGGTGCATGTAACCTTAATCCCCAAAGGTTGTTTAAACTCCTGCTCAGAGCACATGTTTGTATTAACCATACAGTGATACAGGCACATGTTCCGGTCTGTTTGTGACCTTGTTGTGTATGTTGAGTATGTAGCGTTTATTTTATTAAATATACAAATATTAATAAAATTTCAGGGCAAATGCTGAAATCATAATGTTGGATGGCTTAACATGTGTCTACAAAAGTAATGTGGACCTTTTCTTCTACGTTATGGGCAGCTCGCATGAGAATGAGGTAAAATAATTAATATTATAAACTAGTTGTGCCCGTGACTCTGCTCGCGTGGTGTACCAATTTTTCTTTATTGCACGGTACCCTAATTCTTTTTCTGAAGAAATATTTCTGTTTATTCTACTTCTCCCGGTATAAATGGGCCAGCTGTACTGGGGAAATACTACCCTCTCACAGAAAATAGGTGTAAAGTAACAGAGTAATATGCGTTTCGTGCGATGACTAAGAGCACCGGGAGGCCCAAATTCCTACCCCTCTGTACCCTTCCTTTTTCAATTTCCATCCTTTAACTTCCAGCCTTGTGTTGGCAACGCTCATGTGATACTTAAAGTATCTCACGCGTTGATTGATTGTGGTGACTGCTTACCACCAAGAGGACCGTATGGATTTTTGCCAACTGAAATGGAAACAAAAAAATAAAAAATTCATTTTTTCAGTTAATCCTTCAGTCGGTTCTGAATGCTTTGTATGAGTCAGTCAGCATGTTGCTTAGGAGGAATGTAGAAAAACGCGTTCTTCTTGATAACTTGGATGCCGTGATGCTGACGTTTGATGAGATCTGCGATGGGGGGTGAGTATTTTTGATTTATTTGATATTATTATTCAATACGAGTCTGCCTTTAACCTCGACGGTTGCGGGTTCGATTCCTGCTAGGGCAGATGTTTGCATTGATCTTACAGATATCTGCCTCAGTCTGGGTATTTGTCCGTGTGAGAATCCCCACCGTGCCTCGGAGAGCATGTTAAGCTGTCGGTCCCGGTTTTTATCATAACATTTGATAGTTAGAGTTAGGGTTGCCGAGGTCAGATGGCAATCGCTCCGTGTAATAACTAGTAACCTGTCAATTCCGGATAAGATTAATAAACAGACCCTGAATATGTTAAAAGTTGGCAAACAAGCATACGGCCCATCTGATGGTAAGTAGTTGCCGTAGCCTATGAGCTCTTGCAGCACCATTAGTAGGTGCCACTAACCTCGAGATATTGGTTCTTAAATCTCGTCTGCCCAGTAATTTCACTAGTGTACAGTGCCCTTCAAACCGGAACACAGTAATCCCTAAACACTACTATTTGGCGACAGAATATTTGACACTGCGGTGGTACCTACCTAGCCGGCCTCTTGCAACAAAAGACCTACCACCAGTGTGACTGACTGCACTGGTGGAATAATCTTTGCTGTGACAGAGGTTATCCCAGCAGCGGGCGATGGGGTCGTCACATCCTGACGCCGGTAAATGTAATTTATTAATAATTCCAGAGTGATCCTAGACGCAGATCCGACGTCGATATTCGGACGATCGGCTCTCCGCACCGAGGACGTCCCGCTCGGCGAACAGACAGTCGTCCAGGTAATGGACCAGTTTAATAAGATGTTCTGGTAGTTTATACAGAAGTAAACATTAAGTACACCCTCCTCTCCCAAACTTCACTTGACCCTTCTAGATGTTTAAGACATAACAGGATTGTACGTAGTGACGTCACAGTTCAAGGTCATATTGTTTTTAATATGGATCGAAGATGTACGTGAGGAAACTCCCTTTCCCTTATACCCCTAAACCTTTCGGACAAATCATTTAAACCTTAGGGATCCTAGTGTACCTGAATAGACCAGTCCGACCATCTGGATGCCTACGTCGTAATCTACATGGTCGTTACATAGTGACGTCATATTTGAAGGTCATATTCTAAATTTCCAACGAAAATGTACTTGAGGAAGCTCACACGTTTAGTTCCACCCCAACTCTACCTGAATCTACTGGTACTTAAATGGTTCACCATCGCTAGCGTATACCTAGATGCATCTTGCGGGGTTGTTAATGCGGTATTCAGTACATTTCAGGGTCAAAAAAATATTGCATAACCGTATCCGTGCGGACGTTCTTAATTGACATACCTTATCTCTCCACACTCCCTGTATCTCTATCTAGATGCTAGTGCCATAAAAACTGACTTCAAAAATGTATAAGTTCATATAATCATAATTTTTGCTGAAGTCTTGCTAAACCATATATCGGAAAAGTAAGTTATTAATTTTGGGTTTAGATGATGTGACAGTGAAAGAAGAAATGACCTTATGGGGTAAATATTGAAGCTTAAGTTAAAACCTCTCCATACCCGATTTCCACCCTCAAAAAATTACAAAAACGCATGGTTTTGAAATACAACAAATGTGTCGCATTTTAAAATATAAAGATTATGTCTAATGGACCGGCCAAAATTTCATAATGACAAAATGTCAGTCTCATTGGTGGACCCTTCGTAAATTCGACTCCAGTGCACCGGAACGAAGTTAGTCATAAGCTTGCAACAACCATATAAAGTTAGCGTCCATGACGGGGTCACCAACGAGTGTATGACAATTTGTGATAATTTCAATGTACTTTTGTGTTTACAAAATTTTCAAAACTATTTTATCCCACGCATGCATACTGAGTATTGGTCTACGATGGTGCTGATTATTCGTTGACATTTATTATAATGAATTAAATTGATTTAAAAAAAAACAAAGATTTTTGGCACAATTTCTTCAATGCTAATGTTTGTATTGACCATACATGTTTTTGACCCTTTTTGGCTGTGCTTGTGTTTGTGCGTGTTTCTGGCCCTCTTGTCATTGTATTGAGTGCTTGATAAATGGAAACTCGATCTCGACTCGTGTTGCCGTATAATTAAAAAAAATGTCAGCACAATAGTTAAACAATTCATCGAAGCCATATGTGGTACAGGGGACAGGGAAAGTGTTACCCGTCAAAAAGTGATTTCTTTTCACTTGAACATTACATTTCAAATAGTTAAATATTACACAACACATACATGATTAACAAGATATACATGATTAACAAGATATGTTAGACAGAATGCGGTGTTGCCATATTATATTTTACCTATTTTTTGTTTTTTTTTTACAAGGCCCATACATATACAGACTAACATACATATTAAATATTATAAAACACTTAAATCCCCGTCTGGCCAAAAATAAGGCCATGAAATTATACATGTATGCTTCTACGTCTACTGGTGCTCCAAGAAATAGACTAAGATAACAATATCATTTGAAAATTTAATAAAAAGAGCGAGAACTAGGAATGGGTCCGCCAGAACTTTTTCTCAGCCTCCTTCTTATGACCACTTAATAATCATAGAGATTTAACGTAAAAGTTTCTAAAATATTTTATTTTTTATTATAGTGGCGGTTTAGGTTTATCAAACTAAGAAAGCCACAGAGTGGTTTTAAAAGTAGCATAATAGTTAACTCAAATTAATTATTGTCATTTTTGTTTAAGTCTAGTCCTAGTTACTAAAATAATACTTTTTACTGTTTATTCCATATTCAGAATAATTTAAACAATACTCAAATAACTAGTTAAGTTTTTAATAATCATTATTAATAATTTGAATCCATTCTTGCCATTTTTTTTAATAGATGTTTCTGACAAATATAATACACTCGTATATAATTTACAATAATCCATTGTACTGTCCACAAAAAAAAATTGTTCATTATTTTTAAGCAAAGTAACAAAAAGTTTGAGTTTTACCAGTATGTATGAAAAATCCTCTATCCCCTTATTGACAACTTACCGTTTTTTTATATAATTTAAAAATGTATTAATAACGCCTTTATCAAATATAGACATAGACACAAAATATCAGATTCGTTTGTGCCCTTTCGTTAATTCAACACCAACAGAACTAATTTAGTCACACGCTAACTTAATTCAGTTATGTAAATGACTAAGTTCGTTCCTAATGTATATCGTAGTTCTTAGAGGTGTCGCTGTAGTATATTAATCATTGGTTGTAATATTTTAAACTGTTCTCCTCTTAAGAGTGAAATGAATCTTTGATGGATCTTCTACCTACGACTTTTTTTTTTTTTTTCTAAGTTAAATAAAGAATTACAAGAAGGATCGAAGAAATTAATCTCAATTGTAAAAAGAAATGTACCTTTTGACACTATACAGAGAGGATTGAGAAAGTATGTTATTTTTTCCATATGAGATTTTTTTTGTTATGTATGATATTTATGTTACATATTTACAGGTTCTGTACAAGTACAACTTATTGAGTTAATTAATATTCAAGGAAATGGCAACCCTATAAGTAACTAAACTTTATACATATTATACTTGTATGTTCATGTGGTTTATTATTTTAGAATATACCTATAGATATTTTTATTTGTTTTTTTCTATCCTTTGAGTTTTTTTTAGTTGTAATGTCTTAAAAATTGTCAATGCTGTTTTTCTTATGATTTTATATATATATATATATATATATATTTTATTTGGAAATTTTAGTCATCATAAAATTTACATAAAAATTACCTTCTGTGACTCGAGATGACAGGAGTCACATATGAACGCAAATAAGCAATACCATGTCAACTCACAAAATTGAAAAACCTGAGTTATATATGCAGAAGTGTTGGTAAATGGCTGAAGAACATTTTTCTTTAATACATATTTGTACCTACTAAAAAAGCCATTTTTTCAATCATGCAATTTATGTATTTTTAAACGTTTAGGGTTATATTATTTACCAAATATGCAGTTTGTATACTTATTTTTGTGAAAATAAGTAAAATAACTTACATAAATCTGAAATTGCCAAAAACTTGAACAATACATAAAAAAATCATATAAATGAAGTTGTTCAAAATTTTCAAACGCGTTCTTCTCGTAATGACATTCGTGTGGGTTGACATGGTATTGCTTATTTGCGTCCATATATATTCTAGCAATTGAAGAACATAAATAATATTATGATGTAATAGTAATTAATACATCCCATGTTTTTTGCTTAAAAAAATTAGTTCCTTAACCAATATTTTTAAAATTTCGTTTTAATTTGACAGTTATTTTTTTTTATTCACGGTAACGCTGATATATTTATGATGTAAGTTATATTATCAGTAGTATAAAAATACAAGATAAAACCATCAATAATTTTTAATTTTTCTCTGACTGACAGTGCCAAAAATTTAAACGTTATTTTACTACTTAAATATTAAATTGGCTTTGATACATTTTTCATTGTTTCCTAATTGAATTTAAAAGCAAAACAGAATTGAGCTCCATGTGTAGAAGACGCGTAATAATTTATGAAAGCATATTTTATGCAGCAAGGAATTATGATTGTATTTATCGTTCTGTATCTTATCATTATGATAAAAAAACATTATTTCGCTAAATTCATAACTAACAAATCCTGCTTTGGAGACCATTTTGTGATGTTTAACGTGAATGTAAAATGAAGTTGTTTTGACTTTAGAGACGTTTAAGTATTACGTAAGCATCCTTAATTCCTTAAGGACTACTAAATTTTTTTTCTTACTTGTACTGTCGTCAAAGGACGTACGTTTTTCTGTCATTAAGTCCTGAATAAGTGTTTTCTTTCTTGATTTTTTTATATTAATGTTTTTAAATTAAAAAAACTATTTTTTCTTTTTCACATAAGCAAACATTGTACGTTTCTAGCGTTTGTTAATGCCTAGAATTGACAAACATCTGTTATCAAGTGTTTATTCAACACGGGTTAGCGATTACTGATTTAAAATATTAATTTTATTTTTATTTTCAAGAACTATATTGCTTGTCCAGGGGGATGGGTGGGTAGGGTTGCCAACCCTACTTTAATTTATATTATTGAACTATATTTCGGGTCCGCGTCCTGTATACTTTTGACAAAGCATGTAGTACGCAAAAATACTATATTTTTTAACGACTCTCCAATAACTACTAGAACTAAAATCTACAAAAAAATATGAACGAGCCTTTATATTAACTTTGGAAACTACGAAGAAAGAAAGTAACAGAAGTATCTCATTAAAGTGCAAAAAATATAGTTTAACCTCATTTTTAAAAATACTATATTTTGCCGAAGAATTGTTGGCAACCCTAGAGGGTTATAAACTTTTAAGTCTGCTTACGTATAACTTGAACGCATTCTTAATAAAAAAACATTTAGTTAAATATTTTGACACTGACGTTTTTCATTTCAGGTCCTACAATCGGCGAAGGAGCAGCTTAAGTGGTCACTACTTAAATAAAACAACTCTATAATTAATTTAAAAACATATTATATATTCCTTTATTTAATAAAACAATAGTAAATAATCGATTTTGTTTTGATTTATATATCACAATTATATATGATCTACTTACAAAAAAAAATACATAATACATAAAAAATATTTTTTACAAAAAGTATCTTATAATTCACAAAATCCTAATGAACAGTGGCATAACAATAGGGTGGCAAGATGGCAAAATGGCACAGGCCCCCAGTTGGAAAGGGCCCTCTGGTAAAAGGTCAGTGAGCTCAGGAAGATCTTAACATTTAACAAGAAGCCTGGAAAAATGAATTTTAAAAGCCACGACGTTGTGTCAATGTGGATCCTTTTTGTTTTCGCAGAGAAATGCTTTTACGCACACCACCCAACGTAGCGTACTCCGAGGACTACACTAGATGTGTAGGCAGGCGTTGCCCTGCGTGAGCCACGCAGTGAACAGGAGGGCCTCCGTCTTGGATACGGAGACCCTCAGGCCCAGCATCCCCATACGGTCGACGACCAGATCGATGCCGACTGTGGCCACTCGTGCCGCCTCCTCATAGGTCCTCCCCGGGATGTAACGAGGGTGTCATGGCGTACGCCGATGACACCCATCCGGGGAGGAGCGGACACCGCAGCAACCAGTCGAAACCGAGGTTCCACAGGACCGGGCCGAGATCGGACGCCTCGGAGATTCGACCCGCATTCGGCAAATGGCACAATGTACCCTCCTTCCACGGCTTCGGAAATTGCCCACTCTGCAGACAAGAGTTGAACAACCTCCGAAACCCCCGAGACGGTCCAGGGCGATGCACAGAACTCGCCCCGGAATGCCGTCCAGACCTGGAGCCGTCCGTTTGGCCCTGAGTTTATCCAGGGCCATTTCGAATTCTCCCTCGGTGATGGTGATGGTGATGGGGGGAATCTCCTCCTCTTCCTCGACGAACGAGGGAGGAGCCATCACCGGAGGGATATGTCCGGACGGTTCTGGAAACAACTCCCCCACCAGTCGCAAGAGACTCCGGAGGCATGGTCTCCATGACTGGGGCGCCATGCACGCGGAGTTTATCCCGCGCGCTTCTATAAGGGCGCCCCCACGGATTCCGGTCCAGACCCACGAGAAGTTCCTCGTGGGCCCCCTCCTTGGCCCGCTTTATGGCGAGCTGCATGGCCTATTTCGCCACCCTGTAAGCTTCCTGCAGCTCGCTCTCGACGACAATGTCCGGACCGTGCATCCTGCGGCAGCGCAGATAAGCGCGCCGAGCTGTGTTGCTGGTCACCCGAAATTGCGCAGCTTCGGGTGACCACCAATACACCTGCCTCCTCCTGAGGCGCCTCCGGGACCTAGGCATGGCAGGATCGCAAATCCTCGAAACGGAGTCGCGCATGCGGCCAGCCTGGTCCTCCACGGTTCCCACCTCACTCCCCGGGAGCACCACTTTCCAATGATGGCCGCCTCCTTGGCCAGCTCTACTTCGAGCCGGCCTAACACCCACCTGTGAAGACTCCGAGGGGGCCCCCTGGGGCGCACCACCTGCACCGGATCGGTGGAGACCTCAAATCGAACGTACAAATGGTCTTCACATCCTCCTCCACTCTCCAGTTTATCACGCTGCGTGCGGTCGCAGGGGTGGCGAACGTTACGTCCACCACAGACCCCCCCCTGTCGCCGAACGCACGTGAATGCCGTCCCTACATTTAGCAGGGACAGCCCGGAGAGTAGAGTACACTCCTGGACTGCTTCTCCTCGGCAGTCCGTGGTTGGGTTACCCCATGCCCGGGACTTGGCGTTCAGGTCGCCGAGTACGATGATTTCACTCGGCGCCTGTCTGGCTACCGCTGCACGGACCGAGTCGAGAAAGTCCTCGAACTCGGCCAGGCTGGGGAGAAGTACACACCAGCGATCGTATACTCCCCCCACCTCGCCACGACAAGTCCCGGCTCCCTCTCGATCATCGAGAGCTGGGCCTATGCTGCTCTCGGTCACTAAGGCCACGGAGCCCCCGATGTCGCCTGCCCTTTTTGGCTGGTGCGGGACGTAATAGGGCTCGCAGGCCGCCGCCAGATCTATCTCCCACTCGGCAATGGATTGCAGCAGCAAATCCTGCGCCCTGGCCCAGTGGTTGATGTTCGCCTGGAGGAAACGTGTAAAGTGTCCTGGCATTATTGCTCCATCACAGTTTCGTCCTGGGCCTGGCGGCCTGCAACAGGGGTCGATGGGGGCTGGGCAGGCTCAGCAGCCGGGCCTGGAGCCACTTCCTTCTGCTGCCGCCTGTCCTTGCTCGGTGTCACCGAGGAGCAATAACAGCTGACGCAGCACGTCGAGTCGGTAGAGCAGCTGAGGTGGATGGCTACTCAGTGCGTCTGACGTCTGCAGCCAGGGCGGGGCGACAGCTCCTTGCCGGAAGGAGGCGGTCCTCGATTCCGGCAAATTTAGCGTCAATTAAAGACCCAATTGACGCCAAGAGGGACGCCCTCATGTCTTGAAGCCCACCATTGGCCACCGAGGCCGCTGTTCTCCTCATTTCGGAGAACTGCTGGCGGTGCTTCAGCTCTCCTTTGAGGATCTCAACCTCGCCCCGGAGCCTTTTATTACCGGCCGCCATCTTGCGCATTTCGGCGCTTGCAGACCTCTCCGAGAAGGGCTCGACTATCTCTTGGAGGACACTTGCTGCCAACTTCAATTTTTTTACCATAGGGCCCTGGAGGTGCCCAGACTTCCTGGCCACCTCCAAGACCGAGGCAACACTCTCGCTTGCGTGTGCACGCAGCTCCTCTGCGCTAGGGTCCTCTAAACTCCTCTCTCTATGCGCCGAAGACTCCCCAAACTCGAAGACCTTGGGAACATCCTTCCTAAAAGCCCTTGCAGATAGGGACTTCTCGAAGGCCTGTTCCTGGGCCTCTTCTATCTCTTCGCGTAAGAGAGCACGCGCATCAGAGATGCCCGTGTCAGTCTTACGCCGACCACCACTGCCCTTGCGGGACTTTAAAGCCCTTGCGGACACGCCGGCCTCCGGCTCGGTAAAGGGAGGCACGTCTTTGGCGCGCTTGCGCCCCACCGAGACATGAGTCTCGGCACCGGCTTCCGAGTCCATCTGGACTCAGTCGCCAGCACCAAAACAAAAAACCAATCAAGAAGCCAAATCACCAACACCAGTAAGCAAAGCCGGGTGTAAACATGTGTCTTGAGAATCGGGATCCAAAGTCGCAAAAAGATCCAAACCAAAACACCAAGAAATCAAGAAACAACGAAGAAAATAACATCCCGCACTGTGGATCCTGTCGCTTGTTCGATTCCCGCTCAAAGCAGAGGTTTGTATTGACCGTACCCGGTCTGGGTGTGTTTGTCCATGTCGTTGTGTATATTTCTGGACGTATCCTAAATGGGGGCCTTTGAGTGTGTGGTGTTTGAATAATAAGAACTTTGTAGTTTGAGGAAGAGAAGGCCCCATCTGACGAATTTGCGACGAACCTCAACCGGTATAGTTACTCATGGGCGTAGCGAGGTAGGAACAAGGGCGGCAACTTCCCTACCCTGGACCTTGTAAAATACTACGAAATGGAACAATATAATACATTTTGAACTGTTTAACCAATAAATGGACGCAAATAAGCAATATCATGTCAACCCACACGAATGTCATTTCGAGAAAAACGCGTTTAAAAATTTTGAACAACTTTCTTTATATCATTTTTTTAAATGTATTGGTTAAGTTTTTGGCAAAATCAAATTTATATAAGCTATTTTACTTATTTTCATCAAAAATATACAAACTGCATATTTCGTATATAATATAACCCAAAACGTTTAACATAATACATAAATTGCATAATTAGAAAATGCCTCTTTTATACGTTTTAAAGCTTAAAACCCTACAAATATGAAAGAAAAATGTTCTTCAGCCATTTACCAACACTTCTGCATATATAACTCAGTTTTTTCAATTTTGTGGGTTGACATGGTATTGCTTATTTGCGTCCAAATAATGGTGAGAATGGTCAGTCTCCCCCCTCTCTGCCAATGGTTACGCCACTGTTTATGAAACTTCTTAAACCTATTTTAGATATTTAGCCTATTTTGTAACACCAAATTCGTCAGCCGTCGGTACAATATTCAATTTAGATATTTGTTTAAATGCGGGATGACTCTTATCCCTCAGTAACTTAAATAGAACGTTCTCTGAAGATCCCACGATACAACCGATTGATTGTAGTCTCTGAAAATTGAATAAATTTTAAAGTTAATTATGCTTTTATATATATATTATAATCATTCTTAAATTATTAAAGCTATCGTGATACATTATTAAACTTAAAGTAAAATATTTAAACCTGGATATATATAATGTCAAATCCGGATAAGAGTAATAAGCAGACCCTGCCTGCCTTAAACGCCACATGTCGCGGGTTCGATTCCCGCTCGGATCATAATATCTTTGTATTGACCATGCAAGCATATTTTCCGGTCTGGGTGTATATGTATTTGTCATTGTGAATGTTTCCGGACCCCCGACACAGGATATTACTATCCTGATGGAGGCCGTTGAGTGTGAAGCATTTATTTATTATTACGAGTGTAAATACCGCGGTCTGCTTATTACTCTTGTCCGGATTTCACAGGTTACTAGTTTTTACACCGATTGCCATCTGACCTCCGCAACCCTACATTCATTTGTTTGACATTTTTTATGTCATGACGGTTGGCAAACAAGCATACGGTCCGCCTGATGTTAAGCAATCATCGCTACCTATAACCCATAACGTGCGCGATACTTGAAGTATCACATGCGCGTTGGTATTTTTACGCCGATTTTTTTTTTTTAAGAATTAATTTTTTTATATTAACAATGCTTTTTCAAGGCATTACTAATATTCCTATTGCCCCTCCAAATAAGCTCGAAGCTTGCGGTAGGAGTGGATACGACAATAGCCCAAGGGGGTCAGGATCGAACCTTCGACTCTCGCGCTTACGGAGCGAAGTCGGCCCTTCTACCGTTCAGCTATTGAGGCTATTTTCTATGAGAGGGTAGTACAGCTGGGGAGCACGGCTTTACTACCATGAGAGTACGTAATTTATGAATGGTCCGAGGTTAACAGGATTAATGATATTAAATGCGATATCCATTTTCTGACGACGTTATGACGCAGCGGTAGCGAACCTGCCTTAAGCACCACAGGTCGCGGGTTTAATTTCCGCTCGGAGCAGATGTCTGTATTGACCATACATGCATATTTTCAGTTTGGGTGTATCCTTGTCATTGTGTATGTTTCCGGACCCCCACACAGGATATAGCTATCCTAATGGGGGCCGTTGGGTGTGTAGCGTTTATTCATATTTAATTTATTTATTTTCTAAAATGAAAGCTTAACAATATTAAAAAAATAATTACATACACATCTTAAAGTTTAGACAAAACATCAAAACCCAGTGTATCGACGGTGGGCTCCTTATTTAATTTCGATATGCTTTTGAATGCGGGATTATCCTTATCTCTCAACAGTTTGAACGATACATTCTCAGCGGTGGTTATAAAACATCCAATGGATTGCATGCGCTGAAATAACATGCATACAAATGTTACGTCACTCAATATTAGTACCTGATTACTAAAAAGTATTTGTTAATATATATTAGGGTTAGAAAAAAAAAAAATTTTTTTCTTCCAAACAGACTTAAAAGCTTCTTTTGGGTGTAAAAAAATGAGACCTTAATATTAATATTGTCCGCATCGCATTTTTTAAATTCCCATAAGAATTTTTTTTTTTTTGTTAGAAGTTGGCAAACAAGCATACGGCCCACCTGATGGTAAGTGGCTGCCGCAGCCTATGAGCGCTTGCAGCACCATTAGTAGGTGCCACTCACGCGTTGCCAACCTCGAGATATTAGTTCTTAAATCTCGTTCGCCCAGTAATTTCACTAGCGTACAATGCCCTTCAAACCGGAACACAGTAGTGCCTAAACACTACTATTTGGCGGCAGAATATTGGACACTGCGGTGGTACCTACCTAGCCGGCCTCTTGCAACAAAAGACCTACCACCAGTGTGACTGATTGCACTGGTGGAATAATCTCTGTTGTGACAGAGGTTATCCCAACAGTGGGAAAAAATATTTTTTCTTTCTGATTATTCTTGCTACCCCGTCGTGGGTCATAAAGCAAATTCTTCCACGTATTTTTGTAGAGAATTGAAGGCTCTACAAAAAAGGTCTCTTATTTTTTTTTTTTTTAATGATTTCTTACTAATATTCCTATTGCCCCTCCAAATGAGCTCGTAGCTTACGCTAGGAGTCGGTACGACAATAGCCCAAGGGTGTCAGGATCGAACCCTCGACTCTCGCGTTAACGGAGCGAAGTCGGCCCTTCTACCGTTGAGCTATTGAGGGTTTATTATTGACGACGTTGTGGCGCAGCGGTAGCGAACCTGCCTTAAACGCCACAGGTCGCGGGTTCGATTCCCGCTCAGAGCATAATATGTTTGTATTCACCATGCAAGCATAGTTTCCGGTCTGGGTGCATTTGTCCTTGTCATTGTGAATGTTTCCGGACCCCTGACACAGGATATTACTATCCTAATGGGGGCCGTTGAGTGAGTAGCGTTTATTTATTATTTATTTATTTATTATTAGTAACAGTATGTAGTTAATAAACCAATGTATATAAGCGCTAGTTATATAATGATATTTATAATTCAGTATTATTTTATGTACCTGTAAAGCAAGTCCTCTGTCCATTAGTGACCGTGACGACACACCATCGGCTAAAACGTGAACACTAATATCTTCATTCAGTAGATCGATAACAGTCTGTTCGATGCATACATGAGCCTGTAAATATATAAATCATAGATTAAGTACATCAATATTACAGTAATAGAGCATTCTCTTCCAGCACAAATGGGCCGACTCGATCGTGGAAGTTCTCCCCTCTCAAAGAAAATCAGCACACATAACAGTATCAGTAGGTACTGCTGTGTTTCGTGCGATGAGTTAGAGCACTGGAGACCCAATTTTCCACGCTCACCGCTCCTGTCCTTAGGCTGGCAACGCACTTCTGCCACTTCAAGTGTCGCAAGTATCGATGGCTGCTTACAATCAGGCAGACCGTCAGCTTTGCCAATTGTCATGAAATAAAAAATAATAAACAGTAGCCCTAACTACCTCATCTTTTTCAGGGGAGATGGCAAATGCTCTATGTAACAACTAGTAACCGGTCAAATGCAGATAAGAGTAAGAAATCGACCCTGGGTAGATAAAATACCAGAAAAATGCTAGAAAAAAGAAGGAACGCAACCCATCGGCATAGAACCATCTGATGGGAAACTGTAAGTTTAGTTGGTGTTGATCACCAATTCCAAGAAGACAAATTTTTTGCCACCCAGGATAATTAGTTAGCGTAAACATTATATATTTAATTAAAACATTTTGCTTACCTCAATACCAAAAAGCACTACAGACCCCAAGTTAGGAACATCTTTTTTCAATCTGTCTTTTAATTCTGGTGTATACATAGAAAACATAGTCTTCTCATAGATGAGTGCTGCTCCGTCCAAATTTATATCCTTAGTTGTATGTCCTAGACCTTTAGGATATTGTTCCGACACATAAACTGGTATATTAAAATGCTTTGCCGCTTCTAACTGAAATTAAAAAGTAAATTTATATTTTTCCAGATTTCTAGTAAGTCTCTTCTCGAGTATAGAAAATATACTGAGGATTGTTATTCATCAAACTTGAATCTTGTAAGTCCCGAGCCAGCTAGATATAGAAGTTAAAAGGCCTTATGGCTAAAAAACAATGGGCCCCAAATAGGCCTCTAATTATTTTCCAAATAAAATGAACATTTTTTCAGTATGTTTTCACTAAATAATTTATAGTGAAACAAAGTAAATTCAATATAATTAACAATAATTATATATTATGATATTAAATTTTAGCAATAACAAATGGAACCAGTATGAAACAATTGTCATAAACACAAAATTGTTTTTTTTCAAAGTCTTATTTTGGGGTCTACTTAGACTACAATAACACTGTGGTATCTACAATGTATATTTATGCACACAGCATTATGGGGGCAAAAGTCTTCAAAATATTTAATTCCCTAGCTTATTTTTAACATTTTTATGTAACAAATAAATATTGTATCATCAGTAGTTGTTTTTTAAATTTGCTGTTGCAATACAATGCACATTTTCTAGTTTCTAAAGAATTATAAATGTACTCAATAATAATTTTTTTTTTTGGTAACTATAACCTTTTAGATTACATTTTGTATGTTTATTGCTTCTTAAATTAAAAAGTCATCATCATCAACATCAGTAAAATTTCTTCAATTATTAAAATAGCATTTAGTATGCAGCACTACAGAATTGATTACGTAACAATCATAATAAACATACCATTTTATTAGCGACCTTTACTACTTCTCCGAAATGTTTGATATGGGGTCTAAATGTTTCTTGAACATCGCACAGTAAAAACGCTGTTCTTTTCGCCTCCAGGGCACCCAATTTTAATAAGTTACGCGCCATATCCGATTCGTAAAAAACCGGCCTAAGCTGTTATCAAACAGTGGCTGTATATCACTTTGTGACCTTATCTATAAGCAGTATGACTATAAACGTAATATAAGTGTGAATTATTTTATAATTGCACACAAGACGTCGAACGAAAACATTAACATTTTGTCAATTGTCAATTTGACATTGCCATTAGTTTATTGTTGCCACTTTAGCGATTTTGTACTTTTTTTTAGTTATAAATAGATGTGGTGACTTTTAATAACGAGCGATATATATTTTAGTAGGTATTTAGCAATCTATTATTTTTAAAGATTTTTGGTCACTAAAAATATTTTTATTTAACTAGTATAAATGAAAACGAAGTAATAATCAAAACAAAGACTCAACAAGAAACTCAATAAACAAACCTAGTTATAGGAAAAAAAGTAACACATATTATAGAATTTTAATATTATAAATAGTAATATATGACTGAATAAAATTATTAGATGACATTATTTAAAAGGTATTTTTATTAATTTATTAACTCTATGTTACTCTACATTAGATATTACTTTTTTATATCTTTAGTGAACAAAATGTTGTGTGATTATTTCATTTGTAATTTACATAAACAATCACTAAACCTAAAATAATACCCAATAAAGTAGTAAGTAAGAGATTCAGAAACAGAAGAGGCTAGCAAGTAGCAACCAAAAAATATACTACTATAGTTAGCAACATTTCCTTTTTATGACTGACCTTGTTATGCGGGACCTCTTTCGTGAGATGGACAGCATGGACTTTATCTACGATATTTCATGGATATTTCAGGCATATTTCACGTACACAGGGAGGACGTATGAATTTTGAGCTTGACACAGTAATTAATCTGAGGGCACATTACTGTTGGCCAGTCCGAGATGTTCAATTCCATTGTTTCGATTGTTTAAATATTGCGATAATCGATGATTTTCACTCAGTCGACCTGGACCGACTTGAAGATGGTCAGGCACGAGTTACGAATGTTACATCTCGGACTTACTAAATTTATTATCAGCGAATTAAAAATTTGTACTCTTATTAATTAATTGTAATTTGTACTCGTCGTAGATGCAATATGGGCAATTTATTCATGTACGGCTTTTGTATTTCATTATCTATACTTATACAGACATATTAACCATAAACTCTTTTTTCAGTACAGGGGTGAAAAATTAAAAAATTGGAATTTCACTTTTCGCCTGTCCTCACCTGTACAAAGCATAGGACTAAGGTTTATTTTCTGTTAATATAGTATCCCAAAATAAATAGCCGTATTATCTATATTATTTATTCCGATGAATAACGCGCCTACTAATAAAATATTAGCAAAATCTTTATTTGAGACAATTGCTAAAACATTTACAAAAGTGTGAACGATATTGAATTTGAAAATAGTTTCATTTTCTTATTCACGGAGTCCTATTATGATTTATACAACACAATCGAATGAAATTAGTGGCCGTTGGTGTTGAATTTACCAAGGAGCACCAACGACTCTGTGTCTTGTCTGTATGAAAGGGTAGTTCATAGTATGTAGTCTATGATTAGAGATTTTTTAAATTATCTTTTATCTTTTTAATAAAAATATTTAGTAAATAGTGAGTCTCACTTCTAATAAATTCAAGTTACATTTCATTATTTTATTTTTTAAATGAATATTGTATTGTATATGTTTATTACAATATTTGTTTTAGAGAAATTTATTGATAAAAATCGTCGGCTTGTTATAAAACAATTTCGCAAAAGGTTCAAAGATTCGCGTTCAATAAAACATTTATTTCCCTTTATCCCATTTCTCCGTTGTACCTTTGTTTCCGCCGACGCAACAGGTATAAGTAGTTTTTACGAAAGCCCTTCCCGCCGAAGCACGCGTTGCCGGCGCCATCTTTGTTTATTTTTTTTTATAATCTGCGGTTGCGTTTAGGAATTAGGATAGGAGATTGCCGTGGGGCAAAACAGTCAGTCAAAAGTCACGCTTTCGGTAACTAAAAAGAGGAAAAAGTTCAAAAGGTTCGTGAATGATATAGTTTTTTCGGTAAATTAGAGATTTCGAGCACAGTTTTTTAAAGAGAAATTGCGTGTTGGACGCCTGTAATGATACGTCTGGTGGATTCGACTTTTCGGAACTTTTGGGGATACTTTTTTTTGTAATTATTATTTAGATTTAATTTTATTGCATTTATAGGTTATTAGTTCATTAAGTTTTATTGCTTTTATTGAGTTTTGTTAAATAATTTTTACAAGATATTAGATGAAAATTAAAAAATCTTGCATTAAATTAATATTTTTATTTATTGATATAAACGATAATATTATAAATTAGTATTGTATTAAATATAATGACAGTTATAGGTTTAACATTGGCTGTATGAGTAAATAAATCCAAGTTTTATTTAATTTGGGTTCTATGAAATATTTTAATTATAAAAAAATATAACTATGAAACTGATATAATTTATTAATTAAATTATAAATCGATGTATATACGATTTACAAAAGTTATATCTACTTAATATGTAAAAATTTATATATATAATTTATAACTAATAAAACTAGGTACCTTATAAAATTATGCATTAAAAAATCATTATGACATTAAGATTTCCCGCCAAATCCACAGTGGCGCCATCTTGCTTAGCCCGAGGGCACGGCGCGTGCTTTGTGTAGTAACTTTTTGTTTTTAATAAAATCGTTTATAATTACAGTCATTTGAGGTTTTACGTATTCCAGAGGACCAGTTAATTGTTGGCGGCAGCGCATCATTTTTTGTATAAAAATAGGTTTTAGGCGAAATAAACAATAACTTAAGGCACTAAGTTTTGAGAATTATTGATGACTAAGAGTTCAAAAATAAAAGTATTGTAACACCATATACTTACTTTATACTATAGACAGGCTCTTCCATACAGACAAAATGTCGAAGACTCGCTGGTGCTCCTTCGTAAATTCAATATCAACGCAACGAAACGAAGTTAGTCACAAGCTAGCAACATAATCGAATGAAGTTAGCACAATAAGCTTGAAACATAATTGAATAACACACACTAATTGTGTGATTAAAAGGATAGGGTTCGCTTCCGGGTTTGATCCCATATTGATATTCATTTGATATTACCGGCGTCGGGACGTGACGACCCCATCGCCCTCTGTTGGGATAATCTCGGTCACAGCAGAGATTAATCCATCAGTGCAATCAGTCACACTGGTGGTGGTGGTCTTTTGTTGCAAGAGGCCGACTAGGTACGTACCACCGCAGTGTCAAATATTCTACCGCAAAGCAGTAGTGTCTTCGGCATTACTGTGTGTCTACGGCAACCACTTACCATCAGGTGAGCGGTACGCTTGCTTCCCAACTTAGTTACACAAAAAAAAATTGTAATGATATCTTCCAGAACTCCAATTAAAAAAAATCCAGAACACCAAATAGGCAAGTCTCAACTCTGTACCAAATGTAAGGGGTTACGATCAGCATTATTGTTCACTATTTAACGCGCTTGTGTGTGTGTATGTATGTGTGTGTGTGTGTGTGTGTGTATGTATCCGTCTTCTATTAAGACAGTTGTTAAGCATAATTGAAGTAAAGTCATTAAGTTAATACAAATTAATTATGTAGCTGCCCAGTATTTAGCATCTGCCTTTGACATCTTCTGTGCGGACGTTAGCATTATTTTATTTATTATAAGTACAGCCATGCTTTACTCAGCACAAATGGGCTGACTCGGCCGGGAAGTACTACCCTCTGCGTTTCGTGCGATAAGTGGGAGCCCACTCCTCTCCCACTTCATCTCCAACTCTTACCTTCCTTTTTTTCTTTCTCTTGCCGTCCCTCCTAACCCGCGGGTCGGCAATGCGCATGTCATACTTCTAGTATCACGCTCGTTCATAGGTGGCAGTGCTTATATCAGGTGAACCATATGCTTGCTAAACGTTATGAAATAAAAAACTAAAAATTGTTGAGCCGCTTGAAGCGCATGTTCTATTCTTCAGACAATATAGACGGCACTAGACCGAGTTCAGATCTAGATCTAGATCGGAAAGGTACTTTTTAGTAACCCTGACATTGTAAGTATACTGTATGCTGTTTCTCGGTTGAATAGTTAAGGCGTGAAAGCTTGACAAACAAACTCAAATTCGCATTTACAATTTCGGTTTGAATTTTTAATTTTTTAATTGTAGAAAACTTTTTTATAAATTTACTTAAAAAAAATATTCCGCCAAAACAAAAATAAAGTCCATTAACTAATTAAATTATCGCTGTGCGCCAACGCCTTTGCCGCGGGCATCTTCGAATAAAAAAATATTAAAAAGTATAAAAGTCAAAGCGGAAAGCATCGGCGCCACTGACACTTTGCTTTTGTAGATCGGCCACGCCCTCGGCGCCGAATGATAATGGCCGAGCTAGACTATATCCCGTCTATAGTTTTACTTGCTAAGGATTGTATTGTAACGTGCCCTAGTAGTCTTATTTCTTACTACTATTAGCATAATTTCGTATAATTTTTAACACTTCATATGTGACTCTATCTAGATTTTAATAAAAATTAATGGAATCTGCAAAAAACATAGAATCGTCTGATTGACTTGAAAATTTGGAAACGTATGAAAGGCTGATGATACAGTAATTTATATAAATCAGGATCATCATCTTCAAAAATAAAAATTAAAAAATTAGAATAAAAATTTGTACTTACTGTCATTTTTAGTAAGTATCATGGGCGTAGCGAGGAGCAAGGGAAGTTGCCGCCTTGGACTTTGCTAAATACTGAAAATGCAAAAAATATTATATATTTTGAACTATTTAACTAATAACTATTGAAGAAAATAGTCATTGTGCACCCCTCTGGGCACTAAAATAAAATTATGGCCACCTCTAGGCCAAATGCTGGCTACGCCCATGGAAGGTGCTGAGATTTTTCGTAAGTACAGAAATTTAATACATTGGAGAAGGAATTAGGTTTTTTTTTAAGGCGAAAATTCTTATAACACTAAAAAGATAGTTATGAGTATCATCCCAAAATCTGTTCTATGGAAGTATTCAAAAACCTTTGAAATTAGGAATAGACGGGAAAGAAGCCGCAAGCGGCAAGCTTAATTAAATGTTAAAAAAATGTCAATGATGATAAAACGTATCAAGTTACTTGTATGATATAAAGGAAATATCCTTTATTTTTAGTATTTTTTGGAATGCAATTGTATTGGTTGATTTCAACTTTAGAGGGACGTAAAGCAGAGTCTGTTGGCAACCTTTAGGTACAGTACCCCAAAAAATTCCACCCTTACCACTACGGTGTCTGGAAATCCACAGTAGCGCAATTTTAGAACCTTCAATGGAAGATACGACTTGAAAACCTTCAATAGAAGATCTTTCCTTAAAGATCAGCAACGCACCTGCATGCACTCTGGAGTTGCAGATGTTCATGGGCGGGGGTACATAACATCAGGTTAACCTCCTACACTTTAACATAAAAAAAAATGTTTAAAATTGACATACAAATAATTAATTTATACAAGGATTAAAAGAAACATCGTTGATTTATTCATGGCACGTACGGATTATGAGTTTTTACAATCTATTGTTCATTGTCATTACAAACATTTTCCTCAATAATTACAAAGATAATTACGGTTTTTTTGCAAGACGATAGTAAAAATCGGATTAAAGTGAATAATGATTAATTAGTCATCGTAGATACATTATTTATTATCTGTGTAAAATAATAAATAGCATAATAATATTATTAACATTCTCAATTTAGTGACTGACTGACGTTTTTTTTATCTCCAATTGTTAATAATTTAATTTATTTATTTTAGTTTAAGTTATTTGTCATTAGTTATAAAGATGTTTGATTATAAAATGTATTTTTTTATCTGAATAAAAGAATTGAATTTATTTAAAAAAATAATAGAAAAACGAAAACCGACTTCAGAACTCAAAAAAACTCTACAATAGACTGAAGGAGGCATTAAGAAGAACTACAAAGTAGAAATACAAAAACGGTGTTCCTCGCTGGCGAAGACGAGGACCCTTGTTCCACACGTCACGACGCGCTCACACTGTCGGGTGAGTCCATCGACTAGAATGCGCTCGGTGCGTTTCCTCCATTCCAGATGACGTACTTAGCCGTGGCTCGGCCTCGCAGGAGGTCCCGTAAGGACGGATTCAAATATGAGCCTCCGCGAGGGCTCTCTCTTTTTCACGGCTGTTTCTCAGTACTCTGCTCCATCACTGGATAACGTTGTCAGTGCCAACAGCAATACATATTCCAAAAAAATCAGGATATCTGAAGAAGTTTTCACTTCACAAAGAAGTGAGGCAATAGCTTACCTCGAGGGAAGTGGGTGCACTCGGCTATGAGACGCTCATAGTGCATTGATCGGTAAACGATCGGTAAGTTAAGCAACTTTAGGCGCGGTCAGTCACTAGATGGGTGATCGCATAGCGGTATTTCAACCGAGCGTCTCCGTGCTTCGGAGGGCACGTAAAAAGTCGGTCCCGGCTGTTGACAATTTGACAACAGTTGATAAGTCAAGTCCGAGGCCTACGGGCGACGTGAACAACTCCGACACTAGGTTAACTACTAACCACTCGATAAGAAGAAGTCCTCGAGGGTGGCATTATCTTATATAGATACCTCTATAATAATAAATAAATGATTAAAAAAATAAGTGAGGCTAACAAAAATAGGTAGTAAATAGGGCTCTATACTGAACCCTACAAATGTAACAGTTTCCGCGTGCCCGCTCACGCCGGCCATGACACAACACAAAAATGGCGCATTAAAAAGCAATTAATATTAACATCTTCCGTTCTTAGGTTTTTGTTTTGTTGCGTGTGAAAGTGAATTTATTTATTTTATTTTAAATGACTGTTTGTTTGTACAATATAAAATTTTTAAGAAAAACTAGAACTTAAAATATCCCATCTCATACTTAATTATTTTTTTACTGAAGAAGTTTTGATAGAACTTTCAAGATTTTCATTGTAATATTTTCCTATAAATGACATGTGTAAATGTATATGCTACCAAAAGATCTAAAAGTGTAATATAATGTAGGTATATGTTCACCCAGTTGTCAAAATTCGAGCATTGTCATTATTGAAAAGTTCCAAGATTATTTTATTATTAATAAAAAACAATAATATTTGAAATTTTTTTCACAGGCAGAGAACAAAAAGTTCGACTGTACTAAACAAAAAAAAGGAAGACAATCAGTTAGCAGAGGAGAAAAAGCTCAATTCATTAAGTTTAAAATAAGCTTATCCAAGTAAAGCTCCCATTTCCAATGAGTTACAGTCATGGTCAGGCCTTGGAAGTCTTTATCCGGATCTCAGTCCTCTGTCAATCCTCCCAGGGGCACAGGACAAGGGTGAAGATCAGTAGAGTCAACAGCTGTTGTAGTACCTCTAGGTCCTCTAGGCACCAATGGGCCGACTCGACTGAGGATGAACTACCTCTG
The DNA here is from genome assembly GCA_023373885.1 of Hestina assimilis. Taxonomy (NCBI): domain Eukaryota; kingdom Metazoa; phylum Arthropoda; class Insecta; order Lepidoptera; family Nymphalidae; genus Hestina; species Hestina assimilis. Next base: position 3,970,796 of record CM041767.1, on the reverse strand, counting down.
AAAAATCGGCGTAAAGTAACAGTATTAATACTGTTGCGTTTCGTGCAATCAGTCTTCTTCTTATCGAGTGGTTAGTGGCCAACCTAGTGTCAGAGTAGTTCAGGTCGCCCGTAGGCCTCTGACTTGACTTATCGACTGTTGTCTAATTGTCAACAGCCGGGACCGACTTTTTACGTGCCCTCCGAAGCACAGAGACGCTCGGTTGAAATACCACTATGCGATCACTCATCTAGTGACAGACCGCGCCTAAAGTTTCTTAACGTACCGATCGCTTACCGATCAGTGGGTGCACTCTGCTATGAGCGTCTCAATCAGTAAGCGTGCCGAAGGCCCAATCTCCTACCATCTCTGTACCTCTCCTATTATCCATTGTCATCCTTTATTTTACGATGTGTCAAGGGTCGCATGCAACATGTTACGGTATCTGCTTTCCATCTATGTATGTTTGTTAAAAAAATCAGAATTTTTGTATCTGCTTGTATAAATAATACGTAAAACCACACGGACGTATTAGTTTATAATTCATTATAGCGTAATAAATTATGATTTTGATGAATGACCAAAATCACTGTTCGTCACGCTTGTGGATTTCGATGTTTTAACCGTTGTTTTGTTCTGACGCATCTCTAATGACTTTTTCTTAGCTATTTTCACTTGACATACGCAATAGTACTTTCTGACACCGCTGTGACGTATTAGTAGCGAGCCTGCCACTAGCCTTGACGGTTGCGGGTTTGATTCCTGCTCGGGCAGATGTTTGTTATGATCTAACAAATATCTGTTTCGGTCTGGGCGTTTGTCCTTATGAGTCTCACCACCGTGCCTCGGTGACCACGTCAAGTTGTCGGTCCTGTTTGTTATCACATAGCATCTGATAATAATAATCGTTAACTCGTGATAAGTAAATGCTCTTATCCAATGAGTTACTGGTTCGCTCTTAGGGTTGCAGAGGTCAGATGTCAATTTTTTAAAGATCTAACACGGCTATTCATTACCTTCACAGGTATCACTGGTTCATTTTCGACCAAGGAGTCTGGATTGCGATTCAGCGAGGCAATCCAGTCTTACGACGTGGAATTCGTGGACACGATTCTTACAATAATTATTTAATATAGTTATTTTTGCTAATATGTTGCAATGCTTTTACGTTATGACGATTGACAAACCTAGAAACGCTTTCAATACTTGAAGTATCACATGCGCGTTGCCAATCCAAGGGATGGGAGAGAAGGGATGAAAATCAAACAGGGCAGTGCTTCCCCAGTCGAGCCGGTCCATTTCTGCTGGGCGAAGCATGGCTCTACTATACTTAAAATAAATATTTGTTAATTGAATTATACATATTATAGGATGTGTTTTTTAACCTCTCTATAGGTATAAAAGTAATATTTCCAAGAATCATAAGTCAGTAGTGATCTCAGAGTTAATGAATTACATTAGTGCATTTACTTTGAGAGACATCTTTATAGACGCCTTGATGAAGGCGCCACAGATACACCGCGGGACAGGAAAAATATCTAACACAATTTTTATTTAAGCTAAATATTTTTAAGTGTTCATATCGTTTTGTTTTAACTAACTAAATAGCTTTTGACTTGACATATTTTTAGTCGGTTTAATATCATGGTCAAAGCGAAAATAAATTTATATTTATATAATTAAAATTAAATCATTAAAGCATTAGCATCAAAATATAGCACAAAAATTACAAATTGGATCTTCTACACATCTATCACGGGATATGTAGTGAGGAATTGTTTGGACTGATCCCGCCAGTAGAATTTTATCAGCGGACATCACGACAAAACCTAAAATTCCACCTTCATCTTCTCGATGTCTCGAAATCCAAAACACTACGATTCAGAAGGCATTTTGTTTCTCACAACCATTCTGTGGAACCAGCTTTCACCAGCGGTTTTTACGAAACAAAACGACTTGACAACTTTCAAGAGAAGAGCCTGTTCCTTCTCAAAAGGTCGGCAAATGTTAACATGGTACTGGTATACATTGCATGGCATATGTTCATTTCGGATTGTGACGATTCGAAGTGGAAGGAGGAGGCGTACAAAATAAGAGGACTTAGGAGATAAATCTTGCCCTAGATTTTGGCGCTCTAACAATATGAACGACTACCGAATCGAATACCCGAACCTTACGTTATTTTTTGGTGAGAGCCGGATCACTTAGTACGTATTAATTGAACGATTTTTATATGTGTATATTTTTAATGTCTTCACGTGTACTAACTACACACGCTGACACAGCATATTCTTTCAATACCCCACTTGAAATATTCTCAAAGATATTTTCAACGTTATTTCATATGAAATACGATGCAAAGTCCCAAACAAATATATACTTGAGAAGGACTTTATTGAAAATGTATTAATTAGTGATGTAGCTATATCAGCTACCTGGCATTTTGAGTGTTTGTCTGACTTTTAGTTCGATGTCTCAATTATTAGTTCTGAAGAATATGATATACATAGATAGAGGAAAAAAATAGATGGATCCATACCAAGTTGCCGCTCATGTAACTATATTTCAAAGAGCTTATTGTTATCTTAGTCTATTTCTCAGATCACCAGCAGGAGTAAAAGAGATAGCATATATAAGTTTGGTAATGTCGCACCTTATGTCTAACTTTTTTTGACAAAACGACTTATGTATATTTAAAAGATTGGTGATTGTCGCTGTCATCTTGGTTCAAATAAATACATTGTCATAATAATTGGTTTATCGATAGTACATGTTTTATATGATGTTTGATGACGTTGTGGCGTAGCGGTAGTGAACCTGCCTTAGTCGCAGGTTCGATTCCCGCTCGCAGCAGACGTTGCTATTGACAATACAGGCGTATTTTCCGGTCTGTGTGTGTTTGTCCCTGTCATTGTGTATGTTTCCGGAACCCCGACACAGGATATGACTATCCTAATGGGGGTTGTTGAATGTCTCGTTTATTTCTTGTTTATTATTTATCATATTGTATCGCAATATCAAAGTGGAAAAATTGAACCTTCGCAGAATCGAACCTGATTCATAAACTGAGATTATTCTAAGAATACCTGCGTACTGTTGATACTACAATGCGGACGTATTTTTACTGCTTAGATAATGAAGGATGATTAATTATTCTTTTATTATGAAAAAAGATAATGGTAACACTTTAGCATCGATTCCCAGGGGTTTGTATTGATCATACATTTAGTTTGCAGAGGTCAAGTTAAATGAAAGTACCCAAGTCGCAGGTCACGGGTTCCCTTCCTTCGGACCTGATGTATGTATTAACCATACAGGGATGTTTTTTAGTTTGGGTGTGTTTGTGTGTGTAACCTGTGTCGGACACTTGACAAAGGATATCACTGTTCTAACGGTAAAAATTAAAAAATTGGGTAAATAGATATAATTCGAGTGTTTTTAGGAGAAATATCTTAAATGCCAAAAATCTGAATAAAATAATACAATAATTAATCAGTGGTTACGTAAATAAAATTTAGTAAGAAATAACACGAAAATATCATAAATACTTTAAAGTCAGTAAACGCAAAAACTTCTGTAAAAAATGTTGATTGGCGGTTACGACATTCTTCCTGCAATCGATATAATATGTACGTAAGTATCTACAAATACCTAATTATTACGATTAATCACTACATAGTATAAAACAAAGTCGCTTTCTCTGTCCCTATATCCCTATGTATGGTTAAATCTTTAAAACTACGCAACAGATTTTGATGCGGTTTTTAATAGATAGAGTGATTGAAGAGGAAGGTTTATATGTATAATAACATCCATTAAATAGTGGACGCGTGCGGGCCACGGGCAGTAATGAATAAATCAGAACTACTGGATCGATTTTAATCATTTTTTCAGTGAATGACATTAGGCTATATATTTTATACCCGTGCGAAGCCGGAGCGGGCCGCTAGTATAAAATAAAATTTGGAATCCATAGGTAGTAGAGCTCCTCCCAGCAGAAAGGGAAGTACTACCCTCTCACAGTACCGCTTAAAATCGGCGTAAAGTAACAGTACTAAATTGTGTTTCGTGCGATGGGTAACGCGCATGTGATACTTCAAGTATCGCAAGCGTTCATAGGTTGCGATGACTGCTTACCACGAGGCGGACCGTATGCTTGTTTGCCAACCGTGAAATAATGTATAGATTTTTTCTTCTTAATCTATCTTATTACTATTATTACTTAAATATTCAATAGAAATATTACCTGTCTGTGCATTTCAGATTTTTCGTGACAGAAATTATTGTAAAGGACAAAAAAAATAATTACTTATTATAGAGGTTGATATACATTTGTCTGTCTGTTTTTTTTATAGTCATACCACTGTTAAAATACTAAGCTTATGGAAAAAATGATCAGAAAATTATTATAAAGCATATTTATGTGTAACATTTAGTCTTTGTTTCATTAAAATCGGTCTTCCCTATCAAAAGTGATTGTAATATGAATAAGTGAGTTAAGTGAGAAAAAGGTTTTTTTGGCCTTTGTCAGCGTCACCAGGTATGATATAGTCAACACGACAAGTTATTTAGCTAAAATTTATGCGCGGGCAACGCCGCGAGCATTAATATGCGCTTGCGCATGTGTCGTGACGAAAATAATTTTAAAAATGTAGTTAAATTCATACAGAAGGATAACATTGTTACTTTCATGTTTAGAAAGTAAGAGTTGACATTGAGTGAGAGGGAGACAGATGGTGTGCGACTGGGATAGCTTTAAGTCCGTTGAAAGCCGCGGCCGGCGCCACTGCTGTCATGTACAGTCAAGTATAGTATAAATTAAATTTATTGTTAACTTTCTTATTACATAGAAGATGAAATTTTTATGCGCTCTAATTTTGTTAATTATTTTTGTTTTTGTCCGTAATTATGAACTGATTTTTTTTTCTTTTATTTGAAAGGATACTTTCTTTTTGTCCTCATAGGTATTTCATCACAACCGGTACAGTGATTTGTTGTATAAATCAAAATAGTTGAATGAATATGTCACTCAATTGAACGAAATTGCGAAATTGTATTGCTTTCTTATGACTTTTCAGTGGTTTTTACGATTCACTAAAAAGATTTAAAAAAAAATAGAAAAAGTACTTCAAAGCAACAACAAACCAATTTTTTGGTTTGTCTTTCTGCTCTTTTGTAAAAAATATTTTTTGATTTTTAGTTTTAGTGCCGGTATTTTTTAAATTATATAATAGTATTATTTTTTTGTGCCCGAATGTACAGAAATAGACAACTTCAATCACGTTCTGCGGGAGGAAACGCGATTGTTTTTACGTCTTTCAAAAGAGTCGATACACACTACGCTATTATTCTAACAATACATTATTTTTTATATTGTAAACCAAGTATTGTAAGCTATGTATTAACTTCATTGAAATAGAGTTGTAGTTAAATTTGTATATTTTTTATGAAATTGAAATGAATAAGGAATAATTAAATATACAAAAAATATTGGTGGTGAGTGAAGTTACTGGGAAAAGAGATTTGAGAACCAATATCTCGAGATTGGCAACGCGTCAGTGACACCTAAAAAGGGGTTTGCAAGCGCTCATAAGCTACGTCAACCGCTTACCATCAGAAGGGCCGTATGCTTGCTTACCAACTTCGTAAAATAAAAAATAAAAATATTATCTATGTTACTCAATAACTGTAGTGGACATTCTCTGAATGAAAGGGACGGTCTTTAATTTATAATTTATAATGGCTGTATTTGCGTTACTGATAACATTTTGTTCCAAAAGCGTAGACTTCTATTGCTACCACACATTCTCATATTGCCATTCTTGACTAAAAATTTTAGAATATATATTTTTATCAAGTCACAGAATATAAAAAATTACCACGCAAAAGTCATCCAGTGTGCCGCGCATGCGTGCTACGCCCTGTCATTAGACGCGGAGCTCAGACGCAAATTACGTTACGATACATAGGTATTATGTACAATTATACACCGGCTATGTACCGGCATCGGCACGCCGAGACACGCAAACCTTTTATATTATTCCTTTATTCTGTTTGTGGTTTCGTAAAAAAAAAAAACTAAAAATATCGAACGTATTTTTCCCGCCTCATTTTGACAGCTGATATTTTTTACCTGTTACAACAGATTATGAATATGGATTTGTATTTATTAAAAAAACACAACAAATAGGTAAATTTTATTTTTAATTGTTATTACAATTATAAATTTCTTTTTAATAATAGAATTTGTGAATTTCATGAATAAAATTTCCTTAATTTCCCGCGTTATTTCTGTGTCCATAAAATAAATAAAAATAGTAATGAATATTAAATATATACCAATCTATATTATAAAAATGAAGAGCTTGTTCTCTCTCTTTCTTTCTCATTAGCCATTTCTTGAGGAAGACTATAGGGTATGTAACATCACGATACGATACATAGAAGTCGAGAAATAAGAAAGAAAGCGCGGGCGATGCGATACGGTGAGTTGGTGGAAGAGCAACACAATAATAAAGCGAAAGAATTGTTCGTGTGTTTATTAAACTAAACAATAACTGTGCCACGCGAGCAAAACCACGCACAGCTAGTCATTTATAACTAAATAAATCTAGAAAAAAATAGCTTTCTCTAGGACATTGTGTTAAAGTTTACATTTTGAATCATAAAAACCTAGCCATTGTAAATTGTTTATGTTATAATGTTAATTTTTATTACGGCAAAGTTACTAAGATTTAGACAAGATGTTCGTTGACACGCTGAAGGTCCCCGGTCAAACCCCGGGCGGAAAGAATATTTTCCATTCCCGAAGTGTCTCAGGAGGATAGTTATATCCTGTGTCGGGGTTCCGGAAACTTACACAATCACAAGGACAAACACAGAAATGCGAAAGCATAGATGTGATCTACGGTGGAGCTGACTCATGAGAAGCCTGTGTACTCGGATCTTGAAGAGGTTCAGGTATGCGTTCAGAAATACAGACGCTGGAAGAGCATTTCACTCCTTGGCCGTGCGCATTATGAACGAAGTTCGAAAGCGTATAGTTTTCCGATGACGTCCTTAGCCGTGGTTCGGCTTCGCAGGAGGCACCCTATGGTCGGAATCAAATTTGAGCCCCCGTGACGGCTGCCCCTTTATCAAGGCTAAGTCTCTGTACTCGCCCCCCCAGCTCGGTGACGCTATCAAGGCCAGTAGGGCCAACAGCAATACACATTGTATTAGTCTACGAGCGCTTGCAACGCCGTTTGTAGGTGTTACTCACGCTTTCCTCGAGATATTGGATCATAAAGACACTACTGCTTTGCGGTAGCATATCTGACATTGCGGTAGGTACCTAAAAACTCGAGATGTGACTGCTCGTTAGCCGTGTTTCGAGGTCAGCCGGTGTATAACCAGTTGTATCCTAAAAAAGTTCGGCAACGCATCTGCATGCCCTCTGGTGTTGCAGATGTTCATGGGCGGCGGTGATCGCTTCACATCAGGTGAGCCTTCTGCCCGTTTGTCCCCTCTGACAAAAAAAGGGGACAAACAAACCCTGGGACATATGGTATGATCAATACAAATATCATATCATATAAATACTGTGGCGTTATAGGTAGGTTCTCTAACGCTGCCCCACAACGTCGTCAACTTATAGTAGGTTTAAAAACTACAAAACAACTACCGAATTCAACGCAAATCGTCAAACAAAGGCTTGTATAATATAAACATTGTAAAGAGGTACCGTCGAAAAAGGTTTTTTTTTTTTTTTAATTCAACCCTGCAACAGAATGTGTGCGTTCTGCTAAATATAATAGGATTAAAGTACAGTTGGATTATCTATTTGAATTCATTAACCGTTAAAGATGCCTTTGATATTATTTATGGGACAGTAATAGTTTGTATAGCGACTCTTCTGGCGAGCTGGTAGCGAAACTGCTTTGAGCTTCGACAGTTGGTTCGATTCCCGCTCGGAGCTTATGTATGAATATCTGTTTCGGTCTGGCCGTTTGTCCTTGTGGGTCTCCCCACCTTACCTGGGAGAGCACGATAAGTTGTCGGTCCCGGTTGTTATCACAACATCACTACATAGTATAAAACAAAGTCGCTTTCTCTGTCCCTATGTATGCTTAAATCTTTAAAACTACGCAACGGATTTTGATGCGGTTTTTAAATAGATAGAGTGATTGAAGAGGAAGGTTTATATGTATAATAACATCCATTAAATAGTGGAGAAATACTGTTATTTTTGAGGTTTCTAATGTGATGTTGTAAATAATTACTTTTAACGCGTGCGGGCCACGGGCAGTAATGAATAAATCAAAACTACTGGACAGATTTTAATCATTTTTTCCGTGAATGGCATAGGCTATATATTTTATACCCGTACAGAGCCGGAGCGGGCCGCTAGTTAGATAATAATCGTTAACTCTTGATAGGTAATTTGCTCTTGTCTAGGTTATCTCATTATCAACAAAATTCCAGAATGTTTATTGGAACTGCCAAGAAATAACTTTCTTTTTCTTTTATTTTGACGGTTGCCAAACAAGCAACCGCCTGATGGTAAGCAGTCACCGCAACCTATGAACGCGCGCAATATTTGAAGTATCACATGCGCGTTTCCAATCCAAGGTATAGGAAGGAACGGATGAGAATGGAACAAAGAGGTTAGAGATTAGGCCTCTGGGGCTATCAATAATTAAAATTGACATTTAAAATTATGTAAAGCATATTACTCGTTAGAGAAATATTTTTCTGAGTAGTATATAGTAACTATCGAGTTTCTTTCTGGTTTTTCTGCCGGTTAAAATTATTTTAATTTTAATTAAATTTGAATTGAATACAATTATTATAATACTTACGCCATGTTGCCCAAAAAGAGGTCATGAAGGTGGTTTATTTTGCTCTCTGCCACACACAACAATTATACTGTGTCACCTCCTGGGCCTGCAAATCACACTTTATAAAAGTTGAAAGAGAAAGACTCACTTTAAGAAACTGCTAAAAGAGAATTACTAAAGGTGAGCTTGTTCTTTCCATTCTATTACTCAACTTCTGATCTCTATAAAAAATGGGATTAATGGTTAGGCAGCTTTTTATTTTATATACTGTAACTAAGCAACATTTCCTATTAAAATACAAACCAGATAGATTTAGAGGAATCAGCAACAAAAGGAAAAAGTTTGCACTACAACTCCAATCAAGATTAGCCTTGCACGGCGATGGTGACAAAAAAAATTACACATATTCACCAAAAATCAAAAACTTTTTTACATAACTGTCAACTTTTTCGAAACTAATTAACACTGTTATCCGAGTCACATCAATCATAAAGTGTTTGTCGGTGCTCTGCGGGATACATTTCTAAGTGAAAGCACCGACAAAACACTTCTGTCTATGAAGAACCGAAGCTATAAGAATTTAGGTTGCAATCGGACTTGCGAATGTCAAAAACAATTATACTTTTTTTTATATATATACGCCATTGCTGGATTGTTGTTAGCACCTGATGTTAAATGGAGTATGCTTACCTAGAAAAAGCCTATTCACTTTTGATTTGTAGACACCTACACTGGTGGTGGACACCGTTGTGGTTAGCGTGTCTGCCTTAAGTCTCGACGGTTGCGGGTTCGATTCCCGCTCGGGCAGATGTTTGTTAAAATTACTGTCTCGGTCTGGGCGTTTGTCTGTGGCTCTTCCCACCGTGCTTCGGAGAGCACGTTAAGCTGTCGGTCCCGGTTGTTATCACATAACATCTGATAATAATCGTTAACTCTTGATAAGTAAATTGCTCTTATCCAATGAGTTACTGGTTCGCCCTTAGGGTTGCGAAAGTCAGATGGCAATCGCTCTGTGTAAAAACTAGTAACCCGTCAAATCCGGATAAGAGTAATAAGCAGACCCTGGTAAAATAAAAAAAAAAATACCGGGAATAATGCTAGGACGAAGAAGACCTACACTGGTGGTGGTAAAATATTCCAGATCTCAGCGGTGCGTAACAGAAACGAAGAAGCAAACCGTTTCGTACATGTCTTGGATACGTCAACTATTTAGGGGTGTAGACCCTCCGATCCTCGTATTTCTGCTCCCCGAAATATATTTTATAAAATATCGACAGTAAAAATAATTAATTAAATTAAGTGTAAAGATATCTTATTATAGAGTTTTGTAAAGGCATACTTCCAGGAGAAATGGACAAATGGATAAATGGACCCTGACACAGAAAATCGGCGTAAAGTAACAGTATCAGTAATGAGTTTCGTGTGATATTTCAGCGCTGAAAACTCAACCCCTACTCTTCACTTCCCATCTCTTCTCTCCTTTGGGTTGGCGACCCACATGTGGACGCAAATAAGCAATACCATGTCAACCCACAAAATTGAAAAAACTGAGTTATATATGCACAAGTGTTGGTAAATGGCTGAAGAACATTTTTCTTTAATATTTGTAGGGTTTTAAGATTTAACCTTCTAAAAAAGCCATTTTTTAATCATGCAATTTATGTATTATGTTAAACCTTTCGGTTTATATTATATACGAAATATGCAGTTTGTATACTTATTTTTGTGAAAATAAGTAAAATAACTTACATAAATCTGAAATTGCCAAAAACTCGACCAATACATAAAAAATCATATAAAGCAAGTTGTTCAAAATTTTCAAACGCGTTTTTCTCGAAATGACATTCGTGTGGGTTGACATGGTATTGCTTATTTCAAGCATCGCCCGCGTTCGTATGTTGTGGTAACTGTTTACCAACTGCTTTGAACCTCAAAAGTAGAGTCTTCGTTTACCGCTCGGGGCGTGTGTTTGTTAAAATATCAGTTTTAGTCTGGGCGTTTATCCTTGTGTGTGGTCGTGGACACTTATAAAAATCCCACATTACCTTATAGATAATTTGCTTATCCAACGCGTTACTAGTTCACCCTTTGGGCTACGGAGGTCGGATGATAATCCCTCTGTGTTAAAACTAAAAACCCGTCAATTCAGGATAAGAGTATAAGCAGACCCTGGGTAAATACCGGGAACAAGTAGATTTTTTCACGTAAAACGACTTAAGCGCCATCTGTGTTAAGGTTTGAGTGATCAATTTGACGTTCGTGACATGTTAGAATTATAGTTGATTTATAACAATGCATGAATACAAATGGTTACAAATTATGGGAAATGCTTCACAAAACGATCCAACTGAATCATTTGACCTAATTACATCTCATGTTATCATTTATCAACGTAAATTTAACTAAGCCTTCACGTGACTTGTCCTGAAATTACGGGTAAAAGGACAATAAAAAATTAGAGTTGTATTTTTAAGATGCCGCCTGTGAAGCCGAACCAGGGCTAAGAACGTCATCGGAGTTGGAGAAAGCGCTCCGAGTGTAAGAGTATACTACACGATGGACTCACCCGCCTCTGTGAGCGCGTTGCGACGTGCAAAACAAAGGCCCTCGTCCAGACGGTGCGTGTCTGTGCTGTATAAGAGGCACTGTTCTGTTATCCTACCGTTGCACTCGAGCGTCGGGACGAGTGCAAAGGCGCAGGAGGTGTGAGGACTCGGAGCCGGGCTCTACCCACTAAAACCTCAAGGTCTCATGTATCGACATAGTAGGACGTCGCGAGGTCGCTAACGCATTCATTTTTTTTTCGGAATGTGTATTGCTGTTGGCCCTACTGGTCTTGACAGCGTCACCGATCGGGGGGGCCGAGTACAGAGACTCAGCCGTGAAGAAGGGGCAGCCCTCACGGTGGCTCAAATTTGATTCCGTCCTTAGGGTGTCCTGCGAAGCCGAACCACGGCTAAGGACGTCGTCGGAGATGGAGAACGCATTCAAACGCGACGCAAATCTATGAAAATCTTTTTGAAGTCGGTAATAGAAATACTACCATTTTTGTAAGAATAACATAATTATACAAATCATTAATTCACGTCTAATATTGTCGTATAAAATCTGGGTGGTCATAAAATTAACAAATCTAAAACTATAACGACCGGAAACATTCAAATATCGAACATAATTAAAAAAAGATCAGACTTACAAATGGCGCTAACATGCCATTTCACAGATTATACAAACGAAAAACATAAAGGCACCGCTACACAAAGGGACCGGCTTTAAAAAAAATAAATTAACGCTGGTTTAAAAGTAATTAAAATTCACCTTGTTAGACCCTTTCCAGTTTGACAAGTTCAAACTTACCTGGCGAGTGGTTTTGACAGCCTTATGCATTAGACAATAAAGTCTATTATTCTTATAGAAAATATAATTATCTATGCGAAACATTTGTTAGGCTGAACGCATTTTGCGCTTTGTTATGTTTATTTGATCGCTTAAGTATAAATACATAAAAGACTACTCGTCTTTATAGTATTTACGTTTTTGTTACACAGTTGATTTAATAAAAAATATTTAAATTCAAATTCTGTTTTTTTTTTATTCTTATCCTTTTCCTCTTCATCTTTCTACCCCTCTTTAACACCGCCCCTTATCAGACTGAATACTTGACTACCTTAGGTTCTATATTTTTAAAAAAAAAAATCGGACTTAAAATTATGTCAAATAGCAACCGTTTTGTTTAAAAAGTAAAAAACTTGTGTATGAAATATACAGAGTAATAAGTAGACCCAGACAAAATTTAATGGAATATAAAAATACCAAACACTTTCACAATATATAAATAATTAATAATCATTAATTAATGAAACACTTATGAATATTTATTTTAAATTTAAGGAGCTTCTATCTGTCATCGTCAGAGAATCTATGATTGTTTTGACAGGTCTAAAGTAAGTTGTCAAATGGGAATGACAAGACATTTCGTCATGAAATCCATTAGGTCATGACTTAGCACTTATTTTGGCAATATTGATGTTAAAATGTATATTTCTATTGACTTAAATTGACGCATTTATAAAGAAACGAAACTGCAACTGGTTTCGTATTTTTGTAACCGACTTGAAAGAGTAGGATGTTTCTTTTTTTATTCGAAAATAATATGTAAATCAAATTATAATCTAGATATAAGACTACTTAATAAAACAGAAATTATTCCACCAGTGCAATCAGTCACACTGGTGGTAAGTCTTTTGTTGCAAGAGGCCGGCTACGTAGGTACCACCGCAGTGTCAAATATTCTGCCGCCAAATATTAGTGTTTAGGCATTACTGTGTTCCGGCTTGAAGGGCACTGTAGGCTAGTGAAATTACTGGGCAGAGGAGATTTAAGGAGTAATATCTCGAGGTTGGTAATGCGTGAGTGGCACCTACTAATGGTGCTGCAAGCGCTCATACGCTACTGCAACCATTTACCATCACGTGGGCCGTATGCTTCGTTGCCAACTTGAAATATGAAAAATAGCTTTTTTTGGTGTTGTTTGGCAAAGAATCGTCTGTACCAGGCATCGAAAACATTCAAAATGAGGATTTTAAACAGCGATTCGCTCTTTTTTCGATTTTTGACACATTCCACCAACAAATGTTGGATGTCTTCTACTCTTGTATGTTTCTGATGTTAAATACTTATTATGAAGCCTCAATCGCTCAACGGTAGAAGGGCTGACTTCGCTCCGTTAGCGCGAGACTCGAAGGTTCGATCCTGACCCCCTTGGGCTACTGTCGTACCCACTCCTAGCGCAAGCTTCGAGCTTATTTGGAGGGCAATAGGAATATTAGTAATGCCTTGAAAAAGCATTGCTAATATTTTTTATAAAAAAAGAATTATTGTATAATAATAATAACTATGTATATTGGGAAAAAAGAAAAGTTTTTTATTGCTAGTGGCTATGGTAGTTGTTTCGAAAAAAACGTGTATTACACCACCAGCTTTTCATCTCCGTATTAGCATTCAAACATATTTTGAAATTTTAAAATAACTTAAGACTATTATTAAAAAAAAAAATACAAATACAATTTTATTATATGAACATGCCTTTTAGAAGTAGTAGAGCTACGCTTCCCCATGCAGATGGGCCAAGGAAGTACTCCCCTCTCACAGAAAATCGGCGTAAAGTAACAGTATCAGTAGGTAGTACTGTTGCGTTTCGTGCGACGAGTGAAAGCGCCGGAGGCCCAATCTCCCACCCCTTCTGTTCCTTCCTTTTTCCTTCCCTCCTATTCTTTGACCATCTTACTATAAAAATAATTGAGAAATTATTCCCTCTAAGAATCTTCTTAAACTTTTACGATCACTGAATTGTCGAACTTGTTTTGAAATCTTTATAATATATTTTCCAACATGAATTTTACAATAATTTTGACTTTAGTTGGTTATCATTTTGATGGCGTATAACCTTGGCCTGACTGGCCTTGGCAGCATCACCGGAGACAGAAAAAGGGTTGGACCATTTAGAATAATCGATTTGCGATTTTTCGATATTTTACTATTTAAATTTAAGTTTAAATAAATCAAATTTTGTACGGTAATAGAGCTGTATCTATTCTAATATTTTAAATTGTTTCTCTGTAAATGACTAAATCGATGAAACAATTTCGATGAAATTGATAGTAGATAATATTGATCTCTGGTAGATGTACAGGATCTACTACAATTAATGTTTAAAAACAGGCATTACTTTAAGGTAGGTAAGGTTATATGGTGTATTATACACATTGTACATTCAATAAAAACACAATATTAACATAAATAATAATTTATTAAATTAATTAAAACTAACGAAAATAAACATAAATATAAAATAATTCTAAACGTAATAATACACCCTTCGCAAAACATATCATGATCATATCTACAGGTGTACCCAAATAATTAAATATCAAAAATACAAAGCAAATATCAAAATGACGCAAATTCACAAAACACTACACAACAGTACATTATTAGTTTGTAAGGACACAATAGGAACCCTTCTAACCCGCGCACACTTCACCTGTTACGGAAAAAATTCGCAAGGGTCTATTAGACCCCCCATAACAATGGTTGAATAGGCAAAAAATTAGCAAAAGCCGATACCGATTGTCGTATTGACGGCACAATAATGACCCTAAATCGGACAATAGTACCGCTTACTGACAGGGCTTTAGGCGCATGGCGTTAACATGTAGGGTTAAAAATACTTACTGTACTTTTGAACAATTTTTAAAAATAGTTATTTCGATTTAAAAGAGTAATATTTTAGTATACTAATGAGTGCTGTCAATTGCTCTAGAGGCCTTGTGTTAAAAATTTTGGGGGCCTTCTACCGAAGCCCTCACGAGAAGACAATTAAAAATCACTAAAAACAAAAATAATAAAATATATTAATTCTTACTTTACATTAATATTATAAATGCGAAAGTAACTCTGTCTGTGTGTCGCGCTTTCACGCCAAAATTACTAATCCGATTTAAATGAAATTTGGTGCACAGATTATCTAGAGCCTGAGATAGGACATAGGCTACTTTTGAAACTTATTTTTTAGGCTGTTGATTAGATATAAGTGGTGGTCTGTGTGTGTGTTGAGAGTTTGTATTAAAATCGGTATTCAAGCGGGCGAAGCCGCTGGAAGAAGCAAGTTGTATAAGTTACTGGCGAATTGCTCCGTTTCCGTATAGCTAAAAAGTGTAGGTAAGGTAAGTGTAGCGTACAGCCAGAGTTTGAGTGAGATTCTGGCTAGCATTTTACGAATTTTTGCTTACACGGGTTCGGGGCCCCAGTAGTTGGGGGGCCCCGTGTTTTTGATACGGCTGATATGGTGGTAGCTACGCCCCTGATACTTGTTGTGCTCACGCTTCCTTTCGTATGGTTTACAATTTTTTTATGTTACTGAGTTGGCAAGCAAGCATACCACCCACCTGATGGTAAGCGTTTGTCGTAGGCTATGAGCGCTTGTAGGTGTCACGCACGCGTTGCCAATCTCGAGATATTGGTTCCTAAATCTCCTTTGCCCAGTAATTTCACTACAGTCTTCATGAAATATCTGATACTGCAGTGGTACATACCTAGCTGACCTCTTGATTAAATTACCACTAATCGACCCTTCCATGATGATGTAACTGTGGTATATAAAAGCTAATATATATCTCTCAAAACAATTTTTAAGATCATGTCGGTTGGCATACAAGTATACGGTCCGCCTGATGGTAAGCAGTCAGCGCAACTTATAAACCTGCGCGATACTTGAAGTATCACATACGCGTTGTCAACCCAAGGACTAGGAAAGAAGGAATGAATACGAAAAAAGGATGGGAACAGAAGGAGGGAACAATACCTAATAATACTGTTACTTTACTTTTAATTTTATAATTGAGTTTTGCAACTATGACTTAAAGAAATTTATAATAACCATCAGTTCCCCCAGGGTGAAGGCAACACCATCAGGTCTCCCCGGGAAGGGCTCAGTTGGGCGATCTGCTTGAGAGGCCCTGGAGTGCGTTCCACAGGAGTTCCCGGAGCCTCTCGCACGCACTGAGGTCGGCAACCGAGGAGGTTTTAGTGGGACGCCGTGGTTAAACATGGAACCCCACATAACCTGGTTCTTTTCCCCAGGAGGCCGGGTATCGTGTTGCAGATTTCCTACCCGTAAACAAAAAAAAAGAAATTCATGATAAACGTTATATTTAGCACAGATAAAAAATGGACTACCTGCCTTTGCTAAAGTCAATTTATTTTTAATAATAAATTAACATTCTCTCAACAGTAGTTAATGAAGTTCGGTGATACTTTACGACCTTGCTTATTTATATACTGTGACATTTATTGTTTGTTGGTCGTCTGTGAATAGGCCTTATCTGTTTTATGAGGCGTGAAAGATTTTTGGTCTCTTGCGCGTTTGTCTTTTTTTTTATTTACGATTATTGTATTGTATTGGCTCAGACAATGCGGTAGGTCGTAAAATTGTTAATTAATTTATTTGTATGTAACATTGTTTTTCGTTTACACAATTAAATATATGTTATTGGTTGGTATATTTTTATCTAAGCAAATTATACAAATAAACCTTTTTATGAATCACTCTATCTATTGGTGAAAGTCGCATGAAAATCCGTTTAGTAGTTTTTAACTTTAAGGCGAAAACACAGTCGCGTTGGGGATTTTGTTTTATAATATATAGTGATAGTTATAATAGTTTGCTTTTTTTTAAATTTGACGACGTTGTGGCGCAGCGGTAGCGAACCTGCCTTAAACGCCACAGGTCGCGGTTTCGATTCCCGATCGGAGCATAATATGTTTGTATTGACCATGCAAACATATTTTTCGGTCTGGGTGTATTTGTCCTTGTCATTGTGAATGTTTCCGGACCCCCGACACAGGGTATTACTATCATAATGGGGGCCGTTGAGTGTGTAGCGTTTATTTATTTATTTATTATAAGTGTGTTAATTTAAACACGAATTAGAAACAACAACAAACAACTTTGAAAACAAAAAAACAAACAGGCCAAGTACGTGTCGGACTTGTACATAAAGGGATCCTTACTAACGTAGAAAATAAATTGTTTTTAGAATTTCTTGATGTAATGGAAATAGGTGTTCACATTCTGTGACACACTTCCTACTGGACGGGGCTGATAGCGGAGGTTTAATAATAGGGTTCCGTTGATACCGTTGCGTAACCTTTAAAAAAAACTTTTCTACACATAATTTAGCAATTTCTAAAAGATATTACACGCCGACTCATTTCTTCCACAGGTGATAGGAGGGTTGGTTAATTTATCGCCCAAAGACTCAAGATAGCGATTCAGTGGTGAAATCCAGCTAGCATTGCCACCATTCCCCGTGGACATGATTTGTACAGTTGTAATTATTTGTATATATAGTTAGAATGGAATTGTTAAGATGTTGTTGGGATAATCTCTGTCACAGTAGAGATTATTCCACCAGTGCAAATCACACTGGTGGTAGCTCATTTGTTGCAAGAGGCCGGCTAGGTAGGTACCACCGCAGTGTCAAATATTCTGCCGCCAAATAGTAGTACTTAGGCATTACTGTGTTCCGGTTTGAAGGGCACTGTATGCTAGTGAAATTACTGGGCGGACGAGATTTATGAACTAATATCTCGAGGTTGGCAACGCGTGAGTGGCACCTACTAATGGTTCTGCAAGCGCTCATAGGCTACGGCAACCACTTACCATCAGGTGGGCCGTAGGCTTGTTTGCCAACTTGTAACATTAAAAAAAATGTTGTAAGCAACAATCTGTAACAAAAATTCCGTCGTAAACAAATAAAACAGAACGATCCCTAAAAAAACTATCGTAATAAAGTAAATAATACTTCTAATTGATGACAATTATAATGTTGTATTATTAACCACAGTTCCGAGTAGGATAAATAAACCGTAAAACAAAATGGCGTCTATTAATATTTCTAGGAAGCGAGGCCGGCGCTTCAGAGATTTTACTACATAATAAAAACCTGCGTCTTTTACTGTCTTAAGCAGGACTTTTCATTAATTGGTAGTTTAAAACTTTTTTAACCGATTTCGAAAAAAAGGGCTATAGATATTTGGACACCTAAACATATTTTATAATAATATAATATTCATTTATTTATGGCGATCAACGTAGATAATAATTATACCTAATAATATAATAATAAATACTATACTTCGACTCACATGTTTTAAAAACAAATTGAGCTATTTTTTAATATTATTTTTTTATAATAAGTATATATTATATATTATATTATGACGACGTTGTGGCGCAGCGCCTGCCTTAAACGCCTGCCTTTTCCGGTCAAGGTGTATTTGTCCTTGTCATTGTGTATGTTTCCGGACCCCCGACACAGGATATCACTATCCTTATGGGGGCCGTTTAGTGTGTAGCGTTTATATGTATATGTGAGAGTTGGTTTGATTTATTTAGTTAATATAGTTATAGTCTAATAGTACCGGGAATAATACTATAAAGAAGACGGCGTGGAATTTTTTTTTTTTTTTTTGGAATGTGTATTGCTGTTGGCCCTACTGGCCTTGACAGCGTCACCGGGTCGGCGTGGAAAAAGTATTGATAGAATTAAGAACATTAAACATACAAGAAAATTATTTCAATGTACTATATAATACAATTTTTATACGTTAACTTTTGCATATCGAAAATGTTAAATTCGATTTTAACAAATAATAATTACTTTAATTGTTGGCTGCGTCGAATCGATTTGTTACGACAATTTGTGTTTCGTCACAATCGAAAATAAAAAAGCTATCGTCTCTTGTATTATAAATCCACAATAGCTCCGTTAACACGGGAGTTGTGGGTTCGATCTTGCACCCTTGAGCTATTGTCGTACCCACTCCTAGCGCAAGCTTCTAGCTTATTTGGAGGGGCAATAGGAATATTAGTAATGCCTTGAAAGTTCATTGCTAATTCCGCTTCTTTTTTCTAGTATTATTCCCTGTATTATACGAGTATTTACCCAGGGTCTGCTTATTACTCCTATCCGGATTTGACAGGTTACCAGTTTATACACAGAATTATTGCCATCTGACCTCCGCAACCCTAAGGGCGAACCAGTAATTCATTGGATAAGAGCAATTCACTTATTTTTTAAAGAATATAAGCAATGTTTTTTGAAAGGAATTACTAATATTCCTATTGCCCCTCCAAATAAGCTCGTAACTTACGCTAGGAGTGGGTACGACAATAGCCCAAGGGGGTCATGATCGAACCCGTGACTCTCGCGTTAACGGAGCGAAGTCTTCTACCGTTGAGCTATTGAGGCTTATATGTTGTTTTTCTATCAAGCAAAAACGGTAACGGATTTCGACGAAAAATGACACAGATAAAATGTTACCTAGACTAGCACATAGGTAATTTTTTATCCTAGAAAAGTGTTAGAATCCCGTGGGATGGGGACACAAACGGACTAAAGAAGTTAAAATTTGGTAAAGGACATCTAAAGGAATCTTCTCTTTTATCTTTTGACGCCTTACGTTCTGAACCGAATTTTTTTTTATGTTACAAGTTGGCAAACAAGCATACGGCCCACCTGATGGTAAGTGGTTGCCGCAGCCTGTGAGCGCTTGTAGCACCATTAGTAAGGGCCACTCACGCGGCCACTTTGCCACTGCGGTGGTACCTACCTAGCCGGCCTCCTGCAAAAGACCTACCACCAGTTTGAGTGATTGCAGTGGTGGAATAATCTCTGCTGTGACAGAGGTTATCCCAACAGCGGGCGATGGGGTCGTCACATCCCGACGCCGGGAAAATTTATTGGTATTGAACAAATTTTGTCTCGAAAACATAAGCTGGAGGGTGAAATTGTTGAAAGATTTTATAGGGAACCATTTTTATGTGCAATAAAGATTGTTTATTAAAAATGGCATTCACGCGTGCGTAGCCGCGGGCGAAAGTATATAATAATTCAGTATTATGATTATTCATTTGTATAGCTGTAACTTTTTAAAGTCTTTTAACTTAATCTTTTAACGTGGCCCTACTGGCCTTGACAGCGTTACCGGGCGGGGGGCCCGAGTACAGAGACTCAGCCGTGATAAAGGGGCGGCCCTCACGGGGGCTCAAATTTGATTCCGTCCTAAGGGTGCCTCCTGCGAAGCCGAACCACGGCTAAGGACGTCATCACGTGGTCGAAGGAACTAATTAAATACTTTTAAAAAATCTTTGCAGGTGTGTGGCCAGCGGATTATGCTTGTATGTATTTTTTGACCTCAGATTTATATTATAAATATTGATGGACGGACGAAGATAATAAGAAAAATTAAAAAAATAAATTTTCCGAAAATCTCTCCTCAGACAGACAGACAAATTATATTACCTTTTATATATAAGCATTTTGAATGTATAATATTTTGACGTTTGCTATTTTCTAGTAGTAGAGCTATGCTCCTCTCAGCACAAACGGGCCGGCTCGACTGGGAAGTACTACCCTCTCACAGAAAATCGGCGTAAAGTATCCCTTAGGTTGGCAACGAAAATGTGATACTTCAAGTATCGCGCACGTTCATAGGTTGCGGTGCCTGCTTACCATCAGTTGGACCGTATGCTGGTTTGCCAGCCGTCCTGATATAAAAAAAAATTACACATTTTAATTTACAATTTTTTTTAAATTGACTACGCATATCATGTACATCAAGGTTTATTGGTTTAGAGAAATTGCGCGTACATAACGTCAAGTCCCAGACGTTTATAAATGTAATAGCTTAATTATATTAAGTAGTAAACATTAAAAAACTCAATTTATATCAATTTTATAGGAAAGAGGTTTTAATGTTATTTTAATAGGCTGTATATTCTTATCCCTTGGTCTGAGCACCTGTTGTGGGAGTGAAATATTGACAGATGTCAATTGTATGCCATTTTAATCCTACTAATACGTAGAAAGAGAAGTAAGATAGAACGAACATTAGATGAAAACCGCGTGCCAATATTTTACGTATTTTATGTGTGCGTCAATAATATAATGTCAAATTATCTATATAATTGACAGTCTTAACCGGGTATAAAACATGCCATTATTGACATATAGGGAATTAAAAAAATAAGTTGCCAAACCTATATATATCTATTTCTTTTACTCGCATTAGTGCTCCGAGCAACAGACTAAGATAGCAATATCTCCTTTGAAATAACGTTACAAGAGCGGCAACAGGGTATAGATTTGTCCATGTCATTCTTAGTTAAAGTACTAATACAATAAATACGAAAGTATGTATGTTTCTATGTTTGGCTGTTTGTTACTCATCACGCAAAAACGCCTAAAACGCATTTGGATGAAATTTGACACAGATATATATATATATATATATATATTTTTTTTATGTTAGAAGTTGGCAAACAAGCTTACGGCCCACCTGATGGTAAGTGGCTGCCGCAGCCTATAAGCGCTTGCAGCACCATTAGTAGGTGCCACTCACGCGTTGCCAACCTCGAGATATTAGTTCTTAAATCTCGTTCGCCCAGTAATTTCACTAGCGTACAGTGGTCTTCAAACCGGAACGCAGTAGTGCCTAAGCACTACTATTTGGCGGCAGAATATTGGACACTGCGGTGGTACCTACCTAGCCGGCCTCTTGCAACAAAAGACCTACCACCAGTGTGACTGATTGCACTGGTGGAATAATCTCTGTTGTGACAGAGGTTATCCCAACAGCGGGCGATGGGGTCGTCACATCCCGACGCCTTTTTTATAAAGAATATTAGCATTGCTATTTCAAGGTATTACTAATATTCTCATTGCCCGTCCAAATAAGCTCGAAGCTTGCGCTAGGGGTACGACAATAGCTCAAGGGGGTCAGAATCGAAAATAGATGTTAATGTAAGCTGGATTAAGACATTTTGTCCCGGACAAACGGCAAACGGCAAAATTATGTTTAGATGTTTATTACTCAATCACGCTGAAATGGTTTACAGATTGGGTTGAAATTTAGCATAGGATACTTGTTATCCTAAAAAAATGTTCGGTTCCTGTGGGATTATCAAAAAAACAAAGGATGTATTCAATTGAAATTCGGTATATATGTCTTTAGGAATAATGATTATTTACAAATGATTAATTTTGTCCCTAGAGCTAATTTTAAGGTCGTGGTGAACGCGTAGCGGGGAGATGCTAGTAATATAATAACAGAAATTTCACAAAAGAGAGCCATTCGTCGAATAATCGTGAAAAAAGACTCGAAATTAAAATATGGTTTTTGGGGATTTTCCATCTTGTAATTTCCTATTACACAATTTTTATTTTTTTATGTTAGAAGTTGGCAAACAAGCATACGGCCCACCTGATGGTAAGTGGCTGCCGCAGCCTATGAGCGCTTGCAGCACCATTAGTAGGTGCCACTCGCGCGTTGCCAACCTCGAGATATTAGTTCTTAAATCTCGTTCGCCCAGTAATTTCACTAGCGTACAATGCACTTCAAACCGGAACACAGTGGTGCCTAAGCACTACTATTTGGCGGCAGAATATTGGACACTGTGGTGGTACCTACCTAGCCGGCCTCTTGCAACAAAAGACCTACCACCAGTGAAAATGTTGACCACCAATGTGTTGGTTGACCCTTTTGGTTGCGGAAGTCAAATGGCAATCGCTCCGTGTAAAAACACTAGTAACCCATAAATAGCGATAAGACTATAACCAGATCCTGGTTACCGGGAATAATGCTAGGGAAAAGAAAGCTCCATTGCGATTACTGATCGAAAAGAAATCACAATCAAAAAGAATTATTATGGAAAACAGATTTTTTTCAATTATAAATAAAAATATTATAAGCACGGATTCAATATTTTACATTATCATATAATTACAGAATAATATTATTGTAATATTATTATGAAATTATATATAATTATTATTTATGAAAATCACGATTATTTTTCAAGAGTTAATTATAATTAACCTTATTGAAATTCTTCTTAATAGCTTTATTCCAGGTATCTACCCAGGGTCTGCTTATTACTCTTATCCGGATTTGACAGGTTACTAGTTTTTACACGCAGCGATTGCCATCGGACCTTCGCAACCCTAAGCGAACCAGTAACTCATTGGATAAGAGCAAATTACTCAAGAGTTAACGATTATTATCAGGTGTTATGATAACAACCGGGACCGACAGCTCGTGCTCTCTGAGGCACGTTGGAGAAGGACAAATCCCTAGACCGAAACAGATATTTATAATAATGTGTTGCATCTGAACCCGCGACCGTCGAGACTAAAGGCTTATAGTATTATTTTATCAAAATCACGATTTTTCATGAGTGAACGTGATTGAACATAATCACGACCTAGTTAATATTATAAAAATCAAAATATAATATTCATACTAATATTATATATTAATGCGAATGTACTCAGTCTGTCTGTTGCGTTTTCCAATATTAATGAATTTTCGTATAGAAAGTTTGTGTTTTGATATTTTGATGTTTATAATTACATCACTTGAAAATGGCTGAACGGATTTATATGAAATTGAACACATAGATATTTAATTACCTTGATTGAAAAGGTTCGGTTCCTTGATTTTCAAAAATCATGCTAAAGGACCATTCGATTCACGATTGATTAGAAATTTATCATACACTAGGTTATGCCATCGGCTTCGTGTCAATAATGATTTTAATATAGACTTTGAACCCCCATTTTACCCACTAAGGGGTGGAATTTTAGAAACTGATACAACACGTGTTTCTTTAACTTAAAATGCTCGTAAAAAAAACAAATTTTTTTTTTTTTTTATGTTAGAAGTTGGCAAACAAGCATACGGCCTACCTGATGGTAAGTGGTTGCCGTAGCCTATGAGCGCTTGCAGTACCATTAGTAGGTGCCACTCACGCGTTGCCAACCTCGAGATATTAGTTCTTAAATCGCGTTCACCCAGTAATTTCACTAGCCCTTACAATGCCCTTCAAACCGGAACACAGTAGTGCCTAAGCACTACTATTTGGCGGCAGAATATTGGACACTGCGGTGGTACCTACCTAGCCGGCCTCTTGCAACAAAAGACCTACCACCAGTGACAAAAGACCTACCACCAGTGATCAGATTTAATCTCAAAAATGACGGACTTCCATAGAAATTTTCAACCCCTTTTTAACCGCTTACGAGTTGAATTTAGATTTTTTTTATTAACCTATTAGCTTCTGCCCGCGATATTACCTATCGAATTCGAATAATATTTATAAAGCTTACGTGATGTTTACTTTTCGTACAGACACACTAAAATACCAAAGGAAACCTATTACATCAAAGTGTGTGTCTGTAACACATTTCTATAAAAGTTCCATAACGAAGATTACAAAAAAAAAAAAAAATTATGTAAGTGAAATAAACATTATTAATAATAGAATATTTGCTATTACATTTGTGTTATTATTAAAAAAAAACCGTGAATCCTGTGAAGTGACATAGAAAAGGAAGATCTTAATTCTTCCTCATAAGAAGAAGAAGTTATGTTATATGTATTCTAAATGTTATAAATTGTTTTATTTTATTTTTATTTATTAGTGAAACCTTTTCTTTGTTATTTATTTATTTTTGCCCGCATTTGGATATTAAAAGGCTCTTTCTACTCAGTAGAGTATTTAAATATAGCATCCGTCCATATTATCAATTATAGTGTTATTAAATGTCATGTTAAAAACATTTATATATATATAACTAGAAATTGATTTATAAATGTGTCTTTTTAGGGTTGCGTAGTCAAATGCCAAAAACGGAACCTCTAAAGTTTCGTCATGTCCGTCTGTTCTTCTATATCTCCGGCTCTATCTATACAAAATTTTGTGAATAGGTGTATTCTATGAACCGCTACAGGGTTTTGGTTTTATTGTGAAATAATAAAAAATTAAAATTAATGTTAGCAGTCCATACATATAACCGTTGATAAAAATTATAATTTTCTTTAAAATCAGTAATAACTATATTATTATGTAGATAATTCTAAGCATTATTTCCGTTTAATGCTTTTTAATAAACGCATAAGTAAGCCATGGCTGTGTCATAACATAATTTACCAAGAATGCAACAAGAAAAACTCTATGTATAATTACTCTGTAATTTTCACTGCATACCAACAACCGGAAAAATTAATTCTAAAATTATTTCCTATAACTATTTAGAGAATCCAATAAAAGATTTCTTCGATCGGGAAATGGGAACACTCACGGTAAACATATATCTAAACGAGAGAATCGTAACTGACACCACACAGAATCAAAGACACCGTCACGAAAAAAAAAACACTTTCGAAAAAAAAAACGTCGAAAAAGCCTACGGCCGGTGTCTGGATTGATACCCGTGTCTCTGCACGTTCTACGAGCTAGCTGGGCGTGGTCACCATAACAGGTTACTAAAGCACAGAGCACCGCCAAAAATACCCATAAAAAAATATAATGGCAACCTAGGCGCCGTCGATCGATCTTGCTTTACCAACCCGAACGCTCTCTACGTAGAGACGAAAAAATCGCGCCATTTCACAGAACCAATCACGAAAAGGCAACGCCTTTATAACGTTCCACCTTTAAATGAGTCACGCCCCTCGCAGCACACTAGCGCCATAGAGCCAGTACAAGCGGCGTAGATCCGTACTAATTAGAGCGAGAGGGAAGTACATTGGGGCCGTTCGTTTCTCGGACAATTTCCCTCAACCGATCATTAAGTGTTTAAATTCAACGGGAGTTGGTTGTGTCGGATTACGTCGGAGGGGTGCGCTATTAAAATATCTTCAAACATTATCTTTAATTGGACAGAATTTTGTGCTTGTGTGCGTTCGGCTTTTTTTTATTACGTGACGTTTCAGTTTTTTCGAAAGTTGATGACTGTTATCATTCGAGTTTAGTGTGCGGTGATAGTCAGTGATTTTATATTGCGGATTTTTTAAAATGACCGCCGATTAGACTGAACGTGATCAACTGTGGACATGAAAATCGTGTTTGTGATTAAAAATGACATCAGTGACGTGACAACGAAAACCGTGGCTATCGAGCGGTTTAATTTTAATGGCGCCACGTGTTCTGTAATTGCGAAATTGTTTATGGATCGTTAATTAATCTGTAATTATATCCCTGTCCCGTTCTGTCTAATTACCGACGATCATAATTTTGATTTCACGCCGAGTGCCGTTAATAAATCGGTATTTTTGTCGATTGTCTTGAAACAAATCGTTAATTTTAATTTTCGATATTTCAAACCAAATCTTACGACTGAGTGATTGAGTGCTTTTTTCGCTTTTATCGAACTATTTGTGATCCATTAATATTGTGATAGTGATGCTGTGTTATTCAATTTAGAGATACATCAAAAACCGTAAGTAATTTTTTATTTAAAAAAACCTTTTTTGAATGTCAAATTTTTCTATACAATTTTCTTTAACAATATTTGAAATCATTATAAACTTAAAATCCTAGTATAAGCTATCCACGATTCTTATTAGAAAGGTAATTTAATTTTTTTTCAAATTCTTCTCCATAACAAAAGAAAAACATTTAACATTCACAAAGTGCTTTGTCAAACTTCTCTTGGATATAGATATTTCTGTAACTATACATTATAATGCGTACATAAAATAAAAAGGCCGTGACTCTTTGAAATAAAAGTTGAAATATACGTTACAAAAGTTATTATTGAAAAAGTTATTATTTTTCAAGTAAAGATCGTTACAATAAATGTTAAAGAACGTCATAAAATTATTCAATAATAATTTAGATTCCATTTTTGAAATTATACATTTCAATAACAAAAAATCATTATTGAAATGTATTCTAATTTGAAAAACGAATATATTTTCTTACTTATAAAATTATGTGATACATTTATACAATTACATAAATGCTATAAATGAATTATTACAACAATAATAACCATTGAGCTATTTCGGAGTTCTATATTTAATTTTGTTAATACAAGATTATTTATTTAAGAGACGAACAAGGACAACAAAGAGATTATTATTATATATGTTAGTAGAGAAAGTATTCTAATGTATATTATAAGTATATTATACCTGGGATTATTTTTCGATATTTAGGGCAAATTAAAATTTAATTATTAATTTTATTTACGACTATTATTTATTTATTATTAATTATTATTTTATTTAAGTGTTTATTCGTTGTCAACGCATTAGCTATTAGAGCATTTTTTCAATAATTTCACGACAATAAGAAATACCTAAGTCATTAACTCGTTACTCCTTCTTCCTAGCATTTATATATTATGCCCTAG
This sequence comes from Hestina assimilis, assembly GCA_023373885.1. Taxonomy (NCBI): domain Eukaryota; kingdom Metazoa; phylum Arthropoda; class Insecta; order Lepidoptera; family Nymphalidae; genus Hestina; species Hestina assimilis. Next base: position 3,943,234 of record CM041767.1, on the reverse strand, counting down.
GGTCTGTATATATCTTATCCGGATTTGACAGGTTACTAGTTTTTACACAGAGCGATTGCCATCTGACCTCCGCAACCCAAAGGACGAACCAATATCCCATTGGCTACAAGCAATTTCCTATCAATCGTTAACGATTATTATCAGATGTTATCATCCGATGAGACCGAATCAGATATTTTTAAGATAAAAAAAATTTCCGTCTCGTGTGAGAATCAAACCCGTGACCATTGAAACTAAATGCAGGCTCGCTACCAACACGCCACAATGGTAGTGTAACTTTTTTCTCTTTACTTCTATGTATAATAAATGCGATCTATCTATTTCTTTTAACTAAAAGACCTATAATATATCTATATATCTATAATTTAAAAGGATATAGGATCTGGTACATAAAGATAGTTAATACGGACAAAGGCGTCTACTGAAATGTAGTTTAAACCACCTTATACTATCCTAACTCATATTATAGCGAATGTAACTGAATTCTGTCTGTCTGTCGAGCTTTTACGCCAAACCTACTAAACCGATTTAAATGAAAATTGGTACACAGATAGTTTAGAACCTAAGAAAGGAGATAGGCTACTTTTTTAATGAGAAAAATGGTTGTAAGGGGTTGAAAGAGGGGGATGAAAAGTTGTATGAAAGTATCCTCATTCTTACACCTAGAATTAGTTATAAATAGATATGCCATTCAAAGTTTGTGAAAGTTTTACCCTCAAGGGTGTAAAATAACAATAAGGAATAGGGGATGAAAACAAAACATGATTCATGCGGGCGAAGCCGCGGGCAAAAGCTTAAGTAATTGTCATACGCGAAATGCTAAATTATTGTCGTATGCGAATAGTACACGAATTATGACATTATTAATTGGACATTGAACATAGCATAAACTATGTAAAATTGTTTTATGCATTTGTTTGCTTGAAGTCTCAATAGCTCAACGGTAGAAGGGCGGACTGGGCTCCATTAACGCGAGAGTCGCGGGTTCGATCCTGACCACCTTGGGTTATTGTCGCATTGCCGTACTCTTAACGCAAGGTACGAGATTATTTGGATGGGCAAAAGAAATATTAGTAATACCCTAAAAAAGCATTTGTTGTAATATTCTTCATATAAAAAAACGTGCCACGTGTTTTTATATGAAATATATTTTTTCCTTATATATTTTTTAATATAAAATGGACGATGCAGCGTATTTAAAGGTTTATTCACAAAACAAAAGGTTGAAACATGATATTTATATAATAATATTATATTGTACACGCAAATATGTAGTTACTAAAGTCATTATTGAAATCTTTGCGAAAACAAAACGAAAAAATAAGTCGTGTACTCAAATAGGCACAAATGTGTGCTCCTATATAATGTACGTTTATACAACCTCCATTAGTAATTGTTGTAATAACATAAACAAACTTAAACCATTTTGGTTTTATTAACCGGTTTTATTACAGCAATTATATATAATAGCAATAAGTTTAACCAAAGGCTTTAAGTTAATCGATAACTTATTTATTATTCATTTAACTTGGACATGTGACATGTCTCATACACTTACTGTTAAGTTTTACCACTTTGTAATATTAAAGACATTTACGACAAAAAAACTTTTTTATGTTACTAAGTTGGCAAGCAAGCAATCGGCGCTTGCAACAGAATTAGTAGTTGCCACTCACGCGATGCCAACCTCGAGATATCGGTTCTTAAATCTCATTTGCCCCGTAATTTCACTAGCCTACAGTGTCCTTCAAATCGAAACACAGTAATACCAAAGACACTACTGCTTTGCGGTAGAATATTTGACACTACGGTGGTACCTACCTAGCCGGCCTCTTGCAACAAAAGACCTACCATCAGTGTGACCAGTCCATCCAGTTAAAAATACTTATCTAACATAAATAGGTTTAAAACGCAAATCGATTTGGCAAAGGTAAAACTTGTCTTAAGCCACTATATATATATATATATATATATACTGTGCTTAAGTGCCACCGGTGGATCGATTCCCGCTCGAGGCAAATGTTTGTATTTACCACACATGTATGTGTTTTTTTATGTTAGAAGTTGGCAAACAATCATACGGCCCACCTGATAGTAAGTGGTTGCCGTAGCCTATGAGCGCTTGCAGCACCATTAGTAGGTGCCACTCACGCGTTAACCTCGAGATATTAGTTCTTAAATCTCGTCCGCCCAGTAACTTCACTAGCGTACAGTGCCATTCAAACCGGAACACAGTAGTGCCTAAGCACTACTATTTGGCGGCTGAATATTTGACACTGCGGTAGTACCTACCTAGCCTTGTTGCAAGAGGCAACAAAAGACCTACCACCAGTGTCAGGGATTGCACTGGTGGAATAATCTATGCTTTGACAGAGGTTATCCCAACAGCGGGCGATGGGGTCATCACAACTCGACGCCGGTGTTTGTCTGGGTGTGTTTGTGCTTGTCATTGTGTATGTTTCCGGACACCCGACACATAATATCACTATCTTAAAGGGGGTTGTTGAGTATGTAGCGTTTATTGTTTATAGTTAAAAATACTTATCCGACATAAGCCGGCATGAAACATACAATAATTTTGGATGTAATGGTGGTTGAGATTTATTTTTGTTATTTTATTATTTTTTATTTTATTGAGATATGGTTTGATTTCTATTCTGTGTCCGAAGTCCTAGATTATATCAATCAAAAACTATAGAACAATCCTCTAGGTATAGCTTGGACAATCTTCTATATATATATTAGAAAAAAAAAATACCGACCGCAAAACTAAAATGCAAAAAAAAAAACTATAATATTTTTTACAGAAAATTTTCTTCAGAAATCGGCGCTTAGTAAAATATCGGAACACAGGGCCCCGACTACGGTATTTATTTTTTTAATTATTTTATTTAATACTTTTTACTTATATGATTTTCACATGGATGCCGATTTCAGATATGGGACCACACGAAAAGCACCAGCTTTCAAATAAAAAAGAATCATCAAAATGGGTTCAACCAGTCGAAAGTTCTGAGATAACAAACTTAAAAAAACCCAAAAAATACAGTCAAATTGAGAACTCCTCCTTTTTTTGGAGTCGGTTAAAAACCGTTAACATCAGTTTACATTCAAATTGTAATCCTATCGTAGAAGAATATCGAAAATTATAAAAATAATACGAAAAGATTAAAATACTGAAATACGGACAAAGGAAGAGACACGATCGTCAACAACGCGACGTCTGCCTTTAATAATAGAGTTCCGTCGATACCTCATGTATTTTATCAAGAGATCTTGATCTTCTATGGAACCACACTTGAGATATCAAGTCACCAAAAAAAAATAGGTTTCACTTGGTCTCTTTAAGTCAGTTAAAATTTCATTCCAGTTGTCATTTTCTGATTGTGTATTGCTGATGGCCTTACCGGCCTTGACAGCGTCACCGGGGATGGCTGCGACCTGAGAAAAAGAGACAGCCTTCACGGGAGCTTAAAGTTGATTTCCAGAGGGAAATGAAACCTTTACTTTGTATGCCCAGTATGAGGCAAGCAAGCACGGCTTACCTGATGGCAAGCGGTTGTCGTAGCACATGAGCGCTCGCAACACTATACATTAGTAGGTGTCACTAACGCGTTGCCGGCCTCGAGATATTGACTCTCAAATTACTGATTTACAGTAGAATATCTGACAATCCTGTGGTACCTACCTAGTCGGCCTCTTGCAATAAAACCCTACCAGCAAATGCGTACGACATGTAGTTCTTCCGTGTTGATAATTTTACAGGAATCTGAGATATGTAGGGATAATAATGTTCCTATCTGTTGTAGGTAACAAACAATCTGTATTTCATATTCCTTCTAAACCCAAGTTATTCAGTAACAAACATCTAAATATTTTCACTTTTAGAAAGAAAGAGAAAGAAAGAAAGTTCGTACCATATCATGACATATATATTTATTCATGCTCATTCAGAATTGAACGGTATCGAAATAGAATTTTTAATAGATTTAATGGTAAGCCCACTGATCTTGAAGCCTCGTGATAGTATACACTGGATCCGAAGGCGCCTAGCTGTGAAATCGGTTATTTTTTTAATAAATAAACAAAATCATAAAAAAATTGTTTTTTTATAACATTTTATATTAAATTTACACAAGAGTAAATTTGAAAACCTTTATTATTTACTAGCGTTTGCCCGCGATAATCTATGCTATGTTTCGTGACACAATTTTTTTTTTTTTTTTTTTTTTTATGTTAGAAGTTGGCAAACAAGCATACGGCCCACCTGATGGTAAGTGGCTGCCGCAGCCTATGAGCGCTTGCAGCACCATTAGTAGGTGCCACTCACGCGTTGCCAACCTCGAGATATTAGTTCTTAAATCTCGTTCGCCCAGTAATTTCACTAGCGTACAATGCCCTTCAAATCGGAACACAGTAGTGCCTAAACACTACTATTTGGCGGCAGAATATTGGACACTGCGGTGGTACCTACCTAGCCGGCCTCTTGCAACAAAAGACCTACCTACCACCAGTGTGACTGATTGCACTGGTGGAATAATCTCTGTTGTGACAGAGGTTATCCCAACAGTTTTCATCCTCTTTTCAAAGTATTTTGTTATTTTTTTTTCAAAATTCATTCAAAGCGCTAGGCGCGCTCAAATGTAACAGACAGTTACTTTCACATCCATAATAAGTCTGTGTAATATTAATTAATTTTGATTCCAGAACCATCTATATAAAAATTCTTAACATTTTTCCAGGATTAAAAGTATCCTATATTTTAATCCAGGTAACAAACTAACTGTACGCCAAATTTCACCCAAATCCGTTCAGCCATTTTCGAATAATTGATCAAAAAAATCCAAACATACAAACTTTCACATATATAATATTAATATGATAAAAGTGCATAGTACTTGTGGCGTGTTGCTGCAGTCTGAACAGGAGTAGACGCCGGGGCGAAGCCCTGAATGGCGAAACAAGTCTTACATCGTTAGTACGATAACTAATTTATTAACAATGTTTTCTAAAATGCTCAATGCTCGGGTAGTGACCAGCAGCTTAAGAAGCTCTAAAGCTTCTTCTTCCGTGCCTAAGCACGGTCACATTACGGACAAGCCTTTAAATAACACGTAAAAAGCTTATTTCAACACAAAGATCAAGTCATAGAAGCATCAAGTATGGCATATACGATACTACAAGATTTTTAAATGTCATGATGGTTGGCAAACAAGCATACGGTCAGCTTGATGATAAGCAGTCACCACAAGCTATGAATGCGTACGATACTTGAAGTATCACATTCGCGTTGCTAGCCGAAGGAACTAGAAGAAAGGGATTAGAAGAGAAAATAATGGAATAGACGGTCGGAGATTGGGCCTCCGGCACTATAACTCATCGCACGAAAAGCAACAGTTACTTTACGCCGATTTTCTGTCACAGGGTAGTACTTTCGACTCGAGGCGGCCCATTTACTGGAAGAAGCATGGCTCCTTTATAAATTCGCACTAACGCAACGCAACGAAGTTAGTTACAAGCTTCCAATATATTGGAATGAAGTTAGCGTCACAAGCTTGCAAGATAATCTAATAAAATTAGCGCGTTTATTAGCGCTTCGTTTTGGTGCATTGGTGTTAAATTTACAAAGGAGCACCAACGAATCTGTAGGCATATTTCCTGTGAGGAAGGACCGGCGAGTTAAGGATCATTAGGCGCGGTCAGTCATTCGATGGGTGATCGCATTGTGGTATTTCAACTGAGCGTATCCGTGCTTCTGAGGGCACGTAAAAATCGGTACTGTTTTTTCGGAATGTGTATTGCTGTTGGCCTTACTGACCTTGACAGCGTCACCGGGCGGGTATCGGTACTGGCTGTTAACAATTTGATAATAGTCGGAAAGTCAAGTCAGAGGCCTATATGGCCGACCACCATTACTCTATAAGCTGAAGAAGAATAAATTTATTTCTAAAAAGTTAAGATAATAGTTGAATTACACGTATTTCTAGAAAACTGTACCAAATATGGCCTTTGAATTTTTATTGTATTCTTTTTATACATAGCAAAACATCGTTATCCAAGGCTTAAAGTATTATATGTTTTCCATGAAATACCCTACAGCCTTATCCGGGTTTACCGTTTTAGATGTGAACAGTGAAAATTCTGTAAATAGTTTACTGCAATTTTTGTTGAGGGAATTTCGTATAAATTTAACCAATGTTGCAATTCTTAAAATTGAAGCGAGTTTTTTATGTATTTATAAAAATATAAACACTAACTTAAAGTAGAGTCGTGCTTCTTCCAGCACAAATAGGCCGAATCGACCGTTGTAGTACTACCCTGTCACAGAAAATCGGCGTAAAGTAACAGTATCAGTAGGTACTGTTGCGTTTCGTGCGATCATTGAGAGCGCCGGAGGCCCAAAATACCACCGAGGGGGTGGTATTTAGGGCCTGTTCTCGTTCTTTTTACCTTCTCATCCATTCCCTCCCATACAGGGTTGACAGCATGCGATACATTGACTGCTTACCATCAGGCGGACCTTATGCTTGTTTGCCAACCGTCATGAAATAAAATCTTTAACCGGGTCCAAAGGGTCGTTGGTGTTCTTACGGAAATTCGCACTAACGCAACGAAATAATTCAAAAGGTTGCGACTTACGAAGGAGCACCAGCGAATGATTCATAATTTTTTTGTATGGAAATGCCGTTCATTTGTTTATACGAAGTTTATGATTAAAAGTGTTTTTTCAACCGACTTCAAAAAAAGAAGGAGGAGGGATTTTCCATTCGACTGTATTTTTTTTAGCTTATTACCACATAAATCGAGTGGGTGAACCGATTTTAATGATTCTTTTTTATTTCAAAGCTGGTGCTTCTTGTGGGGTCCTGGGGTGTAGGTTCCTTGGATGAGAAAACCAAAAAAATACCAATTTCAAAACTAAAAAGAAAATAATATTCAATAGCTTTCGTTAATGGTAAATAAAACAAAAGTTTCAATTTATATTTTTAAAAATGCTCAATCAGACTTCAAATTATCTTTGTTTTATGGGTCTGTGCAAAAAATTAGAGATAATAAATGTCAAAGCAAGTGACAGTTCGCTTTGATATAAATTGTTACAAGCCCGTTAATAATTCATAAACAATTAAACGTTCCGACGCCATTACGATTTCATTAGCTATAAGATATCTCAATCGGAAATAATACAATGCACTCCGATATGCTATTAATTCTAGTATAATTATCAACTGCCATGTAAGAATACAAGATGGTGGTTGATTTGATCAAACATGGCTGTTAATGTCATAACTCCCGCCATTTTTTTAGCTTTTCTTTAATTTCCATCTAGTGACTATGCTTTTGTATAAAATGCCTTATTTTTTAATTATTTTTTCTACACAGTTATTCAAAAAAAAAGTATGAATTATATAGTTCATTACATTTTATTGCCATTAATTAATGGTTTTTTTTTCTTTGAATATGCGATTAATTGCTTGTTAACATAAAAATATCATAGTTCGTACCGTAAAATTTTTAAACATCAAGTCACTACGTCTATTTAGTAAGCTTTCTCTTTTGCCCTACAAAAATATTCAAAACAAATTAAAAACTTCCAAAACTGTTAATGGATACTGAAAATATTATAGGCTGGAATATTGTGACATTTGCGTTAAGTAAAATAAAAAATCTAAAAATAATTCCCTGTTTAAAATAAGTAAGCTGTTATTCTGAAGAACATGGTAACTGATTTCAACCATCAAAACTCAGATTAAATAATGATTTGGATGATTTGGGGTAATTATTTCGTATACATTGGCGAGTTCTCTGATACCTAATCCGATGTCGTTCTTCCCTCGGACAGGGAGGAGGCTGAAAGGATAAAGGAAAAGCCGAGGACAATTTCAACCCCTCAGAGTCCTCGGGAAGGCTGTCCCTTTTTGTTCACGGCCGCCCATCCATCAAAGGCCAGTGGGGCCAACAGCAATACACAATCAGAATAAAAATCCTCAATTAAAAAAAAACAGACAATGTCCTTCTATACTAGGAGTTCTCTATGTCTGAAAGTTTTTATTATGAAAAATTTTTACAGGATCCATTTGGTAGCATAACCTATCCCTCCTCAAAAATATGTTCACAGAACAGACAAACAAAAATTATAATCAGATTTACAAATAAAGGTTTCCGTACTCTAAAGTAACGTAAAGTTTCTCGTATAGGAATCCTCTTTAATTTTTATTATTTATTATTATAGCAGACATATAATTACATAATCTATGAAAATTCACCAACAATACGTCAAGACTTTATTATATTATTTATTTTTAACAGTTAATTATTTATTTATTGTAGCGGCAATAGATATACACATTCTATGAAAATTTGAGATCTCTACCTTTTACGGTTAGTGAGATACAGTCCGTTGGCGGACTGACGGTCATTTGGGTTTGGTAACCCTATAAATCACATGATTAGAATCGTCTTTTTGAAATCGGTTAAAATGTACACGTAATTCTATAATTTTTATAATGACCGATGTTTTGAAACATTTTCACATTTTACTAGCAAGCGACACATAAAAACTTAATGATTATAAGAAATAAGGTTTTTTCTGTCCGTCTGCGAAGATATCTTCGATCGCTATCTCACGCGATCGAGATAGTCAACATACAAGCTATTTCACTCTACCTCGTTTCACATAACTTTGATAATTAAACTACAAATGTAATTTTAATTAATAATATAATTAAATGAAGTTCGATGTCCCGATACAAAAGTGACATTTTATTACTTTGAAAATTTAATAAGTGTAATGAAATCGAGACAATAATTAACAAAGATTTTTATTTTTATTTAATAATGAAAAATTAATTTTGTAGAAAATAAAATATTAAAAAATTGTCACCCCATTGACCATTGAGAAAATTTCTTGAAAAATAATGCCTAGCTAATAATTTTAAAATAAGTATTAAGTAAAGTACTAGGTCTAATTCTGGAATTAAATTTTATACATACAATATGTATGTCCTGTGACAAAGTTTCAGAAGCAATTTTGTATAGTTCGAATTTTACGAGCTTGAAAATGTTGATGAAACAAAGGTTAAAGATTAGCCTAAAATAACTGATAATATAAAAATTCATTAATAAAAATGATCACTTTTACAAGTTCATATAAGTTAAAACCTACATTTTTAATTTCATGACGGTTGGTAAACAAGCATACTGTCCGCCGTGATGGTAAGCAGTTACCGCAACCTATGAACGCGCGCGATATTTGAAGTATCGTGTGGGTTCATAAGTTACCAACTTGCGCGTAGCCAACACAAGAAATAAGAGGGAAGAGATATCAATTGAGAAGGGAAAAAGGCAGGGAACAGAAGGGGAAGGCGATTGGAATTCCAGCACTCTCACTTTAACAGCAACAGTACTCTGTGTGTATACTTTCCGCCGATTGTCCGTGAGAGGGTAGTACTTTAATGGTTGTGCCAGCCCATTTGTGCTGGGAGGAGCATGCCTCTACTAATACTAAATGAAATGCTGTGCCCTTCAGGTTGCGGAAATCAGATGGCAATCATTCTGTAAAAAATAGTAACCTGCCAAGTCAGTATAAGAGTATAAGCAGACCCTGAGGTAATAAAGAGAAATAATGCTAGGAAGAAGTTAGTCTTCTTCTTTGTCTCTTAATTTTTATGTGACAAGTTGGCAAACAAGCATACGGCCCACCTGATGGTAAGTGGTTGCCGTAGCCTATGAGCGCTTGCAGCACCATTAGTTGGAGCCACTCACGCGTTGCCAACCTCGAGATATTACTAGCGTACAGTGCCCTTCAAACCGGAACACAGTAATGCCTAAGCACTTCTATTTGGCGGCAGAATATTTGACACTGCGGTGGTACCTACCTAGCCGGCCTCTTGCAACAAGAGACCTACCACCAGCGTGACTGATTGCACTGGTAATATATGGAATAATCTCAGCTGTGACAGAGGTTATCCCAACAGAGGGCGATGGGGTTGTCACATCCCGACGCCGGTAAAATTAACGATAAGACTTTTTTTATAAACAATGTTAAACACAGATGTTCGATAATATCGCATAATACAAAGACTTATAATTTTTTAATATACATTTAATCGTAAAAGTCACAATAATTTTAAGGCAGCTGCGCCTTTCGTGATAAAAACATGATTACCGCGTACAGTTTAACTTGTAAGTTATATTTGATTATAAAGATTATCACGTCAAAGTTAATAAATACTCGTAAAAGTGTCGATAATCGCAATTTTATTATACAAGTGTTAATCACGGGGGATTTGTGGATATTTGATAATCGAATATCATAAATGATATTAACAACTAGCTTCTGCAAGCGGCTTCGCTCGCGTGATTAACGAATTTAATACAAACTTTTTGAGACGCTCATAGCCGAGTGCACCCACTGATCAGTAAACGATCGGTAGGTTAAGCAACTTTAGGCGCGGTCAGTCACTAGATGGGTGATCGCATAGTGATATTTCAACCGAGCGTCTCCGTGCTTCGGAGGACACGTAAAAAGTCGGTCCCGGCTGTTGACAATTAGACAACAGTCGATAAGTCAAGTCAGAGGCCTACGGGCGACCTGAACAACTCTGACACTAGGTTGACCACTAACCAATCGATAAGAAGAAGAATACAAACTTTGAACCCCCATTTCAATCCTTCAAGGGTGGAGCTTTAGAAAATGTTAAAACACGCTTTTCTTTATCTTTGCTTGTTCGATGAATAACAAAATTTCTTGGTTCTTGATTCAATAATGACCGGACTTTCATACAAAATTTCAAATCCTTTCTTAGTGGGCGTCTACGTTGTATAAACAACATCTCTGAAAAAACCATTCTGGATCCTAGGGTTTAGGCTGTTCGTTTATAAGTCACATAGGTCTTCTCCTTTTACATACATAATTGTAATATATCAAGAAATTTGATATTTGGTCAAATCAAAAGATACATATTGTTTATATACCTACTTTCTGCCCGCAGATTCGCCCACGTGAATAATAATTTTTCATGCAACACAGAAAAATTTTAATCTAGATATAAGACTACTTAATAAAACAGAGATTATTCCACCAGTGCAATCAGTCACACTTGTGGTAGGTCTTTTGTTGCAAGAGGCCAGCTAGGTAGGTACCACCGCAGTGTCAAATATTCTACCGTCAAATAGTAGTGCTTGGGCATTGCTGTGTTCCGGTTTGAAGGGCACTGTACGCTAGCGAAATTACTGGGCAGAGGAGATTTAAGAACTAGTATCGCGGGGTTAGCAACGCGAGAGTGGCACCTACTAATGGTCCTGCAAGCGCTCATAGGCTACGGCATCCACTTACCATCAGGTGGGCCGTATGCTTGTTTGCCAACTTCTAACATAAAAAAAAATTGTTTACATACCTACTTTCTGCCCGCAGATTCGCCCACGTGAATAATGATTTTTCATGCAACATAGAAAAATTTGGTTTCCCGTACGATTTTTAATCCCCTATTTCAACCTTTTCAAGCCTTTATGAATTAAAGGCTAACCTTATCGATAAAAATGTCATCAAAATGGGTTCACTACTAACTAAAGTATAATTTAAACATTACGTACTTATCTATTGTGATTATAAAAGATTTAATCATTTTTATATTGTTGTTTTTTTATTCGTATTATGTATTATGGTCCGTTTGAACGTTTTTATTTCTTACCATTAAACTACTACTACCTACTGGCGGCATGCCTTTTATTGCAAGAGACTGACTAGGTAGATACCACCGTAGTGTCAGTTATTCTACCGCAAACTGTAGCTAGTGAAATTACTGGGCAATAGAGATTTAAGAACCAATATCTCTAGCAATGCGTGAGTGACACTTACTAATGTATGGTGTTGTAGAGCGGATTGGCTATACTAAGCTGTGTCGTATGCTTGCTTGCCATTTTTATCACATAAAAAATATGAGAAATACATGGAACTTGTTACAAGATGTATTGTCTTTACCTTATGCAGTCAATTTGTTTCATTCTCGGTCCGTTTCCTCCATTCCTGATGACGTTCTTCGCCGTGGCTCGGCGTCACAGGAGGCACTGTAAGGACGGAATAAAATTTAAGACCCGCGAGGGCTGCCTCTTTTTCACGGCTAGATCTCAATACTTGGCTCTTGGTGACGCTTTCAAGGCCAGTAGGGACAACAGTAATACACATAAAAAAATTGTTTGCATTTTTAACGTCGATAACATAGATAATATTTGTCCTTGTCATTGTGAATGTTTCTGGACCCCCGACACACGATATTACTATGCTAATGGGGGCCGTTGAGTGTGCAGCGTTTAGATAAAGTATTTATAAGACTTGTGGAAGACAAAACTTACAATCTAAATAATGTATAAAATTTTCATATTTATTAGTAGGAGTGGTAGATGATTTTGACAATTACGATTGATTACAATTGTCCGTCATCTATCTTGATTTAGACAATTAGTTTTTTAAGAGGGACTTAAATTATTAGTTTATTAACTGGTCGTGTTCGTGTTTGAAGGCAAATAAGCAATACCATGTCAACCCACAAAATTGAAAAAACTGAATTATATATGCAGAAATGTTGGTAAATGGCTGAAGAACATTTTTCTGTAATATTTGTAGTGTTTTAAGCTTTAAAACTTCTAAAAAAGCCATTTTATAATCATGCAATTTATGTATTATGTTAAACGTTTTGGGTTATATTATATACAAAATATGCAGTTTGTATATTTATTTTTTGTGAAAATAAGTAAAATAACTTACATGAATCTGAAATTGCCAAAAACTTGACCAATACATCAAAAAAAATCATATAAAGCAAGTTGTTCAAAATTTTCAAGCGCGTTTTTCTCAAAATGACATTCGTGTGGGTTGACATGGTATTGCTTATTTGCGTCCATTTATAAAGTACATGATAATGGAATATTACTGAAAACTGCCGATACAATTTTAATTCAAAAATAAATTTGTTTACGTGTAAGTATATTGATTCTCATTGCATCGGGAGTGCATAAAGATCTTGCAGGGTTTTATCAATTTAATAATCCCTACTTTTTACTTGTTCTATAAATGCGAAACTCTCTCTGTCACGCTTTCAAACCTAAACAACTCAACCAATTTTGATGAAATTTAGATCAGAGTTAGTTATTAGAATCTCAGTACTCAGCCGGTTCCACCCGATGATGCTCCAGGGCAGTAGGGCCAACAACAATACACATTAGAAAAAAATAAATTAAAAATATAATAAATTAATGCTTTTTAGTGTAAGTTAAATGAAACTTAAAAAATTATTATTTTTAATTTTATAATGTAACAAAAATATTTACCGCCTTATAATCTATTAGCAAAATTGCAAAAAATGTCATGTTATATATTAAATATTTGCTCAAGTATTTTTATATGATAAACGCCATTTTGGAATCACCTTTTTATTGTTATTGTTATTTGGCTAACAATACTGAATTAAGTAATTCCATTAAAAATTGCATTAATTTTTAGTATATCTTTCCCAAACGGCAATTGCGAAGCCTTCGATATCCGTCTGTATATTAGTCAAAGAATATAACTGTATATATAAAAATTATTACGCCAACAATTACAAAATAACAAATGTTAAAAGAACGTTTTTGTTGCTTGCCATTTTCACAGATAACTAAAATACTTCAACAAGAAATATTTTTTTAATTTCCAGTGAATACTTTAGTAAGCTAACAAATAAAGACTTAAAAATGTTGACTTTTTAAAATATAATAGTTAAAGACAAACTAACATCGTTAATGGGCAATGAATAAACATATACAGCCATCAGTCGTAGCGAACTCTTGAGCCTATTAATCAAGTAAGAATTAATTCCATGCCCATATTTAGCTTATAAGGTAATGTTTCTAAATAATTCAGTATTAAAAAAATCTATCAATGCGTACTTAAGTCATTGATATTCTCTTTTTTTTTTTACTTTTTATAAAGAGTGAATAAGACAGCAGTTTAAAGAGGTCCTAGTACTTTATAAATTTGATCTTTTGATAAATTATTGAGTCTTTAATTACTTGAAATTGAGCATAATAGAGTTATGTTTAACTATGCTATGATTGTTAATAAATATATTTTGTCTAACAGGTTTATTGATTTATTTCATTTAAGCTGTCACTAATCGAAGTATTGCAATATTTATGTTTGTATTGTTGAGCAGAAAAATATTAATTAGGTATATAAAATTAATTTCTTAAAAAGCTTAAGTCAAAGTAAAACAGTTAAAAAAAGGACATAGAAAAATCAATTTCTTTTTGAAAAAAAAAACTTTTAAATTGCCGAAGCCTATAGAATTCGAAGTCACAATAAATTACTAGTATAAAGAAAATATAGTAGTCAATTGACCGGGTGAAAATCCATACGGCAATTTTCCCACCGTATCAGAAATGAAAAGTCCAACTTGAAGTCTGTTATGACATTTCCCGCGCTCAACAAGTAGCCGCCATTACAATGTAACTGTCAACTGTCAATAATAATGACAGCTAACACAAAATGGCTTCCTTTGACACGCGAAGTGTTTATTAATACGCGGCAATTTGTAATTATAGGTTAGCAATTGTAATAAAATTATAGGTTTTGTAGAATTTTTTATGCTATTAATTATAATATTCGCAAGGGACCCAGAATTCTTATTAGGTTTTCGTTTATAGATATAACTTATGCATTTCAATAACATTAGAAAAGCGTCATAATTTTAGAACGGAAGTTTTGTTCCGACTGCGTATATGATCTAACACGACAGTTATAATTTTATTTAACGGTCCCAAAGAGAAAGAGTTACAGATTGTATAGCAAGAAATGTACTAAAATAAACAAAATTTACATGAACAATTTTGGGTAGGAAGTACTTATTTGGTCTTCCCCCATATACAATGTCTCGTCAATAGTATTTATCTCAAAATAAACAGCTGTTAGTTTTTGTAAGTCGATTCCTATGATTCTTTACTTTTCGTATAAAGGTACACTTCAAGAGATGATCTAACCATTGACTTCCGTCCTTTCCAATGTCTTCCCAAGCCACAATCTCACAGGATGACCCTTAAGACGGATTTCTCTTGTCACTGTCTTAACAGTGACGCTGTTGGCGCCACTAGGGCCAACAGTAACAGACACTGAAAAAAAAAACATTGACTTTAGATATAGCAATACAGAAATAAGAAATATAGAGACGCAAGCATTTTATTCAAATTGGCTTAGTGTAACACAATATGAGGTTAAAGATCTTTTTAAATGTGAAATTATTTAATATTTTATATAAAATAATACCAGGAATTTCTTAATACATTTTAATATCAAAACGAACTCAATGTATGAGTTCATAGACTTTTTAATACAAGGCCGACGTCAAAAAGTTAAAAGATATTTATATTGAACGATTATAAAGTCGAAACGTGTAAAATTAACAAAAACACCGCTTAGATCTAACGATTAATATGTATAGAAACCGTATCGAATCCACGATTTTCGATCGTAAACCTAGCACGCGAACTAATTAATGAAGAAAAAAAATTTTTATTGTCTTTACTAATTAATACGATGTTTTTTATAGACGAGCGTTTTCGTGTCGCGATTGGGTTTTACGCGTTGGCCATTTTGCTTGATAAAATTGTTTTTTTTTTGTTTGTGACGTGAGCTAAACATAATCATCCTAATTTACTTTTAAACATGAAGTATGTATATTACGAAATAAATTTTGTTTAAC
The DNA here is from genome assembly GCA_023373885.1 of Hestina assimilis. Classification (NCBI taxonomy): domain Eukaryota; kingdom Metazoa; phylum Arthropoda; class Insecta; order Lepidoptera; family Nymphalidae; genus Hestina; species Hestina assimilis. The sequence continues at coordinate 3,927,503 of CM041767.1, read as the reverse complement.
TGGAAATAAAAAAATATGACCATAATTAATATTAATACTTTAACGGCTATTGTACTACTTTATAAAAAACTAACTTTTTTATGTCACAATGCAAGGGTCTAGAAATACTCAGACCATGACAAATGTCGGTCATACTAAATATTTGCAAAGTACGCAAAATTTGGACATAAAACTGTCGAACAAAATTCTTTATTATGGACCCTTGTTTTAATTGATTATTTATTGCCAAAGACTTATTGAAACACATAATGTTCTACTTAAAAAAACAATTTCTATTCGTAAAAAACACAAACAAAATCCTATATTGTGAATATTAAAGCACTTTATGCTAGTATTTATGTGTATCTAGAACACCTTTGGTTTCTCTTCCTCGTCCTTTTTCCTCCCCTCGAAGCCCTAAGGCTTGTATCAAATATGAGAGACTAACGTCGTTACAAGCATCTATAGCTTACAGTCATCGCACCATCAGTGGGTACACACCCTTGTTTCTCATGTTTAGCATTAAAAATCACGACTAATAATGTTATAAATGCGTCACATTGTCTGCCTGTTTATTACGTTTTCACTCTTAACGAATTTTGGTTTTTTTTTTTGCGCCACTCACGCGTTGCCAACCTCGAGATATTAGTTCTTAAATCTCCTCTGCCCAGTAATTTCACTAGCGTACAGTGCCCTTCAAACCGGAACACAGTAATGCCTAAGCACTACTATTTGGCGGCAGAATATTTGACACTGCGGTGGTACCTACCTAGGCGGCCTCTTGCAATAAAAGACCTACCACCAGTGTGACTGATTGCACTGGTGGAATAATCTCTGCTGTGACAGAGGTGATCCCAACAGCGGGCGATGGGGTCGTCACATCCCGACGCCGATAATATATCCGCCGGTATAAAAATGGATGGGACTTTAAAGGACATAGGTTACTTTTATCGCAAAACAAAACGCATCGGTAGTAGAGCCATGTTCCTCTCAGCACAAATGGGCTGGCCTGACCGGGGTAGTACTATTCTTTCACAGAAAATCGGTGTAAAGTAACAGTATCAGTAGGTATTGTTGCGTTTCATGAGAAGAGTGGGGAGTGCATTTCCTTCTCATCCCTTCTCATCCCTTCCCTCCATTTCCTTGGGTTGGCAACACGCATTGCTTCAAATATCGAAAGCGTTCATAGGTTGCGGTGATTGCCCACCATCAGGCGGACCGTATGCTTGTTTGCCTTCATGAAATAAAAAAAAATCTGTATGAATCTTTTATAGAGAACTAATCATTTCTATTGTAATGAAGGAGACATTAATAATCATTATTACAACGGGCGAATCCGTTTGATAAAGATAGTAGAAATATAAATAATGACAAAATTAAAACTTCTACATACAAATCAAACGACGTTTTGCGTCTTCGTTCTTAGCCACTGATGCGTTAAAATTTTTCAATGAATATTCGATGATATTTTATGGACGTCAATTATTTATGGGATGCCTTCTTTCCCATGGTCCCTTCGTCTTGCTTGAACGGACTTACTTGTACCGGATTGTAATAAACTTGTTAGCATATAGGGCATTATATACCAGATAGAAAAAGTCCATTTCTTCGGTTGTCTTACTACCAAAAGATATATTTTTAATGTGTCTTTTGTTGCAAGAGGCCGGCTAGGTACCACCGCAGTGTCAAATATTCTGCCACAAAATAGAAGTGCTTAGGTTTTACTATGTTCCGGTTTGAAGGGCACTATAGGCTAGTGAAATTACTGGACAAAGGAGATTTAAGAACTAATATCTCGAGGTTGGCATCGCGGGAGTGGCACCTACTAATGGTCCTGCAAGCGTTCATAGGCTACGACAGTGGCTTACCATCAGATGGGCCGTATGCTTGTTTGTTTGTATAACATAAAAAAAATGTGACTAAGTCAAACAAGCATACGACCCACCTGTTGGTAAGCCACTGTCGTAGCCTATGAACGCTTGCAATACCATTTGTAGATGTCACTCACGCGTTGCCAACGAGAGATATTGGTTCTTATATCTCTTTTGCCCAGTAATTTCACTAGCTACAGTATATCAACCGAAATATAGTTAACTCCTGTACGGTAGAATAACTGACACTGCGGTGGTTCCTCACACTTTCGTCACCAGAAGACACCATGACCCTTTGAGCCTCACCGAAGCCGTGGTTTCTTCACGTCCGGGTCTTAAGACTCAGCTCCCAAGTCACGTTGTAAATTAGGGTCGACCGCAATACGCATTCTGAAAAAAACAAAAAAAAAACTTTTTTAAAACATTAATTTAGTGAAGAAAATCTTCTGATTTAATTGCTACACTAAAGTATATATTGCGTACATTAAGTTTTCCGGATAAGGGGTAACCGGTTGTCGTAGCCTATGAGCGCTTGCAACACCATTTGTAGGTGTCACTCACGCGTTTCCAATCACGAGATATTGGTGCTTAAATCACTATACCCAGTTTTATCACTAGCTACATTCAAACCGATACACAGTATACAGCTTTACGGTAGAATAACTGACACTGCTGTGGTACCTACCTAGCCGGCCTCTTACAATAACAGGCCTACATACATATAAAATACTTAAAATGAACTTTAATTGTAATTAGCAAAAACTTCAAATTATTAGTAAAATTTTATATTCCCAGATGTTATAATGTATTAGAAATTTGCTTTGTCTCGACTTATTAATATTTATAATTCCTGTAACTGGTTGTAAGGGTGGAAAATGTCATGGGGGTCAGAATGCAGGTTAAACGTCGTTGACTGGAGCCGGTTTTCTGGATTTTTTACTTCCCTCTCATTTAAAATTCATCGATCGTTAGTACTTGTGTCCAATTAACTTAATCCTAAGTTTAAAAGCCCTTTAATTGTCCAAGGAAGCATTTATAATGTTATTGTGATATAATTTTTTACGATTGTTAATATTCAAAATTGACATTTGTAATTTAACTGATATTTTTTATAGCGTAAATTGGATTACTAAAGTACAGTACATATTTTAATATTAAATATAGATTATATTTTTTTATAAATTATTAAAACCAACACAAAAGTCTAACCGCTTTACTTTTTTATTAATTTAACGACCTTTTTTAATTAAATTGATTCTTCAACCAGCCAAAGACATCGGGCCAGATCGTAATAATTTTCAATAAAAGTTTACACCAATTAGCTGGCCCTAAACATTATTATTACGGGCATGAGCAATCAACGCGCACACAAACAAACAAACACAAAAAAAAATAACAAAACGATTTGACCCGACCTTTTACAAGCGCCGTCGAGATGTTGAAAAAGAACCCAATAATGAACAGAGATATGTTTATGTAGATTGATATGAGATAGAAAGAGATGGACGATGTCGTAATTAACTCAAAGAGCTTGCCGAAAAGGGTTTTTATACCGATTCTTGGGGTCATTTGCTTTGAGGATCACCGTCTACTGGAACGCATTGCTATGCAGCGCGAGTACTAATATATCTTGTATTTGGTAGTCTTTATGATCACCGAACATGGTCACACACCGTAGCAAGAAAATGAAAGAAGAAATTACCAATAAAGAGCATAAATGGCAAATCTTTGTTTTTTGTTTGACAATGACAATAAATTCAACCGAATAAATAAGAAATGACCATTAACCGATAATCGTTAACTCTTGATAAGTAAATTGCTTTTATCCAATGAGTTACTGGTTCGCCATTAGGGTTGCGGAGGTCAGATGGCGATCGCTCAGTGTAAAAATAGTAACCTGTCAAATCCAGATAACAGTAATAAGCAGACTCTAGGTAAATAAAAAACCGGGAATAATCCTAAGACGAAGACGGAGATGACGGTTGGCAAACAACATGGTAAGCATTCACCGGTACCTATAAACGCGCGTGATAATTAATGTATCACAGTTGCCAACCTAAGATAAGAAGGAAGTGATGAAAAAGAAAAAAAGGGAGGTTACAGAGAGGATGGGAGATTGGGTCTCCGCCTTTCTCACTCATAGCACTAAACGCAACAATAACTACTAATACTGTTACTTTACGCCGATTTTCTGTGAGAGGGTTAGTACTTCCCTGGTCCAGTCGGCTCGTTTGTGGAAGAAAAAGAATGGCTCTACTACCACTGATGATCGTTCTGGTAGATTTCTCTACAGCCTGACGTCTAAAACTAGAAAAAGCTAGTTTTCTCAACTCAGTGGACGAACGTCTTTAAGTCTAACTTTTCTCGCGTTAGTTTTGTGAGAAATTGTTCCTTGAATGATTCTGAGGCGAGAGCCAATTAGTTTTTTCTAATGAAATAAAAGCAATAAAATTAAATGAGGTATCCACGCGGTTGTTATGGATAACACGGACCACCAGAATAGGATTGTTTTATATTGATTTGCAATAGTTATTGGGGATGCTTCTAAGAAATGCGTAGCTTTATATCACAAGACCTATAGATTGCTAGTCTAATATAATCTACAGAAGGTCCTAAGTTAATAGATGTACGGAATGTACACAAAATTGTTGGAGATTTTGACTTTTATTTGTTTTTGAGCTTTGGCATTCCTCGATTCAAAACTGCTTCTTATGGACGTAGAGAATTGGCTTCGGCATTGCTCAATACTTCTTAGAGTTACGGATAAATAAAAAATCTGTGGCCATATAGAGGTGCTCTATCAGTAGTCCTTGTCCATGTGTATGTTTCCGGACCCCGACACAGGACATAACGATCCTAATGGAGGCCGTTGAGTGTGTTGCCTTTATTATTATTATTTGTCAGTACCTTCGTAGAACATGAAAAGAGTCAGCTCTAGTTGGTAATAATTATTACTTGATAATAATCATAATCTTAAGTAAGGTACTTGTATAGATAGGTGACCTAAAAAATTCTGACACTAGTTTTGCTACCAACTACATAACAAGATATCAAGCCAGGGTTAGTCGATGTCTCCAATCCAGATTCGACAGATTATTAATTTGTAGAGTGATTGCTTATCTCTAGATCCTTTTGAATTTGAACTTTCATTAAAGTGAACGTTTATTAACAAATGCCGTTTCACTTAAAATGTTTTCTTCTAAAATGAGTACCTATTACAGTATGTAAATAATTAAAAACAATTTGTGGAATTTATAAATGATATCAACATTCGTTTCGGAGATAGTTCCATCGGATTCTTTTACAACCTGACCTCAAAGATAGACCATTAACATGACTAAAATATTACCCAGTCCGAAGATCAGCTTCGGTACCATTGGATCAATTGAGCGTGACGTTCAAATTGTTTCTCCACAAAATTCTGAACCTCTCTGACCCTATGTGGGTGTTTATTGATACCGTTACACATGATTGCTTGATATTTTTGAAGATATTTTTAAAAATTTTTATTACTAAAGGTCATGACCTAAATTATTATCTGAAATCAGCGGTCGAATTCAACCTCGACTTTTAATGTGTTTTTGGAAAGTCTTTTGTATTTTATTATAGTTATTTTATATTTTATCTGTAGTTTTCATTTATTAAGTAAAGAATGCTTGTATCAATTTATATTTAAGCTTGAATAATTTTCTTTCTTAAATTTTTCATAAAAATCTCTTTGTGTTCGTCTCTCGCTGTGTCAATTTTTTTAGTATGAAATTAAGTTATATTTTTCATTTACAAGATTTATAACATATTTAAAATTCAAAACATTTACTATAATTACTTAAAAGTAATTACTGTTATACAAATATGTTCACTTAAAATGGCAACAGGAATGCTAGCAGCATTTCCTTGCGGAATCGCAATCCCGATTATTTGGGTGAAAAACCAGCCGTTTTTTCCCTTAGGTGGAAAGATACATTGATTAATACGTTATTTTGCTTAGTTTAAGTATAGGATTACTGTTAGTATATCCTCAATTATTCGTAACAATAAACCTTAACATAAAACATAGTCCATATATTATAATATTCTTCAAAATAAAAATTAATTTCCAATTCATAAAACGACACAAAAATGTCAGAATAATCTTTAATTATTATTTTCACGCTTTGAATATAAATATGGTATTAGATAATTTTGTTGAAACTTAGTTTTGCATGTTTTAGCAATGTTCTATAATTTATTAATTTATACTTTTCTCTTCCAACAGGCGCTAAAAGCGGCAGAATACCAGAGGAGCGGACGAAATCCCTCAAAATTACTCGAATTCAATCCCCAAGCACCAAATCCGGCACCCTGAGTTTCTCAGATCCCTTCGGGCCTCCTCAGTCCTCGGACGGAGGGGGCCCATCCACCCCCCAACCAGCCATGACCACCCAGGAGCTAGATCACCAGCACCATCATTTAGGGGGGTCACAGACACCACACGACATATCGAACTCAACAAATTCCACCCCAACGAATGTATCTTCTAAATCTGCATTTATAGAGTTACAACAACACGGGTATGGTCCTTTTAAAGGTGGTTATCAACATCCCCATCATTTTGGTAGTCCGGGTGGTCAGCAGAATCCTCATGAAGCATCGGGGTTTCCAAGTCCCAGGTCCTTAGGTTATCCTTTCCCCCCTATGCATCAGAATACCTATGGTTACCATTTAGGTTCCTATGCTCCTCAGTGTGCGAGTCCGCCTAAAGATGGTGAGTTGTATTTATTATATTTCTTTGTATCAAAACAGCTAATTTTTTTCAACGGATTTGGTAGGGCTTAACACCGTTGTGACATATTGGTAACGAGTCTGCCATTAGCCTCGACGGTTGCGGGTTCGATTCTTCATAGGGCAAATGTTTGTATTGATCTTACAAACATCGGTTTTGGTCTGACGTTTGTTGGTCCTGGTTGTTATCACAACCTCTGATAGTAATCGTTAACTTTTGATATTTAATTTGTGATTATCCAATGAGTTACTGGTTATCCCTTAGGGTTGCGGACGTCAGATGACAATCGCTCTGTGTAAAAACTAGTAACCCGTCAAATCCGGATAAAAGTATAAGCAGACTTTTGGTTAAATACCGGGAATAATGCTAGAAAGAAGATAATAAACATAAAAATAATTTCTATTCAAAAAAGAATATACTGAAACAAATCACACACAGTCACCAGTGCACACTGGTGGTAGGTCTTTTGTTGCAAGAGGCCGGCTAGGTACGTATCACCGCAGTGTCAAATATTCTGCCGCCAAATAGTAGTGCTTAGGCACTACTGTGTTCCGATTTGAAGGGCATTGTACGCTAGTGAAATTACTGGGCGAACGAGATTTAAGAACTTATATCTCGAGGTTGGCAACGCGTGAGTGGCACCTACTAATGGTGCTGCAAGCGCTCATAGGCTGAGGCAGCCACTTACCATCAGGTGGGCCGTATGCTTGTTTGCCAACTTCTAACATAAAAAGAAAAAAAAATTATGAAATATATATTTTTCTTTAGTAAATTATTTTTCAAACGGTTAACCGTTGTAAATACTATATCATTATAAGTTGATTCAGTATCTTATATTATGTCTTATATTATGTCATTTTTAACCGGTAATTTCGAAATGTAATTTTTGTAACCCAACGTGTTATAATAGTTAAAATAACTATTCATTGTTGTTGGAGGCGTGAAATGATAACAGCTTTTGGCTTTGGTGAATATTCTTGTGTCTTTCGATATTTTTACACTACACGATCGAAACATTTAAATTTTTGAAATTATATTCAACACATTAATAATAACCCTAGATAGCTAACGTAAAGGACGTTGTTTTTTGCTGTTGTTATTTATACATTTTGGGTACTATTTACATTAAATGGGCGCAAATAAGCAATACCATGTCAACCCACACAAATGTCATTTCGAGAAAAACGCGTTTGAAAATTTTGAACGACTTGCTTTATATGATTTTTTTATGTATTGGTCAAGTTTTTGGCAATTTCAGATTTATGTAAATTATTTTACTATTTTCACAAAAAAATAAGTACAGAAACTGCGAATTTCGTATATAATATAACCCAAAACGTTTAACATAATACATAAATTGCTTGATTAAAAAATGGCGTTTTAGAAGTTTTAAAGCTCAAAACCCTACAAATATTAAATAAAAATGTTCTTCAGCCAATTGCAAACACTTCTGCATATATAACTCAGTTTTTTCAATTTTTTGGGTTGACATGGTTTTGCTTATTTGCGTCCAAATATGTCTAGATTTTTTAAATGAAAATACATTTTTAACTGAATTTTATGGTGTTTATTTTAAAAACAACTGTAACCTTTATGAGACCACTAAGCAAATTGCAACACTATAGGTTAGGTATTACCATTAATTCTCCACAAAAGATTAATTTAATTTTATCGTCTAGATAAACTAATTACTATTTTAGTTAATTTATGTTAATGGCATTATTTACTAAAAATAAAAAAATAAAATAATGAATTATACACAAAATATATACCACACAAAGTTCTATTTTTATATATAAGGTTTATAATATAAGATTGACACTTTTTTACATACTCTATATGACATAATTATTTTAATGGCTATTGTAACTTCAAAAATAGTGATTCGTTGAACGCATGGCGAATTAATACTTAAAATCATGAAATTTAATCGCTACTTCATTCTTAAACGACTAGACTTAAACAGGCATCGAAACATTTCAATAATTTAAATTATCGTATATCGTGTCGTTTGATATAAAGTTCTTTTAGCTAACGTCAAAACAACTGTCATAGGGGACAGTCCTATTTAATATTACACATATTGCCATCCCACTACAATTTCGTTGTTGTGAATTTTTTAAAAGCAGCCAAAGACGTTTCCTTTTTAATCTATACATAATAGATTGGAGAGAATATTAAATGTGCTTTTGACTTTAAAGAGCAAATTTTTTCTTTTTAATTTTTAATTTTTACTAGCTCAATGAACCATTAGAATAGTTTATCCAATGTTGGGATTCGTATGTACTTGTATGATCAATACAGATATCCGCCTCAAGCGGGAATCGAATACACGACCATGGGCTTTTTTATATTTAGCATTGCCCCATCACAAGCTCCCCCTAATGACGGCTTTGCTGCAACTGTTTTTAAAACCGCCAATGTCAAACATTCTCTTATCGCACTGTCATAGGTCAACAGGTCACTTGTATTTTTCAATCCTGTCTAAAGTCTATCAAAATCAATCATATACTATAAGCCTAACGAAAAATTCTAAAAGACCTTCGCTATGGAAAGTAGAAATCGAGAAAGATACAATAACGGATGCAAGGGAAAATCGACCTTGCAGTTCTAACTCCCGCTTAGAAACTCGAATCGGATGGTATTCAATTACAGCCGAGTTTCCTTTGTACAGACGGACACTGTGTTTTTTTTACACTGCGTGTTGTAATCGTCTTGTCTATGGAACATAAATGGGTCAAGACGCTAGTGTACGAATAGTAGATAAATGTAGAACTGTCACAGTTTTGACAGATGTCACATTGGCTGTACAATTTCGCATCGTGATTCGCGGAAATTAAAAACTTCAACTGTCATATCTGTCAAATTGAATAATTAATTCTGTCATTGAAAAATACGTATGACGTTACAGAACACACAGAATTTATATTTTTTACATTTCTTTTATTTTTGATGGAAGACTGAATTTGTTATGTGTGTGACACAAAATCTCCGCTATTACTGGACGGATTTGGATTTTTTTTTGTTACATAGATTATATTTCCGCTTTTATCATGTTACGTTATTTATGATCTGATTTACTACTCGGGAGATGAACAATAAAACTCCTCAAACCTTAAAGCCTGTTTAATATAGCCTCAAAAAAAGTTTTTATATTTGTTACATCAGAACTTTCGACTGGGTGAATCGATTTTGAAGGTATTTTTTAAGTTGAAAGCTGGTGCTTCCCGCGTCCCATTTCCATTGGCCCAGTTCTAACAATGGCAACATCAAAAATCGTACTGGCCGTTAACTCGTTTGTTAAATTCGTAACTAAAAATTATATAATAAAATAATTATTACAAATAAATACCGACTTCAAAACTGAAAGGCAAAAAATATTTTCTTCAGAAGTCGGGGCCCTATTTGCCGATATTTTACTTAGCACTTTACACTACCGTCTAAATATATTGTAATACATTTTAATGTATTATTTATACAATAAAGAACAATTTTGATATATTATTTAATTGAACAATTATGTACCACGTTGTTTAAATGTAAAATATAGTGATAATAAAAGCAATTAATCAGAATCACTTACGCTGTACTCATCAAATTAGACCAAACTTAAAATATGTATAGAACATTCTGACCTTTATACTAAAGCCATAAAGACCATTTTGCCTTTTCAATTCTTGAACGAAATTGACGAATACTGCGACCAGAACGTCTTGAACCGTTGTATCTAATAATGTTATTTTAAACTTAGTTCTTGTAAATTTGGTTATACTTTAACTGGATGGTTACCGTTCTTATTACAAGGAATTAAAGATCATTTTAACTGATGATTATTTAATTATATGTAACGTAAAGGTGTGATCCTTATCCTAGGGAGTTAAGGTTCATTTTCGTATGAATTTATTGTAATTTTGACAGTCATAAATCTTAGTAAGTTTAACAAATGTTTTGTAAGTTAATTATATAATTGTTTATTGCCGTTTGTTTAACTGTATGTTTGTCTGTCAATTAGATAATAGCTAGTGTACATAAGTTAAATGCGGGCGTTTTTGGTTGACTAATTTGTTTACAATTTAAAGTTTGAAGCTTCGCTGCTTTAACGTGTTTTTTTTACTTATAGTGTATAAATTAAATAATAATATAATAATAATAGAACTAAATCTTGACTAAGTATTAGAGTACCTATTCAAAGAAAATCGTCGTAAAGTAACAGTATCAATACGTACTCTTGTGTTTCGTGCAACGAGTGAGAGCGCCGGGGACCCAATGTCCCACGCCTTCTGTTGCCGTCCTTTTTCCTTTCTTTCATCCAGTAGGTTGGCAACGCGCGTGTTATACTTCAACTGGCACGCGCGTTCATACGTCATGCGGAAAATGCATAGGTAATAAAGAAATATACCCATTGCTAGTAATAACTTTTATATTCTTAGGACTTTATACTTCATCAAATCGAAAATATTAATACTTAAGAAACTTTAATATCAAAAAAAACATAAAATCTATTCACAGACGTCAAAGCTATCGCGAGAAATTAGCATATTTAATTCTATCGATCTTATAACTTTCTTCGAGGTAAAAATATAAAAATATTTTTAGAAATTTTAGTACTTTCTAATTTTTAAAAACAAAACTCCACCCTACGTTTAAAAAAACCACGTACTGACCCGGAACCCGCGACCCGTCACGGCACAACTGTTTCGCCCCAAGCGTCATTATATCTAATAACACACCGAGCCATGGACATATTTTAATTATTACTTATAGTCAACAAATTTTAAAATATTTTTTCGAAGAAAAATTCTCGCTGGCGGCACGTGGTGTACAGTTCGTTCCATAAGTGCTCTGTTAAAATATTATTAATTATTATATTTAACGTAAAATGTGGTAGGTATTTTGTCGTAAGAAGCCAGCTAGGTAGGTACAACCGTAGTGTCAAATATTCTACTGCAAATGTCTTTGGCATTACTGTGCTCCGATTTGAAGGGCACTGTAGGCTAGTGAAATTACTGGGCCTGGTTTAATAACAAATATTTCGAGGTTGCCAACAAGTGAGTGACACCTACTAATGGTGTTGCAAGCCCTCATATACTACGACAAACCTTACCATCAGGTGGGCCATATGCTTAAATATAATTCTAGAAAAATCTAGAAAATTCTAGTATTAATCGCTTTCGATCAAAACAGTTAGCCTTAACGATCCCGGTCCAGATATGAAGCTCCTAAGGCCCGGGACACACCCCTTTACTACGAATCTTTATCTTATCCTTTTATCTTTTATACCGAAAGACCCGCCCTGACGTTCTAACGCTGAACAAAAAACTGATGACGTTACATGTTTTTTTTTTGATATTTCATTCACCTGTTCCACGTTTTTGTTGTTTTTTTTTATTTTGACACGTTTCGAACTAATGTAGTTTAATGTACAAATTATTACAGGATCAAGATTGATTGTTAAATCTATAAAATATTGTTACTAGTGAAATTTGATTAAATTTGGTATTGCTTTCAAATAAAGTTAAAACGATAAAGAAGTTAAAACTCGTGTTAGCCTTTTATTAGAATATTAGCTTCTGTCCGCGACTTTGTCTACATGAAAGTTAAAAATGAGTTCAAAGGTTCCCTGTCCGATGACGTCCCAAACCTAGGCTTGACCTCGCCGAGGTCTCCTGACCCAGCACCCTACCGGTGAGGCTGTCAAAGCCACTAGGGCCATCAGCAATAGATACTCCAAAAAAAGAGTTCCAAGAGAAATGAAAGTTGTCAGTGATACATAAATAGATAGAAAGGCGTCGGGATGTGACGACCCCATCGCCCGCTGTTGGGATAACCTCTGTAACAACAGAGATTATTCCACCAGTGCAATCAGTCACACTGGTGGTAGGTCTTTTATTGCAAGAGGCCGGCTAGGTAGGTACCACCGCAGTGTCCAATATTCTGCCGCCAAATAGTAGTGTTTAGGCACTACTGTCTTCCGGTTTGAAGGGCATTGTACGCTAGTGAAATTACTGGGCGAACGAGATTTAAGAACTAATATCTCGAGGTTGGCAACGCGTGAGTGGCACCTACTAATAGTGCTGCAAGCGCTCATAGGCTGCGGCAGCCACTTACCATCAGGTGGGCCGTATGCTTGTTTGCCAACTTCTAACATAAAAAAAAAGGACAAACTGTAGTTTGTTTGTCATATTTATTGCTAGCATCTGCCCGCGACTTTGCCCGCAGTGACTAAGGCTTTATCTCTAGAGAGACGTAAATCATTTGCAAGTAACGATAGACATGCACTTTATTTTTATTTTTCATAACTATAGTACCTACTTATAGCCAGTGCCGGATTTAATTATAGTAACAAATGTAGCAATTGCTACGGGCCCCGCACGAAAAGGGGCCCCGCGTATCCAAGCCCGCCAACGTATCAAAAGTATATTAACACAGTTTCGGAAAAAATTAAATACGTCCTTTTTTTAATGGCACAGTGTGCAAATACACCTATTCAGTAGTGATTGGTCGTACACATATTACTAAGATCCAGACCCAAAGCGGATCAAGGGCCCGGGGATAAAAATTGGTACGGGCCCCGCGCTTGCTTAGTTCGGCACTGCTTGTAGCTAATATATGCTAATACGTTTTTTCTATTAATAATCAAACGTAATATAATAATGATTACTATCATAAAAATAGTGAAAGACTAAAGTTGTTTTGGCAACCAATGGGCGTGGTTTATAGATGAAGTATAATGTTCAAACTTGTTTTTAAATTTTATTAACAAGTTAATACATCGTGAAAGTAATTAAAAAATTATAATACGATTCCCATAAGGCCTTTCTGTTAGTTCTCTTAAGATTTTTTAAAAGTGAAAAGCAGCGGATCAGTTACGGCTTTTTATAAGGATGAAGTAGACTTGATACTTTAATTTAAATTTATTTTTTTGGGTTCAAAATTCTAAGATATGTAAAATCTATCACAGTGTTAATCCTGTAGCTGTAGGATCCACCTGGTTAGCTTACAACGTTGGTGAAAAACCCGTGAAGTGAAAGCCAGTTTCTTTTGGGTCCGTCATGGTTGTTTGTGCAAGCGACTCCATGACGTCCCACTATAGCGATGAGGGTTCCGCAGATTTTTGGTTGGTATTGCCTATAGATTAACAGAAGGTTGCGTTCCACACTACTAAAACCTAGTGTTCTTGACGAGTACACTACGTGCAGTGGTGTGCATTAAGGTGTATCACAGCGATAACAAAACGGTTGCTTGTGGGTAGACAGTGCGAGGGCTAGTGCAGTTCGACTTTTATTACGGTATTAGGAACCTTGGCGTTTGGAATGTACTTCCATTTACCGTCAGGGTAGAGTCATCTACCACTCGGGCTGGATAAAAAATTGCAATTATGCGACAAAAATGTCTTTGTCGCAAGTCAACTTTCTCGGCGTAGTTTTAAAGTGTTTTTGTAGATGCCTAAATGTTTTTAAGGGCTTTTATTGTTTTTTAGTTGAGTTCGTTTTATCTTCGGTTTTCGGTAGGCGGCTCTGTGGGCGGGGCGGCTTCGACGCGATGGGGTTACCATGGTTTTTAATAATTTCATATTTATTAATAAGAAATTATTATTAATATTTTTATGACGGTTGTCAAACAAGCATACGGTCCTGATACTATCAGTTATCGCAACCTTTGAATGAGCGATACTTGAAGTATCACATGCGCGTTACCAGCCCGAAGAAAAGGAGAGAAGCAATGAGAAGGGAAAAAGGCAGGGAAAGGGCGGGAGATTAGGATCCAGCGCTTTCACTCATATCACGAAACGCAACAGTACCTACTGATACTGTTACTTTACGCTGATCCTCTATGACAGGGCAGTATCTCCATGGTCGAGCAGACCCATTTGTACCCCAAGTCTGATTGTCTTTATAATTAGGAGAGAATAGTATTTTCTGTCACCCAAGAACGGTACTTTTTAATCACTCTGTACCCTTTTCGTATCCCTGAAACATGTATATATAAATTATTATGATAGTTGTTTGGTTAAAGTGTAAAAGCGTAACAAGCCAACAAACATGGCATTTAAAGTATTAGTTAACATAAATAAAATTATTTGAAATTAAAAGCTTTAAAACTGATTACATGGTTATAAAAATAACGCCTTACAATATTGTGTTATTTCTTATTAATTCAAGTTTACATTTCGTAAGAGGAAAATTTAATAAATCACATAATTACACTCATAAAATATCATACATATTGCTTTATGAATAATTCATATAAATAATTATTTATTTATTTTAAATTTAATTATTAATAAATTCAGAAAACTTTTAACGACCATCACTAAAACGTATCGACAATATCTTTTTACCCCATCACTATCGCTCAGGGGTGTGTCCGGACCTCGGGCTCGTATTGTTTTGTCCGTCTGTCTGTCGGAGGCCGACATGGCTATATGTACACATGTACCAACCATGGGAAACGGTGTGAGTTTGTGAATGGATATACAAGTCTTTATGCGTGACAAGTACTTAAAATAACCTATAGTTATTTCTATCGTAATTAATTAATTTTATACCGCGTCTTTGGCATTACTGTGTTTCGGTTTAAAGAACACTGTATGCTAGTGAAATTATTAGGCAAAGGAGGCTAATACTCTCGTTGGCGACGCGTGAGTGACACCTACAAATGGTGTTGCGCGCGCTCATAGGCTACGACAACCGCTTTGTCAGATGGGTCGTAGGCTTGCTTGCCAACTTAGTAACATAAAAAAATTGACTAGTCTCTCTCACGAGTGACACCTACAAATGGTATTGCAAACCCTCACGACTTGACTTAAAGTCCTGAGACCCCTGGGGCATAGGGTGTCGACGGTGCAACGCCATCGCGTTCTGTTTCTTGCTGCTTCACCCAGAGCCATGTTAGCCCAATTGTTTTCAATTCGGATGCCAGGATTGTCTGGGATAGCCACGTTTCCTCCTGCCTTGTGCCATTCTAGAGCTTGCCTGGGGGTGTGGACGGGATCTCTTCTAAGAGTGTGGCCGTTCAAAGTCCGCTTATGATCTTCTCTGGCCAGTGAATTGCGAGAATCTGTCGTAGGCACCGGTTTTTTTGTATGTAAGAGGGGGCAAACGGGCAGGAGGCTCGCCTGATGTTAAGTGATCACCGTCGTACATGAATATCAACAACACCAGAGGGCATGTAGGTGCGTTGAGGACTTTTAAGGAAGGAATACGCTTTGCTCTTGAAGGTTCCCAGTTCGTATCGGTTCGGAAAGACCGGTTCATAAACACATGGATTTGGTGTATAATAGAGCTCATAGGCTAATATAACTAAGTCGCTCAAAAAACTTCATCTACGACCATACAAAAACAATAATAGAACATGCTTTGCATATTACATCCTGTAATTTCACTGGTATCCATTTCAAAATGTAAATGTTTGTTTTCTAAGCGCCATATATCACTAGCTAACTGCTCGTTATTACGAAACATATCATGGAATTTAATATAGTATTGGAATAGTAAAACGTTTTGTAGGATGGGTTAGATATTGTAGCTTTAGCAGAGTATGCTCTAGTTCACTGATATAATATTCATAGTTTAATGCCAAAAAAATAATCCTACTGTAGTATCTAGATTGTTTAACCGTCTTCAAAAAAGGAATAGATTCTCAACTCGATTGTATTTTTTCAAATGTTTGTTACTTCAGTAATTTCGACGGGGTGAACCGATTTTGATGATTCTTTTGTTATTTGAAAGCTGGTGCTTCCCGTGTGGTCCCATTTTAATTTAGTCTAGTTCTGACAATGGCATCGATGAGAAAACCATATAAGTCATAAATTCAAATTAATCATTAAGTACTATGAATCATAACTAAAACCATATAATATTTTGAAAAAATACCGACTTCAAGATTAAAAATTAATATTTTCTACAGACAGAAGTTGGTGCCAAAAGTGGAGAAGTTTTACTTTTAAATTATCACATTTGGGTTTATGTGGCTAACTTCGCAAGTAAAAAGGCGTCGGGATGTGACGACCCCATCGCCCGCTGTTGGGATAACCTCTGTCACAACAGAGATTATTCCACCAGTGCAATCAGTCACACTGGTGGTAGGTCTTTTGTTGCAAGAGGCCGGCTAGGTAGGTACCACCGCAGTGTCCAATATTCTGCCGCCAAATAGTAGTGCTTAGGCACTACTGTGTTCCGGTTTGAAGGGCATTGTACGCTAGTGAAATTACTGGGCGAACGAGATTTAAGACCTAATATCTCGAGGTTGGCAACGCGTGAGTGGCACCTACTAATGGTGCTGCAAGCGCTCATAGGCTACGGCAACCACTTACCATCAGGTGGGCCGTATGCTTGTTTGCCAACTTCTAACATAAAAAAAAAAAAAAAAAGTAAGCATATGACTTACCTGACGATGCGCGGTTGTCGTAACCTATGAGCGCTTGCATCTTTTTTTTTTTTATACATAATTTACACATTTTATACATTTGTAGCCTCGAGATGTTTTTTCTTAAATCTCCTTGCCCAGTAATTTCACGTGCTACAGTGTCCTCGAAACTGAAACACGGTATATTGCTTTACGGTAGTAACTGACACTGCAGTGGTACTTCGGGCAATTAAAGGGTACCACAAGTAAATTGGCAAAGCCCAAAAGATCTTATAATGACATTCAAGTTATAATGCACAAATTACTATAAGATTTTTGAAACTAGAAAAATATCTCTTTAATAAATAAAAAACTCAATATATTCATAACATGTAAACAAAAAATCTAATAAGAACTGATTAGGCGCAAAAATAATAGCATCTTAACAAAACAATGACGTCACGAAAAGAAAAAGGAAAAAAGTAGAGCCCATCTCTTTCTCCACGCAATAAATTCGCCCGAAGCGTTCCTATAATGTATTCCCGTAAATCAACAAGGCCGAAAACCTCGCAATAAATTCAGTATAAGTCTCTGCATAAAGTTACGATGGCTACTTGATAATAGACGGTGTAAGTTGTAATTACATCGAATATCAGTCGATCTCGTACAACACCCAGTTTTGGAAGGATATGACGTGGTTCTTTTTGGCCGTGTTGAATATGATTTTGGAACCATAGACTTTTTATATATAGACAGGTCCTTCCATATAAAAATGTCAAAGACTTGCCAGTTCTTCTTCGTAAATTCAACGAAGCGAAGTTAGTCATAAGCTTGCAACATAATCCAATGAAGTAAGCGTGTGACTAACTTAGTATCTCTGAATTTACGAACCCATCACCAGCACCAACGAATCTTTGAACATTTTTTCTGTATGGAAGCGGTCGGGGTATAATCTAATAATCAAAAACCAAGGCCATCTCCACCCTCTCTTTTCCCTTTCCTGTTTTCTCTTCTCATCTTTCTACCCCTTGGGTGTGCGGGTTGGCAACGTGCTTGTAATAGATACTTCAAGTACCGCATTGGAGTGGCTGCTTACTATAAGGTGGACCGTATAATTGTTTGTGACATCATTGAAGAAATATATATTTTTACAACTAATTGGGGCATAGATATAGCTTGGACCATGGATACAGTTATAGACTTCTTTTTATCACGAAAACATAAGTGAAAATTATGGGGGTCGGATTAAAAATTTTAATTAGTGAACCGATTTCTATATTGCATTAAAGTGTAATTAAATTAGCTATTGACGCGAGTAAAAGCTGGCACAATTATAAACATCAATTTCCTTTTCCAGAGAAATGTGGCCTCTCAGACGATCCAGGTCTTAGAGTGAATGGTAAAGGAAAGAAGATGAGGAAACCAAGGACGATATACTCCAGTCTCCAGCTCCAGCAGTTGAATAGAAGGTTCCAGAGGACGCAATATCTAGCGCTCCCTGAGAGAGCGGAGCTTGCCGCTAGCTTGGGTTTAACGCAGACACAGGTAAGTGATGTATCTATTTATACACGTAATTTTCCATAAATGTAGTTGGAATACCGGATAACTGGCTAAACTAAAAGTTTTATTCTATAATACAAATTTACATATCAAATTTCAAATGAATACATCCTGTAGTTCGTTTTTTGATAATCTCACAGTACCCTAACATTTTTCTGGAATAAAAAGTATGTAATGTCTTAAAGTAATATATAATCTGTGTGCCATATTTTTATGTTTTAAATCCGATTCGTTTTTTTGTGTATGTGGGATTAATTTTTTTGGATGTACGAGTCAAATTCAGCACAACAATATATAATAATTATGAAATTATAATTTTTCTATGAAACCCTAAAATCTGATAAAAAAATCTTTTCTTATCAATTGACTTTAAAAAAAAGCGATACAGACATATGAACGGTGCGTCGTAATTATGTCGCGAAGGCAATAATTAAGTCACTTTTTTATCCGAAAATCACGACGAATGTAAAAACGACTTTAACTAAATGAAAATAAATGTTAAAATCATTCGTATATATTATAAGTCAGTAGTACATTTAAGACATAGGTATAATTAAAAAGGTGTAATTAAAAGACTTTTTTTTCATATCTAATCTGTGACGGATAGCGGCGTTTAGAAATAGCAATTTAGTCTGTGGTTATTTTTTTATTTAATGGCATAGATTTCAGTATTTGTTTTATAGATAATAGAGTGCTTACGATTGTCTTTGCTATCAAATTTTAGAATATTGATATCTTCATGTGTTATTTACATGTAATTAAAAATCTGTCTCATTCATAACACATAGACTTTTGTATTTAAAGACATTCCAATTATTAAAAAAAAATATTTGGCCAGCAACAACTATTCATATTAGATTCAATTCACACCATAAATAGCACAATAACTCAATAAAATCTTTTTTTATCCTAATCACATTTTCCTGGCTGGAAAAAAAGGAAAAAAGAAAAATGTTTTCGCGCCATAAGAACAGATACACGTAACTATCGTATCGGCTTGTAACAGATTGATTCGTCATGTGTCACCGTGTAGAATGAATAATCGCTCTCCGTACTCGATGGTGGGAGAGTGGCCTTTAAAATGTACAGAGGTGAAACGGTTAAATAAATAAATATAGACTTAATTTTTTAAATTATTATTACTTATCATTAGATACTAGTAATAATATACTAACTATTGTAATATATGTAGAAATAAAGAAACTAGAACTCTTATAAGTACTAGTATCAAAATGCTACGATATATACTATATGTAATTAATATTTAAAAACAAATTTTTTGATAATACTAAAAAGTGGCCTTTAGAAAGTAAGAGAAAGTACACAGAAAAGAATAAAAACAGAGTAAAAAAAGATTCAGAGTTTTATATTTGCATATTTTTTCACTAAAATGTCAGATAAAACGAAAAATATTTTACAAATTACGATAAAATTCACAATAAAATCTTCTCATGTTGAATAAATCCGTTTATAATTAAATCATCGTGCATCGATATCTTATATGACAATTTATGACAATTATATCTTATATGACAACGGACAAACGAAACGTCTTTGAGAATACGTACCAAGGGATGTGTCTTGTGTAAATCTACAAGTGCTAAATTATATAATAATGTGTATTAAAAAAAATGATTTCCAGCTATGCTAATAATGTAATTAGAGCGGCGCTTTGCTATAATAATTACAGCAAATAGCTAAGTAAAAATCATATTACATGAAAATGAATATAACTAATCATGCGAATCAAAAAATGTTTAAATAAGCCTAAACAAAGATAAACCGATGTTTAATAAAAACACACACACAATTGCCAACATTACAAACAATTGAAGCATATAATTATGTTGTTCCTTCTATATTTTCTTAGTACATGATAACGGAAAAAGTAATCTTAAGTTAATTTTATTATAATTTAATATTATCAAGTTATTGTCCGTTCGCCGCACTTTGATGCGCCCGCGTCGATGCTAGTGATGTGATGTGTCGATGTTTTTTTTATGCTACCGATTATTTGATCTAAGGCGGCCTATACACCGCCAATAATATTGTGCAAGTGGTTATTGTACGATATCATTTAACGTGTGGGATTAATATTGAAAGATTGTGCAATTTGAATAAGGAAATTTTATGTTAAATTCTTTTAAATTATATTTTATATTAATGTTATTCTATAATAATTTTGTAGGTGTAAGGGCCCCTAAAAAGTAGCTTCCTTATGTTGTAAGGCTTTTTTTAAATGTCATGTCATGCTTTGATGAAGCCTTGTATGTAATAACTACTTGTACGTTAGAGAAAAGAATGGGTAGCTAGTAACGACTATAAGAAACTCTCCTTCTATTATAAATTATACTATCGCAAGCTTGCGGGTGCGTCCGTTTTAAGATAGATTTTTTTAAAGGACAAAAAATGTAGACTGTATGTACGTATATGCTGCTATAAATTTGTATAGTTCTTTTTTAGTAATAGAATTTTTCATATAGACTCTTACAAACAACTTTTATATCTTTAAAATATTATAAATTCACTAAATATAGGGTAATGAATTTCTAATGTATCCCGAAATAATTTGTATATAAAGATACGTTTTTGAAAAGCTCGTAAAAAGTAAAGTCAAATAAATTTTATCGATATTCATAACTCCGTCACTATACGACTTGTATTTCTATAATTCGATTCGTAACATCATTAAAAACTAAAAAAACCTGGATATGGGCGCTGCTGTAATAAAAACCACGAGATTCTTATTAGATAGATTTGTAATATAATATCTGTTTAGCGATAAAAATATTCTATTATAATTATTATTTATTTGTAATACTAAATAGTGAAAGGTTTTGTCCGTCACTTCGTCTAAACTACATAACTCTATATTATGAGGACTATTGTAGTAACTTTAATTACTTCATCCCTTATTCCCTATTGTTATTTTACACCCTTAAGGGTAACATTTTACGAACTTTGTATATCTTATTTATTTATATCGAATCGACAGCCAAAAAAATAAGTTTCAAGCTTCTAGCTTTAATACGATACTCATGATACAACTTTTTGTTCCCCTTTTCAACTTTTCTGAGCTATTTTCGCATTTATAATATTAGTAAGGTTTGTGTAAACTTAAAGTTTTGTTGTGTTGTGTAAAGTAAAAGAGGCTCTACTCGTTTTTTTATGCTATCATTATGTAAATATGCATAACCATATGAAGTTAGTGTGTGGCTAATTTTGTATTGCTGTTGGCCCTATTGGCTTTGACAGCGTCATCGGGTTGGGGAGAAGTACAGAAACCCACCTGTGAAAAAGGAATTTGGGTCAAGGGTCTTAAATTGATTCCCTCCTTAGAACGCTTCGAAGAAAGTCTGATCACAGCTTTTTGTTTGTAACTAAGTTGGCAAGCAAACATATGGGCCACTTGATAGTAAGCGGTTGTCGTAGCCTATGAGCGGTTGAAACGCCATTTGTAGGCGTCACTCACGCGTTGCCAACCTTGAGATATTAGTTCTTAAATCTCCTTTGCCCAGTCATTTCACTAGACTACAGTGCCCTTCAAACCGAAACACAGTAATGCCAAAGACACTACTGTGTTGCGGCAGAATATTTGACACTTCCACTACTACCTACTTAGCCTGCCTCTTGTAACAAAAGACCACCACTATTAAACAGCTAGGCAATCCTAGATTTGTAGGTCATTACAATTGTTTAACTATTATTTCTACTGTCTGGAGTTTGTATGTGTTAATTATTTGTCTGTTCTTTTTACAAGGTTTTACGAATAAAATGAGGGCAAGCGAATGCCGGTAAAGTAAAAAAAATGATTGATTGGTTTTACCTTTCACTCGATTTTTTGGTTATTCCAATTACTCGTTACGAAAGAGATTTTATTTTTTATTTTAATGTCACTATCTGCAATACAGTTAGCTTTTGGTTTATATAGTGACTGAAATTTCTTTTAAAATTAAGAAGTTTGAATCGTGCTCTATTTATTTCTATTGAATGAAAAAATAAACGATTTCTTTTAATTTAGAATATTTTATAACAAAAATTGGCGCCATATAAAATTCGATACAGATAAAACAGAGGTGTCATTTTAGACAATAGATTTAAAAATAACATAAAGGCTACCGCACACTCGAGTCGAGTGTCGAAAAAACTCATTTGTGATCGGAAAGCGTCATGTCAGAATGAAATGATGATGGATGAGATTAATTCGAATTATGTGATTTGTGTGACGAAATGGAAGCGGGTTTTCTGTATTTGTAATGTTATTTACTGCTAGGTTCCCATGTGTAGGCTTTACAAAAACTATTACAGATTATATATAATGTGACGAATGTAATAATATTGTACAGTTGTAAAAAAATTGTAAAAAGATTTTACTTTGACATTTTAACTATTTAGCTGAATGTTGGGATGATCACTGTTACAAAAGAGATTATTCCACCAGTGCTATCAGTCATACTGGTGGACTCTTGTGCATGAGGCCAGATAGGTAGTAGGTAGCCTACCACCGTGTCAGTTCTACCACAAAGCAATAGTGTCTTAAATATTACTGTGTTCCGGTTTAAAAGGCACTGTAGGCTAGTGAAATTACTGGGCAAAGGATATTTAAGAACCAATATCTCGAGGTTGGCAACACGTGAGTGGCCCTCATAATGATGTTGCAAGCACTCATTGGCAATGGCAACCGCTTACCATCAGGTGGATCGTATGCTTGATTGCCAGCTTAGTAACATAAAAAAATAAATAAAATGTTATAGCCGATTTTATAAAAAAAAAACTTTATATATTTTCTTTTATATTTCAATACACAATATAATATAGTTATAATAGGCTTCACTTTTTATGTGTAACAGTACAATAATAAAATAGCTGTACCTGTCTGTACGTTTTATATTGTACCGGAATAGTAGCATTATCTTTGGGACAATACATAAGTACATAAGCCACTTTGTACATAACAAATGGTGTCGCAAGTAACGCCAGTCATCATTTCAAATGTTAGTAGAGATGACTTTCGAATTTCAAAGTCGGGTTTCTGATTGGCTGTCAAATATCCGCTTCCAACCAATAGCCGCTCGTCAAATACGGTGACTTGCTGATCAGAGACAATTGTAATAAAAGAAATAGATAAAAAATACAGGCTTCTGGTAAAGTGGCGGGTCTTTTTTGTCGAGACTGTAGCCTGAGTCACGATACAGGCCAGAGAGGTTGGATTATTACGATATGTTAAAACTTTTTGGTGTCTATAATTATTTTTAAAATCAAGTTTTGACGTATATATTTTTTAATTTCTAACGGAAAACTAGATAAAGTGATCGAGAATTAAAGCAATGCTTTTATACAAAAAGCATAAAAGAGGAAAAAATATAATCATAAAAGATAATTGTAAATATACAGCAATTAATTCATGTTGTATTATCTTATTATTATTATGTAAAAAATTAAAATTCTTTATTATCAAAAATTAATTTGCAACCAATAATTATCAATTGTCATCGTGGGTCTCCCCACCGTGCCTCGGTGAGCACGTTAAGCGTTTATCGATCATGATTGTGATCATAACATCTGATAATAATTGTCAACTCTTTTTAGAAAATTTGCTCTTATCCAATGAGTCACTGGTTCGGCCCTAAAGGTTGCGGAGGTCAGATGGCAATCGATGTATACAAACTAGTAACCTATCAAATCCGGATAAAAATAAAAACCAGAATCTGGGTAATACATCGGGATAGTGCTAGGAAGAAGAGAAACAAGGCTATGTAATGTAAGTAGAAAAATACAGATTAAAAATCACACTTTTTAACAGTGTAGTATTTTTAGTCTGTGTCTCACTTCAACATGAAAAACAAAAGGCGGGCAAATTGGAAAATCGTTTTCAATTGTTAACAATTAGCTGTAATTGAACGAAGTTGGGAACCAATTGTTAAAATAATGTCCTTTGTCGACGATTGTTGAGTTTAAAAATAACTTTAACTTAATTGTATTTTAATTATTAAAAAAAACTTTGACAGTTCAATGTAATATCAAAACTGTACACTTAACTAGCGGCCCGCTCCGGCTTCGCATGGATATAAAATATATAGCCTATGTCATTCAATGAAAAAAATATTAAATCGATCCAGTAGTTTTTATTTAATCATTACTGCCCGTGGCCCGCACGTGTTATATTTGGAGTAAAACAATTCCCCTTTCCAGAATCCTCAAAAATAACAGTATTTCTCCACTATTTAATGGATGTTATTATACATATAAACCTTCCTCTTCAATCACTTTATCTAATAAAAAACCGCATCAAAATCCGTTGCGTAGTTCAAAAGATTTAAGCATACATACGGATATAGGGACAGAGAAAGCGACTGTTTTATAATATGTAGTTTGTGCGCTCGGAGCGCTGCCTCCATCTCCGATGACGTCCTTAGCCGTGGTTCGAATCAAATTTGAGCCCCCGTGAGGGCTGCCCCTATATCACGGGTGAGTCTCTGTACTCTGCCCTCCCGCCCGGTGACGCTGTCAAGGCCAGTAGGGCCAACAGTAATACACATTCCGAAAAAAAAAAATGTAGTGACAATGACTTACTATAAACTAAGGACCGGCCCTCTCATACATCTGTTTTGCTCTAAAGTTAAATTATTTTGATTGTTATTAGATTTTTTTTATATACACTATATTTTAATTTATATATATTTTAATTTATATATCTTTTATTTTTAATTTTTTATGTTTATCATAAATAAATAAATAATAAATAAACGCTACACACTCAACGGCCCCCATTAGGATAACTATATCCTGTGTCGGGGGTCCGGAAACATTCACAATGACAAGGACAAACACAACCAGACCGGAAAATATGCCTGTACGATTAATACAAACATCTGCTCCGAGCGGGAATCGAACCCGCAACCGTCGAGGCTTAAGGCAGACTCGCTACCCACAACGCCACACCGGTGTTAGCAATTATTATTTAATAAAAATAATAATAATATCTTTATTTTACTACATTTTCACATGATTTTTAGTATAGCTAAATTAGCTTGCGTCCATATGTAATAAAGATCAAAACCAGTATTATTAATAGTAATATTAGTATCTTTTATCCTTTTAATAAAAATATTAAACGGGAGCAACTCAAAACGATGTTAACCGCGCCTCGAACTTAACGCGACTGTTTTTCTGCTGTGGTTACTTTTAAGAGTTTAAAGTAACCGCTACACTTAAAAATTGTATTTCGATTAGTTACTTGATAATATATTAGTGTAAGACTGTAAGTAAACCTAAAAATACAAAAAATCGTCATTAGTTGCTATATTTCACAATCGAATGAAATTAACACAAGCTTATTATAATAGAATAAAGTCAGCTTGTGACTAACTTCGTTTCGTTGCATTAGTGTTAATTTTACGAAAATGCGAGCACCAGCGAATCTTTGGACATTTTTCTGTAGGGAAGTGGAGCTCCTTAGTCTATAGTAACAAAAAGATGCAATAATATTTACTTTATGCAATAAAAAAATATAAAGTTTTTTTTAAATGACAAATAGTTTAAGGCGTCGGGATGTTTAGGGCGTCGGGATGTGACGACCCCATCGCCCGCTGTTGGGATAACCTCTGTCACAACAGAGATTATTCCACCAGTGCAATCAGTCATACTGGTGGTAGGTCTTTTGTTGCAAGAGGCCGGCTATGTAGGTACCACCGCAGTGTCCAATATTCTGCCGCCAAATAGTAGTGTTTAGGCACTACTGTGTTCCGGTTTGAAGGGCATTGTACGCTAGTGAAATTACTGGGCGAACGAGATTTAAGAACTAATATCTCGAGGTTGGCAACGCGTGAGTGGCACCTACTAATGGTGCTGCAAGCGCTCATAGGCTACGGCAACCACTTACCATCAGGTGGGCCGTATGCTTGTTTGCCAACTTCTAACATAAAAAAAGCCAAATTTATCAGCCAGTGACATGAAAAACTTTTTACCATCGCTTACAAACACCACATTTGTAACTTTATTCTACTTTATAAGTAATCAGATACAATGTATCTATATCTTTTCCATCGGCATATCTCTTTAAAGTATAATTAATTAACATAACTTAGTATTTATTTTATGTATGCGCTGTTATTTTTTTTAAACCATTTACCATAAAGGCTATTATACAAATGACTTAAAAACTCATTATTTACGCCGTATTTAAAAATGCTCTTTGTTGTTTTTAGTAACGGTATTGTTAACTTAACTGCAATATGAGCGGTTGTTATACCAATTCATTTTTTATCTTTGATTTACTTAACAGTAACAATGCAAGATGGAGACTTAGAGCCTTGCTTCTTCCTGCACAAGTGGGCCGGTTCTATCGAGAAAGTTCACCTTCTCACAGAAAATCGGCATTAAATAACAGAATCAACCTAGGTACCTACTGTTACATTTCGTGCGATGAGTGAGAATGTCAGAGGCCAAATTTCCCACCTTCTCTATTCCCTTCCTTTTTTCCCTTCTCATCTCTTCCCTCCTGTCCCTTGGGTTGGCAACGCGCACATGATACTTAAATTATCGCGCGCTTTCATAGGTTGCGCTGACTGCGGACCATAAGCTTATTTGCCAACCGTAATTTTTTTTTTAAATCTTTATTTAATTTAGGGGTTTTTCAGTACAGAAAATGTCACCCCTATCATTGTTTACAGAAAGAAAGTAATTCACAAGAATATATAAGTTAAATTAACACGTAACCTAAGACACAAACTAATCAATTTTTCATTCTAGCCTCATCCGACAACGGTGAGGCCAAAATGCTGTTTTAGAAGCCTATGTGAAATAAAAAAGAATGAACATTTCGGAGACATATATTCATATAGAAACAAATAGGAAGTTATTTATTGCTATTATTATATAGGTTTATATAATTGAACTCTTGCATTACCATGCTCTACAGAAACAATGTTCCATTTTTGATCAAACCCTCGACATAAAAAATGCATGAATATCAAAGGTTGAATGGGATGTGGTCTGTGCCAGATTAAGAACACAACTGAAAAAAAAACTACAGTGTCAATAAAATTTAAAGTTAGCGGGAATCGGACCATGGACAAGTGAAGATATATCTTATAAATTATCTATACATCCGTTATTCGTAAAACTTTATTTAAAGGAAACTTTACTTTTAGTTTTAATTAATTTCAAAGTAACTCCGATTTTAATCATTACTTTTAATTACTTTACGAATAAATAGAATGGATTAATTTGTACAGATATCCGGGAAGGTTAATTTTTTATAAGCTTTGTTTCTACTTCGACTACGTTGTGGCGCGTCGCGGTTTCGACTCCTCCTCGGAGCAGATCTTTGTATTGACCATACAGGCATGTTTCGGTCTGGGGTGTTTTTTTATTCTTGTCATTGTGTATGTTTCCGGACCCCCGACACAGGATATCACTATCCTAATGATGGCCGTTGAGTGTGTAGCGTTTATTATTATTTACTTCTTTTAATTATATTATGGTTGTAGAACTTTTGTTGCCTTTTGTGTTTCGGTTTGAAAGGACACTGTAGCACTTGAAATTATTGGACAAAGGTTTAAGAACCAATACCTGGACGCCTGAACGCCTGATTGTATAATGGGATATGTTCAGAGGAATTATTTGACTTCGGACCCAGATTGGCCGAAGCAAGGACAATATGTTTAGGTGGAGATTCACGGATGGTGCTAACCCAGACTGTTTGTGCGGTATAAAGCAAACGATGTCCCACCTTACTTCGTGCCCTGCGTGCCCTAACACCTGCACGCGGGAAGATCTGATGGCAGCTTCCGACAACGCAGTCAATGTGGCTGCGTTCTGGGCCACAACAATATAGGTGTTTGCCAACGAAACGCAAAGAAGAAGAAGATTTGACATCATGTCAATAGCAAATTTCTATCATTGCCCTGCATCCCATCACACAGTAAGGTTTCAAAGGGATTTCCTACCGAGATCCCTCCGGTTGTGGAATGAGCTCCCAGAAATGAGCCTGTAAGAACTTAGTCACAAGCTTGCAATATATTGGAATTAAGTTAAGGTGTGACTAACTTCGTTTCTTAGTAGTAGTAGAGCCATCTACCAGTATAAATGAGCCGGCTCGATCAAGGGAGTACCCTCTCACAGAAAAGCAGCGTAAACTAAGGGTACTGTTGCGTTTCGTGGTCCCTTTCTTTTTGTCATTCTTATCCCTTCCTCTACCCATTAGGTTGGTAAAGCGCATGTGATACTTCAAGTATCGCGCGTTCGTAGGTTGCTGTGATGGCTTACCATCACACGGAACGTATGCTTGTTTGCCAACCGTCATGAAAAAAAAATACCAGTCAAGTGCGTTGTGGACGGACATAACGACACTATAAGTGTTCCGTTTTTGGCCATTTGGCTACGGATCCCTAAAAACACCATGTAACGATCAACATTGATAAACACGAGACTTTAATGATAAAATCATTGGACTAATTAAGAGCAAGCAAATCGGCAAGTTCTTAGATCATTGATAAATAGAGACCTTCAGAAACCTAGAAAAATATTTTATTCAAATTGAGCTTTAAATATATCGAATTAAGTTTTATTTTTCAATGTTATATTAACGCTGAGCCATTTTAAGTACAGTAAGTTAATAACTGTGAATTTTGATTAAATCATTTGACTCTTTAAATTAAAATATATTAATATATTTCTACGGCTGTATAATAATACAAAAGAAATGTTTTCCTTTTCTTTCTTAACGTACTGCTATTGGTCCTAGTGGCCTTGGCATTTTCATCAGTCGGAGAGGACCGTGTACTTAGATCTAATATATAAAAATCTCGTGTCGCAGTGTATGAAATTTTGTGTATATTTGATGGGTCAACAACTACATATATTTCATAACCCTAAATAAGGGGTACACCCCAACATTTCATTTTTTTGGATAAATTTTTTTTGGATGTGGCTTCAAAAAATTCATGCAATTTTCGGGGCAGGACAATTGACAGATCTCGCAACATGGACAATGGTGTATGGACATCATCGGGGAGGTATCGAGACCGACCAATAGCTTTAAAGGAAGATTAACTAAATTACTTTATACGGTAGTATGTAGAGCCATGTTTCTTCCAGCACAAATGGAACGGCTCGACCAGCGAAAATCGTCGTCAAGTAACAGTATCAGTAGGAGAGCGCCGGAGGCAAATCTTCCACCCCTCTATTCCCTTCCTCTTTTCCTTCTCATCGTTTCCTTCATGTTCCTCGGGTTAGCAACCCGCATGTGATACTTCAAGTATTACAAGCGTTCATAGGTTGCAGTGACTGCTTACCGGCACATCAAGCGGACTGTATACTTGTTTGCCAGCTGACGTGAAATAAAAAAGGGCAGATATTTGCATTAATCAATCACGTATGTGTTCCATTCTTGGTGAATTTGTGCTTGTCAATGTGTATGTTTCCGGACCCCCGACACAGGATATTACACTAATGGGGGCCGTTGACTGTGTACGGTTTGATGGTAATTTTATGTTTAATCGAATTCTTAACTCTCTTAAAAGTTAGCGACTATTATAATTATGATAAGCAGTTTTAAAAACTCCTTATATAAATAATTAATTGACGTATAATTAATTATTATGAAGTAATTAATTAAATGAAGTTATTAAGTAAGATCCTATCTCGATATGTTAACTTGATTTCCCTTTGCGTTCGCCGCTGTTATATAAAAATTTAAAGCCAACGACGATTCGCGTATTTAATATCGAAATGGTGAATTTTTACTGTCTAATTATCTAATACGAGTAAAATAAACTAACGTCGTCCATTGCTTCCTAAATTGGGGAATGATAAAGAAATAATGAAGTTATAGAGCCTTGGAAATTGAAGCTTATTAAGCTTATTTAAGCTCTTTGGAAGAAACGCAATAATCAGGATTTTGTATGCCATGTTGAGGACCCCTGATTCGAAAGACCTGTATTTATACTTGTATTGATGAAAAACCCAAAGTCAATACTCCTAAGCAAGTCCTGCAACACTCTGACGATAACATCACGTTAGATAACGGTCTATAAATCCATTCTCTGACACGCACAAAAGACCATCTTCACCGGCGAAGACGAGGGCTCTTACTTCGTAAACATGCATGACAGTCTAATCGATGGACACACTGTCACATGAGTCCAATTCCACTGTCACGTGAATGCTGTCAGAGCGTTGTGTCTATTCCTGATGACGTCATAAACCTTTGGCCCCATTTCACAGGAGGGACCCTAGGATGATTGCATTACTAATCCCTGAGGTGCGGGGAGGGTGATTAATTTCAAGACCAGTAGTCAGCAATAAACATTAAAAACAGGTGTCTCTGAAATATAAAGAGTAGATAGTACAATCAACTGTTCCCTCTGGGAACTGGAATACTTATTTGCTTTGAAAACTTCGTTAGCGCGATCCACAATTGTCACTTATGGTATATTTAATATCAGATGCAAATCAGTATTTGGATCATATACACTTTTATGCTCATTAAATGGGTGTAGGAGTACGGATACTTCTGCCTCATGCCCATATGTAGTCTTGGGCAGGTCATAATGAAAAAGGCACACGGTTAAGGATACAAAACCCTTTAAAGTAGGTTAAAAATGTATCAAGGGACAGGAAACGCAACTCCTTGACCTTTACGAGACCCTCTCTCGTTGTGACCTTAATACATTTGCGGTCAATGTTTTAAAAGAATATTATAATTTTTTTTCATTTAAAATAATTACTATTTCACTAATCATGTTTTTTTATAATATTGCTTATCGTAGTTTAAAATTAAATGCTATACTTATATTGCAAAGAATATTTTTATCTTAATGATAGTATTACCGTTGCGTTATGGTGTATAAATAGATTTGAAATTATTTGTTCCAAAAATACAACAAGTAAAAAAATAATATAAATAATATTAGTAAATTTTAGTGTCGGGTGTTTCATTGCGCGAGAGAGGCTAGGTAGGTACCACCGCAGTGTCAGTTATTCTACCGTAAAGCAGTATACTGTGTTTCGGTTTGACTGTTTTTGGCTAGTGAAATTACTGTGCTAAGATTTAAGAGCCCCCGTGAGGGCTGTCCCTTTATCACGGCTGAGTCTCAGTACTCGGCCCCCGCCCGCTGTCAAGGCCAGTAGGGCCAACAGCAATACACATTCCGAAAAAAAAAAAAAAAAAAAGGTTAAGACCCAATATCTCGAAGTTAGCAACGCATGAAGGACACCTACAAACATACGTTATTGCAAGCTCTCATGGGCTATGACAACCGCTTACCACCGGTCGTATGCTTGCTTACCATTTTAGACACATAAGAAAATTAAATAAAAAATAAACGCTACATACTCAACGATCTCCGTTAGGTTATACCTTGTGTCGGGAGTCCCGAAACAACACACAAACACAGAAACATCTAAGTCAGAGTACACGTGTGTATGGTCAATACAAACATCTGTCCCGAGCAATCATCAATATTTATGAAAGATTCGTTACCTCCGACCTAACCATGGCGACCGTTGTGGCGTGCTGGTAGCGAGCTTGCCTTGAACATCGACAGTCGTGGTTTCAATTGCCGCTCGGAGCATATGCTCGTTATAAATATCTGTTTCGGTCTAAACGTTTGTCCTTGTGTGTCTCCGCATCATGCCACGGACAGCTCGTTAAGCTGTCATCCAATATGTGGGTTGCGGAGGTTAGATGGCAATCGCTCTTTGTAAAAACTAGTGACCCATAAAATCTAGATAAGAGTATAAGTCCTTTGGTAAATAATCGAGAATGTTCCTATGAAGGCGAAGAATATATTTTTATATCTCTAAAAATTAAAAAAAAAACCTTAAGTAAGTTATCAATCGAAGTTAAATGTAAGTATTTTTATTGCTGGCTACCCTACAACAGATAAGCATAGAAGATGCATAGATATAGCCAAGGACGATAGTCTATTGTATGGTAATCTTGGGATAGAGGTGCTAGGGTGAACATGCCTGTAGTTACTTCGAGGAAAATATCTATAAATTATATTCTTATTTTAAAAAGTTTTTAATTTAAAACTAACTATGTCCGCGGCTTCTCTCGCTGTTTATTGCACGGAACCCTAATTCTTTTTCTAAATTGAAACTAAGTTACTCCTTATAACATTAGCTATCTGCCAGTGAAGGTCCCAATAGTCTGTCCAGCTGATTCAGATATTAGCTTGAACAAACAGACAATTTTAAGAATTAATTTTTTTATTTGCAAGTTCCGTATATACTTTCATATGCGTTTAGTGAAAAACTGTTAATTTGGAATTTAATAACAAATTTGGCGATCAGGACCGACTGCTTAACGTGCTCTCTACGGTGGTAAGACCCACAAGGACAAACGCTCAGACCAAGACAGATATTAATGAAACTAAAGACATTCTACCAACACGCTACTCAACATACCAACATTTTGTATAAATAAACATTCCTCAAAAGTAAAAAACTGATGGTCACTTCTCTCGTTTCGCTAGATGATTTAGTAGGTAGTAAGACCCTACAAAAACCGGCCGGGCCAAGGGGAAACGCAACTTACGTACACTTGTACTGATTATTATTTACCGTTTGAATGTTAGCAATTTCACTTGTATTACGAAATATTAATGTTTACAGATTCACTTATACGCCTGCGCGTTTAATCTACTTGACTAATTAATTTTATGTATGAGGTAGGAAATGACAGGTGGAATTAATACGTTTTTTTATGGTTGTTCTTGTGTTCATGTAAGTTTCCGGACACCAGACACAGGATATAGCTACCCTGGTTTTCGTGGAGTGTTTTTATGCGACCAAGTTGGCAAAGCATAGGATGTCGTAGCCTATGAGCGCTTGCAACACCATTAGTAGGTTACACTCACGCGCTGCCAACCTCGAGATATTGGTTCTTGAATCTCTTTTGTGTCTTTCAAATCGAAACACGGTAATCCGAATAACACTACTGCTTGGTGTTATCGTATTGCCTCCGTCCGTCCGTCAAGAGTCGAAATTTTTACAGTCCATAACAGTTACTGCCACAACAATAAATACTAAAAACAAAATATAATTAGGTGGTCACCATACAAGAAATCTAGTTTTTTAACTTTATTTTTGTCATCTTTACTTTCGTCTTACGGGAATATATAATATATTTGATCTCAATATAATAATTAACAGTTATTGAGTATATTAAACCTTTTTTTATTATATCAGATCCATCAAAAAGATATTTCTGTCTAACAGTAAACTCGCTTCATGTTTTGACGCAAATCCGTCGGAGCGGAAATTTTTTTTTTCGCCCTGACACGAACATTTCCTGCTGCCGGTATGATATGATAATGTTTTAGTCTTTTTTAAATGTTACTACTTTAAAAAATAGTATAAATTATAACATATGTCTTTAGTGGAATATAAGTAACTACATAATACTAATACTTAAATGAATAATATTTTTTTTGTTGGCAATCAAGCCTTTGAGCTCTTGCAACACCATTAGGTGCCTCTCATGCGTTGCCAACCTCGAGATATTGGTTCTTAAATCTCCTTTGCCCAGTAATTTCACTAGCCTACAGTGTCCTTCAAACCGGTACACAGTAATGCCAAAGACAATACTGCTTTGCGGTAGAATATTTGACACTGCGGTGGAATTTTCTGCGTTTTGCGTTACATTTATCAGATTGAATTGAAAATTCCTGATTTTACCAAAAATATAGCGCTATTTAAAACTTGAAATCAAAATTATTTTTATTCAAGTAGACTTTAAAAATTACTTTTGAATCGTCAAGCGTTACTACCGGTTTGGAAACTGACTCTACCGAGAAGAACCGGAAAGAAACTCGATAGTTACTCTTTTCAAATATATATAGTAGTGTTATCAATGTTACAAAATTTGGTTTTTGAGTGAGATGCAGCAATTAAGAAGCCCTAATCGTTTTTATCAGGACAATTTTCGTCTACCGAGATTCGCATTTCATAGAAATATTACGTAAGCAGCTTTTTAGAATATATTAATTCCAGTCTCCCAAGACAGCAAAGGTAAACAAAGTTCTCTTCTAAAATTTGACATGGGATTCTTGATATAAATTTTACAAAAACCAAAAAGCAAATCAATATTGATTACGTAATTAATTAAAGCAAAGACTCAATTGGACCCCTAATAATTGAAAGACTCCAAACAATACGGTCTGGGTGATGGTAAGCTGTTGCCATAATCTATATTCACTATGCTTACCACCACTATCACCAACCTTAATTCATGTTTGGCCTTCATATAGACCACCACCTTCATATAGATATGAGATGACAAAAGTCAGACGTCCCAAGAAGTCAGGAATGACTTTTTCGCAGGTCACCCTTTTGTAGACCGAGTTTTAGTAATCGGTCTCACGCTTAGTGATGTTTTCAAGATAAGAAACAACTTAATTTGAATGTGGTGGAAGCCACGGGACATAACTAGCTTTAAATAAATATGCACTTTTCTTGTAAGACCGATTGACCGATTTTGATTGAATTCATTATGCCGATTATGATCTAAGTTCTTAACATTATAATTAGAAAAACACCTCTACCATGATGTATGAAGTAGTCTTTATACTTATAATGCGACGCCGTTGTGGCGTTGTGGGTAGCGAGTCTGCCTTAAGCCTCGACGGTTGCGGGTTCGATTCCCGCTCGGAGCAGATGTTTGCATTATTCGTACAGGCATGTTTTCCGGTCTGGTTGTGTTTGTCCTTGTCATTGTGAATGTTTCCGGACCCCGACACAGGATATAATTATCCTAATGGGGGCCGTTGAGTGTGTAGCGTTTATTTATTTATTTATTAATGTCATAAGTTCAATTTTGGCTTGAAGTTTATACTTGTAAAGGCTTAATATAAACCATTTGCATCCTGCAAATAATGTTGATTTAAAAACTTAAACGCCGTTATCCATGCAAAAGCGAAAGTTGCTCTATGTGGTGTATTTTATGACGACTTTGTGGAGCATAGGTAGTGAACCTGCCTTAAGTGCCCCAAGTTGCGGGCTTAATCTCCGTTCGGAAGTTTTTTGGTTGTTTATGTTCACCATCTAGACATATGTTCCTGTCAAGGTGTGTTTGTCCTTGTCATTGTGCATGTGTTCCGGACCCCAACACAGAATATAACTATCCTAATGGGGGCCGTTGAGTGTGAAGCGTTTATTTATATATAATTACATCGATTTTGGTAAAAAAAATTATACAAGCTTCGATTCTTAGAAAGAATCTAACTTACATATTATTGGCTAAATTCCTTGTTACAGGAATACATAAAAATCGGGAAAAGCAAAGCATATTGAACAACATTGAAGTCTTTTATAATTTACACAAAGAAAATATGTATTGGTGTTTTTATATAAAAACTCGAATGCCTTATTTATAAAACAGATATGGTTATATAATTATAATATATGGTTATATAATTATAATATATGGATATATAGAATTATAATATTTTAATTCTTTATCATACTTAACGCATTTATATCTCGTAAGTTAAACTTCAATCTAGATGCATTTCATTATAACAGGAAAACGTAGCGTAGGTAGCGTTAGCAGAAAACGAAATGAGATAAAAAATTAGTCAAATGTTTTTTTACTTCGAACTTCCGTGAACACTCATTTGTCTTGTATGTAATAATTAATATACTAATATTAATAACTATAATAAAAGATTGAATTATTTTAATTATATCTTTACTTTTTTAATATTTTCAAAAATATTTGAACTTTGGAAAAGCTATTTTTTAAGATTTATCTTTGTTTTTAGTCCTTTATTCGTTGCGATGCGCTCACACTGTCGGATGCGTTCTAAGACGTGGTTTAGCCGCGCAAAAGCACTTGTAAGGATATAATAAAAAATCGTCCTCATGAGAGCCAT
This sequence comes from Hestina assimilis, assembly GCA_023373885.1. Lineage (NCBI taxonomy): Eukaryota > Metazoa > Arthropoda > Insecta > Lepidoptera > Nymphalidae > Hestina > Hestina assimilis. The sequence goes on along the minus strand of CM041767.1, from coordinate 3,891,102 downwards.
TCTGATGCTGTCAAGGCCTGTAAGACCAATACACAAAACACATTCAGAAAAACCTATATTATTTTCGATCTGTATAATTGTAACACTGAGTATTAGATTTATCATAATCAGGGTAATTTTTTGTCTTGTTTATTATAGAAATTAATCATGCTTATTAATATTAAACTCATTATATTCTTTGATTAAATTGAAAGTAGCTTAATAAGTATAACAAAATAATAAACTGTATAGAGTTATTAATTTACCGTTGATCGTTAAGTGCAGCTGGGAGCTTACTAAGCTATGCTTAATAGTAAAAGTAAGGTAGAAGCTACCGAACATTATCAATAACTGTGCCTTCAAGCATTATCCTTATTCCATTTTTATCTGGAAACTCGGATGAGTACGAAATTGTTCCCAGATACAATAATGAAGTCTATTGGAATGACCACGATGCTCGTGAGTTTGATCACAGAACGACGCTGATTTTTTTTTTTTTTTATGTTGGCAAACAAGCATACGGCCCACCTGATGGTAAGTGGTTGCCGTAGCCTATGAGCGCTTGCAGCACCATTAGTAGATGCCACTCACGCGTTGCCAACCTCGAGATATTAGTTCTTAAATCTCGTTCTCCCAGTAATTTCACTAGCGTACAATGCCCTTCAAACTGGAACACAGTAGTGCCTAAGCACTACTATTTGGCGGCAGAATATTGGACACTGCGGTGGTACCTACCTAGCCGGCCTCTTGCAACAAAAGACCTACCACCAGTGTGACTGATTGCACTGGTGGAATAATCTCTGTTGTGACAGAGGTTATCCCAACAGCGGGCGATGGGTGTTGTCACATCCCGACGCCTATAAATCTTTGAATTATCACTATCATGAAGCCTCTTTGATTCCTTTCTTAGGGTGCCTCATATGAGATCGAACCACTAAGGCCGCCATCGGGAGCTTAGAATATTATTGGTCAAAACAGACATTATGTATGTGTTCGTATTTAGGTTATTGTGCTTTTCTCTTTGTGTTTCCGGCCCCCAACACAGGATAATACTATCGTAATGAGGGTCGTCATATGTGTGGTGCTTGAAAAATACAAAATCTTTAATCATTTAATCATTATTTTATGTGAATCTTGTACTGAGCTAGGTTCCATTTAATATGAAAGATGATAGCGTCATTTGTCAAATGAGAAAAATGGCCGTTTACAAACTAACCTCCGAGTCGGTAATCTATTATTATAGATTGTATAATTTTAATAAATACAATAACAGAAAAACAATTCAAATATCCAACAAACAAGTTCACACACATGAGGAAAAAATATGATTAATTCAGATAAATCTAGTTTTTTAGTCTTTGTTTTTCAAATCAATTGGTCATCTTTTGTTATGACTATTCTAGTGTTTCTATTCTTTGACCCAACCCTGACAACCCTGGTTGTAGGTCTTTTCGTCCTATCATATAGCTAGTTTTGACCAACCTAGTGTCAGAGTTTATGAGGTCATCATGTAGGCCTCAGGCTTATTATGACCTTTTGAATTACCATTATTCGATTATCCATGTGTAGACTGTCTCCGTCTAAAGTGGCTAAACTCACTGGTAGGCTATCGACCGATGAAAGAACCTGGCAATGATTGTCCCAAAACATATACACGTACAGACTTCAGCCTGTTTATTAGTCTTACTGGTGATTATTAATTTTTAATTTTTTTAAAATCTTGTTATTTTCTTAAAACATTCACTTTTTGTTTCCAAAGCTTGCAGCATTCTTGTTTAGTTTAAAAACTCCCTACTAGTTACATTTTAAGTATCCTGTATTAGTTCTAAGGGATAATGCGAGATAAATGAAGCTTAATAAACCATCTATCTAAACTAAAAAAAACAAGCTGTGTTAGTGAGTGGGTAGTTATACATTTCTTATGCTGTCTGTACATAGTTACTTGTTATCTATGTATGCGTAAAATTGTCAATGTGTACGCTTCCTGCAATTAAACTTGGAGGTTTCTTATTCATAATATATAATATGAATACATTATATATGTGCTTGTATGTCATGCGCAGTATTGTTAGACCACTATGTGACGTCACATCCTTTGGATTTTCCCATGTATTTTTTAATATAAAAGGCCAATTTGCTTATTCATTTTACGTTTAAAAATACTATAATTTTTATTTCTTTTTACATCACAAATGTACGATCTTCATGGATCAGCGATCAGCGTAACCTATCTTCAACAATATTACCAGAACTTTTAACCAGTTATTTGGGCCAGAAAATGGAAAAATTAATGGGGTAAGAGTGGCTCCTTGAGCTTCTTGTTCCTCGACTAAACTATCCTTTTCCTACTACAACCACTCGCTACAGTATGAGGTTCTTCAAGGGAATGTCGAAGGAAAATTTTTTAAGGGCTCGGCACCACGTGACACCGCTGGGGTTGCAGGCGTTCATTGGCTACGGTGACCGCTTACCATCACCAAGATAAGTACTATAAATTTTAAAAAATCTGACATTTGATACAATCAGGCGAGCCGTATTGTTTGTCAGCATTATACTATTATATTTTTCTTTAAGTATCCTCATTGCTATTAATGTTAAAAACGATGATCTAAAACCCATTATATTTACCTTAGCACAGACCGACAAAAGGATTGATTAAATGCGAAGTCATATCCGCCTTGAGATATGGTCAAAGTCAAGGGCAGCGATGCAGCTAAACATATAAAACTTATATCTTATAATATATAATTGTTCTATCGTTGATTCGTATTTTGGAGTGGATTCGAAAATGGTTTAGCTTCACAACAGAACCTAGTAGGCTTTGCTATCGGGCCCCAGATTTTTTTCGAGGCAGAACAACGTCTCGTTTGTTTGACTGTATGATTTGGACTAATCAATAGCCCTACCAAAAAGCTTTAGTCTTAAAAACATGTCACAACCGTATCTCCTCGATAACTGGCTTCAATGCAGAATAGGTAGTTCTTATATCAAAATATGTGTATCTGGTTATCTTATTGTATATCTTGTTCTGAAATGTAGGTCATTTTTAGGGGTTAACTTCTGATAAGTGTCTTGTAGTTTGGAGAATTTCATAGTGACCTAGAACTACTTTGACTTAGGTATAATCTTTTAATAGACTATTCTTATTACTATTTTGGTATTTCACCTTTATTTGTAACTAGCTTCTGCCCGCGGCTTGGCCTGTTTGAAAAATGATTTTGATACAAACTATGAACCCTTCCTCCTCCCCTTTTACAAACTTTGAATGTCATATTTATTCATATCGAATCAAACGCCTAAAAATAAGTTTCAAGCTTCTAGCTCTAAAAATGATACTTCTATACAACTTTTCATCCCCCTTTTCGATCGCTTACAACCCTTTTTTCGCATTAAAAAGTAGCCTATATCCTTTCTTAGGCGCTAGACTATCTGTGTACCATATTTCATTAAAATTGGTTCCGTAGTTTTGGCGTGAAAGAGCAACAGACAGACAGACGAGTTACTTTCGCATTTATAATGTTAAATGAGGATAAGTAAGGATTATATTTTAACTATTAATTAATTAATAATCGTCACAGAACACGACCGTTTTATTTCACGGCCATGTCTAATAAATAATAACATGTGCAATTGCGTAATAAATTATTTAATTACTAATCACGATTATGAGTCAGTCCGGAAGTATATATTGTATATATAACACTTTTAAAGCCTCACTAGCTAAACGCTAGAAAGGCCGACTTCACTCCGTTAACGCGAGAGTCGCGGGTGCGATCCTGACCCCCTTGGGCTATTGTCATACCCACTCCTAGAGCAAGCTTCGAGCTTATTTGGAGGGGCAATAGGAGTATTAGTATGCCTTGAAAAAGCATTGCTAATATTCTTAAAAAAAAGCACTATATTAAATCGGGATTAAACTTGACTACTACCGAAACTCGCGTGTTTACCATACAAACACTTTCGTCAGTTCTGTTTGTGCTTGTATGTTTCGAACCCCAACACAGATATGGGGGTCGTTGTGTATATAGCATTTGTTATTTATTTAAATAATACAACAAAAAATCAATTAAATTTCAATTTATATTTTGTTATTCTAATTATTCCTAGTAATATTTTGAAAAATTTTACACGGATATTTGACTTTTTTTTTTTATTTTATAAAAGGATACTACGATGGATGAAAGAATAGAGAAAAGCTTGATAGATTTTGTACCCTAGAAGATTTTTTTTTGGTATGTTACAATCCTGGGTAAGTGGTAACAAATATTCTAGGGTTGTGGAATCAATGCCCATCCGAGATAAATTTTGCTTCGATCTAGCAATTATAACCTGAAGTTTGTTTGTAAAGTGATTTGTATGATTGACGTTAGCTTGTGACTGACTTCGTTCCGTTGCGTTGGTGTTGAATTTAAGGGCACCAGCGAGCCTGACATTTTGTCTGTATCGAAAAGCCTTGTCCATAGTATTTAATAAGTCTATGGGTCTTAGATAAAACGCTGTCAAAATGGTAGGCATTATTGTGTATATTACATTTGAGTATAATATGAAAAACATTAACATTATTGTAGAGATTTACATATTTTAATATAACAATGTAAAATGTAATATATACATAAATGATTTATGCTTTGTAAATGTATAAAATTTTTATTATTAGAAAACATCGGCCGTCAATCTACACGTTCCGACATTCTTATAAATACGTTTCGTAACAGTTGTTAGAGTGGGACGGAATGATGAAACGCCTTGTGTTAGAACGAGGTAGAGCTCTCCGTGCAGCCTCAAGGCAATCAACGTTTACTTAGTTCGCGTTTTCCATTAGCAACACTGTGCTGATATTACTTCAGCGACTTGTGTGGCTAACGTTCTGTGTTCGACACGGTGTTGTATAGTGTAACCGTCGGATAAGACGTTGTTGTTGATTTCCAAGTATCTGAGGTTACTTCTATTCTTTCATGATAGCCTAGTACTTCGTTCGATATAAATCCTTTAGAGGGAAATTGCTTAGTCCTTATTTTCTTGCATTTCGTTTTAACGGATTTATAATAAATTATTTTTTAAATCTTTTTATGATAAATAATTAATTAAAAATAAGTTAATAAATGTTATGAAGTTTTGTTTTTACTACTGTACAATTTTTTTATGTGACTGAATTACTTTTTAATTTTTTTTCTTTAAATTGAGAACAGATAATTAATATTCATTTAAATAATTATTATGAAAGTAAGATAGTTTTTTTTTTATAAAATGTAGTCATTATATTTTTTCATTCTTATATACTAACAAGCTTCTGCCCACGGCTTCGCCCGAGTGTGTAACGATTTTTAATAAGGCATGTTTAATGGAAAATGGTTCTCCATACAAAATTTCATCCCCTATTAGACCCTCTTCAAGTTTTGTTTTCGTGAACAAAAACCTAGAAACGCCTCCATGGTCTCATCTATATCTATACTTAAATTCATAAAAATCGGTTCAGTGGCAGGCGTGAAAGCGTCACAAACTCACTTTCCGATTTATAAAATAAGTTAGGATCAATCATATACTTATTATAATATAGCAATAACCGATACTATACGAAATTAGTCACAAGCTTGCAATCAAATAAAGTTACTGTGTGACTAACTTCGCTTTGTTGCGTTAGTTCGAATTTACGAAGAAGTCCAAATGCCAAATTCCAGCACCACCACCTCGATGTCTCGAAATCCACTACAGCACGAACGCACCTGTATGGTTTTGCAGATGTTCATCACGTTCATCATCGGTGATGATCGCTTCACATAAAGTGAGCCTTCTGCCTATTTGCCCCTCTAATATAAAAAAGGAGCACCAGTGAATCTTTGGTCCCTTTTTTCTATATGGAAAGGTCCGATCCTTAGTTTCTAGTAATTTTATTTAATCTTCGAAATTGTTTATAAATAATAAACAGATATTTTTTAATTTATTTTGTGATCTGACGTTAGTAGGTACATGAAAAAGTTGTTTATCATTTTTTATCATTATTCTAAAAGTAATTAGCGTAAGGCAAAACAATATTATATATTTACTTCATATTTATGACTCTATTTTTGTTATGGTTGGTCTCAATTGTGACTTACGAGCCACGATTGTGAGCAAACATTAGTGTAGTTTATTCACTTTGCTTACCATTGCTGTATAAGCTATCCCACCTACGGAGCATGTAATGTGACACTAACGATATCGTCATGCTCTGCGTATGTATTAGTGATAGCATGATTAGGAGAAATCTAGCAGCAAAGCTCTTGCTTCGGAAGTAATAAGTGACTTTTAATATTGCTAGTACCTCAATATTAAGATATCTGTGGTTAAGGTGAACCTTACTGCTTTATAATATCGTATATTGATTCTGATGTGGCGTCAATAACATTCAATCACCATTGACAGCTCATCTCAAGCGCGTAATATAATTACATTATCGAGATATCTAAGTTTTAAAACTATCGTACTTTAGGGCAATTGCAAACCTACGTTTTTTTGCCATACGTTCTTACACCCGCGCTTCGTTAACCCTATAAAAAGCTAATTAAAAAACTTGGGAACCTCTTGTGTAGTCAATTAAGTTATAATTTTACGTGACTTAAGTTGGCAAGCAAGCATATGACCCACCTGACGGTAAGCGGTTGCCGTAGCCTATAAGCGCTTGGAACACCATTAGTAGGTGTCACTCACGCGTTGCCAACCTCGAGATATTGGTTTTTAAATCTCTTTTGCCCAGTGATTTCACTAGCAACATTGTCCACACCGAAACAGGGCGTTTACAGGGTAGCGGCGTCGGGACGTGACGATCCCATCGCACGCTGTTGGAATAACCTCTGTCACAGCAGACATTGTTTCACCAGTGCAATCACTCACCACATTGTCAAATATTCTACCACCAAACAGTAGTGCTTAGGCATTACTGTGCTCTGGTTTGAAGGGCACACTAGTGAAATTACTGGGCAAAGGAGATGTAAGAAGGCTATGGAAACCGCTTACCGTCAGGTAGGCCGTATGCTTGCTTGCCAACAAAAAAACACAGTATACTGCTTTAAGGTAGAATAACTGACACTGCGATGGTACCTATCTAGGCTGATATGAACTTACAAATGAATAAACGAAAACATTAAAAAAAAATAAGGCTGGTATGATTAATTTAGAAATCAATCTTGCAACCGATCACTTGCCATATAAAACCTAATAGAGAAAAAATAATAATTTCACTTTCAAATCGAATGATTCAACCGTGACAAAGTATGCTAAGAACATCGAAAAATACTGCAATTAATAAAAATTTTTCGCCAGTAAAAAGTCCGTTACGCCTTGTGGACGTTACGAATACGTCAGTAAAAAATCACTTCATGCTATACTGCCGTCTACACTGGCTTTGTCTGGGTGGAATTATTTATTTGATTTATAATCATAGACCTAAATATATCTAGTATATACTATAGACATGCTTTTCCATTAAAACAAAATTAGACTTACCTAACACCATAGATTGCGGGTCCAATTCCCACTCGGGCAGTAAATGATTTTCCAGCAGGCTGAGTAGACTTCAGCCTAGCGTGACAAATTCTTGGGGCGGCAAATTTGGGGACCGAATTTTTTTTACTACCTCATAGAAATCTAAAAGATTACGTATGACGGTTTTCTGATGTTTTGTAGATAGAAATCTGCAATAAATTTCTCCCTTCTCGCTTGTCATTGTACATTCCGGGTAGCAAAGTTTTAAAGGCGTCGGGATGTGACGACCCCATCGCCCGCTGTTGGGATAACCTCTGTCACAACAAAGATTATTCCACCAGTGCAATCAGTCACACTGGTGGTAGGTCTTTTGTTGCAAGAGGCCGGCTAGGTAGGTACCACCGCAGTGTCCAATATTCTGCCGCCAAATAGTAGTGTTTAGGCACTACTGTGTTCCGGTTTGAAGGGCATTGTACGCTAGTGAAATTACTGGGCGATACGAGATTTAAGAACTAATATCTCGAGGTTGGCAACGCGTGAGTGGCACCTACTAATGGTGCTGCAAGCGCTCATAGGCTGCGGCAGCCACTTACCATCAGGTGGGCCGTACGCTTGTTTGCCAACTTCTAACATAAAAAAAAAAACTTCCATATTCTAGAGTAGTAGCTAGTTCGCAGCTCCCCAACCAGTAATCGACCTCTGCGACCTCTGCGCCATACTTTGTGCGAGTGAAAAGGGTAAAATTGTAGAAATTGTAATTCCCTCTTCCAACTAGCAACCAAAGGGAAAGCCTAATCTTACAGTCTATACCTTGAAATTTTGTAAATCCTCCGCTGCACTCGGGACAGTTGTTTGTATTGATCATACAAGCATTTTGAGGATATTTTACGCAAAAAAGCAATACCATGTCAACCCACACGAATGTCATTTCGAGAAAAACGCGTTTGAAAATTTTGAACAACTTGCTTTATACATTTTTATTTTTTATTTATTGGTCAATTTCAGATTTATGTAAGTTATTTCACTTATTTTCATAAAAAATAAGTATACAAACTGCATATTTTGTATATAATATAACCCAAAACTTTTAAAAATACATAAATTGCATGATTGAAAATATGGCTTTTTTAGAAGTTTTAAAGCTTAAAACCCTACAAATATTAAAGAAAAATGTTCTTCAGCCATTTACCAACACTTCTGCATATATAACTCAGTTTTTACAATTTTGTGGGTTGACATGGTATTGCTTATTTGCGTCCATTTGTGCTCGTGTGTGTTCAAAAGGTGATTGAGCGTGCAGCGTTTATAAAATGAATGTCAAAAACTTGCTGGTGCTCTTTCGTAAATTCAACAACGCAAGGAGCAGTATCTCACATACCATAACACATACAGATAGATTTTAGCGGGTCCCAATGACGTTACCACCTTGTCATGGAACCTCACATAACCGGGTTCTCCTCCCCAAGACGCAGCGTATTTGGTAGCAGATTTCCTCCCCGTCAACAAAATAAAGAAAATTCGATACCGACCCCCCCTTAGGCTACTATACTCACAAGTACAAGCTACGGGCTTATTTGGAGGGCAATAGGAATATTAGTAATGCCTTGAAAAGGTATTGCTAATATAAAAAAATCACTTTTAAAAAATAAGTAACACAAGTTTCACAAAAAGTAAAAGTAATTAATTGTTATAGTCTTTGAAAAAAAAATTGTTAAAATTATTGTGTAAAATTTTGAATTTTTATTCAAAAATATTAATCATTTTTGGTTTATCTTATGTCCCAAATAATCAAATGCTATGAAACTTTTGAAAGTAGCAAAATATAATTTTTACAATATGATTATTATATTTAATTTTACAATTTCTTTTCGCTGTAATACATAACAGTCAAAAATTTTTGAATTTATCAGTGTGCAACTGTGCATGTTTTGAGTTTTCGAATTTTTATAACATGACTTTCTTTTTTTTTATCACAAACGTAGAAAAGCATACTGTATGCTTTTTGATAAGTGGTCATCATAACTTTTGTTTAACCATTTGTAATAATACTGTTATTTATCCTATTTTAGATTTTTTTATTTTGCTTCCCCATAGCAAATATTCAAGTTATATTAAAGAAACGGGCAAGTGCGAGTTGGACTCTCGCACAAAGGGTTTTTTTTTTTTTCGGAATGTGTATTGCTGTTGGCCCTACTGGCCTTGACAGCGTCACCGGGCGGGAGCACAAAGGGTGCTATACCAGTATTTATAATAAATATTTTTTTATTTTTTTACACAATAGCACAATTTCACGTTATTTGGAAAATGTAAGTTTTCCGTGGTACTATCAATAAACTACAGAAAAGAGGTGCTGCGTGCCGATACTAGTTGTACTAAATTTTTAATTGAAAATCTTTTTGTCAATATCCATACGAGTTAACCTTAACATCATTATTTTCACCATTAAAAAACATTAAAGATGACGTCATGAGATGATAAAAAAACTGGCGAATTTCGGTAAAGTGAAGGAGAAAGTAGATACACCACTTGCCGACTTTGACTTTTAATTGACATTGATAACGGTGCAAAAGGTAAAGGTTTTATTTACCAGCCATTACGGATTTCGGTACAATCGTCGAACAAACGGTTAAACAGATTTTTTATTTTACTATAAAAATTTATTCTCTTAAACTATTACGTGAACCTACTTTAAGCCGTCACAGGTCGCACCTTACATGTTTGTATTGACAATGTGTGTGTGTTGTGTTTGTCCTTGTCAATGTGTATGTTTCCGGACCCCCGACACAGGATATCACTATTATTCACACACTATGGGGGCCGTTGTGTGTTTAGAGTTAGTGACGGAGGGACGGACAGTGGAGGCTTAGTAACCCTTCCCATGGCACCCATTGAGTACGGAACACTAAAACAGATATTGTAGTTAAATCAATATATAGAATATATAACTTCACTTAATTAATTGATTAGTCATTAATTAGTTTTTATTTCTATTCTGTCTACATAACTGTCTGCTATGCAAAATAAAATATTCGATTATTGTATGTGGTTTTACTCGATACAGGCTCGCCTAGTGAGGAATCCAAAAGATAGTCTATTAGTTCTTTAAAATAATGTAGTATCTTTTTACTTTTAGTTTTAATGTCAATTTAATTTAACTTTTTTGTAATTTTTACAGTAATGAACATTTTTATTTTTTTCTTTCTTCTTTTAGTTTAAAAAAATTTTACACGCTTGGTTCGACTCGTCAGAGACTCTTAGTATAGTGATTAAAGTGACTGGATGGCGCCACCCGGTCGCTAACGGCTTATCAATAAACTTTCTAGAACATTCTAGATATCTATCAAGCTGAGAAATTATGCAAAAATAGATTAGATATTACGGTACCCGAGACGGAATAGAAACAAGTTTCACGACGTGTTTTTGTCCGTGGATTTGCTTGATGGATTTAATAACATTGAAAGGTATCCATCAGCGATGGTAAATTGTTATTAAGCTTTTCAATTTAATAAAACCGACAGACAAATAATTTTATTATATATTGAAGACTAAGTTGGCAAGCAAGCATACGACCCTACGGTGAGGTGTCACTCACTCGAGGTATTGGTTCTTAAATCTCCTTTGCCCAATATTTTCACTAGCTACAGTGCCCTTCAAACCAAACACATTAATGCCAAAAACACTTCTAGTTTGTGGTAGAATATTTGACACTGCGGTGCTACCTACCTCGCCAGCCTCTTGCAATAAAAATTACCACTAGTAATCTTTTTTTTTTTGAGTGTGATGAAATCTGCAAGCAGATACCTGGCCTCTAGAGCCAGACAACCCGTTTATGTGGGCTTCCATGTCTGACTACCATGGCGTCCCACTAAAACCTCCTGCGCGTGCGAGATGCTCTGAGATCTTCAGCGAAACGGATTCCAGAGTGTCCATCCTGGGGAGACCTGCTGGTTTTACTCTCGCCCGAAGGACTGACGGTAGATCAGAACCCAAAAGCCTGTTGTTATTGTGTTAGTTCTGTGTTTCCGGACAAAGAACATTATTTTCCTAATGAAGCCATTGATTATATTTTATATATATATTTACTAATTAGAAAATTTAATTAAATAAAACGCTATAATTTAATACCCCGACTGTACATGTATTTATGGAGGTCAGAAGGGCCGCCTCTACCATTCATAAGATACTTGCTCTGCGTTTTATATTAAAGCGTACCTCGTGAAATCATAACCGAGGTATGTTTTAATAATAATAAATTTATTATTGCGTTTTACTTAACTAAAGCCTTTAGCTTTGTTTATATTTACATTGAATATAATTACTTGTCTAACAATCAAAATTTTATATCCGATTGGAATCCATTACATTATAACTCCAGTCAATGCTACTTTACTTTTTCGATATTAAAATTTTTAGTAGTAGTAGATCCGTGCTCCTTCCAGCATAAATGGGCTCAAACGAGGAAGTACTTCCTCCTCACAGAAAATCGTAAAGTAACAGAGTATCTACAGTTGTGTTTCGTGCGATGAGTGAGAGCGCCGAAGACTCAATCTCTCGTCACTCTTTTCCCTTCCTTTCCTCCCTTCCTTGTGACACTTAGGAGGAAGTAATTCTTTCGGGCGTTCATAGGTTGACTGGTAACTGCTAATAGCAGTATTATATAGTAATATCAAGTTCAAATCGATCCTTTAAATATTGGTTTAAGCTTAAGCTTTCTCAGAAAGAATTTTACATTTTTATCGTTGGTTAAAATAAAAATAAATGCACATTCTTTAAGGTAATTGATCTAGTAATTAATATTTTTATTGTTTCTCGTAAGCGAAGCTGCGGGTAAAGACAGCATGAGCAATAAGTATACTAGTTTCTGCACGCGGGTTCGTATTAATAATAATATTAATGTAATAAAATATCTATATCTATAAATTTATACTCGAAGAAAAATCTCTCATGAGCAGATCTGGGCACAGCTAATAGTGGAACAGTTTGTATGTTTGAATGTTTGTTAAAATTTGGCATATAGATTTTACTACCAGAACCCACTAATAACCTTCCTCTGCGATTTACTAATAAACTTCATCTAGAAATTTTGTATGTGTTCAATAGAAAATAACTTTTTTCCTATCTTGATGAAAAGTTAGCTTTTAGTCCCTAGTACGAGGGACTAAAGTGCGCGATTCTCTCCCGGCAAGCTGACCCGGTAACCTAGCAACCATAATATGTTTATACCTCGTAGAAGTGACTAAAAGCGAAATGTTCATCAAGGTAGGAAAAAAAATGGTAAACGCACGGGAGAAAGGTAAGACATTGCCACCCGCGATTGTCAAATCTTTTCTACTCTACCTTTCTTTTTCCCGATGACGTCCCAAGCCGAGGCTTGACTTCCCTCCCTTGTGACGGATTCAACTTAAGGCCCGCGCGGGCTGTCCATCTCTTACTGGCTGAGGTCTACCGCAACCAGTGAGTCTGTCAAGGCCACTAGGGCCAACAGTAATATACACTCCGACAAAAAAAAATCACCTTCTCCCCTTCGTAATGTTATTAAAAAAATTGTAAGACAGACAGACTTAAGTTAATAATTAATGTAGATATATGAATAATATATAAAAATCTGCATTGTAATTTACAAGGGAATCCATAATAAAAATACTACACATACATTAATATTACTTGGAAACCCGCATCTGTTGCACGTGGCATAATACGTTGTCCGTTACTATACTTTTTAATTAAAGAAACGTAAACCTACACAAAGATATAGTATACTAGCTTTTGCCAGCGGCTTCGCTCGCTTTAATAACGATTTGTGTATAAACTTTGAACTCTCATTTCAACCTTTCTTGGAGTTTTAGAAAATGTTAAAGCACTTGTTTTTTTATCATTGATTGTTTACCGAATGGCAAAGCTTCATGTTTCTAGTTTTAAAAATTTCTGACCTCCCATAGATATTTTTCAATCCCTTTTCACCTCCTTTAAGGGTAGAGTTTCGAAAAATCCTTTCTTAGTGCGCGTTAACTTTAAAATAAAATTTCTGTGACATTCAAAGGCGTCGGGATGTGACGACCCCATCGCCCGCTGTTGGGATAACCTCTGTCACAACAGAGATTATTCCACCAGTGCAATCAGTCACACTGGTGGTAGGTCTTTTGTTGCAAGAAGCCGGCTAGGTAGGTACCATCGCAGTGTCCAATATTCTGCCGCCAAATAGTAGTGCGTAGGCACTACTGTGTTCCGGTTTGAAGGGCACTGTACGCTAGTGAAATTACTGGGCGAACGAGATTTAAGAACTAATATCTCGAGGTTGGCAACGCGTGAGTGGCACCTACTAATGGTGCTGCAAGCGCTCATAGGCTGCGGCAGCCACTTACCATCAGGTGGGCCGTATGCTTGTTTGCCAACTTCTAACATAAAAAAATGACGTGACATAAAAAAATGTTATATCGGAAGTATTTTCAAATATATTACTAACTAGCGGCCAGCTCCGTCTTCGCACGGGTGTAAAATATAAAGCCTATGTCATTCACTGAAAAAATGATTAAAATCGATCCAGTAGTTTTGATTTATTCATTACTGCCCGTGGCCCGCACGCGTTAAATGTAATTATTTACGACATCACATTAGAAACCTCAAAAAAATTTTTTTCTCCACTATTTAATGGATGTTATTATACATATAAACCTTCCTCTTGAATAACTCAAAAAACCGCATCAAAATCCGTTGCGTAGTTTTAAAGATTTAAGCATACATAGGGACAGAGAATACAACTTTGTTTTATATTATGTAGTGATTAAAACTTACTTAGGTAACTGTCATTTTCTAAATGAACACAAAAGCTGATATAGATTGGTATACGGGACCCTTAAACCTGTAAGCCAGTTGCCCCCACAAAAAACTACACACTAGCTGACACAATTTCATTTAAGCCCCCACATCGAGTTGATTATAAAGCAATAATATCATTATCTAGCCGCTCACAAAAACACCATTATTAATACACGGACAAAATAACACGTTACGCATAGTTAAAGGAAATTCGTCCTTATTTATATATACCAAAAATTGTTTTTTCTTTAATGTTTTACTGTTAATGTGTGTGTAAGTTTATATATGAATTGCATATTGCATATGTGTTTAAGATGTTATCATATTCTTGGATATTTTTATGATAAAAATGACATTTAATTATTTAAAAAATAATGTCATCAGAACAAAAGAAAGTCATAATTCGAAATTTAAATTTTCATACATAATTAATTCCCACCTAGCTGAGCTGAGCAATTTGACAGATAGCTGTCATGGCGTTTTTGATACGTTTTCAACCAAAGAGTTTGTGCTTTAATAATAATTCAATATAGATTAGAATTTATACTGTTCTAGAAACGGGTATAAATACTATGCTTTTAAAATTTATTACACAACATAAAAACTGCATAAAGTTATTATAAAACGGATACCAGTTTGTAAGAAGCACATGAATTAAAGATAGGGTTGCCTCATTAAATAATTATTTTAAATAAATTAAAAAATATATCAAGCAGAACATAAGAGGTTTTAGTTTCATTTTATAAAAGACATTTTAAAAAATTTTAAAATGTAGAAGAATGCATAATATTTATGAATCATTTTTAAATTTTTCGTGGAAGCTAAAGTTGACAACTCTTCAAATCCTAGAAAAGATCACTGATAATAGTTATTTTTAAAAGACGATTAATAATGTAACCTAATCATAAAAGAGACAGCCCTACTCCAGGAAAATATTTTCTGTATTATTGTATGGTATATATAATTCTTATCTTTGTATGAACAATAAACAAAGCATTATATAAAAAAAGTACATTGACACGCGTCATGGTTACTACATAATTTTACTTTTTAAATATTTTTTACCTTCTCTGGATACAACTATCATAATGGGGGCCGTTGAGTGTGTAGCGTTTATTATTATTATTATTATCTCGCTATAAAATGGAAATGGGATGGGGGAGCAGACTCCCAATTCCAAGCTTCCTTTAAGTGGGAGCACTGGTGACCCAAAGGTCACCAACACTTAAGGTTGTGTGTACGCAATCAATAAAATTAATAAACGCTACACACTTAATTGATATTAGAATTATATCTTGTGTCCCAGGTCCGGAAGCCTGTATGGTCAATACAAAAATTTGCCCCGTAGTCTTGTTATATATACAAATAAATAAAATTGAAGTGTCTGTTTGTAATTCCAAATTAACAGCTTTTCACTAAATGCATATGAAAGTATATACGGTACTTACATAAAAAAAAAATAATAATAATTTTTTATCTGTCTGTCTGTCTGTCTGCTGGACAAAGTATACTTATATTTTATATATACTGGCAGATAGCTGATGTTATAAGGAGTAACTTAGGCTATTTTTATTTTAGAAGGAGAATTAGGTTTCCGTGCAATAAACAAAATCGGTACACCACGCGAGCATAGCCGCGGGCGCAGCTAGTATATAATTGTAATGTATTTTTTAATCCCATTTGGTTTTGTACATTATAATATTTAGATTAAATCTTAAAATCTTGACAGCGAAATAAATTCTAAAGTACAATTAAATTATGACCTCTATATCGTGTGACAGCTGATACAAAATGGGGTTCAAGATAAATTGGTCGTAAGTTTTAAAACGCATAAAGTCAAGCTAAAATATATTTGACAAAAACATGCCGTTCTTTTTAATTTTTATTACTTAATGTTATTTTTATTAAAATTTCCGATTTTTTGACAATTTTGGAACGAAGTTCCTTAACGCGGCTTACGAGTAGTGCGATTTAGTAGAAATCGTCACGTAACAAAATGCTGTGTGTGTGCTTGTGTACAAACCTGTCACGTTTCAACACCTTATTGATGCAACTTATTTCCTTAAAAGATGTTTACTAGTAAAAAGGCAACAAACACACAAACAACATACAAAAGATTTTACATTCATATTTGTAAATGTATGTGTCACCTGAATTACATTGAAAAGGGAAGAGGGATAAATACTTAAATTTTAGGGTTCCCTAGCCAAATGCTAAAAAAGCAACCCTTATTATTAGTTTTGATTATTATCAATGGTCACACCTTCGCTAGGGTTAGTAACAATTGGTATTGAGGCATTTTTATTACAATAGAAAAGATTTTCAATAGAAATTCTCCATAAAACCTTTTATCCCCTATTTCAAACTTTCCAAGTTTCGTTTTTGGAACAAAAATAGCCTGACCCATTCCAAGGTTTCAGTTATTTCAATAGTAAGTCTAATTAAAATTGGTTTCGTTCTAGCAGTGAAAATGTAACAGACAGATTGACTTTCGGATTTATATTATTAGTCTCAAGTCTCATAGTCTTAATGATTAGATCGAGGAAAACACGAACCAAGGTTATTATTCGAGATATTACAAAACAGACAAGTCCTAACTAACTCTAGATGTAACACCGTCTTGAGCAAGCATCCGGTGTTCAATAGAGGCAATATAGCTGCTAAAACAACTTGACCCCTCTTAGAATACCGACAAACTACACTTATGCCCTTTTTTAAAACAGCCCGCACGAACGCAGGGCTCAGAATAAACTGGTAGTTATACCGGGCGTTTGTACCGGCTAAATTACCTTGAGCTCTCGTTGTGTATGAACTCGGATCTCGTTCGTCTGTATCGGAAGGGGAGGGAGGGGTGGTGCGGGTCAGCTTGCAGCGGTCCGTTTTAACAACTAGGACGTCACTTGAGCACATTACGGGTTTAATCGGGACTTCCTACTTATACCCCGAGCGTAGAGCGCCGAGATTTGTTCCAATTTGAAATTTGAACGTTTAAATTTCGAACGTGCGCCTTATTGGCTAAATGTCAAACGTAGGTAGATTAAAAAATGCAGTTGGATTATCCAATATATTATTTTAGTCTGTGGTTAATCCAAAACTAATAACATAATTATTAATATTAAGGCAATTAAAACACCTTTAGGCTTACCGCTTCACCAATTTCAACTAGTTTTAGTATGGAAATAGATAAAACCTTGGATAAGACATACTTAGGATATTTTTTGTAGCGGAAAAACTTACAGAGAGTAAAAATAGGGATTAAATTATAAAGGGCAAAATTATTAAATGCATACTTAACATTTTTATTTTTCAAATTTAATTATGGTTAAAATAATAAAATATAAGTCAAACCTTTTCTTAGTTTTTTTTTTTAATTTAAATGTAAACCAAATAAGGCAACGAACACATTGAAAATGACATCCGAATTGAGAACATCCTTTCCTGAAATTGGTTAAAAATATATCTAAATACAACTATTAAATATCCGTTAGTATTAGTATCAATAAATAATACAAATACATCGGTAGTAAAAAGATAATTAAACAAGAATAATTTATGACTTGTCAATCAAACGCTCTCGTAACCAGTATAAAATGAAACTAGCAAAAAAAATATTTATGCAACGCAGTCATGACATTAAGAGTCATAATTCTGACGCAATTATGACCCTCGATTTGAATGACAGCTCATTCGGACTTTAAATAAACATAAAAACAGGCCAAGTGCGAACCGCACTTGCACATAAAGGATTCCGTACCGCAAAGATAATTTCACCAGTGCAATCAGTCACACTGGTGGTAGGTCTTTTGTTGCAAGAGGCTAGGTAGGTACCACCGCAGTAGGGTCTTTGGCATTCCTGTGTTTCGGTTTGAAAGGCACTGTAGGCTAGTAAAATTATTGGGCAAAGGAGACTTAAGGACCAATATTATTGACGACGTTGTGGCGCAGCGGTAGCGAACCTGCCTTAAACGCCACAGGTCGCGGGTTTGATTCCCGCTCGGAGCATAATATGTTTGTATTGACCATGCAAGCATATTTTCCGGTCTGGGTGTATTTGTCCTTGTCATTGTGTATGTTTCCGGACCCCCGACACAGGATATCGCTATCCTAATGGGGGCCGTTGAGTGTGTAGCGTTTAATTTTTTTTTTTTTTTGTTAATATCTCGAGGTTGGCAACGCGTGAGTGGCACCTACTAATGGTGTTACAAAGTCTCATAGGCTATGACAACCACATACCATCAGGTGGGCCGTATTCTTGCTTGCCAACTTAATATAAAAAAAGAATAGTTTCTTCTTTTCTATCTATCTATATATCTTACATATCCAGTTCGTGAGATAAAACCCGCTGACAGACAGACAGATAGTGTTTGATTACGGTACCCTAAAAAGATCGACAAATTGATAATGTATTGTCTGTGTCTGTGGTCTTTTTTATCTGTGCATGAGAAAAGCGTTACAAGATGGCGCTCATTGTTACATTTTCCGTTTGATGACATTGTTTTCTTGTTTCTAGTTAATATAAAGACATTAGTTTGAGAATGGGAAAATTAATATTGTCAGATATACATGTATTATTTACCATTTATTCTATACATATAATATTAATGAAATAATTAAATAAAAAACGCTACACACTCAACGGCCCCCATTAGAATAATTATATCCTGTGTCGGGGGTCCGGAAATATTCACAATGACAAGGACAAACACAACCAGACCGGAAAACATGCCTGTACGATTAATACAAACATCTGCTCCGAGCGGGAATCGAACCCGCAACCGTCGAGGTTTAAGGCAGACTCGCTACCCACAACGCCACAACGGTGTCAATATGAAACATTCTTTGTATGTTGGTATGTTTGTGTTCTTTTCAAGCGAGAACTGATTTTATATGTTAAGTTGGTAAGCAAGCATACGACCCATCTAATGCTAAGACTAAAAGTTCCCATAAATAGTGATAGTGTTGTAATATTTTATTTTATGTTATATATAAATAATATGTATGTTAGTCCGTCCGTATTTAATGTAATAATCTATATATGTATGTATTTTATCTATGGCCCTTGATGCCTGAAAATAAAGAATTAAATAAAAAAAAAAATAAGCAGTTGCCACAGCCTATGAGCCATTTCTACAAATCGCGTTGTAGGTGTCACTCTCGCGTTGCCAACAAGAGATATTGGTTCTTAAATCTCCTTTGCCTTTTAAATTCCTTTGATCTTAATGTCTTTTTCGATCTAGACGTTTGTCTTGTGGGTCTCCCCACCTTACCTCGGAAAGCACGTTGAGCTGTCGATCCCGGTTGTTATCACACATCTGATTATAATCGCTAGCTCTTGATAGACAATTTTCTCTTATCCAATGAGTTACTGGTGAAGGTCAAATGGCAATCGCTCCGTGTAAAAACTAGCAAATCTGGGTAAGAAGTTTACTGGTGGTAGGTCTTTTGTTGCAAGAGGCCGGCTAGGTAGGTACCACCGCACTGTCCAATATTCTGCCGCCAAATAGTAGTGTTTAGGCACTACTGTGTTCCGGTTTGAAGGGTATTGTACGCTAGTGAAAGTACTGGACGAACGAGATTTAAGAACTAATATCTCGAGGTTGGCAACGCGTGAGTGGCACCTACTAATGGTGCTGCAAGCGCTCATAGGCTGCGGCAACCACTTACCATCAGGTGGGCCGTATGCTTGTTTGCCAACTTCTAACATAAAAAAACGATTGATAAGAAAACCCAGGGTAAATAAAGGGAATAATACTAGGAAGAATTAGATGCTGGAGTACAGAACTTACGCTTCAAAAGTGAAAGGAAAATAATCCTAAAATTCACGTAGGTGTAGTCACGGGTAAATGCTAGTAATCACATCAATAGCCTGCACTTATAGTTTTCGTAAGCAAAGTCGAGAGAAGAACTACGTTCACAAGGTCGATAGACCATCGACCCTATTAAGAGTAATGAAGTGTTGCCACTTAAATTAATCGATATTTTAGTGTTGCCATTATTCATACAATTTATATAGCATTTAACGTTAGGTGTTAATTTTATTAATTTGTAAATGAATACTCCTTTCTAAATACTATTAATTTTTCACACCCCTAAATGCTAAGGGTTCTCCAAATTTTTTTTTAAACAAAATGGTTCATTTTTATTTTTTTATTATGTGCCATTAAAAATACATACCTCTATATTTTCATTCTCCTATCAACCCCTATTTTTAATAGCGACATTAGTAAGGCGCTGCTACCGGGTCCCAGATTTTTTTCATGGCTAGACGACGTCTGCCGGGCCTGATAATATTATATATAGATATACACATCACAAGATTAATCATACACCCACAATAACAGTTACTCAAGTTCAATAATTAAAAACTTTTAAATTTTAACTTTGTATTCGCGTGAATAAAGTTGTAACTTATAAGGCTATGTCGGTTTAAATTAAAAATGTACCAAATAAGGAGGTCACAACATTACTTCAATATTGGTAACGATAATCTATGTATATATAAAAAAATGTAAGCATTTTTGTATATTCGTTTTGAGATGATAATCTTAGTTATTATATAAAATTTGGTACATACATGATCATTGTCATGATCTTTTGATGGACAGATTTTGATTGAGTGTTATATATATGTTTGTAACATTATCTAATTATTTTATCAATTTTTATTAAAAAACTATAGCCACCCTGGTGCTATCCTTATTAAATAATAAAGGAGATACAGTGTAACGAATATTTAGCTGAGAAAAAAAAAAGAAAAAAAATCATGTGTGAGTTTACACGCGGTACAAGTGAAACTTTATGGGACTGATTAATTTGTAA
Source organism: Hestina assimilis (assembly GCA_023373885.1). Taxonomy (NCBI): domain Eukaryota; kingdom Metazoa; phylum Arthropoda; class Insecta; order Lepidoptera; family Nymphalidae; genus Hestina; species Hestina assimilis. The sequence continues at coordinate 3,870,027 of CM041767.1, read as the reverse complement.
GAGAATGAAATGAACACACTAAATAAAGAGCGAAAGAGATACATAGATATAGCTATCTCTATTTCGCTCATAAAATCAAATTCACACCGTCCCAAACCCTCTTCAACAAATCTTTTAAAAACAATAAAAATGTCCGAAACAAGCTACAGACAATCACTGGTTTATTACAACAGATAAAATATTACACTTTAAAACTGTAAGGGTTCTAAAAAAAGCAAAAATCCTAGTTCCCGCTAACAATCCAGTGTAATAGACAACTGTCATTCTCATACAAATTTGACATTTAACGTCAGAGTTATAAAGACCTTTATCGCTTGTAAAATCTTTAGTAGCAAAGTTACAAATGATCGGCTTCACAACTAATTAACCACTAATGACGTAAGATACAAAAAAAGACATCAACGTATCAATCAATCATTCACTATTTGAAAAAAAAGAACGAATGATATAATCGAATGACCATTCATAATTCGAAATTTGAATATCCCGGCCTTTTGTTGCGTCGCCCCCTTTTTACATGGAAAACGCTATTGTAACTGGAATAGATAAGACATTTTAGTTTTTATCCGTAACTGTTATTTTGCTACTCTCATTACGTGGTTCCATCTAGGTTTCTGTACACATAGATCGATCTGGACTCGATCCCGAAACCGAGGAAAAGATTTCTATAATCATAAACTTATAATGTAATATGGAGCGGCGTTTTTAGACGACGTTGTGGCGCAACGGTGCCTTATGACATGTTTGTATTGACCATACAGGCATGTTTTTCGGTCCGGTGGTTGTCCTTGTCATTGTGTGTTTCCGGAACCCGACACAGGATATAACTATTCTAATGGGGGCCGTTGAGTGTGTAGTGTTGTTGAGTGTTTAGTAATATAGATAAAATGTCATAATCACGTTGGTGTCTTCATACATTTAATTCCAGTGCAACAGAACGAAGTTAGTCACAAGCTGGTTTTCTTGCCTATATGAAAGGCTGAAGCATAGTAATAAAAAAGAAAACATAGTTGAATAATTAGACCAGTAGCTCATTCATTTCATTCATTCGTTCGCTATAGTCGTACAAACGGACAGAGGGCAAACTGTTTTTACATATTTTTATATATATAAAGAGATAATAAGAAAGTTTTTGACAGTTACAAGATTTTTAAGCACGCTTTTATTAGCACATTAAAATGACAGATTAATTTTTTTTTCTGATTAAAATGATCAAGGCTACAATGTATAAAGACTTAAGACTTACGTATCAAGAAATATTAAAAATATACATTACGAATACCTTCACAAAAAAAAACAAATTACCAAATAATTCCCTTGAACGTATTCATTTTAAGTATAAATAAAAACATCATACAAAGTTTATTGTACGTCTGTCGGCTTTTGGAACCGGAAATGTCAAAATGTCGTATTTTTTTAAATAAAAGTTCGCGTCATGCCTCGAGGCTCTTAATGTTTCTTTTTCGCTCCGAAAAATATTATTTTAGTGTAGCGAATAAATATTGTTATATGTTGTCTTATAGGGCCATTGTGACTTTAGATAGAATTTCCAGTTTCGATGGAAGGTTTTATCTGGTGTCCGAGTACTGAGACCCTGCAGAGTTCATTATATGCCCAGCGCCCTATTGAGATTTGCGACCCCGTCAGTTGTGTCAGGCCCTGATAGGGGTGGTCCCTTAAATGCCTACCTGGTATAGCTATAACTGAAGAAGTGAGTGCTCGTCAGCTGCGTTTCGAGGTCAGCCAGCGTATAACCAGTTGCATCTTAAAGGTCGGCAATCTGCACCTGGTTAAAATCAAGCCTCTACTTTGTAACATAAAAAAAACTTGCACCCTCGGTAAGCCCCCTAAGGGCTACACTGATGCTACTAGGGCTACTCTCTCTCTCTCTCTCTCTCTCTCGTCCAAGGAATAATCCAGCTATCATAGCCGATAACAACCCGATCCGAAAGACTTTTTCTACCTCGCCCAAACACTGTCATAAGCAGATTATCCGAATCAATACCACTAGTAAACCTTCAAAAAAGAGTCTATTATTTCCTTAGACAGTTACACAATTGCTAGATCATGTTACAGATGTCCATGGAAGAAGGAAAGGTTTTAGGTCTTCTTCTATAAAAAATCAGTCGTTCAGTCCAGTTCTGTTTATTAAATTAGTATAATTCAGAAATAAGGTATATTTTGTTTAATCTCCTTTTCAACTCATTAAAAGTTATTTACATTATCCAATGAGTTACTTTTGCCCAGGATTACGGAGGTCAGATGGCAATAGCTCTGTAATCCTAACAACATAGTAACCTGTTACATTCGAACAAAGAGTACTAAGCTACTGGCATCGAGACGTGACGGTCCAATCACCCGCTGTTAGAATAATCTCTGTCACAGCAGAGATTATTCCACCAGTCAGTCACACTGGTGGTAGGATATTTTACCGCCAAATAGTAGTGCTTAGGCATTACTGTCTTCCGGTTTGAAGGGCACTGTGGGCTAGTGAAATTACTGGGCAAGGGAGATTCAAGAACCAATATCTAAGGTAGGCAACGCCTGAGTGGCACCTACTAATGTTGTTGCGCGCGCTCATAGGCTATGGCAACCGCTTAGCATCAGGTGGCCCGTATGCTTGCTTGCCAACTTGTAACATAAAAAAAACCTTAGGAAGATCTTTCAATGTATTATTTTCTTTTATATTTTTCATAATTTTCCTGAACGAACCGTAAATTTCCATCATTTAATTACCTTTGGTATATTATTTTTTTTATTTACTCCGTAAGAAACACTCCCGATATTGATCTAATATGTATGAAACAATGATTTTTCTACAGAGCAGTATTTTTATGCGAAATAAAAGAACAGTTTATTGATAATCTCACGATAGTGGAGTTATAACGCTTGTGCATCGAGCGTGGTTACCGAACGATGACGTCACGGTTGCGTGGTTTCCACCGCAACCAAATAATATTGACACACAAAACCTTCCATATCAATCCATATTACTGTAGGTATTCGAATGTCGGACGATTCTGACGGCTCATTTTATAATGGTCATTGTTAGTCAATTTAGAGTAGTTCTTTTCAAATTTGAATGTTTTTTAAATTGCTTTTTTATTGGACTAGAATTTATGACGGCCCGCGTCTGTTTTGCCGCCAAATGTCAGTGCGGTAACTTAATTACATTTTTTTTTATTTGTTTAACTTTGATTACTTGCGTAATACTCATCAATTTTCATTTGTTACAGGTATGTGCAACAAAGGCGTAATAAATTAGAATTAGAGAAGGTTTGTGAGCTGCTTTTTTTTCTGAACTGTCAGTTAGTAAAGGCGGGAAACTTGACATTCGACTTTCAATGTTTTTTTTTACCCTACTAACTTTTTTATTGTATCTAGTTGACAAACGCATTTATCATACATCCTGTCAAAATATAAACTATATTTTGCGCAACAAAAGGTATATTTTAAAATGTGAAACCAATTTTGTTTCGCCATATTTTTCCCACTATTACGCTAGCGTAGTTAATAGACAAAATGGCGGCGTCACGAGCGACACACACTGTAATGGCTTTTATCTTAAGTGTGGCATCGGCCTTAGATGCATCCGCAATGCGGTCTTGGCCTTAAGTATATTAAATAATAATATAAAATCATATCAGGTTATTAATAATCCTATGAAGATTATTTTTAACCAACATCAAAAACTCACGATTAGGATCTTAATGGGACCCATTGAGTCTATAGCGTTTATTTATTTATTTAAGAGGCCGGCTAGGTAGGTACCACCACAGTCTCAGATATTCTACGGAAAAACGTATGCCCTGCATTAATGTAGCACGGTATAGCGAAATTTATATGCAAAAGAGATTTAAGAATCAACATCTCAAGGAAAGCAACCTCTGTGTGACACCTACAAATGGTGTAGCAAGCGCCCATAGGCTAAGAAAACCAGTTACCATCAGGTGGTGGGTGGGTAAAGAAGTTACGAAAAATAAAAAAAAATGAATTTCAGAATTAGTCCCACCATACAAGAAACTTGCCATTTTAGAGTTTCGTAGCCAAATGGTAAAAACGGAACCCTTATATTTTCGTCTTGTCCGCCTGTCCATCCGTCTGCATGTCACAGTTATTTTACTCAGAGGCTATTGTCTCTATCTATACGAAATTTAGTAAATAGGTGTATTCTAGGAACCGCTACACTATTTTATAATGAAATACTAAAATATATTAAAATTAAGGGTAGCAGTCCATACATTTATCTGAGGGTTGAAAAAAAAATTCAACTTGTGGCAACGTGTGACATGTCTTTGGAAAGGTATTTCAAAATTATAAGGAGGTTTGATTTTGACTTTTTTCCTTAAGTCAGTAGCTGTTGAGATATTAGCTCCTAAAGTTATAAAAATTGTGTCCCCTCACTCTAACTTTTGAAATATGGGATTTAAAATAATCAAAATATTTGAAGTTGTAGCACATGAAATGAACTTTCAACTACATTTGTTTTGAAGAAGATAGGTCTACAAATTTTAGAGATATGTAAGTTGTTCCCAGAAGTTTGTTTTTCATATTACTTTTAATGATTACTATGAAATTACCAACTTAATTATGTGGCCGATTTTATTATCATATTGTTCATCATCAAGCTGCGGAACCCTTTAGTTTCGACTGTGAGTGGTCCACAACGCACTTGATTGATAATTATTTACTCTGCAGTGATACGAAAACCTTTATTAAAATATTTTATTATTAAAATATAGAGTTCTAGGAGATGTTATCTTTTAAATAAAAAAAAAACCAACGCAACACCTAACTTGATTCTACATTGAAAATACAATGTAATACAATTTAATATTTATATCTTTTAAGAGAATAATTCATTCAGCTTAGTTCACATGGTTAACGGACCGGAACAGGTTTGATTCCCGACTTACATATATTTATGTGTGTTACGATTTCTTTATAATTCGCTACATTTCAATTCTTAGAAAGTTATACTTAACAAAAAAAAAATTAAAAATCATACTAATAATAAAATAAATATTTGTAGGTTTGAATGTTTGTTACTCAATCACACAAAAACGGCTAAACGGGTGTTACAACCTCGAGATATTGGTTCTTAAATCTCCTTTGCCCAGTAATTTCACTAGCCTACAGTGCCCTTCAAACCGAAACACAGTAATGCCAAAGACACTACAACCTTAGCGGTAGAATATTTGACACTGCGGTGGTACCTACCTAGCTGGCCTCTTGCAACAAAAGACCTACCACCAGTTAAATGATTTAGATGTTTGATTCCTGTGCGATTATCAAACAATACGCTTCATATTCTTATTTCTAGATTTTTCCCGGTATTTTATCAACCTAAGCTTTCGATCATCTTTCGATCCCTGGCGCACGGAGTGAAATGATCGTCTGTATTCCCAAACTCATACAACCTGAACCTCTTCAAAATGCGAGTACACAGGCTTCTTATGAGTAAGCTCCACCGTAGATCACATCTATGCTTTCGCGCTCGATGGAGGTCAAGAGTTTACCCATTATTCAATGGTCTTCTTTCAGTTTTACACAGAGTGATTGCCATCTGACCTCAGTAACCCTAAGGGAAAACCAGTAACTCTTTTCATAAGAGAAATTTACTTATCAAGATTTAACGTTTATTATCAGATATGTGATAACAACCGGAACCCACAGCTTTACGTGCTCTCCGAGGCAAGGTGGGGAGACCCACAAGGACAAAACCACAAGGACCCATTATTCAATCTGCACCGAGCGGGAAACTAACCCACCAGGCATGCTCGCTACTAATGTCATAAAATTCGTAACTTTTTTTTTTAAATAAAAAAATAGTAATTTTAATGAGTGAAGCCGCGTGCAAGCACAAGTTAATTCCACCTTCCTATGTTTCGCTTGAACACGTCGACAGTAACAGATGCTTGTATTTATGCGATTTTAATGACTACCCCATTGACAAGAGTAGGGGTTGGAATAGTAAAAAAAACCCTCTTGAACAGAAGATAGTTTTAGCACAAAAAACTAAAAGGCCAGCAAGTTATTTTTATTTTTAACATCAATATTAGTTTATCATTTAATTGAGTCATTTTTAGCCTACTTCGAAAGGGGTGATGCAGGTGGTTTTTGGAACGAAGTTTCTTAAAGCGACTCAGGGGCCGTCCATTAATCACGTGATGTTTTTCTTAGCAATTTTACACCCCCTCCCTCTTGGTGATACGTGGTGAGGTTTAAGACTAAACTTGCAGGTTGTTTTTGACTGGCACAATACTAATTAAAGAAATGGCGGCGTCGGGATATGACGACCCCGTCGCCCGCTGTTGGGATAACCTCTGTCACAGTAGACATTATTCCACCAGTGCAATCAGGAGCACTAGTGGTAGGTCTTTTGTTGCAAGAGGTCGGCTAGGTAGGTACCACCGCAGTGTCAAATATTCTGCCGCCAAACAGTAGTGCTTAGGTATTACTGTGTTCCAGTTTGAAGGGCACTGTACGCTAGTGAAATTACTGGGCAGAGGAGATTTATGAACCAATATCTCGAAGTTGGCAACGCGTGAGTGGCACCTAATAATGGTGCTGCAAGTGCTCATAGGCTACGGCGACCACTTACCATCAGGTGGGCCGTATGCTTGTTTGCCAACTTTAAACATAAAACAAATGCAAAAAACATATATTGTACTAGTACATGAACATATTTGATTCCTAAAAATTCTCGAACCACGAATTGGTAAGACTTCAACACTAACATCTAAATAAGCATCTGGTACTGTGCTTCGTTGAAGATCAACCTTGGTTTCATCAAGCCGTCTCACACTACACGCCGCTTTTCGGTTTATAAATCGCGCGTTTGACGAAAATATACACATGATATCGAAGGGAGGGCGTTCCCTTGCGATATTTCGTGAGTTTTCTTCTACCCCTCCCCTCTTCTTAGCGTCACGTGATTAATGGATCCCTTACTGCTTGTTTTGCATGTCGTGACGTCCTCAATCTGACACCATGAGACGCTCATAGCCGAGTGCACCCGCTGATCGGTAAACGATCGGTAGGTTAAGCAACTTTAGACGCGGTCAGTCACTAGATGGGTGATCGCGTAGTGGTATTTCAACCGAGCGTCTCCGTGCTTCGGAGGGCACGTTAAAAGTCGGTCCCGGCTGTTGACAATTAGACAACAGTCGATAAGTCAAGTCAGAGGCCTACGAGCGACCTGAACAACTCTGACACTAGGTTCGCCACTAACCACTCGATAAGAAGAAGACCATCGGATAGAATCTTATCGTAGAGCTGTACTGGTGACATTTATAGCACGGACCTGTATGTATGCTGAGAATGGAAAAAGGAAAGGTTGTTGTTGTTGTTGTTGTTGTATATAACTTTATTGTACAAATATAACAAAAATTACAAAAGGTTTCATAACAAAATTATATGTACAAAGGCGGGCTTATCCCAATAAGGGATCTCTTCCAGCCAACCTTTGAGTTACTAAAGGAATATGTATACCAAGGGTAGAAATAGCAGAAATTATATAACAATAAAAACAAGAGTAACAATCAGCCTATAGTAAGTGTACAAATGAATGAATATATGTATCTATACAAGATGAAGAGCAAATATATATATATTACTATTATATATTATTATAAAATAAAAATAAGTAATATTATATATTAAGTTATAAAATTATTCGGAAAGTCTATATATCGGTAAATGTATATAAATATATCAGAATATATATAAATATATATAATATAATAACAGTCAATAGATTGTACAAAAAAGAAGCTAAATAAACGGTATTACTTTAGTAACTCGCCAGCTGTTAAATTTACAAGTAAAATAACAATAAAACCTCATTATAATGAGGAACAAAATTAAACTTTATAGGTAACCCCTAATTTATTAGAGATAGAAAATAAATAATTATGGGTAAAAAAAAAAAAAATGAAATTATAACAATTGTAAGGTATAGATGGAACGGGAGATTGGGCCTCCGGCTGTATCACTCATCGTCTGCAACCGTAATGATTTTTTTTTCAAGACGGTTGGCAACCAGCATACAGCGCACCTGATGGTAAGCGGTTGTCGGTTGTAAGTTTAACCTACCTATTGCTGCAGCAACGAGCGATGGTACCTATCTAGTATATATAACTTTTTAATTATATAAAGTCTGTATACTTTTTAAAACAGTTCACTATTGAGAGAGCTTTCACTTTGTATACCGAAACTTTTACTTCGAAAATGAAATAAAAAAAATCTGTGACGTCATCGCGAATTAAATAAAGCAGCGGGCAAAAGATTAATCCAAAAACAGCAATTCCTTTATTTCGATTCAATTACAATAAAACAATTGAATGACATTAATAGCTCCTAAGCCACTAAAGTTGGTAAACGGCTGTAAAATACTATAAAATATATTCATTGCTCGTTTACGTGCATCTTTGTTACGGATAATCGTAAAACTGTTGCAATTCAGTGTATAATTAGAAGAGGTTAAAAACATTTATTATGACTCTATGCTTTGTATGTATGAACAACTGGTTGAACCCTGGCGTCCCAACCGTGCCTCGGAGAGTACGTTAAGCAGTCGTTTCTGGTTGTTATCATATCTGATAATAATCGTACTATTGATAGGTATGGCGGCGTCGGGATGTGACGACCCCATCGCCCGCTGTTGGGATAACCTCTGTCACAGCAGAGATTATTCCACCAGTGCAATCAGTCACACTGGTGGTAGGTCTTTTATTCTAAGATGCCGGCTAGGTAGGTGCCACCGCAGTGTCAAATATTCTGCCGCCAAATAGTAGTGCTTAGGCATTACTGTGTTCCGGTTTGAAGGGCACTGTAGGCTGGTGAAATTACTGGGCAAAGGAGATTTAAGAACCAATATATCCAGGTTGGCAACGCGTGAATGGCACCTACTAATCGTGCTGCAAGCGCTCATAGGCTACGGCAACCACTTACCATCTGGGCCGTATGCTTGTTTGCCAACTTGTAACATAAAAAAAAGTATCGCGCCTATCCAATGGTTCGCCCTTTGGGTTGTGGCAGTCAAATCAGGATAACAGTGTAAGCTGACCCTGGGTTAGTACCGGGAATAATGTTAGAGAGAAGGCACAGTTACAGAAGTAGCTTTGACTACCTTTACTCGCGAGCAAAGTCGTTGGTACAGCTGTTGAAAAAAAAAATGTTTATTATGCCAAAAACTTCTCACAATTACAAAAGTTGTTGGGACCTTTATGTTAGAAGTTGGCAAACAAGCATACGGCCCACCTGATGGTAAGTGGCTGCCGCAGCCTATGAGCGCTTGCAGCACCATTAGTAGGTGCCACTCACGCGTTGCCAACCTCGAGATATTAGTTGTTAAATCTCGTTCGCCCAGTAATTTCACTAGCGTACAATGCCCTTCCAACCGGAACACAGTACTGCCTAAGCACTACTATTTGGCGGCAGAATATTGGACACTGCGGTGGTACCTACCTAGCCGGCCTCTTGCAACAAAAAGACCTACCACCAGTGAAATTTACCTTTTAAGTATGACAATACTTGTACCAGAAGATGCCGCTCTTCCATAGCATTTCAGTCAAGAAATTTCTTTCGGACATAATTAACTAATATAATATAATTAATTTCTTACTTACTTATATTTTATATTTTATTTAGACGACGTTGTGGCGCAGCGGTAGCGAACCTGCCTTAATTGCCACAGGTCGCGGGTTCGATTCCCGCTCGGAGCATAATATGTTTGTATTGACCATGCAAGCATATTTTCCGGTCTGGGTGTGTTTGTCCTTGTCATTGTGTATGTTTCCGGACCCCCGACACAGGATATGACTATCCTAATGGGGGCCGCTGAGTGTGCAGCGTTTATTTATTTATTATTTATTTATTTATCTTATTGTTTATAAATGTATGTATGGATATACGTTATAAATTTAGTATATATTTTTATAATAACAATCATAATGACGTCATCATCACTGGCGTGGCGGTCAAAGGTTTTACAACCCGGGAGGCCACCATAAATGTTTAGTATACTAGAATATTTGGACGCTAATAAGCAATACTATATCAACCCACAAAATTGAAAAAAAAACTGAGTAATATATGCAGTAGTGTTGGTAAATGGCTGAAGAACATTTTTCTTTAATATTTGTATGGTTTTAAGCTTTAAAACTTCTAAAAACTTCTCCATTTTTCAATCAGGCAATTTATGTACGTACGTACGTAACGTTTTGGGTTATATTACATACTAAATATGCAGTTTGTATACTCATTTTTTATGAAAATAAGTAAAATAACTTACATAAATCTGAAATTGCCAAAAACTTGAACAATACATAAAAAAATCATATAAAGCAAGTTGATCAAATTTTTCAAACGCGTTTTTCTCGAAATGACATTCGTGTGGGTTGACATGGTATTGCTTATTTGCGTCCATTTATAGAATTGTATTCCGATTCAATTCATTTAGGAAAAATGATGATTGGCCAATTTCCACACGATTTAGAAAAATCAAATGAATCGCTAGTAGGATGTCACGGTATGGAAACGCAATTGCTATGCGGTTTAGCTTAGGTCGTTATTTGAATCGCAATAAGAGTTCACGGTAGATCCCCAGATATTAGTAGATTTTGATTTCTGGTGCATTTCTAGCGAACCTTCATAGATCTTCGTATTGACACATACATATATGTGTTTCAGTCTGGGTGGTGGTGTGTATTTGTGTGTTTTCTCGACACACTGTCCTAATAGCGGCCGTTATATAAAGAGTGAGTTAAAACCGGTTCCAACCGGATAAAACTAGATAAATATTACACTTACGTTATTATTTTACCTGTAACTTGGGAATTAAGTGGTACATACAATGGTACAAAAGAAAAAAAAATACACCATTGACAATTGCCGGACAGACGGACAATGCACATCGATTATAATTTTTTTTTAAATAACAGTTTTGTCCGTACAAAATAAATTCACGCATCGCCGCTTTCTGTGCATGTGTGTGTGGATATAGGATGTTCGCTTGATGATTGATTAATTACAAGAATAATTTTCGTTTACTTTCTAAAACACTGGCTGTATATAGGTTGTGTTTGAAATTTGACGTTTCGGCATTTCGGATCGTGCCTTCGCCTTTTTAACTTTTTAAATTAAAAAAATTTTGTGATATATAAATTTTTCATAGCTTCGGATTAATTCAAATAAATGATTAAAATAATATGCTCAGCTTTCATTTATTTATACGAAATATATATTTTTTATTGAAGAAAAGTAATCCATGGAATGACATTTCAGTTTTATAATGATGGCAGTATGAAAGATTTTTTTTAATAATTTCTCACATCCTATATACCACGGCGTGTACATGAACATCAATTATAAAGGCACCGCGCGGAACCGTCGAGGGCGATTCGGAGGTCACGTCTTGCTAACGAGCAGATATTTTATATAAAAAAAACACGAAAAAACTAACATACAAGCAAATGCGAAAATTAGCGCTTTTTCAAAATTATTTACGTAAGTACTATTTTTTTTAAATAAAATGCAATAGACAAGAACTTCCAATATTGTAATTATATATGTATTATAAGCTTTTGTTTCTGTAATATTATTTTAGTCTGAGGTCTTATATTGGCTGGTTGGAGCTGAAAATTTTTGAACCATTGGTGGTAGGGTAATATACGGGAAACATCCGTAACACTACCTGAGAGCAAGAGAGGGGGAGTGAGGGGCAGGCGGAAAGGCACAGTGGAGGAAGAGTGAAAAAGACTATTACTTCATCATATTTTCAGAGTCCGTTATTCTACAAAGTGGTAGGTTAGTTCTAGCCATATTGCTCTATAAGTTATATAATAAACCAGCAGCTCCAGCGGCTTCATACGCATAATGTAAAGAAAAGGCAAATTATTACCTAAGAAAGTTCATCCCAAATTAAATTTAAATATAAACCTTCACTATGAATAAGATATAAATTAAAATTATGAATAGAATCTTCACTACGAATGAAATATACATTAAATTTAAAAATAGAACCTTCAATATGAATTAAAAATAAATAAAATTTAAAAACAGAACCTTCAATACGAATTAAAAGTAAATGAAATTTAAAAATAGAATCTTCAATACGAATTAAAAATAAATTAAATTTAAAATCAGAATCTTCAATGAAAATTAAAAGTAAATAAAATTTAAAAACAGAATATTCACTACGAATTAAAAATAAAATGAATTTAAAATTTTAAAAATACATAGAACCGTCAAAAACAATTAAAATATATAACAATGTCCACAACAAACAATCGTATTTATACGGGTCGTTAGTTATGCAAAAAAATCTTATTTTAACACGTAATCACCGACAATTACATCAATTACAACAAATTACAATGAATTACAACAATTAGGCATCCACTAAAAGCTGATACAGATCTAAAATAAACGGGTTATTAAAGATTAAGAAACTTTTCATTATCTGTTACGCAAAATTTAATTTATTATCTGTGTGTCTACGTCTATCGTAAAACTTTAAATTCTTTCGTTATGTACTTTAATTTTTGGTTAATTTATTCGTAAATTATAATTTAAATAAGTATTTAAAAACCTTTAACTAGATATTACTTTTTAATTTTCTTGAAGCTCTTTTCGATATGATTTTTGACACTTAGATTTCGCGCCAAATATTTAATAATATCACTTGTCAATTTCCGCCCTCTCTAAAAACTATGATGTACATTAGGAACGAACTTATCACTGGCTAACTTCATTCAATTATGATTTGCAACAACACAACTGAAGTTAGCGTGCTTTGCTGTTGAATTTAAGAAGGGCCATCTAGTCTGCGACATTCTGTCTGTATGAATGGACCATATTATACAGTAAGTGTATGAGATGATGTATTTTTTCTTCTTATTTAGTTTAGCAGATCCTACAAATCATCTTTTTAATAAGTATTTTCTAGAAAATTAATTATTAATTTTCAAATATTTTTCAATTATAAGTATTTATAGATTTGTTTTCTAATTATTCAAAATCTGTGGTTCCCAAAAACTATTAATACTAATAATCACTTCTTATTAAAGTGGTAATTATTAATAATAAATTTGCTTGTAATATTTTTTTCTATATTTAGTTACTTATTAGTAAAACAAATTATTAGTGATGTTCAAATCACTAATCGATAAATGTATAATAAATAAATAAATTAAATAAATATCTTACGTTGTGTGGTCGCGAAATTGAAGCGCGTTACGATCACTCATAATCTCGAGAAACTAGTTTCACACACACACATACAAACTGTATTTAAATACATGCAGAATCATACGATTAAGTACAGTTATAAAAGTGGCTTAGCTGTGTCTGTATGTTGAAGACTAGCTTCTGCCAGCGGTTTTGATCGCTTTTATAACGATTTTAATACAAACTTTGAACCCTCACTCCACTCCTTCAACGGTGAAATTTTTGAAAATGTTATACCAAAAAAATAATACTTGGCGACGTTGTGGCGTCAAACCTACCTTAAGCGCTACAGGTCGTAGGTTCGATTCCCGTTCGGAGCATATGTTTGTATTGACCATACAGGCATGTTTTCCGATCTGGGTCACTCTCCGAATGAGGGCCGTTAGTGTGTAGTGCTTATTTAGTTTATTCATTTATATTTACGTAAGATGCTCAAACATATCGACTACATTAATAAGAGGCAACATTTTTCTGATATACCATAAAGGTGGCAAACAAAAGACGATAAGCGGTCACCATAGCATATGAAGCTTTAGTAGTAGCAGAGCTATGGTCTTCCGAGCACAAATAGGCCTAGCACATAGCACTGTTCCAAACGGGAATCGAACCCGAGACCTTTGGCACTAAAGGCAGTTTCACGACCGCTGCGTAGCGTTTTTAATTTTAACAAAAAAATAAAGTCACGGGCGAAAGCTAGCTTACAATACATTCACGCACACATCAACACACGACGCACACAACGAAAAAAACTGATATGCATCGACCTACCAAGTAATTATATGTTTACAAACACCGCTGCTATATATTTAGCTATAGCTAGTGTTGGGGACATGTCGATAATCGACACGATAATTATGATAATTTTTCTGTCAGATAAATCCACTAGCTATTTTAAGTGAACGGATGAATACATAATGTGGTTTAATTTGATGGCTTATTTACGATGTGTATTTATTAACTGAAGTACGATAAATACTTCACGACAGTTCATTATTGTTACTGTATTTTTTCACTCACAGACTTTTTAATTCAGTATTGTAGTGCGATTTATAAAAAAATATACGCCATTTAATTTTCAATACAATACTCATAGACAATGTATGCGTTTTTTTAAAAGAACATAAAAAATAACGATATACACTTAAAGACCCTGATTAGGATAGTGATATCCTGGGTCGGGCGTCCGAAAATATGCACAAGGACAAGGACAACCCCACCCAAACCGGTCCCCGCTAGGTGACGCTGTCAAGGCCAGTAGAGCCAACCCCAAACCGACAATACAAACATCTGTCCCGAGCGGGAAAAGAACCGACGAAATGTGAAAGTCGTCAGTTTTAATTCTATACTATCATAGATATTCAATTTATACATCAAACTATAAATAAATCATTAAAACTAGATTAAAATGACTTAGGTTATAAAACTTGATTATTAACAAAAAATTAATGTTTAATAAAATCTACCGCAGAAACCATCGATAGCTACCCATCACTAAAACCGTTCCCGCACGTACAGACAGACAGTGTTATCAGAATAATGACAGATCTCGAGTCGAGACGGTACGTGAGCCGAGGATACCGCAAGAGAACGCAACGCAACTACAGTGACATTTATAATTTATTCAATTTTCAACCTTGATACATATATAATAGAGTTTTAATCATTGAAAAGAGAAACCAGTTTGTTATTTATTTTCATATTTTAATAACAACGAAAAATCTATACAAATGAATAAAATTAAAGTGTCTGTTTGTAATTACAACTGGTACATACAGACATCGTTGTGGCGTTGTGGGTAGAGTCTGCCTTTAGTCTTGACGGTTGCGGGTTCGCTTCCCGCTCGGGTAGATATTTGCATTGATCTTACAAATATCTTTTTCCGTCTGGGCGTTTGTCCTCGTGGGTCTCCCCACCGTGCCTCGGAAAGCACGTTACGCTCGGTCCCGGTTGTTATCACATAAAATCTGATACTAATCGTTAACTCTTGATAAGTAAATTGCTGGTTAGCCCTTAGGGATGCGGAGGTCAGACGACAATCGCTCTGTGTAAAAACTAGTAACCTGTCAAATCCGGATAAGAGTAATAAGCAGACCCTGGGTAAAATAAAAACCAGGAATGCTAGGACGAAGAAGTGATGTTTTGATGAGTAACAGTACTTTTATTTTAGAAAAAGAATTACAGTTTTAAATAAAGAAAAATCGGTACACCTTGTAAATAATATTTTTACATCACTATTTCAAACTGTTTTCGCTAAAATTAGATTTTTATCTATTCTATTGTGGGCAAAAGTTTTATATTAAAACGAAGATACTTATTACAGATAAAAAATACCATAAATCAAATTTTATCCGTCTGACAAGTACTAAGCGGACATGTTCTTGAAACACGTAAATAATTTTCCATGGCAATCTCATTATGATGTATTTTTATTACATTTTTAATATAAACAATTTGAAAATATTTGCACCTTCTTCGCATATTGAATTTTTGCATAATAGTCTTTCACGGCAGAGATTATCCCACCAGTTCATCAGTCACACTGGTGGTAGGTCTTTTGTTGCAAGATGCCGGCTAGCTAGGTACCACCGCAGTGTCAAATATTCTACCGCCAAATAGTAGTACTTAGGCGTTACTGTGTTCCGGTATGAAGGGCACTGTAGGCTAGTGAAATTACTAGAGAGAGAGCAGAGGAGGTTTAAGAAGTAATATCTCGAGGTTGGAAACGCGTCAGGGCACCTACTAATGGTGCTGCAAGCGCTCATAGGCTACGGCAACCACTTACCATCAGGTGGGCCGTATGCTTGTTTCCCAACTTGTGACATAAAAAAACTCTATCGTTTTGTCTAGATTTTTTTCTCCATTTACAAACAAAACTATACTATAAACATATATCAAGGTTCCACCTTGAAACATTTCCACTATAACTGTACCGATAAAATCGCATTAGATTCTGGTTGTCTTGTTAAAGGAAAATACGGTCGATAAATATAACTATGCGCCTGCGCATATAACGTAACAAGGACCGCTCGATTCACACGCTTTGTTGGGTCTGATTTAGCTTGAGGCCATGTTGAGATTTACGCTGGAATAAATGTGATTTACTTATGTCGATCATTGACGACGTTGTGGCACAGCGGTAGCGAACCTGCCTTAAGCGTCACAGGTCGTGAATTCGATTCCCGATCGAGGCAGATGTGTGTATTGACCATACAGGCATGTTTTCCGGTGTGGTTGTGTTTGTCCTTGACATTGTATATGTTTCCGGACCCCCGATCCTTGGATTAAATGGCCTCCTTAAGGGTTGAATTTAGAAAAATCCTTTCTTATCGCTCGTTAGCGTTTCAAAAACAAAACCTGTGAAAAATAGATACAAGGGTTTAGGCTGGGCGTTGATATGTCAGTCAGGTCTTTTCCTTTTATTAAGATAAGTTAATCTAATATATAAAATTCTCGTGTCGCGGTGTTTGTTACCAAAGTCTTCCGAAACGGCTTGACCGATTTTTATGAAATTTTGTGTGCATATCGGGTAGATCTGGTAGAATCTGTAGGAACATCTATTTGTCGTACCCAAATTATTTTGGCCAAATTTTTTTATGACGTTTCATTAAAGAATACATACAACCCAAAATATTCACCTTTATACCATCAACCCCTATTTTTGATAGCGATAGTAGTAATTCAATCTTCTTCTTCTTATCGAGTGGCTAGTGGCCAACCTAGTGTCAGAGTTGTTCAGGTCTCTCTGACTCTGACTTGACTTATCGACTGTCATCAAACTGATAACAGCCGGGACCGACTTTTTACGTGCCCTCCGAAGCACGGAGACGCTCAGTTGAAATACCACTATGCGATCACCCATCTAGTGACTGACCGCGCCTAAAGTTGCTTTACCCACCGATCAATTACCGGTCAGTAAGCGCATCCGGATATTCATACTGTTCACAATTAGACTCAGTTAAGGGGCGCTGCTGAGGTCCCAAATGTTTTTTCGGGGCAGAACAACGTCTGCCAAGCACTTCGTTCCTATCGCGTGTCCAGAAATACGTTTATTTTATTTAAATTCGAATAGACCTGGCATAGATAAAAAGAATCCCAATTTTCCACAACACTGATCTTTCCCACGTTACAACGACATAACAGATTGTCCCAAAATCTAAGAAACTAATTCGTATATAATTACGGAACCCGCTTCCGTTTTATGAGAAAAACCGCAATTGCTCCGTTGCGTGCTGAGGAAGCTAAAAAAACTTTAAATAAAAATAAGTATACATTTTCAACCTTATTTCTATGTTATAAGGTTGTATTTCTCGTTTTAATTTTACTTATGTAAAACCAATACAAAAGTAACGATTCTCACGCCATCTTTATTTTTAATGATTTTTTGTTTTGTCATAAGTAGAAGTATTTATTGTATGATGACTGACGGGTCTGTGAATGTACTTTTGTGTAATTTTATGTATACACGATTTCTTTGTTAATTTATTTTAAAAAAGTGCGTGTTGCTTACGACGACGTTATGGTGCAGCGGTACAAACCTGCCTTAAACGCGATTCCCGTCTGTGTGTATTTTTCCTTGACCTTGTATGTCTTTCTGGACCCTCGACCCAGGATACCACTGTCCTAATCGGACGTTGAGTGTGTAGTTAAAAAAAATATATATTGAAAGAAATAATAATGAATTTGCTCATATCCAATTAGATACTGGTTCGCCCATAGGGTTACGGAGGTCAGATGGCAATCGCTCTGTGTAAAAACTAGTAACCTGTTCAATCCGGATAAGAGTAATAAGCAGACCCTGGGTGAATACCGGTAATAATGCTAGAAAGAAGAAGTTACTTTAAGGGATATAGGAATTATATTACATAATAACTCAATCTTTTTCATGACCTCGAAATTTCATTATAGAAATTCTTATAGAGTAATGTTACGTCAAATCCATAGAGCACCACCGTTTTAATTTACATAAATATTCTTTGTGAAGAGCTATGATATTTGTACAAAAAAGTTGTGGTGGCGAACAAGTTCACGTCAACCTGATGGTAAGGAATTACCATAAACCACGGGTTCCCAAACTGTGCGAAGCCATCAGGTGCCGTGAAAACGTACTAAGGGCGTTGGGTATAGAATTGATCATGTTCATTACAAGTAACTTGAGTAGCAACCCATAAGTAACCGTCCAAGATCTTAACCCTGATTCTATAAAGTTTTTTATTTCATCTAACAGATCTAAATCAAAATCAATATTATTTATATTCAATTAGACTTTTAAAAGTACTTTTGATCGCTAGCTACCGACGGTTCGAAAGGTTGATTCTATCGAGGAGAACCGACAAGAAACTCGACAGTTACTCTTTTCAAATATATGTTGTTTACAATTGTATTCTTTTTAATTTTTAATTTTTTTTTTAGTACTAGAAGTAATTTTTAGGATTAAGTTTTTAATTATGTTTATTTGTTTTTAAATTATTGTTATATTGTTTTGATTCTTTTCAACTGTATTGCTTTTTAAGTTTAAGTTTAGTTTCTTTCTGTTGTGTCCCAATAAATTAATACTTTCTTTATTATAAAGTTTGGTTCTTGAATGAGACTCAGGAGTATTAGGAGTCCTAAGCATTTCTATCGGAAAAATATTGCTCTAACGAATAATATGCTTTATTAGTTTCATATCAAGATAAGCAGAGCTACACGTACATCGCAAAAATTCAAAACATGTAGAGGCACGTAATTACAAAAGATTGGGAAGCGTCTGCCATACACCAAAGATGGTTTTAACTCAAGATCACATAAATGTTGTCCATCCAAAGGCAGCGATATGCAATAGTCTCACTTCTTCATCCTAGCATTATTCCCGGTATTTTTATGTACCCAGGGTCTGCTTATTACTCTTATCCGGATTTGACAGGTTACTAGTTTTTACACAGAGCGATTGCCCTCTGACCTCCGCAACCCTAAGGGCGAACCAGTAACTCATTGGATAAGACAAATTTACTTATCAAGAGTTAACGATTATTATCAGATGTTATTGATAATAACCGGGACCGACAGCTTAACGTGCTCTCCGAGGCACGGTGGGGAGACCCACACGGACAAACGCCCAGACCGAGACAGAAATTTTAACAAACATCTGCCCGAGCGGGAATCGAACCACACAGTGTCAGAGTTGTTCAGGTCGCCCGTATAGGCCTCTGACTGGACTTAACGACTGTCATCAAATTGATAAAAGCCGGGACCGACTTTTTACGTGCCCTCTGAAGCACGGAGACGCTCAGTTGAAATACCCATCTAGTGACTGACCGCGGCTAAATTTGCTTTAACTGGCTATGAGCGTCTCAAAATGAATGGCTAATATCACATGAAATTTAAAATCACACATCTCCACACAAAATGATCTATTTTTTAACCCCATTAAAGGAAGGGGGAGGAATAAGGAGGAGATTCTCAATTCGACTTTACTTTTTATATTCGTTACCTCTGTACTTCCGACTGGGTGAACCGATTTTGACGATTCTGATGTTTCTCGTGTGGTCCCATTTCAATTTTCAGGAAACCTAAGCATGGGCGTAGCCAGCATTTAGCGTATGGGAGGGCAAAATCATAATTTTAGGACCAGAGGGTGCCAAATTAACTATATTCTTCAGTTATTAGTTAAATAGTTTTTTTATTATTTTTTTATCTTAAAAGTTGGCAAACAAGCATACGGCCCACCTGATGGTAAGTGGTTGCCGTAGCCTATGAGCGCTTGCAGCACCATTAGTAGGTGCCACTCACGCGTTGCCAACCTCGAGATATTGGTTCTTAAATCTCGTCTGCCCAGTAATTTCACTAGCGTACAGTGCCCTTCAAACCGGAACACAGTAATGCCTAAGCACTACTATTTGGCGGCAGAATATTTGACACTGCGGTGGTACCTACCTAGCCGGCCTCTTGCAACAAAAAGACCTACCACCAGTGTGACTGACTGCACTGGTAGAATAATCTCTGCTGTGACAGAGGTTATCCCAACAGCGGGCGATGGGGTCGTCACATCCCGACGCCGTAGTTCCAAAATGCATTATATTCGTGCAATTTTTAGTATTTCGTGAGGTCCAGACCCATGACCATATTATAGAATCCTATCTTAAACATCTCTTTATGAACTTTAGCGAGTCCAGTCATCATAATGATCAGAAATGGATAATAATAAGAAACGGAAAAATAGGTAAATACGCAAAAAGTGATAATGAGAAACGGTAGCCAAGTTTCGTGGTATTATACAAACAAAAACTTATTTTTCAACAAAAAAAAACCAAGATGGCCCAGTGAATAGAAATCGTAGATTTTATCCGAAGGTTTCAAGTTCAAATCCGGGTTCACATCCACTGCAACCGGGTTCAAATCCACTATTGAGATTTCAAATGCTTTGAATTCGTATCGTGCTTAACGATGAAGGGAACGTCGTAAGGAAACCTACATGTCTTGGTAGAAATTCTAAGACATGTATATCCGCCAATCCACAGTGGAGCAGCATGGTGGATTAAACTCTAAATCCTTCTCCTTAACAGGAGAGGAGGCTTTTGGCCAATAGTGTGACATTACAGCCTCTTACTTTACCTTTTGTACACAAACATTTTATTTTAAATTGGATAGGGTCTATAATTTAACTAATAAACTTAAATCAAAACTATAACTCGGAAAGACAGGCTCATTACCCTTCGATATTATAGGGTCCTATTTCAAAATAACGAGCAACAAAAGCACCCTAGTTTGTAAAACGATACTAAAATGAGATAGATGATCGAATAGACGCCTTGATCATTCCTACTTGCTGTATTTAGTATTAGTAATGCTATACTTCTCCCAGCACAAATGCATCGGCTCGACTGAGGAAGTACTACCCTCTCAAAGAAAATCGGCGTAAAGTGACATGGTACTGTTGCGAGGCTCACCTTTTTCCTCCTATAAGGGTTTGGTAACGTGCATGTGATACTTCAAGTATCGCCTGCGTTCATAGGTTGCGCTGACTGCTTACCATAAGGCGGACCGTATGCTTTTTCGAACCGTTTGGCAAATGAAGTCTGTTGAATTTACGACGGAGCACCAGCAAGTCTAACATTATTTGACATATGATGCATGATGATGTAAAAGCTGAATCAATTGTGTCACACTCTTTATATATATTATTTACATTTACTATTTTGATTTTGTACATATATATTTATTTTATTATAGCTCTTATATCAGTTAATATTATGCCTGGAAGAAATCGCTTATTAGCGATAAGGTCACCTTATTGTACTCGATTTTATATGATATATTATATTTGTAAATTTCTTGTTATGTGGTGTACAATAAAGTATTATAAATAAAAATAAAATAAATAAAAATTATTTGACATTTGGTCTGTACAGAGTCTATCTATAGTACATATAAAGTAAGTTTATGAACAGTATTGATATTTTTACTTCATGTTGATAGCAGTACATGGTCAAGCTGACCTATTCATAATAATAACAATAAAATAAACGCTACACACTCAACAGCCTCCATTAGGATAATTATATCTTGTGTCGGGGGTCCGGTAACATACACAATGACAAACACACCCAGACAGCAAAACATGCCTGTATGGTCAATACAAATATATGCTCCGAGAATCGAACCAGCGACCTGTAGTGCTTAAGGCAGGTTCGCTGCACCACAACGATAAAATTTATTGAACGACACCCTTATTATATACCCTACCAATTTTCCAGCAATCCGGAACATATGTTCAAATTACCCCCCAAACCGTTGTCATGACAACGCCCCGAGATCAACATCTCAATTACAATTAGCGGGATTATACAATAACCCTTATTTAAATGATTAATCAAAATTGTCAGAAGGATTTATTTTGATTAGGTTCTTTTATAACATATCAGAAATTAACATAATTTTTATTCAAGTAGACTTTTAAAAAGTACTTTTGAATGGTCAAAAGCTACCGACGGTTCGGAAGGTTGATCTTATCGAGAACCACCTACAAGAAACTCAATAGTTACTCTTTTCAAATATATGGTTACAATTGTATTATTTGTTATAAAATTTAGTTCTTCAACGAGATCCAGACGTATTAACAGTCCTAATCATTTTTATCGGAAAAATGTTGCTCTAACGAAATCTGGAATTTTGTGAAAGATGCGAATACCTATCCCCTTAAAAGAATTACTGACTTTACGCGGATCAAACATTGTTAACAAGATTTTTAACCGAAGCAAGCTGAAATTATTATGCAAAGCATAACACCGTCACGTTTGTGTTTAATTTGGGAGAGCACCAATGAGTCTGTGACATTGTCTGAAACATACAAACCCAAGCACGTGACGATGCCATCGGCCGCTGTTGGGATATGCACAGTAGCCCACTATCGCAGTGTCAAATATTCTACCGCAAAGCGTGTCTTTGGCATTACTATAATTCGGTTTGAAGGGCACTGTAGGCTAGTGAAATCACTGAGCAAGGGAGATTTAAGAACCAATATCTCGAGTATATATTCTTGCATTATTCCTAGTATTTACCCTTGGTCCGCTTATAGCCTTATCCTGATTTGACAGGTTACTAGTTTATACACAGAACGATTGTTGTATGACCTCCGCAACTCAAATGGCGAACTTTTCCTCAGTAACTCACTGGATAAGAGCAAATTACCTATCAAGAGTTAACGACTATTATCAGATGTTATGATAACAACCAGGACCGACAGCTTAACGTGCTCTCCGAGGCACGATGGGCAGACCCAGAAGGACAATCGCTTAGACCGAAACAGATATTCGTAACGGTCGTCAACTCATACTAAATCAAAACAACCTTATATATTTTTAAAAATACCACCAAAAACCATGACCAGTATTAAAATTCGCGCCAAAATAAGGCAACAAATAAGAAAAGCGATTGCATTATTCATAAAACAAAATCCCGTGGCACTTCGTGTCAAGTCGGGGTTCTGGTAAAAAGCTACCATCGCGGAATAATTTCGCCATGCTTATTGCACTGTTAAATTCGAATTTACATTGCATACTTGTACTTTGTAAGTTTTGAATCTTTATTTTACATGTATAGTTGCTACAGGCGTTGGGATTGGAAGACTCTATCGCCCTCTGTTGGGATAATCTCTGTCAGCAGACAGACTCTGCTGACAGAGATTATTCCAACAGTGCAATCAGTCACACTGGTGGTAGATCTTTTGTTGCAAGAGGCCAGCTAGGTAGGTACCACGTTGTCAAATTTGCTACCGCAAAGCGTTATTGCCTTTGGCATTACTGTGTTTCGGTTTGAAGGGCACTGTAACGCGTGAGCACCTAATTTTGAACCCACTTGGTAGCTGTCCCTTTTTCACGGTCAGGTCATGGGTGGATTTAGCTTATCCCAATGACGAACACCTTTACAACCCCATCCAACTAACTAGGAAGTCGCCGAGACTGTGATTCTTTTCAAGTCGTTTCCCAAATCGGCACTGCTCCACTATCAATTATTAATTATTATTAATTAGTAATAGTAAAGTCATGCTCCTCTTAGCACAAATTGGCCGGCTTAATTGTGGAAGGAATACTCTCTCACAGGAAATCGGCGTTAAGTAACAGACGAAAGAGCATCGGATCCCAGTTCAACTCAAATGACGCTGCCAAGACCCGTAAGACCAGCAGCAATACACAATCAGATAAAAAGGGGATTGTTTCGTGATGTCCATACATGTCTGATGATGTCATGTCATGTCATGTCATGTCATGTGATGTCTTCATGACGCCCCAAAGCGTCGCGACTAACAGTTTGGTGAACCCCAGAGTTAGTCTATATAAATATAGTGTGGAAATTAACCTATTAACAGCGCTAAAACGTTCCACACCATCATGTCAAAACCGTCATTAAGATCGTCATCATATTTAAGATTAATAAAGATATAAATCATTATATATCATTCATAAAAATCTAGATTTTATAGTTCAACTTAGCAAAACAAAGACAATATAAAACGCGTTCACATTTATAAGTATGAATTAGTGATGTAACCGGACGAGTTTTTTTAGTTTATATCGATAAAAGATATCAATACGGTCCGACGAAAGGAAAAAGTCGGATGCCCGCGCGTCAGTCGCAATAAAACTGTGTCGGCATGGATAAAGACATTTTACGAAACCTTTGCGGGCTTTCACCTATACGGGCAAAAAGGTTCAGTAACTTTTTAAATAGCATTGAGACCTCTTGAAATGTTACGTTGTTTTGTAACAGCGTCAAAAATCGACACCGTCTTATAATATTGTAATCAAAATAATATATGACAGTTAATTTAACGTATAAACAAAATTTTAATCTTAACAACTACTTCGTCTTCTTCCATTTAAGGTACATAAACGCCCTATAAGCCTTAACAAAGTATCGTCATAAATTCACATTACGCAAACCATTAGTGACGGTCGTGAGTCGATAAAAAATGTTTGTCGACATCGATACGCAATAAACGTGATTAGCAATCAATAGCTGTTTTATCACTTTGCGTGTTACGAGACGAAGAAAAGTTTTCATTGATTACAATTTTATTCTGTATTAAAGACACATAATATAATTAATTATTTACTATTTCACACATTTAATTACATTTATGTAAATGCAAATGTCCTTATCTAACGATATTTAATTTTGATAATATTATTTTTATATTAGATAAGATCTTAAATAGATAATATTTTAACGTCACACGTCAGTTTAAAACTATTTAAAATAAGAAACTTTAAACAGATAAAACCACAAAGTCATATATTTAGACTTTATAAAGTGCCGCGCAATAAAACGACTCGAATAGTTTTATTCTCGGTAACTTTTATTTTTGTAATCGAAAGACAAATTCAACTGGAAGTCGCAAACGATGTGACCGCGACGATGACCACTTGACGTATTTGTGCCAAACGAATAAAGAAAACCGTGGAGAATATTCAAATACAATTTATCGATAATTTCTCTCACAACACTAAAATTGATGAACAGATTCTGTTAGATAAATAATAAACTTTTTTGAAGATCGTTGTGTCGCCATTCTATTGACCATTAAAACATGTGTTCTGGTTCGGGTTGTGCTTGTATTTATTGTGCTTTCAGACCCCTGAAGCAGGGTATAACTATACCAATAGCGACAAATAAGTTTATAGCGTTATTAATTATTTATCATAACTAAGTAGTAGAACCATGCTTTCCCAGCACAAATAGCCAGTCTCGACCGGGCTGTATTACCCTCTACTCAGAAAATTGGTATAAAGTAACAGTGTACTTTTGCATTTGTCTATCAATCCAACTCGCATATGGTACTTCAAGTATCATAAGCGTTCATAGGTTGTGGTCACTGCTTGCCATCAGGCGGACCGTATGCTTGTTTTCCAACCGTCATGAAATACAAAAATATCATACATGGTTTCAACACATACATAAATGCTGTCCAAGGAAGCATTTACGCACAACTCCTCAAACTGTTATGACTATCTTCTTCCTAGCATTATTCCTGATACTATACGAGTATTTACCCAGGGTCTGCGTAATTCTCTTGTCCGGATTTGACGGATTACTAGTTTTTACTCGGAGCGATTGCCATCTGACCTTTGTAACCTTAAGGGCGAACCAGTAATTCATTGGATAAGAACAATTTACTTTTTAAGATTTAACGATTGTTATAGCTTAACGTGCTCTCCGAGGCACGGTGGGGTGACCCGCAGGGACAAACGCCCAGACCGATACCGATATTTTTAAGATCAGTGCAAACATCTGCCCGCGCGGGAATCAAACCCGCAACTGTCAATCAAACTGTTATCGAAATTATAGTAATTTTTTTAACTTAAATTTTATCGATATGCAAAATGACGTCACTTGACATACTTTTTGAAATTTATAACTTTTCGAATAGTGATAGCTTACTTTAGCATTTTGTGATAACGATACATTAAACGACATTTTTAGGGTTCCGTACCTAAATGATGATAAAGGAAGGATATACATAATCTAAAAATATAAAAGAATAATACCTGACTGACATGTCAGAGCCAAGCCTGAACCTTTGGACCTAGAAAGCCTTTTGATTTTTTTCATATGTGTTGTTTTTAAAACGTTACCGGCGTCGGGATGTGACAATCCCATCGCCCGCTGTTGGGATAACCTCTGTCACAGCAGAGATTATTCCACCAGTGCAATCAGTCACACTGGTGGTAGGTCTTTTGTTGCAAGAGGCCGGCTAGGTAGGCACCACCGCAGTGTCAAATATTCTGCCGCCAAATAGCAGTGCTTACGCATTACTGTGTTCCGGTTTGAAGGGCACTGTGCGCTAGTGAAATTACTGGGCAGAGGAGATTTAAGAACTAATATCTCTCGTTGGCAACGCGTGAGTAGCACCTACTAATGGTGCTGCAAGCGCTCATAGGCTACGGCAACCACTTATCACCAGGTGGGCCGTATGCTTGTTCGCCAACTTATAACATAAAAAAAAAAACGTAAACGAGCACTAAAAAATAATTTTTCGAAATTCAACCATTTAGTGAGTGAAAAAGGTTTATATGAAAGTCCGCCATTTTTGAAACTAGAAGCATGAAACTTTGTTTTAAGAAGTATTGCAGATAAAACGACATGTGTTTTAACGTTTTCCAAAATGTGGGTTTCAAGTTTGTATTAAATTTGTTATTCACTGGCAGAGGCTAATCCTTACTTAATATTATAAATGCTAAAGTAAAGTATAGTAAAGTAGTAGTAAGTAAGTATGTAGTAGTGCTGAGGTATTACTGTGTTCCGGTTTGAAGGGCACTGTAGGCTAGAGTGAAATTACTGGGCAGAGGAGATTTAAGAACTAATATCTCTCGTTGGCAATGCGCGAGTGGCACCTACTAGTGGTGCTGCAAGCGCTCATAGGCTACGGCAACCACTTACCATCAGGCGGGCCGTATGCTTGTTTGCCAACTTCTAACATAAAAAAAAACTGTCTCTCTGCCCCTCTGTCGCGCTTTCACACAAAATACTTAACCAATTTAAATGAAATATGGTACACAGATAGTCCAGAGCATGAGAAAGGATACTTTTAATTGCGAAAAAAGAGTTGTAAGATGTAGAAAGGGGGGATGAAGCATGTATGGAAGTATGTATGGAAGTATGTATGGAAGTATGTATGGAAGTATGTATGGAAGTATGTATGGAAGTATGTATGGAAGTATGTATGGAAGTATGTATGGAAGTATGTATGGAAGTATGTATGGAAGTATGTATGGAAGTATGTATGGAAGTATCGTCATTTTCAGAGCTAGAAGCTTGAAATTTATTTTTAGGTTGTTGATTTTAAAGTTTTTGGAATAGGCATGAAAGATTATATGGAAATATGTAAGGTTTATGTGAATGTTGTAAACGAGGCCGAAGCCGTTTGCAGAAGCTAGTACTTTGTAAGAATATAATATATTTAATTTAGCATTTTTATTTTACCTTTAAATAAATGGAGTAAGTTCATCACAATTTCTTACAAAGCAACAATGAAATTTTAAGTACGTCGTGATACCATTTTCGCTAATCAAAAACGTTTTCGAACTGCTTTAATACTTACGATAAAATAATTAAAAGATTTTTGGCAAGGTATTGGGAGCTCATTTGATTAAAAGCGCTTCCTTTTTTGAAAATTTAAATTTCGAATGCCGTAACGTGTTGCATTGAAAATGTCACTTTTTTGCTAAGAATTAAAATAATGTACAAAAAAATTTTTGTTTTTTTAAATATACTACTCTCATTATCATATTACAAATTAAGATTATTTATAATGTATACAGATAATAAAAACTGACAGAAAGATAAATGTAAAATTTTATAATTTCATAGATAGAATTTTTTTGTTAAACATTAACATAATATACCTTATGTGTGAATTAACAATCGCATGTTAATAAATCATTCTGTTTCATGTTACTATGTAACTAGAATATTTATGCCTTCAATTTTTATAAAAAAATGATAGCTTTATTTCGTTAAAGGTATTTCATTATACATCCTAAATTGTTTTACATTGTCTATAATAAATTAATAAAAACGTTCTTTATTCAAAAATGTGTTTTTAGAAATAAATTGAGCGTAATTTTAAAAAAAGAACTGGCAGGCAAGTATAGCATCGTTGATAAAAGAAAGACAATTTCAAAAAAGGAACGCTTCTCCACGTCATTCAGTGTCCGGCCTCGGTATGCAGTTTTGTACCAGCTACCGTTTTTTATTGAAAAAAGCAACGAACAGCGTCATGCGCTATCGGACACAACATTAATATTAATAAAAATTTTATAATTAATTTATATGTTACGTATAAATTATACACAAATTGAGTCGTTTATATTTTGATTGATATAATTTTAAAACGCAACTATATTGACAACGTCCGTTTTATTTTAAATAAAATTTAAAGCAATTTTTCAATTGAAGAATACAAGATAAGTCCATTTTCAATACAATTTGTAAGAGATTAAAGTTAAAATACCTATCGTATAATACCGTCCATTCAAGTGGTGGAATAGCTGTATTCACGTAGGCACCAAGTTCTTAGTGTTATTCTGCCTATGTCCGATATTTCTTTGTAGTCGCCGCCTCGCCGTCCTGCCTATAGGTATGTGTATTGCATACCGCCGTCCATTCGCTTGACGAAATGCTTGAAGGGAAACCTGGTAAATGACTTTTGCGAGTTATTTTAGTGCGGAAATTTTTAATTTTTAATTTCTTTTTTTATTTCGAAGCTATGTGTCTGAACATCTGAAGGTGTTTGGAAGTTCTTGTTTCAAAGGAAAGTCTAGTGATATTCTACTAAAATTTTGTCGTGAAAAAAAATTATATCCTACTAGCATCTGCCTGCGACTTTGTCTGCTGTGATGTTATAATTGACACCAGAGATAAATTAATCATTTGTAATTTAATAATGTTCTTTTCTTTTCGTTCGTTCTTAACGCCGAATTTTAATTGAACAGATCCTGTAGCATGGTTTCTTATAATACCACAGGAGCCTAACATTTTCTGGGCCAAAAGGTACCCTATGTGTTAATCCAGATAATAAGCTATCTGTGTACTAAATTTCATCCTAATCCGTTAAGCCGGTTATTAGCGTGTGAATAACTTAGTTTCGTTGAATTTACGAAAGAGCACCAGCGTATCTTTGGACATTTTTGCTGTATGGAACCACCACCAATGAACCTATGACACTTCCATCCATAATATATAGTAATTTAGAAAGAGGAGGATGTGGAATTTCGGAACGCCGCTCGGTGACGCTGTCTAGGCCAGTAGGGCCAACAGTTAAAATACCTACCTTACCCAGTTTTACCTTTCTCAGTCTATAATATTCGGTTAAATAAACTTATTTTATTATTTAAATAACAAAATAACTTCATGTATACATGTAAAAGGAGATGATCTGACTTATATATTAATGCCAAGCCTAAGCCCTTGGACCTATAAAGCTGGAATCTTTCATAGATGTTGTTTTTAAAACGTAAACGAGCACTAAGAAAGGCTTTTACGAAATTCAACCCTTAAGGGGGTGAAAAAGGGCTTGAACATTAAAATAAAATAAAATAAAATTTTGTTTTTTGGCGAACAATTACAGATAAAGAAATACATTTTTTTTATTTCTTTATATTGCAACCCTAAGGCATAAAACATTTCAAACTTTATATGAAAAAAATAACTTATATTACCCCAAATTTAACGCGAGCAAAGCCGTGGGTAGAACATAGTTTAACTATAAAAGATAATATTGTTTTTGATGCAATACTTTCTTATATATTTCAACAAATGTTACTCTATATAGAATAAAGGAAATAACAGAATTGCGGTCGTCCATATGTTGCGGTATCGTCCATTTTGTTTAATGTTTTTTTAGGGCTATTGTTGGCCAACGGTATTGTTGCATACAGCCAAGTTTCAATATATTTTGAAATATGTTTATAAAAATATTAATGATTTAATAATAGTAGAGTCAAGCTGCTCCCGGCACAGATGTACTGGCTCGACCGGGGTAGTATCAGTAGGTACTGTTGCGTTTCGTCCGATTATTAAAAGCGCCGGAGGCCCAATCTCTCACCCCCTCTATCCCCTTCCTTTTTTCCCTTCTCATCCCTTTCTATGCCCTGGGCGACGCACATTGGACACTTCAGGTATCGCGCGTCCATAGACCGTATACTTGTTTACCGTATGCTGTGCTGAATTTAAAAAAAAACTAATTTATATCATAGTATGTTTAAAAAAATGAAATCAGATATATAAAGTAATTTCGATATAACCTTTCATGGGAGTCAATTGTACTGAATACCAATAGAATAGGTTAGGTATGGAGGTTAAGCCTCCGTGACCCGACTAATCGAGGTGGGGTAGAGATGGGGTGTAGTGATGGGCAGCAATATAAATAAACATCGATAGAAAAAAATATGAAGCGTATATTTATTTTCAGCAAGATCATCTCGACTAATATTATAAATCCAAAAGAAAGGTCTATCCGTCTGTTACGTAAAAACTAGTAACCCGTCAAATCCGGATAAGAGCACCGAGGACTACGCTAGGAAGAAGAATAAGACAAACCAGATAGCGATTCGGATTTCCAATACAAAAATGAAAAAAATCGTAAAATTTTTAAATAAATATACTTTTTAGTACATACAGTTAGAATAAAACAAAATATCCATAAATAAGTAGTTAAAACTTGTTATACAATTTGTTTAGATACGAGTATATCGATCTATAATATCAGACCGTTTATTATACACCTCATTAAATAAGTAATAATGCTGTTAATTGCGGCTAAATATTTTAATGTCTTCTTAAGAGTTACATATATATTACTCAATCTTAATAAATGTATATAACCTCACACACACAGATACAAAACACATACATTTAGTAGATTTTTGTTCCCACTTTGTAAGATTTTATAATGTCATAAGCTGGGTATGGTCTAGAAAGACACAGACACGTTAGATTATGTTTAATAGCAACACTAGAACCAGAAGCTATAACCCCACAATGGTATTTTAAATGAGCGTCCCCGGACTGCGAAGGGCGTGTAAAGGGTCAGCCACGGATAATATTTTGATAATAGTCGTTAAGTCAAGTCAAATGGAAGTGACCTGGACTCTGACACTAGATTAGCCACTAACCACTCGAAAAGACTAACAAGAATAAGACCAGAGGTATCACTGTTTAGTGCAGGCCAACTTGGACATCTAGTGCTCCAAAAATGTTTGTCCAGTTTTAGAGTTAAGCTTTGAGTAAAATTCAAAAATCTGCTTGTAAATGATTATAATTTATTAAGATTTTTGAAGCTTACTCACAGTAAAATTTTATGTAATCTTATATTATGCGTACATTTATTACTTAATTGAGTAATTAATTTATTATTCAACAACATATAATTATACGTAAAAGCCATTTAATTTTTAAATTGATTTATGTGATTGAAGAAATTAAAAGACCTATTAAATAAAAAATCATTTATCGATAACGACATGCGACAAAATGGTCTTATTAATAATTGACGTTGAAGAATTTACACCTGTCAAGTATAAAAGATAACTTATATTTTAATATAAAAGTTTATTATCTATATTTTTATTTATCGATAGTAATTATCGACGTGTCCCATCTCTAACGGTGCAGTAACGGCTCACCCCAGGCCCCGCCTTCGCTCACGCAACCCTGTGCGTGTCTGTACGAGGCTTTTTTTTAATACTGCGTAGTAGTGGGCGATATTTTTTCCGAGTCACTTAGAAAATCAAATGGAAAAAAACTTTCAATTTTTAATACTATCGAGAGTGGTATATGGATTGTTATTTTTTTTCTTATGTCACTCGTAAAACGCAACGGTTTTTATTTATCATAACACAGCGAAGACCAAATTTGAATCCGTAATACCATAATAAATTGACGAAGTAATTAAAAAAAATAGTTTTAGGTAACGTTAAGTCTCTGACGAGACTTCTAAATAATCGTGTCCTATTTTTTTATGCATAGAATAAACCATAGATAAATATATTTGTTTTTGTCCCCAGGTTAAGATTTGGTTCCAAAATCGACGCAGCAAATACAAAAAGATGATGAAAGCTGCGCAAGTTGGTGCTCCGCCCCCCGGCCTCGGCCTACCACCTGGTAGTCCCCCCAACAACAATCAACTCTTACATGGTAAGCCGACAAAGAATATTTGTCATACATTTCCTAGTCTTTCAAGACCTTTTGACAGCTGGTTTCTGAGTCTTTACTATGTAAAATTATGGAATAATAAATCTTAAAACAATGTTAGGAAAAAGATTGTAATCACGTCCTGAAAGACCTTGACAAAATCACGCTCGACAATTCCCCATATATAGCACAGACAAGTCTCTTGTTTCGCACGCTACCATGTGCTTACACCGTCGGATGAGTCCATTGGCTAGCGTGCGTTGGGAGCCCTACATCTATTAATCCTAAACCACAATTAGGGCTTGCATAAGGCTCACATTAAGTCCAGTTCATAAAAAGATGTATAGGATAGGATTTTGGGCTCGAACGAAATTTAACAGTACAAGTACTGCTACTCCAAGTTGACCAATCTTTATAATCGTCGCAATATCGACGGTTTCTTCCCATAGGATAGTAATATCCTGTATTGGGGTCCGGAAACACAAGCACAACCAACAGAACAACACACTTGTATGGTCAATACAAACATCTGCCCTGATCAACAATTGAGCCCGCCTCTGAAGCGTTGGGCAGATTCTACCACTTCGTTACAGCAGTCGTCTCTATGCCATTTCTAGCCTATTCACGTGAATTATATTGTCTTTTTTATTCGTAGGTGGTGGAGGCAGTTCCAGTGGTTCCCAACATTCGCCGTCCGCGTACCAAAGTGGTCCTACACAGGCACACTCCCCAACGCCTAGTTCAACGCCAGTATCCGAGCTATCGCCGGGTCTATCACCGACTGGTACGTCGTGGGATGTCAAACAACCGCCGCAGCCGTCTTGGGATGTAAAGGTTGGATATGTAAGGGATAACTTTGAGAAACTATGACTTTTGTTAGTAATTTGTTTAAAAGAATATTAGCAATGCTTTTTCAAGTCATTACTGATACTTGCGCTTGGAGTGGGTACGAGAATAGCCTAAGGGGGTCAGGATTGTACCAGCAACCCTTGCGTTAACGGCGGTTTAACCGTTGAGCTACTGCTGCTTATTATCATGGGCGTAGCTAGCATTTGACCTAGGGGAGCGCAAAATCTTAATTTAGCGTCCAGAGGGGGAATACTATTTCTTTCAATAGCTATTCATTAAATTGTACTAAATGCATTATATTGCCCACATTTCTCTAGGGAGAAGCAACCTAACGCCCCCCCTCAGTCCTACCTCGCTACGCCCATGCTTATCATTATTTTATATTGCTAATTAATTATAAGTTGTTTTTTTTTGTTTAACATTTAATAATTCTTGCAGCCGACGGCTGGTCGCTCGCCCGACGGCACATCATGCGACGTGAAGCCCCCACACCAGCAGTCGTGGGACCCTAGAGTCGGATACGTAAGTGTCTTAAATACAAAAATTGTGCATTTTTAATTAAAAAAAAACGACTTCAACCAACATTACTTAAGTACAAAGTAATGAATATTCTACAAAATAAAGAATGACATTGCTTTTTTATGCTACTAAGTTGGCAAGCAAGCATACGGCCCACCTGATGGTAAGCGGTTGTCGTGGCCTATGAGCGCGCGCAAAACCATTTGTAAATTTCACTCGCGTTTTCAACCCTGATTTGCTTTTTACTGCTGGTAGGTTTTTGTTGCAAGAGCTCGGCTAGGTAGGTACCACCGCAGTGTCAAATATTCTACCACCAAGCAGTAGTGTCTTAGACATTTTAGGCGGTTTCAAGGGCACTGTAGGCTAGTGAAATTACTGGGCAAAGGAGATTTCAGAATCAATCTCTTGAGGTTGGCAACGCTTGAGTGGCACTTAGAAATGGTGTTGCAAGCGCTCATAGGCTGCGGCCACCATTACCATCAGGTGGGCCATATGTTTGCTTGCCAACTTAGTAAAATCAATAAAGAGTAATAAGTTAGATGCTGGGTCGATAATTTTATTTACCAAGAAAATGCTAGAAAGAAGAAGAAGATTTGCCTCCCCTCCCATCCCTTCCATTCGTTGCCATCCGTATCTAATATCTATTGCCATCCCTATATAATATCGTGTCACAATGTTCGTTCCCATACTCCGCCGAAACGGCTTGACCGATTCTTATGAATTTTTATGCATATTCAGTAAGTCTGAGAATCGGATACTATCTATTTTTCAAACCCCCAGTGATAAGGGTGTACACCCCAAACTTTTTTTAATTATTTGGATAAAAATTTTATTTTTTATTTTTTATTATGTGGCATTGAAAAATACATACGACCCTAAATTTTCAATTTTTTATCACCAACCCCTGCTTCTTAATAGCCTTATTAGTCAATCAAAAACTTTCACCGGGTAGAGAGCGCTGCTATCGGGTCCCAGATTTTTTCGGGGCAGGACAACGTCTGCCGGGCCCGCTAGTAGTAATATAGTAAAGTGTAAGCTTATTCAATTTATGTAAAACGCTAGGTGCGGCTGTTCACGCCCCACTAGTGAATATAAATATATATGTACATAATATGTCTACGTGTCACGCTACACTTAATGGTGTAATAATATCAGATTATTTTATATAATCGTTTGTAATTATTGTGATTTCGTTGATTAAATAATACCTTTTAATTTAATTAAAAACGACTTTATTTGTTTTTCAAAATCATTAATTTTTTTACGTCATGGCGGCTGGCAAACAAGCAAACGGTTCGCCTGATGGTAAGCAGTCACCGCAACCTATGAATGCTTGTGATACTTGAAGTATCACGTGTTGCCAACCAAAGTGATTGTAGGAAAGATGAAAAGAAAAATAGAAGGAAACAAGGGGGTGGGATATTGGGCCTTCGCCCCGTCACTTATCTATGTAATGTACGGTTTTTAAGGCACATAGTCTTTCTTTATATTGAGAAAGGCTCTCTTATATTTTCTGGGAGTAATCTTCTTCATCCTAGCTTTATTCCTGGTATTTTTATGTACCCAGGGTCTGCTTAATACTCTTATCCGGATTTGACAGGTTACTAGTTTTTACACGGAGCGATTGCCATCTGACCTCCGCAACCCTAAGGGCGAACCAGTAACTCATTGGATAAGAGCAATTTACTTATTAAGAGTTAACGATTATTATCAGATGTTATTGGTAATAACCGGGACCGACAGCTTAACGTGCTCTCCGAGGCACGGTGGGGAGACCCACACGGACAAACGCCCAGACCGAGACAGAAATTTTAACAAACATCTACCCGAACGGGAATCGAACCCGCAACCGTCGAGACTAAAGGCAGACTCGCTACCCACAACGCCACAACGGTGTCATTTTCTGGGAGTAATCTATAAATTATTATTTTTCTTTGTAATTCATTCCACTATGCTAAGGGAGCTTCCAACTCTGAGCGAAATTTTATCGCACAGTCGTATTCAGAGGAAACTAAAGAAACCAATCGCTCCTCCTCTTCCTAGCATCTTCTTTAGGGTCTGCTTATTACTCTTATCCGGATTTGACATGTTTACACAGAGCGATTGCCATCTGACCTCCGTAACCCAAAGGGCGAACTAATAACTCATTGAATAAGAGCAATTCCTTATCAAGAGTTAACGACCATTGTCAAATGTTGTGATAACAACCGAGACCGACGGCTTAACGTGCTCTCCGAGGCACGGTGGGAAGAACTACAATGACAAACGCCCAGACACTACACGGCATAACGGTCGTCCTCACTGCGTATATTATGTCGGCAATATAATATAGTTATTTTAAAAATGTCTACAAAAAAACAAAAAAAAACATCAATTGCACATGAATCATGAAATTTTAACGTTAACTTAAACAGTCTTTCTACCACCAGGGCGCGCCCCCAGGGCCCTGGGACATGAAGGGAGCGCACCACGCGCTACACCACCAGGGCGCGCCGCAACCACACCCTCCATACGTGCCGCAGTACTCCTGGTACCAAGCCGACGCCAACCCTGGACTTCTTACGTAAGTTACTATGTAGAACTATCTCATTTCTTTTTACAATACTCCTTTCTTGTCATGTTCTCCTGGTATTTTAGTCTTTTGATTGCTAATATTTCTTCTCACTTATCTTTTAAGAATATAGATTAAAGGCATGGGTATAGTGAGGTAGGGGGCTCAGCTGCCCACGCACCCCCTCCCCTTAGACCTTGCTAAATACTGAGAAATACACGAATAATGTCATCTAAACTATTTAACTAATAATTATTGAAGGAAATAGTCATTTTTTCCCCCCTCTGGCCTAAAAATTAAGATTTTGCCCCCTCCCTAGGCCAAATGCTACGCCCATGCTTAAAGGGATTCTATCAAATACACTTTCATAAACACAAAGTTAAGTTTTTGAAGTTATGAGACGACTGTGGTCATTCTATACCAATATTAATTAAACAATTTTAACGCTTTTATAATATTTTAATATTAAGTTTATAAGATTTTTATATATAAATATATTATTTGCAGTGAAAATGGCTTAGCGTTATTCCATCGCATGGGTTTAAGAAGTCAATTCTTGGGATCGAATGAGCAGAATAGTTACGACAGCTGAAGACATGACTAAATAGACTAACGAATTTATAAAGTTAAAATAATAATTATATTCAAATTATAACCAAGATAAAATAAAAATAATTTCACTAAGTCGGCAAGCAAGCATACGAACCACCTGATGGTAAGCGGCTGCGGTAGTCTATGAGCACGCGCAACACCATAAGTAGGTGTCACTCACGCGTTGCCAACCTCAAGAGATTGATTCTTAAATGGACGCAAATAAGCAATACCATGTCAACCCACAAAATTGAAAAAACTGAGTTATATATGCAGAAGTATTGGTAAATGGCTGAAGAACATTTTTCTTTAATATTTGTAGGGTTTTAAGCTTTAAAACTTCTTAAAAGCCATTTTTAATCATGCAATTTATGTATTATTATATGGTATTTGGTATACGAAATATGCAGTTTGTGTACTTTTATATTGTGAAAATAAGTAAAATAACTTACATGCATCTTGATATTGCCAAAAACTTGACCAATACATAAAAAAATCATATAAAGAAAATCGTGTGGTTTGACATGGTATTGCTTAGTTGCATCCAAATCTCCTTTGCTCAGTAATTTCACTAGCCTACAGTGTACTTGAAACCGAAACACTGTAATATTGCTTTGCGGTAGAATATTTGACACAATGGTACCTATTTAGCCGGCCTTCTGCAAAAGGCCTAAGGTTTAAAAACTAGTGAAGTTCTACTGTCTCACTTAAAATCGATACAGCAATTTATAATGTTGTGTTTCTATCAAAAAATATACATGTCCCAACTCTATAGTCTTCTCCATATTCTCCAATCATCCGTGATCGCTTAAAGTC
The DNA here is from genome assembly GCA_023373885.1 of Hestina assimilis. Classification (NCBI taxonomy): domain Eukaryota; kingdom Metazoa; phylum Arthropoda; class Insecta; order Lepidoptera; family Nymphalidae; genus Hestina; species Hestina assimilis. The sequence continues at coordinate 3,832,301 of CM041767.1, read as the reverse complement.
AGACACGTGGTAGCTTGACCACATCTTTTGTCATGAAATGTGAATAAGTTTTATTTATCTTGGTTATATTTTATATCTTACATTATTTCACCAATTAAGAACAAAATGGCATACACAAAATGGCGAATAACGAAAATATATTTATTTAAAAGAAGAGGGGACGTAATTGTGTTATAATTTTCTATTATTAATATATCAAAATTATTATTTATTCATGAACGTGTTCAAAATTTTGATTACGTCCTTTCAAAATATTAATTTGGCTTTTTTGTTATTAATAATAGAAAATTGTTTGTCAACAGGGTCTGGCCTGCTGTGTAATCGACCATCGGGCTAAAAGAAAAAAAAACACTAAATAATTTAAAAAATAGTTCACTTTATGCTAAACAAAATGGCGCACGAAGCGCACAAAATGCCGGTCCTATTACCGCATCAAGATAATATAAGGGAAATTATTTAATAATAACATTGTAAATTTTTTATTAAATTAGGATTAATGTTTATAAAGGTTACTGTATATTTAATATAAGGAGAGTTTTGAATTATCGGTGGCCACAACGACCATAGATTTTGTGTTTTTTTTTAATAAGTATATTTTCCTCGCATTGGTGTATGCCATGAAACTTTATATAGATTAAATATGTACAATAATGACTGATGTACATAAATGTCATAATTGTTTTTTTTGTATATATTTCAAACGATTTTAAATGTAAATTTTTGTAACTTTGAAAATGATGAAAATTGTGCAATAAACGTTTAAGTTATAACTCTTGTATCCGCTTAAGATTTTTTTATTATGTAATACATGTGTGGTCACCGAAGTACTATTATAAAAAAGTCAGTGTTGCCTTATAAAAAATTAAGAATTTTTATATTAGCAACACTGACACCTATTTTCCTCTGTTTCACTTTTCAGCCGTCTGTAATAGTGATAGATATAAAATAGTATTTTTTTATTTTTATTTTTTTATGTATAAAGTTCCAAATGCGACACCTAAAAATTGGTGCTTTTACAATGATGGCTGACAAATTTGCTACCATTAAAAAGTTAACTAAGCTTTAAAGACATTTTCTTTATTTATTTAATAGATTAATCATTAAAAAATCAAACGGGAACACAAACCAGTCTGTTGTGATACATAATTTTAAGTTTTTAATCATGGCGTCTTATTGTCAATGTCAATATTTTAAATGATAAATATAGACTAAACTTCAGGTTTAAAAAAAATAAAAATTACAGCAATGTTTTTGATTGACTTTAAATTATCGACTGGCCCTTTCATAAAAAAAAACTGGTGCTCCTTAGAAAAGTCACACTAACGCAATGAAACGAAGTTAGTCACACGCTAACTGTATTCGATTATGTTCCAAGCCAAGGTGGATTTACCAGCAGGCTTAGTAGGATTGAGCGTTGGGCGGCAGATTTATGGGGTGGCAAATTTGGGGATTTTTTTTCCACCTAATAGAAATCAAAAAGATTGTATGGTATCCTCTTCCGACTATCTATCAGAGGCAAAGGTGGCAAAAACCTATACCTTGAAAATTAGTAAATCCATCAATGTACGGCCTGTCCATATATAATAAGTCTATGATCGTTATATTATAAATTTGACATAATATCAAAGATGCAGTTTTTTTTTGGTGAACTATAAAATGTTTGTTCAAAATCGTGTTCGTTATGTAAATCTAATTAAGCTGTTAATATTTCTAATGCAATCTGAATTTATTTGTACTAAATACTATGGGTTTATTTGTTGTAAAAAAACAACAACAAAAAAGCTTGATTTTGGAGGTATAAAAATGACAGCTGTCAAATTTGACATCACAGATTCTTATTTTTTTTTACTACAAATAATCCATAGTAGAATCTAGAATGGGTCTTACGGGATGTCTTTGTAAATACGTTTTGTAATATATAGAGAGTATATAACATATAAATATAGTTTAGATAGTATAATTACTTTATAACTACAATGTATTATATAAGGAAAACGGAAATAAGAAAAAAAAGTGAATTAATTTCTTTTGTCAAATAAAAATTAAAAAAGATTTCATTTTGTGTTTTTTTTTATTACTATATTCTTAGCTATCCTCAAATATACATAAAGACATAAGTAATACAAATATATTATGTTATGCCTTCTAGACCAGTAGGGTTACCAGCATTATACTTTAAGAAAAAATATTAAAAAGAACTTTTAAAGTTAAGCTATTTACTTGAGCAGCTTTTTTCAATAAAAATGAAAATAATTATTACTCAAAAATTTCGTGCGTTTCTTTGGAAAAAAATAATCGTAAAAGCTTGGAAAATTCTGTGGTGTCAACCTCGGAGAGGCCACTCCCTGTCACAACGAAAATAAAAATCTTGCATTTGAATATCAAGGGATATTCCGTCTATGACTTCTAAAATTACAATCTTTAACAATAACATTTATAATTGTAGAGCCATACTCCTCGTAGCGGATGGGCGTAAAGTAACAGAGTACTGTTGAATTTCGTGCGATGAGTGAGAGTCCGTCTTATGATAAGCAGTCACCGCAACCTATGAACACTTCCGATACCTGAAGTATCACAATATTATTATAGAGATTATTCCACGAGCGCTATCAGTCACACTGGTGGTACGTCTTTTCTTGCAAGAAGCCGGCTAGGTATGTACCACCGCAGTCTCAAATATTCTGCCGCCAAATAGTAGTGCTTAGGCATTACTGTGTTCCGGTTTGAAGAGCACTGTAGGCTAGTAAAATTACTTGGCAGAGGAGATTTAAGAACCAGTATCTCGAGGTTGGCAATGCGTGAGTGGCACCTACTAATGGTGCTGCAAGCGCTCATAGACTACGGCAACCACTTACCATCAGGTGGGCCGCATGATTGTTTGCCAACTTATAACATTAAAAAAAATGCGAGTTGCCAAACCAAGGAATAGGAGGGCAGGGATGAGAAAGGAACGCAGGGCGCGGGAGATTGGTCCTCTAGCACTTCAGAGATCAGCAACTCTAAACACAATACAGATAATCATTTTGTTGTTGCTGATCAGCCAAACCACCCAAAATACTAGATCACACTTGGCTCAGCCTGTATACCCTAAAAATAGGCACTCCCCAGGCAATTATTTAAATACATACAACAATATTAATAGTTCATTAGTCATACAACAATGGCTCACACATAAATAGATGTAAAAGAATAAGTAAAAAATACAATTAATTTATTATTTAGCGATAGTAAGTTTTTTTATAGCAAGAGGCCGGCTAGGTAGGTACCACAGCAGTGACACTTATTCTACCGTAAAGCAATATTCTATGTTCCGGTTTGAAGGGCACTGTAGCTAGTGAAATTACTGGGCAAAGGATATTTAATAACCCTTATCATGAAGTTGGCAACGTGTGAGAGACACCCACAATTGTATGTTGTTGCAAGCGCTCATAGCCTACGACAACCGCTTACCATTGTGTCGAATGACGGCTTGCCTTGTCACACAAAAAAAGATTAAAAATAAATAATATAAAATTGCTATGTAATATGAACGAAATCGTTAAGATATAATTAAAGAGTTTTAATTTTTGCTTCGGGTTCCATTTCCGAAGGTTGTCACTTGAAACCTCTGAAAACCTGTAAGCGGTCTGTTGCCGCTACAACAACAAATACTATTAAAACTTAAAAGCAAAAATAAGATATTTTCTTCAGAAGTCAGGCTAAGTAAAATACCGGCACACAGGGCCCCAGGGACGGGGTTTTTTTTTCATTAATTCTTTTATTTAATACATTTTACTATCGAATAGATAGATAATACTTAATGTAAAGAAAGAATCATCGAAATCGGTTAGCGTTATATTGAATTAGTCATCCATGTGTCGCGCAGATACTTAATAGAAATTTAAGACTTTTATGGTCTTCTCATGCTTTTATCAGAATTGGACCCAATTGAAATTGAACCCAATTGAAATTGAACCACACGGTACTCACCAGTTTTCAAATCAAAATCAGTTCACCCAGTCGAAAGAGAATCATCAAAATCAGTTCACCCAGTCGAAAGAGAATCATCAAAATCAGTTCACCCAGTCGAAAGGTCTAAGGTAACAAACATAAAAAACAGTCGAATTGAAAATCTAATTCTTTTTGAAGTCGAAGTGTGGCGAAGAATTGTTAGGTGTGGCTAAAAGCCTGAATCAACGACCACGATCACATTGTGTAGTGACTAAGAAGAAGATGGGAGTAGTATGAGTCTCATAATCTGAGGTAACCATCGAGGTAGTGATTCCCCATCATCTGCAATAACCTTTAATAAGGAGACAACGTTCACTGGTGGTAGGTCTTTTGTTGCAAGAGGCCGACTAGGTAGGTACCACCGCAGTATCCAATATTCTGCCGCCAAATAGTAGTGCTTAGGCACTACTGTGTTCCGGTTTGAAGGGCATTGTACGCTAGTGAAATTACTGGGCGAACGAGATTTAAGAACTAATATCTCGAGGTCGGCAACGCGCGAGTGGCACCTACTAATGGTGCTGCAAGCGCTCATAGGCTGCGGCAGCCACATACCATCAGGTAGGCCGTATGCTTGTTTGCCAACTTCTAACATTAAAAAAAAAAAAAAACAAATGCCAATAACGTCTACATGCAACACGAAGAGTTGAGGATTTAAACAGCTTCAAACCTTGACCTGCTCCTTTTCCTAGCATTATTCCCGGTATTTATCCAGGGTTTGCTTATATTCTTATCCGGATTTGACAGGTTAATAGTTTTTACACAGAGCGATTGCCATCTGAACTCCGTAACCCTAAGGGCGAACCAGTAACTCATTGGATAACAGCAATTCAATGGATATCAAGAGTTAACGATTATTATCAGATGTTATGACCAGATATTCTGCCCAAGCGAGAATCGTACCCAAAACTATCGAGATTAAAGGCAGTTAGCCCTTTATAACTTAAAAGGAAACTATTTTAAGCACACTAAGGCTTCACTTATTATGTTATATACTTCACATAGTAATTATAAAAAATGTTAGTCTCAACAAGTCACGTAGTTTAACATGTATTCTTAAGTTAAAAAAAGTTGTATCAAATTAGTTTAACCGCGCAAAACATGGACAGTGAGTCTGCTTTGCATACCGACTGTGACGAACAATTTGTCATTCTTGGGGAGGAATGCCTTCCCCTACATGTGGAGGTATTTTTGAGCTGCGTTCACATAACTAGTGATGTCACTTTTGATTTATATTTCGTTTTTAAAAGCTAGTGTTGGTAATAGATTGTGGTGATTTTTATTGTTATTTTAACTAATAAGTTAAAAAATTTTCATCATTTGTAAATTGCGGCGTTTGTATTAAAATAATATGTTAGACAATTATTCCTAAATATACTTTATGAGGGAAATATAAGGTAGTGGATATGTTTTATGCGTTTAACAAAAATCACAATTTGGGAGGTAACTTTAAAGCAAGCTTATGACGAAGAAGCGGACGGCCCACCGGATACTTTCTAACTTACTCTAAAATAATTGTTTCAATATTTATTTACTATCTTCAAGAAACTTAAATTTTCATAGCGTTTAGGAAAATCTTTATACCACACTGCATGATCGTGTAGGCTGTTAATCAATAATAAATAAATAAATAAACGCTGCACACTCAACGGCCCCCATTAGGATAGTAATATCCTGTGTCGGGGTCCGGAAACATTCACAATGACAAGGACAAATACACCCAGACCGGAAAATATGCTTGCATGGTCAATACAAACGTATTATGCTCCGAGCGGGAATCGAACCCGCGACCTGTGGCGTTTAAGGCAGGTTCGCTACCGCTGCGCCACAACGTCGTCAATCAATATAACAATGGACACAGTATATCCGTTGCTTGGCAACGTCATAGTAGTAGGAACATGTTTTCATGTCAAAAAAACCTGTATAGTAATAATCGTCATGTAATTATACGCGTCATCAGAATTACTTTTCGCCCAAAACACATTACTGAATCCTCTCGATAGGAAATAAAATTTTAAACTTTTGTCCGGCGTGATTTTTATTTGGCTCTACTGATAACTCTACTTCATCTGATGATTCGAAGTAGAGTCCAAACCAAAATGAGGCTCATACGACTGTAGAAGAAAAATTGTACTAGTCCGACCTACCCGTTAAAAAAAAATGTATATTTAGTTTCTTGCTTATCCAAGTTACATACGATTTTGTGACCTCCTAGTGAGTATTGAAAAATACAACTACATACGCTGGCTGACCTTGACACCGTTGTGGCGTTGTGGGTAGCGTGTCTACCTTAAGTCTCGACGGTTGCGGGTTCGATTCCCGCTCGGGCAGATGTTTGTTTAAATTTCTGTCTCGGTCTGGGCGTTTGCCTGTGGTTCTCCCCACCGTGCCTCGGAGAGCACGTTAAGCTGTCGGTCCCGGTTGTTATCACATAACATCTGATAATAATCGTTAACTCTTGATAAGTAAATTGCTCTTACCCAATGAGTTGCTGGTTCGCCCTTAGGGTTGCGGAGGTCAGATGGCAATCGCTCTGTGTAAAAACTAGTAACCTGTCAAATCCGGATAAGAGCAATAAGCAGACCCTGGGTAAAATAAAATACCGGGAATAATGCTAGGATGAAGAAGACGCTGGCTGACCTTGAAAAGCGGCTTACAGCAGTCACTTCAAGAGTCTTTCACCTACGTACGATGGTAGTAAATCTTTACCAGCAAAGAACCACCACTATTTCCTTCAAACTTCCATCCGAATCCTCTGATTAGATAGGCTTGTATCTCTACAGACATATGTAAGTAGCCGACTAAAGTCAGATGTCCTAAACACGTACTGCATTACCCTGATATGACAAAGCCCTTTACACGCCACAGACACACCGCACACAACACCGTCTTCGCAGAGGAGGGCGAGAGCCCACACCGTCAACCAGGAGGTACTCGAAGGATCCTAAGGACCCTAAGGACGCAATCAAATTTGACCCCCGTGAGGGTTGTATCTTTTCACGACCCGGTTTCCGTATTCCGTTTCTAAGTCTATAAATTTTTCTCCAAACATAGTTCTATCTAGCAAACAAAGTCACGGGCTATGAAGCTTAAGGCACAATGTAACTCAACCCTATCATATTCAAATGAGAGATAATTTTTTGTCGTATCAATTAGAAACACCTTTTTCCACATCTTTTACTTTCCGATAATCTTTCAAAACCTATTTAATATTCTGATTGTGTTCAATTGGTTTATAATCATATAGCTCGTCCCGATATACCCCCTTCTCACGTCCCGCGAAAAACTGTGTAATTAAAATGGCGATCGGCAGCCAATTAAACGTGCCTTTATTGAATCATCCCGCAGATGGGACTGAAGTTGTGGGTTTTTTATTTAGCGGCATCAGTCCAAAGGGATTGTTCCGTTTTTGTTGTTCAATCCATATGTGTTCAGCAAGAAATGGCTGACATATGGCTGACATAGCAAGCTACATATTAGAGAACCTGGTTTTGCTTATGTTGTGAAAAACAAAATTATAGTACAACTTAATTATTATAAATATCTAACTCTAACTGACAACGCCTAGTATAAACCAATAACTTAGACTCAGTCGGGTGTGATATATATATTTTTTTTATGTTACAAGTTGGCAAGCAAGCATACGGCCCACCTGATGGTAAGTGGTTGCCGTAACCTATGAGCGCTTGCAGCTTCATTAGTAGGTGCCACTCACACGTTGCCAACCTCGAGATATTGTTTCTTAAATCTCCTTTGCCCAGTAATTTCACTAGCCGACAGTGACCTTCAAACCGAAACACAGTTATGACTAAGCACTACTGTTTGGCGGTAGAATATTTGACATTGCGGTGTCTAGCCGGCCTCTTGCAACAAAAGACCTACCACCAGTGTGACTGATTGCACTGGTGGAACAATCTCTGCTGTTACAGAGATGATCCCAACAGCGGGCGATGGGGTCATCACGTCCCGACGCCGGAAAGCAATCTTAACTTAGGATTAAAACTGTGTGATATTGTACATGTTTTATATGGCCCATCAATGTACCTGCGCTGTTTATATTTTTTGAAACTTTTCACTCAATCAATACGACCTTTGCACGTCATTACTTTAACAGAGATATAAGTCAAAAAAGACCTTTGCTTTCTGATTGTGTAATGCTGTAGGCCTTACTTGCCTTAACAGCGTCACCGGGCCGGCCGGATGGTGGCCGAATATTGAGACCCAGTCGACAAAAAGGAACAGCCTTCAAGGAGATTCAAAGTTGATTTCGTCCATAGCTTTCCTCCTGGCTGAGGCCGAACCTAAAGGTTTTTTAATGTGTATTGCTGCTGGCCTTACTGGCCCTGACAGCGTCATCCCATAAGATTAAACGATGGAGATCCTAATGGAAGAAACTTGATATTATTGGTATAGAGGTGCGAAACCATTTACGCGTGAGTTGAACACGCACTCACGCACACTCTGAAGTTTTTTTTCAATATAGAAATTTATCAGAAAGCGATTAATTATTTACCAATTAAAACGTAACAAACAAACAGATATGATTATAGTTACTTCACACTTACAAATACATTCTTACTATTTATACATTCAAATAACAAAAAATATTAAAATAGACAATTTTTTATTATGATAAAGAGAAAAAAGCTTAAGCTCCATATACATTTATTTTTGTCCAACTTGGCACGTGAAGAGTTCCTTGTATGGAGTTATTATATAGGTATGGAACAAGTTGAAAATGTCACGTCTGAAAGCTACACTTTATGCTAAATAGTTTTTTTTGATTAAGCTACTTTGACAGTGGTGATGTAGGGGATGAAAATGATAAAGTTCATTAAGAGCTGTCACAATGACGGTGTATTCTGGAAGGAATGCTAGCTCCATTTTCTCACTGAATAACAATCTCTGTTATTTAGGCGAAAAATTAACAAGACCTCCTATTCTTGTGTCGGCAATGAGATGGAGAGTCAATTATCAATAATTATTAATTATTGTCAGATACTACAGTGACCTGAAATCAGGAATAATAAAAAAATAGTTCACTTATTAAAAAAATAACAACATCACTACCAAAATAAAAATAATAAAACTATTATTAAAACAGCATATGTGCGAAACCCCCGCACTAAAGTGTCATTTGACAAAAAAACTAAAAACGGACCCCAAAACTTATTGAATAGCGCGGAAGTCGACGCCCACGGAACTCTTTTAAAATAATAAGGTCTTTTTTAGTCCCGTGTTTTCGATACAAAAACGAATTCTATTCTGTTCTATAAAACGCATCTGTTTTCAAAACCGGTATTGTGGAATGTTATTGCAAAATATATATGTAGTTAACCGACTTTAAAAAAGAGTTAATTAAATAATTCAATTTTTTTTTGGATGTATTATGCGATTTCTCTGACGTTTATAAATCAATTTTGGTGATTTTGCTCGCTAGGGTATGCATTCATAACTGGACTCAGTTAGGGTATTCTTTTCTTTGTCGTACTTCCAAAAAGTAGAACTCATTGCCGGCTCACGTGTTCCCTCCTTCTTACAATCTGGGCTCCTTCAAACGAGGCGTGAAGAGGCATCTTGCGGGTAGGCAGGGCGAAGGTGGCTAGCACGGTTACATTCTGCAACTCTGTTAGCCACCTTCGCGTTTGGACTTTGTTTCCATTTACCATCAGGTGGAGTAGGGTCATCTGCCCTACTTCCCAAATAAAATAAAAAGTTTATTTCTGCGACTGGGTTCATAAAAATGGTAAGAGTTTCCGTAACCTATAGTGCTTGGAGTGCTTGGAACGCGATTAATTTGGAAGTATCACTCACGCATTGCGGACCTCGAGATATTGGTTCTTAGATCTCCTTTGCTCAGTAATTTCACTATCTACAGTGAAACACAGTAATGGGAAACCGACTGCTTTGCGGTATAGTATCTGACACTTTTGTGGCACTTACCCAGCAAGCCTCTTGCAATAAAATGCCTTTTTTTATGTTAGAAGTTGGCAAACAAGCATACGGCCCACCCGATGGTAAGTGGCTGCCGCAGCCTATGAGCGCTTGCAGCACCATTAGTAGGTGCCACTCACGCGTTGCCAACCTCGAGATATTAGTTCTTAAATCTCGTTCGCCCAGTAATTTCACTAGCGTACAATGCCCTTCAAACCGGAACACAGTAGTGCCTAAGCACTACTATTTGGCGGCAGAATATTGGACACTGCAGTGGTACCTACCTAGCCGGCCTCTTGCAACAAAAGACCTACCACCAGTGAGGTTTCCTCCGCCGCCTTCAGTTATACCGTCTAATGAATAAAAAAAACTTATCATTTTTTGATGTCATTAACAGTTGAATTTCAAAATTGAACATTTTATTATTGTTGAAAGTTGCAAAAATATTTTTGGATGTCCCAAATAATACATAATTTATACAAATATTTTTAAACCACACTTGTCCCTTTTTTCACCGAACAAAACGCAGCAGCACGAGTACTCATATCAATAAATAATAATAAACGCTACACACTCGACGGATAGGATTAAGATAAGGCAGGATCGTAACCGCTGCACCACAACGTCGTAAAATCAATTATAAAATTAAAAGCTTGTAACAACTTGTCCTTTAAAAATTTAGATACTTACACGTCCAACACAGCAGCTGTGTAGCGAAATGACAAAAAAATTTGCCAAGGACGAGTTGAAATGTTTGTCCAAACACCTCGTATACTAGCATTAGCCCACGATGCCACTCGCGTTTTTTTTTATTTCATGACGCTTGGCAAACAAGTGATACAAGCGAAGCACAGTGGACCGTATGTATGTATGTATGTATGTATGGTGCTTGCGATACTTGAAGTATGACATGCGCGTTGCCAACCTCCAGCCTCCAGCGTTATCAATTAGCAGTACCTAATACGCTCGGAGACGCTCATAGCCGAGTGCACCCGCTGATCGGTAAATGATCGGTAGGTTAAGCAACTTTAGGCGCGGTCAGTCACTAGATGGGTGATCGCATTGTGGTGTTTCAACTGAGCGTCTCCGTGCTTCTTGAGGGCACGTAAAAAGTCGGTCCCGGCTGTTGACAATTAGACAGCAGTCGATAAGTCAAGTCAGAGGCCTACGGGCGACCTGAACAACTCTGACACTAGGTTGACCACTAACCAATCGATAAGAAGAAGTACCTAATGATACTGTTACTTTACGCGGAGTCATTCTTCATTAATGCACTCACGTAAAAATCCTTTTATTAAAGTATCACAGTAGTAGCGGAGCCTTTAATGCCCACAGGCTCGGTCTTGATTCCCTCTCAGGGTTTGTATTGACTATAAAGGCATGTGTTCTGATCTGGGTTGCACTTTTGTGTATGTGTTTTTGTACCCGACACACGATATTACAATCCTAATTCCTGCCGTTCAGTGTATAATTTTTTTTATACAACATTTTGAATAACAATAACCGTCTTCTACCGTCGTTCAAATTATGACAATAGATATATATCTCTTATAAAGATAAGATTCTGGCTTTGCAGATGTTCATGGGTACCCCCTCTTAAATAAAAAAAATATCCGTTATCTATCACCGATATCCTTATAATAATCATGAATTAGGAGCCTACTGCTTAAATAAAGCTTAAACCTAAAATATAGAACCTACCTATATTTTCGATATATAAATGTATTTATTTATTTTATCATATATAATTGTTATATGGACGCAAATAAGCAATACCATGTCAACCAACAAAAATGAAAAACTGAGTTATATATGCAGAAGTGTTGGTAAATGGCTGAAGAACATTTTTCTTTAATATTTTTATGGTTTTAAGCTTTAAAAAAGTCATTTTTTAATCATGCAATTTATGTATTTTTTGTGAAAATAAGTAAAATAATTTACATAAATCTGAAATTTGCAAAATCTGAAATTTGAAAAAAAAAAAACTTGACCAATACATTAAAAAAATCATATAAAGCAAGTTGTACAAATTTTTCAAACGCGTTTTTGTCGAAATGACATTCGTGTGGGTTGACATGGTATTGCTTATTTGCGTCCATATATTATATCATAATTAATTTAAAGCCCTCTAGCTCCACTGTACACCTCCTCCAACACTTCTCATGTTCATGTCCTCTATCTAAGGTTGTAGATGGTAGAGAACGCTGACTTAGCGATAAGGCCGCCTTTTGTAGATTTTAGAGATTTGTAAGTTACTTTTGTTTATCTTTATGGTGTGCAAATAAAGTGTATTTATTATTATTATAAGAAACACACAAAAAATTATTCACATTAAAATAAAATGTACAGGCATGAAACAGAGGATACTTCATAAGACCGCCGACATTCCCCCCGTAAGGTTCCAAATGGTCTAGATTGTTAAGGGTTTTTTATATGAGTCGAAAGATCTCTGAAATAGCATGCCTCTCCCAACGAACGATGGCAAGAAAGAATTATTTTTGTGCGGAAAAAACTCGAGAAATACTGAGACTTGCGCGGCGTCGTCAAAGCGTGCTTTGAACAAAATGGACCGGCGACTAACGAAATAAAATATAAATGAAGGTGCCATTTAAAGATTATAGTTCTTGAAACAAGGTTTACTTTTTAAGTAGTAGTGAATTATCACACAGAATATCGACGTAGTAAAAAGAAGTAATAGTAGTCGTACTGTTGTGTTTCCTCAGTTGAGACCTATATTAACTTACTCTTTTCTTTTAACTCCCTTCTCTTTCCTCTCCAGTTCTTGGGACTACTACACACATGTAATGCATTTTGCAAATTAAATCATTGATCCATTATGTAACATACACGTTTTCAGAGGTACAGAAAAGGACGTACGTCGCTATTTCTCCAGAAATATGTACTGTTGCCAAGATAGAAAAAGGGATAATTTATTTAAACCTATTAAATAAATTATCCCTTGCACATAACCTCGGACTGAAATTCCGAGAGGATAATTATGACTAATCCTGCGTTCATCACTGGTAGCCCTATACCACACAGAAAATCGGTAACAGTATCAGTAGTTACTGATGCGTTTCATGTGATCGCTTGAGGCCCAATCTCCCACCCCCTCCCGTTTCTACCCTTATCATGTCTTCCTATCTCAACCGTTGGCGACGCGTATGTGATACTTCATGTACAGTAAGCGTTCGTTGGTCGCATGGTAAGGTTGAAAAAACTTGCATAAAAATAAACTCAAATCATAATACTACAATGCCACCTCCATATTTCGTTGTTCAAGAAGTCAAGAATCTTTAAACTCCTTGATATTTACGTGACAATAAATTTTATCTCCCGACCTGCGCCCTGAAATTAAGTACAACGCTATTGATCGTTGGTAACCGCCATAATACATGATGGTTACAAATTGTAAGTCATTGTGGTGCTATTGGCTTCTCTGGCCTTGACAGATTCATCGATTCGGGGGAGCCGAATACTGGCCTTGTCTTGAAATAGGGACAGCAAAAAGGGTTCAAAGTTTGAACCTAGCTTACTGCGAGGCCAAAATAACGCATAGGTTGTGTTCTTCAAAAAGGAAAAAATTTTTAAAGGTCAATATTATTGGATCCAAGTGGGAATCGGTGTCATGATAATGACTGTATTGTAATAATATTCAGATTTATTTCCAATGGCGAAAAATTTTGCTGCACAAACACACAGAAAACGAAACATTATCTAAGACATTTTTCAGCCCCGATTTTTTTTTATTAAAACAGCCAGAAAGAAAGACAAACAGTACCGTATATACTTACATATGCGTTTTGTGAAAAGCTGTTAATTTGGAATTACAAACAGACACTTCAATTTAATTTATCTGTATAGATGAATTTGCTCGTATCTCGTTTTGTAAACGATCTATTGGCTACAGCTACCACTTACCACCAGGTTAGCCTTAAGGTGTTACCACCGCCTTGACTTGAAAAAATGATTGACAGTAATCATCGAAAAAACACACAAACATGGACGTAGAGAGGAGCAAAAATACTATTTTCTGCAATAATTATTAGTTAAATCTTACAAATCTTTAGCAAGGTCTAGGGGAGACCTGCCCCTTTGCACATATCTCGCTACGCCCATGCACACAAAACCTAAGCTGTTCAGGTACAATGTAAGAACTCTCTGCTCGATCGACAAACTTGTTTCCAGGACGAGTTTAAAACTACCCGCTGTGCTTGTAAAATGTTCAACAGCTATTCCTCTCAACTTCCTGACATCACGTGGTGTTCCATCGAAAAGCATAAAAAGTAAATCTCACGCAATTTTACCGTTATTTTAAACGGTTTACTGATGGTAGAACTTTTATTGCGCGAGGTCGGCTAGCTAGGCCGGCAGAGTCTGTTATTCTATCGTAAAGTAGTATAGTGTGTTTCGGTTTAAAAGACACTGTAGCTAGTGAAATTACTGAGCAAAGGAGATTTAAGAACCAATATATCGAGGTTGCCAAGCCAAGGTTGTTGATGGTAAGCAGTCACAGAAACCTATAAACGCGCGCGATCAAACAACCCAAGGGAAAGGGGTGAGAAGGGAACAGAGGGGGTGGGAGCTTGGGCCTCCGGTACCCATACATCCCACGAAACGCAACAGTACTGTTTCTTTACGCCGATTTTCTGTGTCAGGGTAGTAGTCCCCCAGTCGAACCGGTCCATTTGAGCTGAATAAAACAATCCACTACTTCTAACATAATATATTTTTATGTATGTTTCTGTTGTTTGTTTTTTTTTTTATTATAAATGGTTAAGCTCTTGACCTCCATCGAGCGTGAAAGCATAGATGAGGTCTACGTTGGAGCGAGCTTACTCAAGAGAAGCCTATGTACTCGCACCTTGAAGAGGTTCAGGTTGTATGCATTCGGAAATACAGACGCCGGAAGAGCATTCCAATCCCTGACCGTGCGCATTATGAATGATGAACGAAAGCGCATAGTTCAGATATTAGGTATATCGACCAGATATGGGTGGTACCCCGCTGTGCGCCTGGTATCCTGGTAGAAAAACGGCGATGGCGGTATGAGTTCATGGAGCACACACATCATCATCATCATCATCACATCAGCACACTCCCCGAATTATAACAAACATAAACATGTATTTTTTGAGGTTCAATGACAATGACTTTGTAGTGATGATCCCTGATGGAGGCCATTTAATGTGTACCATTTATTTGTTTATAAATAAAGTAAAAAGCTTAGCCGCAACCATGGCTTAGTAAGCTTGTATATATATATAAAAAAACAGCAAATATGTTTGGCAAACGTATTATACTATTAACAATAACTGCACAATGGTAATATAATTCCCCTCTTCCGAGTTTTAAGGGCGTGGCGAGTAAAAAAAAATGTTTGTTAAGCCGCTTTTAATAGAAGTGTACAAAGATTTTGAGAATTGAATACTTTGGTTTTAAACTGGTTTTGATACTATATATACCGTTATAGCCAATTCTTGATAACAATGACCATTGTGGCGTGTTGACAAGTCTCGACGGTCACGGGTTCGATTTCCAATTGGGACAGGTATTTGTATTGATGTTATAAATATCTGTCTCCGTGCTTAGGAGAGCATTAATAGGTAATTTGCTCTTACTGAAGGAGTTGCTGGTTTGCCATTAGAAGGTCAGATGGCAATCGCTCTGTGTAAAAACTAGTAACCTATCAAATCCGGATAAGACTAATAAGCAGACCTTGGGTAAAGTATAATACCGGGAATAAGCTAGAGACTGATACAACGAAATAAATTAATTGCCTCATTAAAAATTGAATATTTTATTTCAACTAAACCTAAAAAAAAATGGTAAAATTGGCTTGTTCAAGGTAAATATATTTAAAATTCAAGCGTAGTCGTGAACAAAAGCTAGTACAATTACACGCTCAAGAAGCAATACTGTTATATGTAATACAATACTATGGAATTAAAGCGTAAAATGGCGACACGCGCCTAAACACGATACAATAATTACTATACGCTATATTTATTGATCATTTTGATTAAAGCGCTTTTAACGCTTAAATATTTTCCTAACCGACTTTAGAGACAGAGATTTTATTAAGACTTAAAGTTTAGCTTAGCTATATAGCTTACAATATTAGGTTGTTAAATTATATTGCCTACCAGTATTGGCCTTGCATTTACTCGGGCTTATGTTTCAGTGGAATCAGTCACACCGGTGGTAGGTCTTTTGTTGCAAGAGGCCGGCTAGGTAGGCGACACCGTTGTGGCGTTGTGGGTAGCGAGTCTGCCTTTAGTCTCGACGGTTGCGGGTTCGATTCCCGCTCGGGCAGATGTTTGTTAAAATTTCTGTCTCGGTCTGGGCGTTTGTCCGTGGGGGTCTCCCCACCGTGCCTCGGAGAGCACGTTAAGCTGTCGATCCCGGTTATCATCAATAACATCTGATAATAATCGTTAACTCTTGATAAGTAAATTGCTCTTATCCTATGAGTTACTGGTTCGCCCTTAGGGTTGCGGAGGTCAGATGGCAATCGCTCCGTGTAAAAACTAGTAACCTGTCAAATCCGGATAAGAGTACATAAAAATACCGGAAATAATGATAGGATGAAGAAGAAGGCCGGCTAGGTAGGTACCACCGCAGTGTCAACTATTCTATCGCAAAGCAGGAGTGTCTTTGGAATTACTGTGTTTCGGTTTGAAGAGATTTAGGAGTCAATATCTCGAGGTTGGCAACGCGTGTGGCACCTACTAATGGTGTTGCAAGCGCTCATAGGCTACGGCAACCACTTTTTTTTTTTTTTTTTATTCTTTATTTAATTTAGGGGTTTTTCAGTACAGAAAATGTCACCCCTATCATTGTTTACAGAAAGAAAGTAATTCACAAGAAAATTTAAGTTAAATTAACACGTAACCTAAGACACAAACTAATCAATTTGAATAGCATTCTAGCCTCATCCGACAACGGTGAGGCCAGAATGCTATTATAGAAGCCTATGTTAAAAGTATTGCCGAAGATATGATGCCTTTGAGTCTCAACACGTTTACACTCAGCTAAAATATGATGGACGTCCTCTATAACCCCACACACGGCACAATTAGGAGTGTTGAGTTTTTTCATCATATACCCAAAGCTGTTGAGAGGGATGTGACCCGATCGGAGCCTCAAAGCAAGCACAACTTCTTGCCGACTAAACCTACTCACATCGAACCAAAGTGAACGGGGTAGTGAGGGCTGGATAACCTTATACCAGATACCCTTCGTTAAAGATCTTTTGTCAAAATACTCTGACCATAAATCGAGACATGTATTTCTAACCAAGGGTATAAGTTCAGTGTACCAAGGCAGACATTTAAAATGAACTCCATCAGTAGAAGCTTCATTTGCTCCTTACCATCCGGTGGGCCGTATGCTTGCTTGCCAACTTAGTACTATAAAAAAATCTAAAATATGGAGTTCATAACCGGCATTACCTCCTCCTTATAAGCATCTAGGTTCCTTGAAACCAGGCGTGACGAGGCATCTTGCGGCCAGACAGAGTGAGGGTAAGTTGTGCAGTTTTGCCTTCGCGTTTTGTTTTTCTGCCACTTACCACCGAGTAAAGTCATTTGTCCACCATTGCAAATAAAAAAGGTCACGATCAAACTCGTGACTCTCGCGATAAAAGAGCGGAGTCGGCCCTTTTACCGTTGAGCTATTGGCTCATTTATTAAATTCATTTTTAAAGTTTTCATGAAATTTATCATTGAACGATTTATGATCTAAATTAGTTAATAATTTACTATAAATACAATAATATTGTTAATTCTATTATATATATAAATTACTGTCGCGTGTCCGTACGTCCCGCTGAGCCGTTAATGCTAAATTATAACAATTACTACACCCTCTTACAGATTTATAAAAGAATACCGGCTAATTATTAATACAATAGCTTATTATAAAAGGATAAAAAATAGTTATTTAAATGCATTTTTATTTAATATTATTTGATTTGAGTAAGAAATTTATAAAAATAATCGCTACACACTCAACGGCCCCCAGAAAAATGTTACGATTCCTCTGGGGTTGTCAAAGCCGAACTACTGGACGAAGCGGTTAACGTAACTTATGAGCGCTTACATGCGCGATGGGGTGGTCACGTCCCGACTTTAACATAGCTCTACTAAAATTTACAAATATTTTGCAGAACTTTCAACTTTTATCAAGAGTAACGTATTTTTAATAACAAACTTTTTTTATCTCGAGTCACACCTTACATCCGTAATGGGTCATGTTAAGGGAAGGGGCGGAGACTCTTTAAAAAACTAGTCAATGGTATTACTTTTAAAGCTTCCTGGGATCCTATTACCTTAAAGAATAATATTCAAGAAGTAAAAACATGTCTGAATATTTTACATTACATAGTGCCACCAAATTCAGTTACTTTTTTGTGTATGTGTTTACGATTGGCTCTATTGACCTTGACAGCGTCGGTGGGGTCTCGAGCTTAACGGTGAAGGAAAACATCGTCAGGAAACCTGCATGTTGTAGGAGAAATTTTAAGAAATGAATATTCTCAAATCCTAGTCATGATCCCTTGGTGGTGGCAGGCCTTAAATGTCCGCGTATTTAGCTAACAAAAGTCAAGTGACTGCTTATCAGTCACGTTTCGAGGTCAGCCAGCGTACAAAAATATTGCGGATAGAAAAGTATTAGCCGCCTTCACATTTGGACTCTATTCCCACTTACCATCAGGTGGAGGTCAAAATTTAGACTTGTAATACTTCTGGTATATAAGCGTCTACAATCTACGAAGACAGCTTACCATCAGTCGAACCGCAAGCTTGTTTGCCACCTTTGTAGTACAAAAAAGTTCAATATTTATAAAGCTTGTTGTATATCTAGGTTTCCTCTAAGTCACAACTAAAAATCCAATATTTTCGTATATAACAACTTATAAATAATTTGTCAGTATGTCCGCTATAAAAGAGTTTTTTTTTAACTCATAATCCTCTTTTAGATGTAATCCGGAATCATTTCTATAATATTGTTGCCATAAACACCTTTACACAGTGGGATACCGGGAGCATTAGTGCCGGTGTATTATAAAGCTGTGGGCACAAAAAGATCAAACTTTGTGGTATGAAACATGAGCGGTAGCGGTAGCGGGTAGTAGAATTAAAGAAATCATTCTCAGTCGTATCAAATCTGTTGCATGATTTCTGTTTACTTGGGCTGTGTCTGTATTGTGTGTGTGTGTGTTTGTGTTTTAGGAGTGGGTGCGTGAGCTGTACGATATCATGCGCCACTTGAGAATCAATTTCGTTGGTAAATACTAAGAATGCTTTCATAATACTTTTGTCTTATTAAATTCCCAAAGTAATTGAGTTAATAAACAAAAAAAATATTTACCATTATTTTAGACCACAACCTAAACCCTTGTTCACACGTCGTCAGCTTACATTAGCGAGTTTCGGCGCCCCGCTGTCTCTTATTGTGACCTCTGCCTAATCGCGATTCGTTTTTTGGCAGCCATGATTGACGCTAAATGTAAGGGATCCGTACATATAAAATTCTTTTTTCATATTTAGATTTGAACCTTATAAAGTGTAGTGAATATTTAGGTGGTTCTTTTCAATGGTTACATTCCGAAGTAATGACAGCTGGACGTCAGATTTGATAAATTTTGTAAGTGTAACCTACATTATATGCTATCTGAAACTATGCATGTATACATAAAGCGTGTGACCTGCCCAGAAACTATGATGACCGCTTATCACCAGGCGGTCTGTTCGTGGTATTATACATATACAACATTACAACCTTTTTGCTGATTTACCTTTGACGACGTTGTGGTGCAGCGGTAGCGAACCTGCCTTAAACGCCACAGGTCGCGGGTTCGATTCCCGCTCGGAGCATAATATGTTTGTATTGACCATGCAAGCATATTTTCCGATCTGGGTGTATTTGTCCTTGTCATAGTGAATGTTTCCGGACCCCGACACAGGATATTACTATCCTAATGGGGGCCGTTGAGTGTGCAGCGTTTATTTATTATTATTTATTTATTTTTAAGCCATGTGGGAGGAGCCCAGCACAAATGGGCCGGCTCGACCGGAAAATACATTTCACAGAAAATCGACGTAAAGTATCTCCTAACCCCTCTGTACCCTTCCTTTTTTTCCTTCTCATCCTTCTTTCCTATCCCTTAGGTTGGAAACGCGCATGTGATACTTCAAGTATCGCGCGCGTTCGTAGGTTGCGGTGTCTGCTTACCATCAGGCGGATTGTATGCTTGTTTGCCAACCGTCATGATATATAAAAAAGGTAAAATAGTACAAATTCCGATGCTTTGTGGTAATTAGTAGTAGCAAATTAATTTATAAATTTTTTCATATGTAATTTTATCTTAATAGTAACTTAATTGAAATTCTTATCTGCAGGTGCCTAAAACTTTGATTTAAAAAAAAACACAAAACATCTTTTACGTTTTTCGATTGCATAAAATCCACCGCGGACCCCCAAAAAGTCGACAAAACCAAAAAAAAATCCAGCTTCTGTCCGCCGCCGCATTAATTTGTTCTTGATGTTACTTCTCATATAAATATATTTTTTGTCCCTTGGAGTCTTTTCGGTAGGAAACTGAATTAGGTTTATTCAGCTTAGATTTGAGTTGCTCACAATTATTTTAGTTTATTAAATTTTTACGGCAGCTTAATTTCGTTTCGTGCGATGAGTGAAAGCGCCGGAGGCCCAGTCTCCCACCCCCTCTGTTTTCATCCTTTGGGTTGGCAACCCGCATGTGATACTTCAAGTATCGCGCGCGTTCATAGGTTTCGGTGACTGCTTATCATCAGGCGGACCGTATGCTTGTTTGCAAAAAAAAAATTTCATGACAATAATTATTATTGTCATTAACTTTAATTACATACTTTTGATATTATTTGAACACTAATTTCTTAAAATATAAAAAAGCTAACGTGTCCTATGTTCATAGTAACATCAGTGGTATCACCGTGCGGAATCACAATAAATGAGAAGTATGAGAAGAAAGTGGAGAAAAACAAATCTTTTACATTACACTTATTAATTTTTAGTTTGAATTTGAGTTTGTTAGTGTGTGAGTAGTACTTCCTCAGCACAGACAGAAACAATACGGCTAGCTACTTTGAACACCCATTTCACCACTTCAAGGGTGGAATTCTAGAAAATGTTACACACGTTTCTTTATCTTTAATTTCAAAAAAACAAAATCTCACGCCTCTAGTTTCAAAAATGACGGACATCCGATACAAACTATCAATCCATTTTCACCCCCTTAAACCAACCAAACTGTGGAAAATTCAGCCTTCTAAATTCAAGGGCTAAGGCTGGTCAATTCAGCCTTCTAATATGTCAGTCAATTCTTCTCTTTTTATGTATGTATTCAAAAATTTAATGAAAATTAAACCAGAATTGATTCGTTACAAGTGGAACAAACCCGGCAAGGACGTTTCTTTCATTAATTTTCAATATTATTATATTCGTCGGCAAAACAATAGTATGACCAATGTTTCTTGGGAACCTGATGGATCAACTGTTTTTGATTCAAAACCGTGATTCCGGTTGCATTTATTCATTAACTAATTTATCTCCGCGATTTGACCTCGGATAGGTATTGAATTCAAGATTTTTCAAGATTCATCATGTTACTAGGAAACGTAGACATTAGAGGTAAGGTAACGGGCAACGACCCTCACTCATCTGATTACCAGATTAGACATTTTTTTTTGGATTTTATTATCAAAATCAAAATTGTTTTTATTCAAGCAGACTTTTAAAAAGTACTTTTGAATACTCAAACGCTACGGTTCGTAAGATTGATTCTATCGAAAAGAACTGACAAGAAACTCGATAGTTACTCTTTTCAAATAAATGTTTACAATTGTATTTGTTATAAAATTTGATTCTTGAATGAGATCCAGCAATATTAAGAGTCCCAAGCATTTTTATCGGAAAAGTATTCCGTAAAGTGTATTATGAAAAAAGGCTAAAATCAATTTAATTAAAGGCTATAAACACTTTTCGATTGGCAAGCTACCCCAGGCGTGCTAAGAAATTAAGAAAAAATTGATAAAAAACATGTCTCCTCTGGTTATCAGGTGAAGTTCAATCTTCAACGTCTCTTAGACCGTTAACAGAATGCGGATTGGAATTATTAAAAGTGCATCAATTTATTTTTCGATTGTATCTTACTATTTTTACCTTGCATCGTGGTACAAGCCTACGGTCGGCCTGATGGTAAGCAGGCACCACTGTTATGTATGGTCAACCTACACGGTCGTACATATTTAGCTTCGGCCTGTCAGGCAATATCCCGGCCTGGTCGGAGGATCAACCATCAATCATTCTTTGGTCCCACTTCGACCGGAAATCATTAAGATAGTTAGGTTAAAAATGCAACTTTATAATAATTAAATGAAGCCGAATAAATAAATTAACGCGAGAATCACGGGTTCAATCTAGACCCCCTTGGGCTATTGTCGTACCCACTCCTAGCGCAAGCTTTGAATTTATTTGTAGGGGCAATAGCAATATCCTTGCCTAGGAGAGCACGTTAAGCTGTCAGTCCCGGTTGTTATCACATAACATCTGATCATAATCGTTAACTCTTGCCAAGTGCTTTTGCAACATGCTCTTATCCAATGAGTTACTGGTTCGCTCTTGGGGTTGCGGAAGCCAGATGGCAATCGCTCCGTGTAAAAACTAGTAATATTAGTAATCCCTAGGTATTGCTAATATTCTTTAAAAAATATATATTTAAGTAAATTTGAGTTTCTTCTGCATCCGCTGTCTGCACTCCACGTAACTTCGCTAAAAACAAAATTATAACTTAAAATAATATAAATTTATCATAGTGTATTCAGTAAATCCGATGATAACATTGGGGCGTAATAACGAAGGGTTGTATTGTTAGTTACAATACTGTCCACAGTATTTAGTTTATTTCATCAGAAATCTGTCATAATTGTGTGATGTACGTATGAGTACAGTCGAGCCGAAAATAGATTTGAAAATACTTTTTAATTATAGACTTACTTTATATGTACTTGGCACAGAACTAGGATAATCTCTGTCACAGCAGAGATTATTGCACCAGTGCAATTAGTCATACTGGTGGTAGGTCTTTTGTTGCAAGCCAGCTAGGTAGGTACCACTGCAGTGTCAGTTCTACCCCTAAGCAGATTGATGTCTGCCATGATAATTTTATGAATCAAACCGTCAGTCGCCACAGGCCTCGAACCACGACCATTCATGATCCCTCGAATAAAAACGCACGATGACAGATATGACACAGATATGACCATCTCCGCAACCCTAAGGGCGTACCAGTAACTCATTGGGTAAGAGGAAATTACCTATAGAGTTAACAATTATTATCACATGTTATGATAACAAAAAACGTCATCTGGGTCTTTGTGGTGATAAAAAAAAAAATGGGTATTTGTATTTAATTAGTATATTTTGCATAAAAAAATTTCAATTTCTCCCAGGATTTCTGGCAGAGATCTCTTGTTAGAGATAAGTTGTCCTTTGTACCATTATTATATGTGTCTCTTGTGTTTAACTGTATTGTCTATTTGGTGCATAAATAAGTAAATAAAATAAATAGCAAGTATTTGACCATTTCACTAGTTCATGTCTACTCCCCTGTACCAGAATAACGGCTGCCCGGTGATTTTTCGCTACAAAACATAATATTATCTAACAAAAGCGCTTCGCTTCAGTGACCCGCTTTGTTGCCTACCGCTACCTGTGTTTTCATTCACATTATGCGATTTTTGTATATTATAAATTTTTTGTAAAAATATTAAATTTGTTTATTTCGACTATAAGCGGTAATCTATAAGACTATTCGATCTTATAATAATAAAATCTTCTTAGGAGACGCTCATAGCCGAGTGCACCCACTGATTGGTAGGTTAAGCAACCTTAGGCGCGGTCAGTCCCTAGATGGGTGATCGCATAGTGGTATTTCAACCGAGTGTTTCTGTTGTCAAGGGGACGCTATATATACTGATTTTAGCAGCGGCTTTCAAAAAGTACATCATCCTACCGTGACGATAAGTCAAGTCAGAGGCCTACGGGCGACCTGAACAACTCTGACACTAGGTTGGCCACTAACCACTGGATAAGAAGATAATAAAATAAAAATATTATATCGTAAAAGTTAATTTCCTGTAATGTAATTTAGCTATCGATTAGCCTTGAGTTAGCTTCTGTTTTAACTCCAAAAATAATAATATAACTCGTGCCAATACTGTCAAGAATTATAAATGCACAAATTAACAGACGCATCGATTATGCTGTTTTTGTTACCTCAGAACTCCGGAATTTATAAACTGAATTGTTTTTTTTAATTTGTTAATAATTTTATTTAATTCAAGGCTCAATAGCTCAATAGTAGAAGTGTCTACTCCGCTCCGTTAACGCGGGAGACGCGGGTTCGATCATGACCTTCTGGGCTATTGTCATACCGACTCCTAGCGCAAGCTTCGAGCTTATTTGAAAAAAAAAACATTCATAATAAACGAAATTGCGTATTTTGGTTTCCTGTGATTTTCCAGTACCTATTAGTTTTGAAAAAATAACGACTTCAAAACTAAAAAGCAAAGAATCAATATTTTCTACAACAAAACAAGTTTTTATTTGAAAATTAAGTTTTATTTTTGTTTATTATGGATTTATTTTTAAATTCAATTTATCTTGTACTAAAAATATTAAAATATTTTTATTACATAAGAAATCACCCCGTGTGTTAAAACAACCTACATTGTATGAAGATATTTTATAAACAATACCAAAAGGCTATCCGGCTGTTTTCATATTCATAATAATAAGAAAAATATAGAGTAACATGTGACAAAAAAATTAAACAAAGCTAATTATTACTTACTAGCGGCCCGCACCGGCTTCGCGTATAAAATATATATCCTATGTCATTCACTGAAAAAATGCTTAAAATCGATCCAGTAGTTATGATTTATTCATTACCGCCCGTGGCCCGCACGCGTTAAATGTAATTATCGACGACATCACATTAGAAACCTCAAAAATTATATTTTTTTCTCTCCACAATTTAATGTATGTTATTATACATACAAACCTTCCTCTTCAATCCCTCTCATCATCTTTCATCCATCTATTAAAAAAAACCATCAAAATCCGTTGCGTAGTTTTAAAGATTTAAGCATACATAAAGACAGAGATAGCGAGTTTGTTTTATACTATGTACTGATTAATATTATCATATTGTCAACGTGATAGTTTGTGAGAATGGTTGAAACTTTTTTAATAAAATATCTGTACGGAATGGAATTAAATTTAGCACAAAAATAACTTT
Organism: Hestina assimilis; assembly: GCA_023373885.1. NCBI lineage: Eukaryota > Metazoa > Arthropoda > Insecta > Lepidoptera > Nymphalidae > Hestina > Hestina assimilis. The sequence goes on along the minus strand of CM041767.1, from coordinate 3,807,034 downwards.
TTATCTGGATATCACATAGGAAACCTTTATCCGGACAGACGGGTGGAGCCGTGAGCATAGCTCATCTCATCTCATCTCATCTTATCACATCACAACAATAATGCTTAGTGGTAGCGAACCTGCTTTAATTTAATCTTCACAATTTTCATTGAATACAGGCATGTATTTGGTCTTAGTGGTTATGTTTATTTGTGTTTAATTCAGGACCTTAAACATAGGAAATTACTCTCTTAATAGGGGCCGTTATTTAACCGGTTTACTTATCCTTTACGTCTGGAGTGTACTTCCTTCTTATCCCTTCCTTCTTGTTCCTTGGGTTGGCAACACGCATGTGATACTTCAAGTACCGCGTGCATTCATGTTACGGTGACTGCTTACAAACAGGCAGACCGTATGCTTGTTTGACAATCGTCATGAAAAAAACCCTCGTCGAGAGATATGTAAAAGTACAAAACCCGCTATGTCATATCGCTATTATACGTGAGGGTAGTTCTTCCCAGGTCAAGATCATTCATGCCGAAATTGCCTCTACAATAAATACAGCGTGTCCAATCCCGATAAAACTCTTTTAAACTATTTAAACCATATAAGTATCACTTTATTTATTAACAATTTCGATTATAAGTACACTCAAAAGCCATAATAGCGATGTCGCTGGAACGATTGAAGACTTGTCATTGAACTATCAACCTTATTTTGATAGTCTTAAAATCCATTAAACATTCTACATAAGTTCTCTTTACAAAACCAATTTTCAATCATTATTTTTATATTGAACCTTATGTAGTTATAACAAAGGTTAGGTGAATGCAATGTTATATTTGTGGAGAATAAGTGTCCTTATGATAAGTGGTGTGTTGGATCTTTTATGCATCTGTTAATATGATTTGTAATAAATAAAAAATATTGAATTAAGATGTTTCATTGTTGTTTATTGCCACCAAAGGTGGCAAACTAGTGCACCTTATCCTATCGACACTTCCAATAAATACGTTCTACATACATAGATAAACACTTACTGTACACAGACAGGTTTATACAGACAAAATGGTAAAACTCGCTGGTGCTTCTTCGTTAATACAACACCAACTCAAACAAACGTCCAATGTGCTCCAATAGCATATGGTAAATGAATAAGTTTTTTTATGTTACTAAGAAACTAAATACGAAACGCTTAGGTATGGAATACCCTGCCGACCTCGGTCTTCCCCACCACCTACAATAATCTAGAGTGAATAGGCATCTTCTAGGCAAGCGCGCTCCACCTTAGGCTGTATCACAACTACGCATCAGTTTTGATAACAGCCAAGCGCGGGCTTATACAATTAAAAAAAAAAAAAGTTGGCAAGCATCGGATGACTGATGGTAAGTGGTTGCCGTAGCCTACGAGCGCTTGCAGCACCATTAGTAGACCGGTGCCACTCACGCGTTGCCAACGAGAGATATTGGTTATTAAATCTCCTCTGCCCAGTAATTATTAGCCTACAGTGCCCTTCAAACCGGAACACAGTAATGCCTAAGCACTAATATTTGGCGGCAGAATATTTGACACTGCGGTGGTACCTATCTAGCCGGCCTCTTACAACAAAAGACCTACCACCAGTGTAACTGATTGTACTGGTGGAGTAATCTCTTGTTAAATAATATAGTCATTTTGCCCTCCCTAGGCCAAATGCTGGATAGACCCATAGTTTTAAGCCTATGCTTATAAAACAATACAATATTTCGTCTAGGAAGTCTTAAACTATAACTAACTAGTAACTAGATCGGGGCTCCCGAAAATCCCACTGTTTGACTAATTCAACTGAATTGACAGTAATTGACTCTTCCTTTCAATTTGACTGCACTTGACCTTGATACGAAGAAATTTAAACCCTAAAACCGAAACCACAAAACTGAAAATTCTATGCAAGTATTTTTGACTGATACACCATTTTGTTTTGGAGATTAAGGAAGTATGGATTATTCAAACGAATGATTTTCAACTTTAACGACATAAGATAGGGTGTAATTTTGATTGTAATTGAAAAATCCGTTTGACCTCTGATGCAGGAAAAGGGGTGCAACACCGCGATAAATCAAATCAATTTGATTAATTTAAGATCCTTCCAAAGGAGGCTGACACGTGACATTTATTACACAGGTGACACAGATTGTAAAAACGTAAGATTCTTAAACCTTTAAGATTCTAAAACTTTAATGATTTTAACTTTCGCAGACAGAGACGGCCGTTGTCACGTGCAGGTAGCTAGGATGCTTTTAGTCTCAAAAGTCGTGAGCTTGATTCCCGCTCGAAGCGGATGTTTGAATTCGTCCTACATGTATCTGTTTCGGTTTGGGCGTTTGACCTTGTGGGTCTGCCCAAGGTGCTTCGGAGAGCACGTTAAACTACTGGTCCCGATTGTTAACTCTTGATAAGTAATTTGCTCTCATTACACAGGCGACACAGATTGTAAAAACAACGGATTCTTAAACTTTTAAGATTCTAAAACTTTAATGATTTTAACTATAGCAGACAGAACCAGCCGTTGTGGTGTACAGATAACGAGGCTGCTTTTTGCCTCAACGATCGCGGGCCTAAAAGTTAGTATCTGTTTCGGTCTAGGCATTTGTGCACGTGGATCGCCCCACTGTGCCTCGGAGAGCACGTTAACTCTTGATAGATAATTTGCTCTCATCAAATAAGTTATTGGGTCGCCCTTGGGATTACCGAGGTCAGATGGCAATTGCACTGTATAAGAACTAGTATCACGTCAAGTCAGGATTAAAGTATACGCAGATCCAGAAAAAATACTGGGAATAACGATAGAAAGAAGACGAAGAAGAACTATAGTAGACACAGAGAAAATTGATAAGTCATAACAAGTTGCCGCTCTTCTAACCATATTTCATAATATATATTGTTATCTTAGTCTATTTCGCATAGCACAAAATTAAGAGTAAAAGAAATAGCTTATAATAAGCCTGGCAACGTCGCACACCAGGTCTAACTTGTCACACGTCATATTAGTGTCGGTCAAAATTTCAATACAATATTATTTTATTCTAGCTTGAAACAAAGCAGAAAGGATTCAGGTAAAATTAAAGCTGAACATGTTTGATTCTGCATCATGCACCAGTATCTTGGCTTTGTCCTGTTCGGAAGAAGCCAAGTTACTGTATAATTTAGTTAAGATATGAATTAAGCGCCGTTTGTAATTTAGTATAAGGGTCACTATGGAGGTGACATGTTCTATAATATAATAAACCCCTAAAAATAATAAATAGAAAAAATTTCAATATATATTCTAGCTTCTACCAACGGCTTCAGCCGCGTGTACAACGATCTGAATACAAACTTTGAACCTGCATTTCAAAAGTAACATCAGTGGTATCACCGTTCAGAATCATCATGATGATAGATGAGAAGTATAGAATGAGAGGGAACGAGAGAGAAAACAAACCTTTAATTTGAAATAGAGAAGTGGGACCTTGAACCTCCGACGATCAAACTTATTAATTTTTAGTTTTAGAGTTTGAGTTTGTTAGTGTCTGAAAAAATTTTTTTCATTAGCACAAACAGAAACAGTAAGGCTAGCTAGTTTGAACCCCCATTTCACCACTTCAGGGGTGGAATTTTTGAAAAATGCTAATACAAAAGTTTCTTTATCTTTAATTATTGGTCGCCTAAAATGTTTTATGCTTATAGTTTAAATAATGATGGACGTCCATACAAATTTTTGGACTTTTTTTCACCCCTTCAGGGAATTACAATACATTCTTTTTCTTAGTGCTCGTTTACGTTTTAAAGTTTTAAGTTGGGACTGTAAAAAAATTTGGTTTTACGGAAGAAAAATACATATTATTGCAGAAAAATAAATCTTTATCTTTAGTTATAAATAATGGGTTCCGATTAAAATCTCTGGGACAGAAACCAAATTTTATAACAATTAATACAATTTTCTATATTTGAAAAGAATAACTAGTTTCTTGTCGACTCTTCTCGGTAGAATCAACCATCCGAACCGTCGGTACCGCTTGACGATTAGAAACTACTTTTAAAAATCTACTTGATTATAAAAAATAATTGAAGTAGATTTTGAGTTGAAAGTCGAGGTACAGAACGGTCAAAACCACATCGTTGGTAGATTTTGCGTTATGCTCCAATAAACAACTAAATAAAAAATTTTAAACCAAACTTTTGGATTCAAGATATTCATTGCCTAATTTTTTACAAAATTCTATAATACACATAAAAGAATCTAAAATTTTTAGAGAAATGAAAATATTTCTAAATGTCACCCACCGTTGTGGCGTTATGGATAGCTAGTCTGTCTTTAGGCTCGACGGTTCGATGCGGTTTCGATTCAAATCGGGTATATATTTCTTATAAATGTTTAGTTCGGTCTGAGCGTTTGTCTTTATGGGTCTCCCCACCGTGCCTCAGAGAGTACGTTAAGCTGTAGCTCTCGGATGTTATCACATAACACCTGTTAATAATCGTTAACTCTTGATAAGTAACTTGCTTTTATCTAATAAGTTACTAGTTCGCCCTTACGGTTGCGGAGGTCAGATAGCAATCGCTCTGTCGAAAACTAGTAACCTATCAAATTCGGATAAGAGTAATAAGCAGACTCTGGGTTAATTCAATACCATGAATAATGCTAGGAGGAAGATTTCTCAATGTAAACGACTAGCGCCACCTATTCTCAAGTAGCGGTACTAAGTTTGTAAAATCGATTTATTTTTGTCCGTTGATTTTTAACTAAATTACAATGAAATATAACAGCTATATCTTTTTATATATATTATATTTTATATTTGAGACAGTCAAAGCATTTATTAAATCATTTTTAATAGAAAATTTAAAATTACCCATAATATAAGTTTTCGAAAATGTTTGAAGTAAATTCCTTTTTTAATAAAAATAATTAGTACTAAATTATTATTATTTATTTTTAATAAATATTATTATTGCTTTTACTATATTTATTCAAACATTTAACTGTGAGTAACGAAAGTGTTTAGAGTTGTTGCCTAGCTGCCTAGCCATGTTGTTATAAAATGACCAAATAAAGACAAAGCAATGGTTGTGAGGCTAAAATTGCCACCAAAGTGGGTGGCAAAATAAAAATTATTTACTAAGCCTCCTAAAGTGTTTTACATACGTTTTACGGTTTTAACAATCAGTAAAGCTTTTTTAGTGGGTACGACAATGCCCCAAGTCAGTTCTTCGGTAGAAGACGGAGAAGAAGAAGACAATGGTAGCTTTATGTAGTCTTTTTCTGTTCCGTATTATTATTTTCAATTAATCAGCAGATATTACCGGCGTCGGGATGCGACGACCCCATCGCCCGCTGTTGGGATAACCTCTGTCACAGCAGAGATTATTCCACCAGCGCAATCAGTCACACTGGTGGTAGGTCTTTTGTTACAAGAGGCCGGCTAGGTAGGTACCACCGCAGTGTCAAATATTCTGCCGCCAAATAGTAGTGCTTAGGCATTACTGTGTTCCGGTTTGAAGGGCACTGTAGGCTAGTGAAATTACTGGGCAGACGAGATTTAAGAACCAATATCTCGAGGTTGGCAATGCGTGAGTGGCACCTACTAATGGTGCTGCAAGCGCTCATAGGCTACGGCAACCACTTACCATCAGGTGGGTCGTATGCTTGTTTGCCAACTTTTAACATAAAATATATATATATATATATATATTTTTTTCACCACCGTACATGTAATTATAGACTTATGTAATACTTTGCTTGTCAAGAGGTTTAAATTTGAAAAAGCATCGGGAAATGCTCAAAGTAGTTCTTTTACAATTCTTAATATATAAAAATAAAGTTTTAGCCATTCTTATCACAGAATATAATATAATCATAAATACAAGTGAATTACAATAATTTTATTAATTCAATCATCTTAATACTATCATCGAACCAACTTATAACGTAGACTTTTGGATTTTTTAAAATATGGTCATACATAACAACAAAAAATTGTGGTAATTTTTCTTTGTCACTCACTATTTCTTTCAAACTTATTTCACTATAAAATTTAAAACGTAATATCTCAATTATTTTGTGCCGTAAATATAATTTAATAAAAAGACCTCGCAATACATCTTTTGAAATACTTGAATGTATTTTTTTTATCAGGTGAGCACGCGAAATGAGAAAGGGAAGGGGACATCGTTCATTTCATTCTTGCAGACATGGCGTGTGTCAAATGGTGACTCCCACGGCATTTCTACAGAGAGGGAATGAAGCTAAAATTATTTTTTATATTCGCTATTGCTTTTAATTAATCGACCTCAAAAAGAGGTCTTAAAAAGTGTTTTTTTTTATCTTACTTAAATAGAAGCCAGAGATGAGATGCGACAGGATCGAGGAATATCTTAGGTCCGTGGGAAAATTGGTGATCCAGCTGGGACAGAAAGCCAAGGATCGTTACGAATAGCAAAACATTATTGAAAACGCCAAGACCCATAATGGGTTGTAGAAAAAAATACATTAAAAATAAGTCACTTTCAATCATCTCCGATTATGAACTAATTAAGCATTTATGTTGAAAGTGAAGTGTATTATAATTGTTAGAACACAAAGCATCTGTCATGATTAATTCTTGAGGAAAAAGAATCTAATTAAATTCTTTTAAAAAGATAAATATTTAAATCCTTTAAATGTGTTAAAATAAGAGTAAGATCAACTTAAGTTAGCTTGACAAGAAACAGTGTAATCGTAGAAAAATAAAGGAATTCTAATAAATATTGTTAATTTTCGTTACAGTAAATGAGTACAATATTTAATAAACATACATTCTGTATTTTAAATATATAAATAATTGTTTTTTTAATATTTAATTTTGTATAAAACTAAAGCAAAAAAAATATTGTTTTTGGCATTTAACTTGAAATTTAAACGCAAAGCATATTCTTCCAAGCAAAGAAAAAAAACCCAACATCGTAGTTTAGAGGTATGAAACATAAAAATACAACTTCAGAACCTCCTTTTTTGTAATCGTTTGAAATGCAAAAACATTTATTTAAAAAAATATCAATAAAATTTTTCATTATATAATTAAAATGACACAATTCGTCTCTGTCATCCTATACCACGACATTTGGTATAGCGACATTCCTACAACGTGTACTAGCTCCGCCCGCCGGCGACACTCGGTATTTATTCTAGATAAACATGTATATACATATAATGCATACAATGTTGCAAGTAGGTCGGTAATACAAGATACACTTCCCGCTTCAAGCAAAAGTTAATGTGCTACTAAAGGATAGCGTTACATAGTCCAGTATAAGCTTTTGCCAACGGCTTTTCCCGCGTGAATAATAATTGTTAATGAATCATTAATGCTATAGAAATAAATACTTTCTCATATTTCAACAACTATGTAACACTTTTTAAGTTTTTCATTTACTAGAAACATTTCTCAGCGCCAATGGGCCGGGCCCATACCCACTGAAATCGTCTTAAAGTACTGTTGCGTTTGGTCCGATGAGTGAGAGCGCCGGAGATCCAATCTCCCAACTTCTCTGTACCCTCTGATATACCAAGTATCGCAAGCGTTCATAGGTTGTGATGTGAAGTTGTCCGCCTGATGATAAGCGGTGACTACTTATCATCAGGCGGTCCGTATACTTGTTTGCCAACCGTCATGATATATACATATGTTTGTATAAAAAAGTAGCCAATGTCCTTCTCCAAGATCCTATCTATATCTTTAACAATACTCATCAAAATTCGTTTGCCAGATTAGGCATGAAACGTATCCGACAGACAGAGTTACTTTCGCATTTATAAAAAGTGATTCTAAGTCTGCATTGGAACCTTGCTGGGGCTGTAGCTAGGACTATAATAATTGATTAATTTCTGGCAGTCCACAATAGACAGTTCGACGTATTCGACGACGTTGTGGCGCAGTGGTAGCGAACCTGCTTTAACGCTCGGAACAGATTTGTATTGATCATACAGATCATACACATGTATTCCGGTATAGATGTGCTTGTAGTTGCCATTGTATGGGAGTTGTTGCGTGTGTAGCGTTTATTATATATTATATATATTTTATCCGGGATAAAAAGATGTGTTAATCTAGATAATAATCTGTTTGCTAAATTTCATCCCAATTGGTTAAGCCGTTTATTCGTGATTGAGTAACAACATCTAAACATAATCGAAGTACGTTTTTTGATAATCCCGTGAGATTTCAACATTTTACCGGGATAAAGTAGCAGCTATTCCAGACTATGATCTAGCTCTGTGCCAAATTTCAACCAAATCCGCTTAGCGGTTCTAGCGTGAAAGAGTAACCAACATTCATCTATCCATCCAAACTTTTACATTTATAATGTCTGTTACATAGTTAGAAGTTATATTTTATTTCTGAAACATCACTCTTAGCAAGTCATGTCACAGTGTCATTCTTTATACACAAATAGTAAAACTACGCGTATATTTCATTCTGCTATCCGAAACATCCCACAAAAAAGCGCACTAAATTAAAATACGCATTTAAAAACCAATTTTATATCATTATAAAGTTGTTAAACAGTTTTATTTGTATCTTTTAATAAATTATTGACCACCCGGAGTCTAACTTTCAGTGAAATATATCAGTAATTATGTTTAAAAACGCTAATAAATCGAGTTGCAGTCATATGGTGTGTAGTTCCAAAAAGCGCCGCGAATTTTCCACGCATGGCGACACTGTGCTGATATTTCGCTACTCAACGATAGATGGCGCTGACAAAATCGATTTATGGTTCGATTCATCGTTAATTTTGTTATAATATAATATTAACAGTCCGTAAAAGATATTTAAATTATAATTACTGTTAATAATGGCTAATTGATTTAAGCATAACTACGTTCTTCTTATTAATTAGGACATTTAATATTTAAATAAAATATGTATGTAAATTTTAATGTCCCGTACCCAAAAAGTAGCAACGGAAACCTATTACTAAGCCTCCGCTGTCCGTACGTTCGTGTGTCAGCAGGCTATATCTCGAGAACCATTAAAAGGTAGAGTGACGAGTTTTCACAGAATGGAAGTTTCTATTGCTGTTACAAAAAAATTCTAAAAGTAAAATAAAATTAAAGATATAGGGGTTGCCATACAAGAAACTTGATATTTTTGACGTTTGTCACTATATCTCAAGAACTGTAACAAGATAAATAGTTCGAATTTTCGCAGATTGTGTATTATTTTCTATGGCTAAGAAACCCCCATCTAAGAAACTTGATATTTTATTGTACGGTGTAACGGAACTCTTTGCGTGCGAGTCGGACATCCACTTGGCCGGTGTTTTTTTTTAAACAAGTGTGTCTCTACATACTATCATGGATTTTGTATTTTCTCGTTACTTATTGTAGGTTCTTAAAGTATCGCCCTTAAGGAACTAAGCCAATTTTCACACTTTCAATTGTTAATGAGTTAATGCAGATTAAAATGGCAATTATTTTATAGGCTTTAGGACGTTACGACCACATCGCCCGCTGTTGGGATGATCTCTGTTACAGCAGAGATTATTCCGCCAGTGCAATCAGTCACACTGGTGGTAGGTCTTTTGTTGCAAGAGGCCAGATAGGTACGTACAACCGTAGTGTCAAATATTCTACCGCAAAGCAGTAATGTCTTTCGCATTTCAATGTTCTGGTCTGAAGGGCATTGTAGGCTAGTGAAATTACTGGGCACAGGTGATTTAAGAACCAACAGTTGGCAACGCAGGAGTGACACCTACTAATGGTGTCACGCGCTCATAGGCTACGGCAACCGCTTACAATCAGGTGGGCCGTATGCTTGCTTGCCAACTTAGTAACATTAAAAACATACTAAAGATATTTATGTATGTTTGTACGCTCAATAACTATCATTATTTTAATTATCTCATATTGAGATGATGTATGGAACAAGAAATAACATGACGAATATAATTATTTTACTGTTATTCAGCAATGTATTCACAAATTTTATAATAACCCTAAGACGTAATCGTTCTTAGAAATATTTTGTGAAAATATAATATTTACCAGTTAACAAATACATTTTTTACAAACAAATGAAACCTGGATATTTGATTTTGATTGTTAAAAATATTATGTTTTTTTTATGTTACAAGTTGCCCAACATACGGACCACCTGATGGTAAGTGGTTGCCGTAGCTTATGAGCGATTGCAGCACCATTAGTAGGTGCCACTCACGCATTGCCAACCTCGAGATATTGGTTCTTAAATCGTAGATCGTTCTGAGGAGATCCTCAGCCCAGTAATTTCACTAGCCTACAGTGCCTGTCAAACCGGAACACAGTAATGCCTAAGCACTACTATTTGGCGGCAGAATATTTGACACTGCGGTGGTACATATCTAGCCGGCTTCTCGCAACAATAGATCTACCACCAGTGTGACTGACTGCATTCGTCGAATAATCTCTGCTGTGACAGAAATTATCCCAACAGAGGTCGATGGGGTCGTCGCGACCCGACGCCGGTGTTTTATTTTATAACACATTTTAACAAAATAAAATATAAGTATTATTTATATTTACTCCGACCCATTGTCTCCGCAGGTGGGCTAGTTAATTTTTCGACCAAAGAATCTGAATTGCATTTCAGCGGGGAAATGCAGCTAGCATTGCCACCATTCCCCATGGACATGATTCGTACGGTCAATATTGAATTGTAAATATGTTTTAATACTGATTGTTATTTAAATTAAAATTACTAACTTAACGACAAATCTTATTTTAAACATACTTATTTCATTATATTGAAAATTAATTAAACTTTCAGGATATTGTTTAAAATCCCGGCGTAATTTTGTTTTTATTTCATTTTTTAAACATTTTTTATGATTGAAAAATGAAAAATGTTTCCTTTAAGAGCGTTATCGGTTCCCGGTATAATTTCGTTTTTAATCTGTAAGCTTGAACGATATAATTTAAAAATACATTTTTCCCATACAACACTGTCGTAAATATTTTTTTGAAGCGATGTTACCGAAAATATAAAGCCTTTGTTTTACTTAAAGCTTATCTATATTTTTTTAAGGCAACACTTTTCTTATTATGATTTTATAAAAAAAACTGTTGAGTTTAAATATTGTTAGCGATAATTATTTTCAGAATATTAAAATGTTTTATTTTACAAATTTTGTAATATTTTATATAGTTATGACGACGTTGTGGCGCAGCGGTAGCGAACCTGCCTTAAACGCCACAGGTCGCGGGTTCGATTCCCGCTCGGAGCATAATATGTTTGTATTGACCATGCAAGCATATTTTCCGGTCTGGGTGTATTTGTCCTTGTCATTGTGAATGTTTCCGGACCCCCGACACAGGATATTACTATCCGGGGCCGGGCCTATAACGGGGGCCGTTGAGTGTGCAGCGTTTAATAGTTATGTCACGGTATTTTATGTAACTAGCAACCAAACATAAGACCCACGATGATGGAGTATGGTTGTCGTAGCTTTAGACCACTTGTAACAGCATCTATTTGTAGGTGTCACTAACCTTGATATATCAGTAATTAAATCTTCTTTGCCAAGCAATTTCGCTGGCTAGTGTCCTTAAAACCGAAACACATATGGTGGTTTTCGATTGATTTAGGCGGACATTTATTTAAAGCATTCCAAAACTTAAACTATAGCATCGCTTTCATTGGACGGATCCCTTATTAACAAAAGACCGTATCATAATCAGAACATCATGATTATCATTAAGAGCAGTCTAACCATGTCCGAATATGGTGGATCGGTTTAATATTCATAATTTTATACATTCAGGATGTGTTATTACGTTTTTTTTATGTATTATATACTTATATGTATTTTTATATTGACACGGTGATGACTTATACAGAGTAGTTTTTCAGAAGTTATAATATAATGTTTTAGACTATTAGGACAATCATTTTCAGTCTCCATTTCCGATGACGTCCTTAGCCTTGGTTCGGCCTCGCAAGTCTCAGGACAAAATCTATTCTGAGCCCTAATGAGGGCTGTCCCTTTTTTACATCCGGGTCTCATTAGCAATACACATTCCGAATAAAACCTTATTTCTAAAAGACAGTTTAGTCCGGCTGCATCGCATACACTTCCCCCGAACGAATGCTACTTTATTATGTGCCCTGCAGATATATTTTCTACAATTACCTCTGTTGGCCCTTTTGGTCTTTACAGCGCCACCCTTGCGACTACTAAGATCTGGTCGTGAAGAAGAGGTAGTGTTCACGGTGGCTAAAGGATGAGAACAGCTTAAGATTTGAAATTCAAAGTATCAAGTTGTGATACCTCAATATTATTCAATTTAATTTCTAGGTTAATGGTTTCTAGTATTTTTATATTTCTTGACGGTTGGCAAACAAGCAACCATATGATGGTAAGTAATCACTGCAACCTATGAACGCTTGTGAAACTTTAAGTATCAAATATCCGTTGCCAACCCAAGGGATAGGAGGGAAGGGATGAGAAGAGAAAAATAGGCTACAGAAAAGGTAGGAGATTGGGCCTCAGGCGCTCTCACTCATCGTACGCAACAGTACTCTGTCACTTTACGCTGATTTTCTTTGAAAGGAAGCACTGTGCTTCGCTGATCGCCTCCTGATGACGTCCCAAGCCTAGGCTCGACCTCGCAGCAGGGGCCCTTGGGACGAATTCAACTTGTGCCCTGCGCGGGCTGTCCATCTTTTACCGGCTGAGGTCTCCAGACCCGGCCCCCACCGGTGACGCTGTCAAGGCCACTAGGGCCAACAGTAATAGACACTCCGAAAAAAAAATCGGCGATCGAGTCGGCCCATTTGTGCTGGAAGAAGCATGCCTCTACTACTATTTCGAGTTTTGCCATTAAAGCACATATTGCTTCCCCAATGTCACGTATCTATATTAAAACGTATTATTATAGTAGTATTGGGTTTCGATTTCTTACTTTGTCATGCAAAAACGGATGATCGGAGTTGAATTAAATTTGGCATACTGATAATAATAATAGTAATAAAGACATTTATTCACCAAGCAAAGTTATAAAGTGTTACATTGATTTGAACTAACATTAACCATTAAGTACTGCTTGTGAAAAGGCCATCGACTTAGCTTACAGCTGCTTTTCAGCCGAAGCATGTACAAATATATGTAGATTGTTGTATTGTGAATTAGACACCGTTGTGGCGTCGTGGGTAGCGAGTCTGCCTTTAGTCTCGACGGTTGCGGGTTCGATTTCCGCTCGGGCTGATGTTTGTTAAAATTTCTGTCTCGGTCTGGGCGTTTGTCCGTGTGGGTCTCCCCACCGTGCCTCGGAGAGCACGTTAAGCTGTCGGTCCCGGTTATTATCAATAACATCTGATAATAATCGTTAACTCTTGATAAGTAAATTGCTCTTATCCAATGAGTTACTGGTTCGCCCTTAGGGTTGCGGAGGTCAGATGGCAATCGCTCTGTGTAAAAACTAGTAACCTGCCAAATCCGGATAAGAGTAATAAGCAGACCCTGGGTACATAAAAATACCGGGAATAATGCTAGGATGAAGATGTTGTATTGTGAATTAATACATATGATTGTTATTCAGGGAAAGTGTTAAGTTCGTGTGGGATTAACAAGAAACGCACTAAAGGGCTCACAGGAAAATTTGGCCAGGGACCCATATATTTCTATTTCAATAAAGATGCTTCATTAAAAATCCCAACCGGCGTGGCCGTGGACAAAAGCTAGTATTTAAATAAAAAAATTATAAAGTAGATTTCAAAGAATATTTACAGTCTTAGAACAAAATTTTAAGCCTCAGATCCAACGATTAAAAGGCCGTCTCCACTCCGTTAGCGCGAGAGTTGTGGGTTCGATCCTGACCTTTGGGCTATTGTTGTACCCACTCCTACCGCAAGCATTGAACTCATTTGGAGGGGCGATAGTGTTAGTAATGACTTGACAAAGCATTGCTAATATTCTTTATGTAAATCATTTTTAGAAAAAAATTCCGACTTCAAAACTAAAAATAAAAAAGTAAATATTTTCTACAACAGAGGTCGGTGCTAAGTAAAACATCGGCACATGGCACCGGCTTTGTTGTAGAAAATAGTTATTTTTTTTCTTTTTAGTTTTGAAGTCGGTATTTTTTTTTTTAATTATATTATTTTAACCCCTTAGTAACAACGTTGTTTTATCATCAGCTAAACATCATAAAGATAATGTCCATACGCAAATATTCAAACTAAATTATGTATAACGGCATCAGAAACAGCATTTTTGCGCTAAATTTTGAGAAATTCCCCTCGATTTCCTCAGGATCCCAGCATCGGATCCTGATACCCTGGATACCCCTAGGACGACCCTGGAAGTATCCTCTTTCTAACAAAGAAAGAATTATAAAAATCCATCCAAAATTGGCGTTGCTATCGCGTAACATACATACAAAAAAAAGTACTGTCGAATTGAGAACCTACTCCTTTTTTGAAGTCGGTTAAAAAATGTCAGGCAAAGCCGAGAGCCTCAATCGATATTAAAAGACACACACAAGACACTCTCTATACATATACTACTCTATAAAACAATTATGTTAATTCAATGTTCAAACATAGCTAGTTTTCGGCTAATGTGGGATAGAATAATGATACACATCTGTCCTGGGCCTTTTATGATACAACTTTACATAAATTAACCGATCCTGAGAACGTTAATCGATTATCGGATTTATCATTTTTAATCTGTTAAAAAAATCGGAATTTAGAAATAAAGCAATTCAAAGCAAAGTTTTGTTTTAATCATTTTATTATTAATTACAAAACTATTTAATAAATACTTAATACACTTAATCAAAATTAAAATTATTAATTCACTTTTAATGTTCTACAAAAAAAAAACAATTTTCGTAAGCGACAATTCAATACTTGGCAAGCAAGCATAGGTATGACTCACCCAATTGTAAGTGGTTGCCGTAGCCTATGAGCGCGCGCAACACCATTTGTAGGTCATCCTCGTGTTGCCAACATCGAGATATTGATTCTTAAATCTCCTTTGCCCAGTAATTTGACTAGCCTACAGTGCCCTTCAATCCGAAACACAGTAATGCCAAAGACACTACTGCTTTGGGGTAGAATATTTGACCCTGCAGTGGTACTCACCCAGCCGGCCTTGCAACAAAAGACCTACTCTACCAGTGAATAATAATAATAATCTTTATTAGGGTACATCATAAAAATCATAAAAAAAATATCAACAATAGATGAACCCTAGTTCCTGAACTAGTTGCCTGTATCTCAGATTTAGGGTCTTTCCATTCAACGTGGCACATATTTTTATAAGATTTTTTTTAATGGCAAACAAGCATACGGTTCGCCTGATGGTAAACCGTCACCGCAACCTATGAACGCGCGATATTTGAAGTATCACATACTTGTCGATAAACCAAGAGATAGGAGGAAAGGAAGGATAAGTGAACAAAACAGTTATTCATAAAAGGTCGACACCCATTTTCCAACTGTTTGCTCCGTTTAGGTTGTTTAGGGTTTGTGGCCAACAAAAACTTATTACTATTAAAGGTAGCGTATTGAAATTTCACAGAAAGTTTATTTCTAATTCCGCAAAACCAATAAATACATTTAAATTTTAAAATAAAGGGGTATACTGTATTGGGATATACAAAAAACTTGATATTTTTAGTCTACTTTATAATAAAATATTGTACGTTATTTCGGGTAATTGTACTATATACGTTACGAAAATAATAAAGTACGAGAAAATAATTTATTTTGCTTGAATTTTCACAGCCAATGACAGCAAGAAGACTTGTATCAGACTTTTCATACTTTTTAATTTTTCATACTTGTATCAGCATTCACAGAGAGGGCTTTTTCTGAGATGAAATGGCAAGACGAAAGAGAGAATGCTTCAATGAATTTTATTAAAAATTAATTACCTATTTTTGAAAAGCCTTGTGAAAACCTTGAAAAAATGGTGGCAACCTTAGTTGTACGGAACCGTTTATATTCGATTCCGACACCAACTTCGCTATTTCTCAGAATATGAAATAATATGACATTAAAATTTTTTCATATATCTCGAAAGTAATCAAAATTCAAGGATAAATATAATGCGAAATTCAATAAACCGTTAAATTACTTACTTCCATACAAATTATCGGTAATTGACTACGAAACCGCATTTGCTATGGACGCCATAGTATATTAAAACTCCTACCGGGACGGTCAGGGTTCGTGTGTTAAAAATTAAAAATAAAACATTAATACATACAAACAAAAATGTAAAATAATCTCGCTTAAATGATACAAAGTTACCGATTCTAAGTCAGATGATTCGTGTTTTGGAATCGTGATTTTAAGTGATTCGATTTTTAAATTTTTTTTTAAGTTTTGTGATTTTAATAGTGTTTTATTTATAATAAGTTTTATGACATTAACCACCATTAATAGTCAGTGTGCTGTGATATGTGTTTTGTGAACTGATTTTGATGATATTGTGCGATCTTATATATTGTAGTAGGATTGGACTTCAAGGATAAAATATGGTACTTTTTAATCTTCTTCTTCCTAGCAATATCCCGGCATTTTGGCCAGGTTTCACTTATTACTCTTATCCGGATTTGACAGGTTACTAGTTTTTAAACGGAGCAATCGCCACCTCTGCAACCGTAAGGGCGAACCAGTATCGCATAGGGTAAGGGCAAATTACTACAATAACCTATAGAGTTAACGATTTAGATGTTATGATAGCAACCGGGACCGACAGCTTAACATGCTCTTCGAGGCACGGTGAGGACACAAAGACAAACCTCCAGACCCAGGCAATCGAACCTGCGATCTTCCAGACTAAATGCAGGCTCGCCAAAAAGCCACAGCTTTTGTGAAAGTAGGGTACTTTTCAATATATGACCTTAATCCACTAAGTACTTACTTGGTCCATGAAACCGTTCAAGTGCGTAGCGGACTCGCATATAGACCACCACAACCGTAGAATAAAAATATCAACTTTCTCATATAGGGGTCACTTTAATTTTGCAACCAAATTTACTTGTTACTAGTATCTGCCCGCGACTTCGTCAGCGGTGACCTTAGAATTGGATCCTTAGAATAGGATACATCTATACTGAATTTCAAATGAATACATCGAGTAGTATGTTTTTAAATACCACAAGAACATAACATTTTTCCGGGATTAAAGGTATCCTATGTGTTAAACCAGATAATAAGCTATCTGTGCAATAAATTTCATCCAAATCTTTTTTTTTTATGTTAGAAGTTGGCAAACAAGCATACGGCCCACCTGATGGTAAGTGGTTGCCGTAGCCTATGAGCGCTTGCAGCACCATTAGAAGGTGCCACTCACGCGTTGCCATCCTCGAGATATTAGTTCTTAAGTCTCGTTCGCCCAGTAATTTCACTAGCGTACAATGCCCTTCAAACTGGAACACAGTAGTGCCTAAGCACTACTATTTGGCGGCAGAATATTGGACACTGCGGTGGTACCTACCTAGCCGGCCTCTTGCAACAAAAGACCTACCACCAGTATGACTATCACCATATCTGTCATATATACCAGTATCTGTCAGAGTAACAAACATCTATCCATCCATCCATCCAAACTTTCTTTAGAAGTAGTTTACGTAATAGGATAGAATTATAGTGACAATATAAATGCACAATCTATGACAATTCCAAATATTTATGTATTATGAATGAATGAATGATAAGTTTCTTTGGTATAACAAAACACAGAGAGAAATTGTAAAAGCTAAAAAATATAAATAAAATAAAACAAAGCTATAAATAAACGGCATACAAAAACTTAAATTTATACTAAAATAACAAAATAAAATATCAGGCGAGAAATCTAGCCATTAACGTTAACATGGCCACCATTCCCCGTGGACTTGATTTGTACAGATTTAATTTCTTGTAAATACGTTTTTTTATGTCATGACATAAAAATAATATAAGCAGGTCCGCCTGATGGCAAGCAGTCACCGCAACCTATGAACGCGCGCAATACTTGAAGTATCACAAGCGCATTGGCAACCCAAGGAACAGGTGAGACAGAATGAAATGGGAAAAAAAGGAAGGGAAAAGAGGTGATGGGAGATTAGGCCTCCGGAGCTCTCACTCATCGCATGAAACGCAACAGTAGGTACCTAATGATACATTTTGGCCCCCCTATGGAAATTGAGATTTTCCCCTCCTGGTAAGATGCTGGCTACGCCCATGGTTCCATTGGCATCCTTTTTGTACGGAACCGTAAAAAACTAAAGACACAATCTTTTCACAAACATTAAAAGACTAATGAGCGAAAATAATTAACATAATGTAATATTACAGTTTATTGTAAGTGAAAGGGTTTTTAAATGCCACTAAAGCCGATTTTCAATTTCAAATTTAAGAATATTTTTACAATACTTTTTATCAGTTGCATTTAAAAAATAATTAGGTCTTGAGAGTGATTAAAGTATATAACATATTATACAAGCTTCTGACCGCAGCTTTTCCCGTTTTTAACGATTTTTGATGAGGCAATTTAAATGCAAAATAACAATAATTGGTTTCCAATACAAACTTTCATCCAATATTTCAACCCCTTCAGGAAGCCTTTACGTATCTCCATAGTCCCCTCTATATCTATACCAAAATTCATCATAATCGCTTCGGTGGTTAAGGTGGCAAAGCGTCCCAAACAAACTCAGTTTCGTATTTGTAATATTAGTCAGGATACCATGACACCGCTGTGGTGTTGTGGGTAGCGAGTCTGCCTTTAGCCACGACATTTGTGGGTTCGATTCCCACGCGGGCAGATGTTTGCATTGGTCTTACAAATATCTGTTTTGGTCTGGGCGTTTGTCATAGAGAGCATGTAGAGCTGTCGGTCCCGGTTGTTATCACATAACATCTGATAATAATCGTTAACTCTTGATAAGTAAATTGCTCTTATCCAATGAGTTACTGGTTCGCCCTTAGGGTTACGGAGGTCAGATGGCAATCGCTCTGTGTAAAAACTAGTAAACTGTCAAATCAGAACAAGTGTAATAAGCAAAGCCTGGGTAAAAATACTTGTATAGTACCGGGAATAATGCTAGAAAGAAGAAGATATCATCTTCATGATCGCAACTTCGTCTGCCTCAACTTTGTAATTTGTCCAGCGTGAAATATCAGTAGGTCATGCTGTTGTGGGACGGCAATCTAAAAGGCATTTTTGACGACCGATCGACCGACCGAATCGATGACCTTGTGGCTCAGCGGTAGCTTGCCTTAAGCGTCACACGATGCGGGTTCGATTCACGCTCGGAGCAGATGTTTGTATTGACCATACAGGCATGTTTTCTGGTCTGGGTGTGTTTGTCATTGTGTATGTTTCCGGACCCCCGACACAGGATATACTTATCCTAATGGGTGCCGCTGAGTGTGTAGCGTTTTATTTATTTTGCCATCCCTCAAGAACAGCACCCCCAAAAAGCTAGCTACTAAAGCTATCAATCCGTTTTGCATTTCAATTAACAAAAGAAATTCTATCTGCACAAATGCTTTAACTTTCAATGGGCTAGCTACCTACCGAATAAGAGGAGGTTTATAATAAAATTTTTACTGATGTTAGGTATTTTATTGCAAGAGTTCGGCTGGGTAGGTACCACAGCATTGTTAGTTATTCTACCGTAAAAGAGTATACTGAGTTTCGGTTTGGGGGCACTGTAGCTAGTGAAATTACTGGACAAAGGAGGTTTAAGAACTAATATATTGCGACGTTGGCAACGGGTGAGTGGCACCTGCAAATGGTTTTATATATTTATTTATTTATTTATTCAGAAAGGCCTATCAACTAGAGTACATACAAACTTATACTACAATAACATTAACTAAGTTCCCGTTTTCTGTCGTATATAACTAAAAATTATTACATATATACATTTATAAGTAGGTATATTTTTTAAATATAAATATTATTAGGTATTAAGTACATACGCTAAGTTAAAAGTGAGAATGATAATAAAAATAACTATTTGAGATTAACGCTAAATAATTATTTGAGATTTTATTTTAAATTATATAATGTATTTAAAAATATATGTATATTTGTGTGCTTGTGAATATTTCTATATATCGCACCTTTAGGATGAAAACGAAGTAAAAAAGCAATTTTTTTTTAATCAGCAAAATAAGTTTTAAAATATTGACACCTGCACAATCTTTTGTGTATTTTCTTGGTTATTTACGCTCGAATATGGCTATGTTGGGACGACTGTTACATTGAGAATTTCGTTTTAAGTAGTTTTACGCTGATAACTGAATTTTTGTTTTTAGGGGTCCGTTTTTGCCATTTGGCTACGGTTATAGTTTCGTCATGTCCGTCTGTCCGTCCGTCCGTCTGTCCGTCCGTTTTACTCGGATACCATTGGCTCTATCTATACGAAATTTACTAAATAGGTGTATTCTGTGAACCGCACAACGATTCTGTAATAAAATCTTAAAATATATGAGATATAAGGGTAGCAGTCCATACATGTAACTGAGTGTTGAAAAAAAATTTCAACGTATGTCAACGTGTGAGATATCTTTGGATAGGTCTTTCAAAATGATAAGGAGGTTTGATTTTGACTTTTTCATTAAGTCAGTAGTTGTTGAGATATTAGCTCCTAAAGTCGTAAAAATTGTGTCCCCCTCTAACTTTTGAACTATGGAATTTAAAATTTTGGAAAAATTTGAGCTTATAGGACGTCAAATAAAATTTAAACCACATTTGGTTTGAAGAAGAAAGGTCTACAAATTTAAGAGATATATAAGCTTATCTCATAACTTTGTTTTTCATATAACTTTTAATAATCACTATGAAATTACCAGCTTATTTTTGCAGTCTATTTTAATTCGTTATTATTTTTAAAGATTTATTGAGATTCTTCATAACCAAGCTGCGGAACCCTTTAGTTTCAACTGTGCGTGGTCCACAACGCACTTGACTGATAATTATTTTTAATTGTGGCTTTTTCGCTCTAAAGGTGCGATATATATATATAGAAGATTAGCGTAAGCCCGATATGACAGTTACTTTTGTTAGGTATTACTTAAGGTGTGGTAGCACAAATAAAAATTGAGATAAGATATGTAGCATAAAGAATATAGAAGATGTCTGTGTTCGCGAAATATATTTAAACTAGCTTCTGCTTGCGGATGCGCCCGCGTGTAAAACATTCACATAACCCTTACATATTTCCATACAAACTTTCATTCCCTATTCCTATTGTTATTTTACACCTTTGGGGGTGAAACTTTTACAAACTTTGAATGTCGTATTTATTTATATCGAATCCAAAACCTAAAAATTACGTTTCAAGCTTCTAGATTTAAACATGACGATACTCTCATACAACTTTTCATCCCTCTTTTCAACTTCTTAGAGCCTTTTTTTCGCATTAAAAAGTAGCCTATGTCCTTTCTTAGGCTCTAGACTATCTGTGTACCAAGATTCATTTAAATCGGTGTCACAATTTTGGTGTCAAAACGCGACAAACAGAGAGACAGTTACTTTCGCATTTATAATAAAGTGAGAGTTAGGATGTTCTATTGTACTATTTTTATTGCCTATAATATTGGTACTAATTTTTAAATAAATTAAAAAAAAATTAACGTACAATTTTTTTACTATAATCATCATTAATATTCTGTAATGACGGAAAAATTAAAATAATAAAGGATCTATTACAACGAAATCGAGTAAACGATTTAAAATTATCCGAAAAAAAAAATTTAGTCTATGATCTGTTTTTAATGATGGCCGCCAGGGACGCTATTACGTTCCAATTTCAAATTCAAATTTCGAGCCATGCGCAGGCGCCACACGGCTGACGCGATTTGGCTGCGGTTTAGGTAAAAAAATATAGTCATTCGTATATCCGGGCTAGGTAAATAAGGGTTGCGGGTTCTTTGTTCGGGGTGGTATAATTTAAGCTCTGACATTGCGGTTGCCTTTAACATTGTTGTCAATCAAATTGATTTTTTTCTTTGTTTACATGACGTGGAAATGCTTTTTGCTTGAGATATTTTTTTTGTGTGAATAAGTTGACAAGCAAGCATACGACTCACCTGATGGTAAGATTTTAGCTTAGCGCTTGCAACATACATTAGTAGGCGTCGCTCATTAGTTTCTTGATTCTTAAATGTCTTACTAACTTTTTCGTTTTAATTCCTGACGGCTGGCAAACAAGCATACGTTTCGCCTGAAGTATCACATGCAACCCAAGCCCAAAACATAATTGAAAAAATTATACTGTCTACTGTATACTAATGTCCCTATTCCAGAAACCCCATATTTTTAGGGTTTTTTGTTCTATCTCATGTACTGTAGTAAATTAATAGTTGAAATCTTTATAGATTTTGTGTTTTATATATATGATATTTTACCCTACGGTAGTACGGAACCCTTTATATTGACACGCTATTGGCTGATCTGCGATTTTGACCATCTCTATATGTCTTATTGTCTCTTCACACCATTAATCAGTCCATCGACTAGAATGCGCTCGGAGCATTTCCTCCATTCCCGAAGACGTCTTTAGCAGTCGCTCGGCCTCGCAGGAGGCAAATTTGAGCCACCACGAGGGCTGTCTCTTTTTCACGGCTATCTCAATACTCAGCTCCCCACCCGGTGACGCTGTCGAGGCCAGTAGGGGCAAAAAAAATTATTCTTTGTGCAAACTTTTAACATAATTATCCCAATACAATTTAATACAATGGCTTAATTAATAACAATAAATACATCAAATGAAAGTGGTTATAAAAACAACAAAAGCCGTTAACAAGCAAATCATTCCAGTAGTTTAAACCATAAAATTGTCTTACCAATATAAGGACCAATCATCGCGCGCGGGTAGTTTACGAATCAACGCCATTGTGCCGGGTCAGTCGAGCGTGAACAGTCGCGGGAGTAAGACGTGGGGTTGAATGTGCCTATTTTTTATTTTGCAAGGGGAAAATGTATTAGGGTCGATTTTCTACTGGAAAAAAGGTTTATGAAGGGACTTGGGATAAGTAGATAATATAGAGTGATGTTTCTGGAAGGAATGGGTCAGTTCAACCGGGTATCTTAATATCGACGTGAAGTAGTGGTCTTCTTCTTCCCAGCATTTATCTAGGTATTTTTGCCCAGGCTATGCTTATTACTCTTATCTGGATTTGATAGGTTACTAGTTTTTACAGAGTGATTTCCATCTGACCCCCACGACCCTAAGGGTGAACCAGTAACTCATTATTATTATGTAATGTTATGATAACAACCGGAACCGATAACTTTAACGTGTTTTCCGAGGCACGGGAAACCCACAAGAACAAACGCTAAAACCAAGTCAGATTTATAACATTACAAATATCTGTCCCGAGCGTGGTCGTCGGGACTTAGAGAAAGGTTTCTACCAAAAAGCCACAACACGAGACAGACTAATAAATCAATCTATTTTTTGATATTACGCTTGGAGTCATAGTAGTACTTAGTCTAAGATAATACAGACTGGAATCACTATGAAAAATTTTGCATTCAACAAAATTCTGCCAGTGGCTTTGCGCGCCTGAATAATGATTTTATACAAACTCTAAGCAATATTTCCATCCTTAGGGGGTGGAATTTAAGATGTCATGTTTTTTCACCTATAATAGTACGCCAAAATCAAAATTTCATGCTTCTAGTTTCAAAAAGGACGAATAATACAAACTTTCAGCCTTTCTTCACCCCCTTAAAGCTTGAATTTCAAAAAGTCCTGTCTTAGTGCTTGTTCACGTTTTAAAAAATCAACATTTTAGGTTCAAAGGTTTAGGTTGGGCCTTTATATGTCAGTCAGGTCTTCTCCTCATATACGAGTATATAGAGAAACAGTTTTTTCAGAACGCTGTCATTTTATGAACCGATTTGGATTTTTTTTTTAAATAGGGAATGAACTTTTATGTCACCCGAGTAAACCTACAACTTCACAACACACAACCACTAAGACCAAATACGTGCCTGTATTCAATGAAAATCGTGAAGATTAAATTAAAGCAGGTTCGCTACCACTAAGCATTTATTTTATTTATTTATTTATTTATTTATGATAAATTTAATTCAATTCCGTACAGAAAAAAAGTTCCAACCACTCTCACAAACCATCACGTTGACAATATGATAATATTAATCAATACATAGTATAAAACAAACTCGCTTTCTCTGTCCCTATGTATGCTTAAATCTTTAAAACTACGCAACGGATTTTGATGTGGTTTTTTTAATAGATAGAGCGATTGAAGAGGAAGGTTTATATGTATAATAACATACATTAAATGGTGGAGAAAAAAATAATAATTTTTGAGGTTTCTAATGTGATGTCGTAAATAATCGTAGGGGCCACGGGCAGTAATGAATATATCAAAACTACTGGATCAATTTTAATCATTTTTCAGTGAATGACATAGGCTATATATTTTATACCCGTGCAAAGCCGAAGCCCCTTGTTGCAAATGAATGATTTTATTTCGATTTAAAAATGATGTATTGCGCTTTTCTTTGACTATTTAATTTACGGTTACTAAAAAGATTAAGAAAAAAATGCTATATAATTATTTAAATTCTATTTAACACTGGCCTCTTTTTTTCTTTTTCTTTTTTTTTTAAAGAATATTAGCATTCCTTTTTCAAAGCTTTAGTATTATTCCAAATGCCCCTCCAAATAAGCTCTTAGCTTGCGCTAGAAGTCGATACGACGATAGCCCAAAAGGGGTCAGGGTCAAACCCGCAATTCTCGCGTGTACGGAGCGGAATCGGCCCTTAATACCGTTGAGCTATTGCTGTAGATAATATTTATTTTTAGTTTTGAAGTGGGTTTTTAGTCCTATGACCCCAATAGGCTCATTTCAGTTGTTTAACTATTACCTCTACTGTCGGGAATGCGAATGTACTAAATAATTTGTAATTTTTTGTCTCTTTCTTTCGTAGTAGAGCCACGTTCCTCCCAGCACGGATGGTCTAGCTCAAGCGTACATGTACTACTCTCACACAGACAATCAGTGTAAAGTAACAGTATCAGTAGGTATTGTTACGTTTTGTGTGATGAGTGAGAGCGTTAGATGCCTAATCTGCCACCCTCTCTTTTCCCCTCTTTTCTCCCCTCTCATCTCTTTCCTCTTATCCCTCAGGTTGGCACAGCGCATATGATACTTTAGTTACGTCAAGCGCTCATAGGTTGCGCTGACTGCTTATCATCAAGTGGACCGTATGCCAACTGTCATGACATAAAAACTCGCCAAAGCTCTAAGCATATATACTTATATTTTTATATTTAATAATTAAACTGTTGCAGGTACCGATTTTGATGAAATTTCCAACCGGAAAGTGAAATAAAAAAAAATTCAACCGAATTGAGATTTCAGAAGTTCCACCATTTTGAAATCGGTTGAAATACTGATTACAGACTTTAACTCCACGTTTAAGAACACAGGTATTAAATCTAGTCATAAACATTTTGATTAATCGTTAAATCCCATTAATGACTTCTTAACTTGTTAGACGATCAAACCTGCTTATTACACGAGCTATATGGATAGAAACAAACTATTTTTACAATAGTAAAACGGATAAATCAAACAACGCCATTAAAATAACATTAAACAATCTGTCGGCAATGTAAATAAAATTTATTATACACCATCTTTCATATTTCAAAGCATGAAAAATCACCGCCATCATAAAACGACCTCTACTCCCCTTAACGATACGTAACAAGTACTTAAAGAACTGGACGTCGAGGGATCAAGTTAAATTGGATAAAACCATTTCGATATGAACTGGCAAAAGTGCAGCTATCTCTTTTTGTCACGTATTAAATATTGTATTAGACAGGGAGGGGCGGCTAAAGAGGGTCGCAATGCATATCATTATAACATGTCAGTGAGAAATGATGGAACATTGTCGTCTCTTTTTCTACCGTTTTTATATCGAATGAGTGAGTGAGATGGGTAATTTTGAATGATTTTCTGAAGTATTTCTGTACGTGCACGGACTCAAGTTTCATTGAACTACGCGTTACCTGTTTTTTTGATTCATTTGAGGCGTTAACCTTATTTTTTCAGAATAATATTTTTATTTCTATGCCAAGCTATAAATAATTTTATTACGTCATTAATAATTAAGTTCGGATGACATAATATTTAGTGTTAACCTAATTAGTATAAGATTTTAATAATGAAGCCAATAGCTTTATTTCACCCGAGTAAATGAAATTGTGTATTACGTTTTCCTTTGACTTTTTAAAAGATTTAGAAAAAAATACTATATAATTATTTATACTGACTTCTGCTGTAGTCTATGACCCCAATGGGACTGATAGGAATTTCTTCCTCCTAGCATTATTCCCTTCTTATACTTATATCCGGAATTGAAAGCTTACTAGTTTTTTTTTTTAAATAATTTTATTTTTAACCTAAGCTACAAATATTTTTATTACGTCACTAATAATTATTACAGTTTTGATGATATAATAATTAGTGTTAACCTAATTGTATAAGATTTAATGACGAAGTCAATATCATATTCTATCCAAGAATTTCTTTGACTAATTGCATGGACTTCTTTTATGCTACTAAGTCGGCAAGCAAGCATACGGTCCACCTGATGGAAAGTGGCTGCCGTAGCCTATGAGCGCTTGCAGCACCATTAGTAGGTGCCACACGCGTTGCCAACCTCGAGATATTGGTTCTTAAATCTCCTTTGCCCAGTAATTTCACTAGCGTACAGTGCCCTTCAAACCGGAACACAGTAATGCCTAAGCACTACTATTTGGCGGCAGAATATTTGACACTGCGGTGGTACCTACCTAGCCGGCCTCTTGTAATAAGAGCCCTACCGCCTATCTATTCTATTGCAATAAAGATTGTTAAATTCTTTATGTAAGTGTGCGAAGCCGAGGTTAAAAGCTAGCGGTAAAAATGAAACCAAGTCTAGAATCTAGTCTTCTTTTTATATTATTATTTGTTTTTAACAGGTTACTAGTTTTTACACAGAGCGAATGCAATGTGACCTCCGCAACCATAAAGGCGAACCAGTAACTCATTGTAACAATTTACTTATATTTATAAGAAATAACGATTATTTTTAGATGTTATGATAACAACTGTAGAGAACCCAAAGACAAACGCCTAAACCGAAACAAATGTTAACATTCATCTGCTCCGAGCGAGAATCGAACCCGCGACGAGGCACAAAGCAGGCTACCACCACGCCACAGTGATCGTCTACACAAGTCTAGAATCTAGTATTTATAAATAGTATAATTTAAGCACCAACATTTCGAAAACGTTAAAAGCTCTACGGATACGTTTAACGAAAATATTATACCAGACTGAATACATTTGAATCTATATTATTTGAAAAGGGTTCCGTATATTAGTGTGTATTATTTTATATTAAAAAAATATTGTATTTTTATGTGACAAGGTTGGCAATCAAGCATAAAACTCAACAGATTGATGGTAAGCGGTAGGTTTTGAGCGCTTGCAACATTAAGTATCTATGACTAACGCGTTGTCAACCCCGAGATATTGGTTCTTAAGTCTCCTTTGCCCAGTAATTTCACAAACTACAGTGTCCTTCAAACCGAACCACAGTAATGACTTAGACTGCTTGCTGCTTGGCGGTAGAATATCTAACATTGTTGTGGTGCGTATCTAATTGGTGTCTTGTAATAAGAGGCCTACCAATAGTTTAAATAAATTATTAATTGCATACAACCTGAACCTCTTCAAGGTGCGAGTACATAGGCTTCTCTTGAGTAAGCTCGCTCCAACGTAGACCTCATCTATGCTTTCACGCTCGATGGAGGTCAAGAGCTTACCCATTTTAGAATAAAAAATTATTTTAATAAAGTAAAAGCCCATTATCCCTTATAACATTAGCTATCTGCCATTGAAAAGGTTTCGACTTCATAAAGTGTGTATGTCCTTTTTGGGGCAAGGTATTCGCTTCTATAATAAAATTCCGCAGACAATTTTGAATCTACCACTTTTGAAATTTAAATCTTATATTAAACGGTGTTTACTAAATAAAGCTTATTATTCCGTTAATGAATATATTGCAGATAATGTGGCATGGAATTAATATACGTTGAATCTCATGTGGGATATATAGCTTAATCGTACATTTGACAAATGTAATGTGATTATCTTTGAAAAGAGTAACTGTAGAGTTTCTTGCCGTTTCTCCTCTGCAGAATCTACCTTCCGAATCGGCGGTAGCTTCACTTAGGCGGACATAACAGACTGTATATTTGACGATTCAAAAGTGCTTAGAAGCCTATTTGAATAAAGAATATTTTGAGGTTTTTTCTTGAGTTTTGAAAAGGTCCCGTTAAAATCAATCCAGCCATTTCAGAACTTAGTCCGAACAAACAGACAGACACTTCAATTTTATTTATTTGTATAAATAAAATTATTAGTCTGAATAATTACTTAGTAAGTTTAAGTGAACTTTAAGTGTATATGTTACGGAGTTATAACGGAACCCTAAAACGAACAAGTAATATAAATCCGCTCTTCATTTGACTGCGAGCGCATTTATATTACTTTGAAACACAACTAGACGGTACTTTGCGCTTACACGGATAAGGAGGTAAAGGAAATTTCTGGAAAATTTCTTTAAAAAAAAGTAATAAATTTTCGTGTCTGTTTGTTTTTTTGTTCGCTTTAATCTCAGTCTTAGTGATAACAGGTTTATGTAGTATACTTGTCTTAGAGAATCTTAGGGTTCTATACACAAAGTTTGCCAACGGAAGCCTATTACTAAGCCTCCGCTGTCCGTCCGTCCGTTTATCAGCACGCTGTACCTATCTCACGAACCGTAATAGGTTGATAGTTTTTACAGAGTCCGCCTGTCAGCGGACAGTATCTCGAATCGAACGGTAGTAGGTAGGGAGTTGAAGTTTTAACATAACATGTAGGTTTGTTGTCACTACAACAGAAAATAGTTAAAAAAAATCAAAATAGTATAAGTTATTTTTGATTTTTTGCGAACAGTGCGTTGCCACTTAAGCCGAAATTACATTAAAAGCTTATATTATAATAACAAATTTCTATCAAATTATATGTTAAAACATTTAATATTTGACGTTTGTAGTGTACCGGTAGTGAACCTGCCTTAAGCGCCACAGGTCGCGGGTCAATTAATCCCGCTTGGAGCATATGTATTGACCATACAGGCATGTTTTCCGGTCTGGGTGTGTATTTTTTTGTCATTGTTTATGTTTCCTAATACGGGATATAACTATCCTAATAGGCCATTGAGTGACCAGCGTTTATTTATTTATTCATTTTAAACGTTAATAGTCTTCTAGGGTTTTTTCTCCAGATATGAAAACCGTTTTGAATATATATTTAGTTAAAAAATGAAGACATTAACAATCTTTTAGATCGGATAACTTGGTTTGGAGTTCATCACGGACGACATCTTTATATGCGAAATTGTTTACAAGATTTTCCAGGTAAAGACTATATCACGTTTTATAAAAAGTACCTGGATGATCAAGGTTTGCTCAACGATAGAAGAATCGTTAGTCGCCGGTTCGATCCTGACCCTCTTGGGCTATTGTCGTACCCACTCCAAGCGCAAGCTTCGAGCTTATTTGAATGGGCAATAGAAATATTACCTAATAATGCTTTAAAAAGGATTGCTAATATTCTTTAAAAAAGAAATATCTTTTAATAGGGGAATCTAGTTTCTTGATATTATTGTTACAAGTTGGCAAATAAGCATACCGCCCCCCTGATGGTAAGTGGTTGCCGTAGCCTATGAGAGTTTGCAGCACCATTAGTAGGTTCCACTCACGCGTTGCCAACCTCGAGATATTGGTTCTTGAATCTACTTTGCCCAGTAATTTCGCGAGCTTACAGTGCCCTTCAAACCGGAACACAGTAATGCCTAACCACTACTGCAGTAGTACCTGCCTAGCCGGCCTCTTGCAATAAAAGACCTACCACGAAGTGTGACTGATCACACTGGTGGAATCTCTGCTGTGACAGAGGTTATTCCAACAGCGGAAGATGGGGTCGTCTCGACCCGACGCAGGGAATTAATCCTCCTTCTACTGGAGGTTGAAGAAAAATACTAAAAAACCACTGTTTATTTAACCACTATTAGTGGAGACTTATCTTTTTTAAATAACTTTTTTAAAATTTTAACTCACAGGAGTAGGTTACATTAATACGATTTTGTACCAAATATTTTATATGAGAAAATTGATTTCTATTTTATTAATAGTCAAAATATCTACGTCAATAATTTTCACGTACAGTCATCCCCTCCTCGAACGCCCGCCCCCGTCGGTCGCCATGGCAACGGGGCGTATATAAGGGTGGGGTGAACACCAATTATATAAAAGAATTTGTTTTGCTGAATACATATTGAACTTATCTTCGTGCTTTTGAAAATTAAACAGAAAATATAATAATATTATGTTTGGGACAATTATTTTTCGGTTGTTTAACGATGTTTTGATTTGACAAGGTTTTATTATTTACAAAGCCTTTGCTTGTAAAACTGGAATTGGAATGTTGTTTGTGTATTTTTAAATGAGAAATTTAAAATATTATATATTCTATTCTGTAACTTTTTATTAAATACAAATTCTACTTCTGCTTATTACTCTTTATTATTATTTGGCGGTTTACTAGTTTTACAAGGAGCTATTGCCATCTGACCTCCACAACCCTAAGGGCGAACCAGTAACTCATTTTATAAAAGAATATGTTGTTTTTTGTTTACATAGTTCAAGCAGGCAGATTACATTATTTACTTTGATTTAATTCATTCATTTTGTTAATTATCATCTTCTCCATTATTTTTAATTGTTAAAAAAAATTATTTCTATCTTTAAATAAGAGTTATTTATTGTTATCTTAATAAATTTCATTACTTTAACCTTTTTTCATAACTTGTTAATTTTCCATTGTTATAAATAAAATACGAAAAAATAAAAATGCATGTTAAGTTAGCTTATAATTGGGGTATACAATTTATGTCATAGACCGATATGTACTATAGCAATAAGAAAAGAATTGTTTACAACGTTGGCTTCCTATTAAATAAATAAATAAATTTCGTATCAAGATTTAACGATTATTATCAGATATACAAGAATAAGAAGAATCACACCCAGACCGACTTACATACCTGTATGGTCAATACAAACATCGCTACCACCACAACGTGGTCAAATTTTCTTCGAAGACATTTTCTTCCTCGCACAACCACTGCGTGGAATCAACTTCCGCCGGCGGTCTTTCCGAACCGATACGACTTGGGAACCTTCAAGAGAAGAGCGTATTCTTTCCTAAAGGTCGGCAACGCGCCTGCATGCTTTCTGGTGTTGCAGATGTTCATGGGCGGTGGTGATCGCTTAACATCAGGTGAGCCTCCTGCCCGTTTGCCCCTCTCACATAAATATATATATATATATATATATATATATATATATATATATATATATATGAATGTGAGCAAGTTTCATTTGGAACTTAAGGAATTTGTGTTTGAAGGTTTTAGCTAAATTCAGCCCCTAGAAGGGGTTGGAAGAGGTGTTAATGCTTGTATTCTTTTGAAATAATTATTTTCTTAAACGCTTAACATAATTGTCTTACAGTAGTTTTACTCATGCAATTATTTTTGATGTTTTAATGATTATTCTTTTTACATAAAATTATATATTTCTTTATAATTTCTGATGCTCTAACAATTCTTCTTCTTGTCGAGGTCGAGTGTCAAAGTTGTTCATGTCGCCCGTATAGGCCTCTGACTTGACTTATCGACTATTGTCAAATCGATAACAGTCGGGACCGACTTTTACGTGCCCTCCGAAGCACGGAGACGCTCAGTTAAAATACCATTATGGGATCACCCATCTAGTGACTGACCGCACCTAAAGTTACTTAACCCACCAATCTTTTACCAATCAGTGAGTGCACCCGGCAATGAGCATCTCTAAAAAGGGTATTGCCAATCCAATAGTAGAACACTAGAAAACTGAGTAAAATAAAAAGGACGAAGGATACACGATATTAAAAGCTTTCTTAAATTTTCATTTAGAAAAAAAAATTCAAATTTTTAACGCTAATATAACCTGCAAATTATTATGAATTATTGAACAAATTTAGTTCCAGACACTTAATAGAATAGACGCATAGCCGTCTTCTGAAATATATCCTCTGTCCATCTGAAACTTTTATGTAAATCAAATAACCAAGTACTGATTGAATTAATATTCAATAAATAGACTTTTGAAATGTTGCTCTATTTTTAGTTTTTCATGTATTTTTTCTATCTATCCGTATCCACATGTAATTAACAAATATTTTGTTAAAAATATTGTATAGATATTTTATTAATATGCTTATTAAATTCAAAATTAAATTAATAATAGACTGTGTTTTCAAATTCACTATAGTTAATTTATTATGTAATTTATGTCGAAATAATTCAATCACATAAAATAAAAACACTAATATTCGATTTAAAACAAAACCAGATTTTAAAAACATTAAACGCATTATTAAAACAAAGCAATATCATAAAATATTTCATAATAAATATAAAAATAAAAACGCAATTCGAAATTTTAACAATTCGATATTCAAAAAAAATGACGTGTAATTTAAATAAGACAATAATATTAAAAAATTACAATCGAATAGCTATGACACGACAGATGGCATGATTAACTTGTGGCCGCAACAATAGTAACAGGAAACAAAGATGGCGGTTGAAATTTGAAACAATGGCCTGAAACAAAGGGCACTCGAGCACAGAACACTCGTACGATTCGAGTGCTCGAGCTAGAGCACTCTAGTGTACTCGAGCAATTTCACGGTTTCATCGATGTCGGGCGACTGTGTTTTTTAAAATAGTTTGTATATTTTTATATGTTACTTTATTTTAGATTTTTTAAATCATTTTTTTTAACAATCGTTTGATACAAAAATCATAAAGTTTTTCTAAAGAATATTTATTTATTGCTTTTTAGTTTTCAAGTTCAAATTTTTGTCTATTTTTTTTTAAATTCTTTTATGTTATGAAAAATAGGCAACCATATTAATGTTACTAATTGTATTGCAACCCGAGAAATATTTATTAATAAAGTTTTAACGGTGACCTGTGAATATCATCCGAAGTTCTACATCATCAATTTAATAAAATGGTGTATTTAAGGAAGAAATAGATAAGGCAGATATCAGAATATTCAGATCGCAATAAAAGAGTTCCTTCGATTTCTCCAAAGGCCATCATCACATCCTGACCAAATTACAATGAGACTAACAAGAAAAAAAATGTGTGCGTGTACTAGTGTACACACGTAACAAGTGAAACTTCTTTATGACCTTATTTTTCGAAAAATGATCTACTATATGCAACTTTAAAGAAATTGGTTAAATAAATAAAGTTAAATTAAATAAAGTTTAACAAAAGACTTTTATTATCATAGACATTAATACAAATAATACAATTATTTCATTTTACCTTATTACTACTAAGATTATTACAGCATTTCATTAATTAATTTTATATTATTAAGAATTATTACATGCTATGCCTAGTCCGCTAGAGAAAGTACTCTTCGAATCAAACGTGGTAGGTACAAGAACAAGATGGCGCGTGACGGAAAAATGTGACGGTAATTTTTTTTACCAACGCCGATAAAGAAGTTTCACTTGAAAAAATTGGTCAAGTGCGAGTCAGACTCGCGCACGAAGGGTTCCGTGTCAATATCTATAATAAATATTTTCTATTATTTTCTTTCACACAATAGCACAATTAGGGAGTATGGACCTTAGTAAGTGGTATAAATTTCAACATGATATGACCTTAGTAAGTGGTATAAATTTCAACATGATATGACCTTAGTAAGTGGTATAAATTTCCACCCATTGCTGAGAAAATTGGTGGTGACACACGGACAGAGAGATGGACAAGAGGACCCTAAAATCAAAATCAGTTCACAATTATTGGCGGAGAAATCCGACAAACAAAAATGTATACAAAACATAAATACAGTAGAAACCTAGTTTTTTGAAATCGGATAAAAAGTAAGTTTTCTTTATGAAAACTCTAGCAGCCCTGCGGCTCCGCTCGCGTTGATATAGTTTTTGATTTTTTTATTTTTTTTTATTTTAGAAGTTGACAAACAAGCATACGGCCCACCTGATGGTAAGTGGCTGCCGCAGCCTATGAGCGCTTGCAGCACCATTAGTAGGTGCCACTCACGCGTTGCCAACCTCGAGATATTAGTTCTTAAATCTCGTTCGCCCAGTAATTTCACTAGCGTACAATGCCCTTCAAATCGGAACACAGTAGTGCCTAAACACTACTATTTGGCGGCAGAATATTGGACACTGCGGTGGTACCTACCTAGCCGGCCTCTTGCAACAAAAGACCTACCACCAGTGTGACTGATTGCACTGGTGGAATAATCTCTGCTGTGACAGAGGTTATCCCAACAGCGGGCGATGGGGTCGTCACATCCCGACGCCTTTAAATGCCTTTAACTGACGTTTTTGATAATCTCAGAGAACTCAACATTCTGGGATAAAAAGTATCCTATGTGTTATTCCAGGCAAAAAGCTATGTGTGTATCATCCAAATCAGTGTACTAGTTTTTGTGTGAAAGAGTAACAAACAACCATCCACCCATCCAAACTTTGACATTTATAATATTAGTATAGAAGTATTTCTATAGATTTATAGTAGCCTATATGGACGCAAATAAGCAATACCATGTCAACCCACACGAATGTTATTTCGAGAAAAACGCGTTTGAAGATTTTGAACAACTTGCTTTATATGATTTTTTTATGTATTGGTCAAGTTTTTGGCAATTTCAGATTTATGTAAGTTATTTATACTTATTTTCACAAAATATAAGTATACAAACTGCATATTTCGTATATAATATAACCCAAAACGATTAAAATAATGCATAAATTGCATGATTAAAAATGGCTTTTTAGAAGTTTTAAATCTTAAAACCCTACGATTATTAAAGAAAAATGTTCTTCAGCCATTTACCAACACTTCTGCATATATAACTCAGTTTTTTCAATTTTGTGGGTTGACATGGTATTGCTTATTTGCGTGCATATTTACTAGCATCACCATAGGTGTCATCATTGCGTTTTACTTCTTATCGTGGTTAGTAGTAGCTAAGTAGTAGTATTAGTAGAAGTAGTAGCATTAGTAGAATTGTTCAAAAAAGCCTTATTGACTATTACCAATTTCATAACAGCCAGAACGAACTTCTTTTGTGCCACTTAGTTGTTTTTTCCTATTGCCCTCAAATAAGCTCGAAGCTTGCGGTAGGAGTGGGTACGACAATAGCCCAAGGGGGTCAGCATCGAACCCTCGACTCTCGTGTTAACAGAGCGAAGTCGGCCCTTCTACCGATCAGCTATTGAGGCTTCAATTAGTTGAAGTACCATTATGTGGTACCCACTAAATGATTGACTGCGTCTAATATTTTGTTTTATTTAATGTTTTTGTATGTCAGAAGTGGCAAACGGGTAGTAGGCTAACCTGATGTTAACCGATTACGGTTGCCATTGAACAACTACAACTCTTCGTCCTAGCATTATTCCCGGTATTTTATTCTACCCAGGGTCTGCTTATTACTCTTATCCGGATTTGACGGGTTACTGGTCTTTACACAGAGCGATTGCCATCTGACCTCCTCAACCCTAAGGGCGAACCAGTAACTCATTGGATAAGAGCAATTTATTTATCCAGAGTTAACGATTATTATCAGATGTTTTGTGATAACAACCGGGACCGACAGCTTAACGTGCTCTCCGAGGCACGGTGGGGAGACAGACAAACGCCCAGACCGAGACAGAAATTTAACAAACATCTGCCCGAGCGGGAATCGAACCCGCAACCGTCGAGACTAAAGGCAGACACGCTACCCACAACGCCACAACGGTGTCAATTGTCAATTGAACAACTACAACACCAGAAAGTATGCAGGTGCGTTGCTGTCTTTCTTTAGGTTACAACTGGTTACTTCACGAGTTTTTAACCAACGTACGGTGGTAACCAAGCGGGCATTACGCCATTAAGCCCCTACCACCAGTATTTGTAAGAATTTCTTCCACGACATGCAGGCTTCATCACGATGTTTTCGTTAACCGTTAAGCACGAGATAAATTTGAAACCCCAATTAGCACTTCAAAATTCAGAGGTGCTTGCCCGGATGTGAACCCGTGACATTCGTTTAAAGTCTTACATTTTTGATCTATTGGGCCATCTCAACTTATTAGATTAATTTAATATATTTTATTTGTTATATTTGTTGGCGCAAGACGAAGTGCGGTGGTTACTTCAATATTTCATCATGAACAAAATCTTCGTAGTACCGCATAAAGAACGTATCGTTATAATCCGACGCAGTAGTTAAAGTGCTGTGCAATTTATTGTGTTATCTAATAAAGTGATTAAAAACGTTGTTGATTTTAATAAGTTGTTCATAAAGTTAACCTGCTAAAACCTACAGAAAAATGGCTGAAATTCATAACTGTCCTTAGTTTAGTTTCATTCAAAATGAACAAACCCTCTCCTGTGGTTTTATATTATATACGTTTTAACTTTCTGCATAATCTTTCACTACTAAAGATCACATTCTTTGCAATGTCTTTGCTTCTAAAACTTCGTCAAATCAATGATTGTTTACTTGTTCCTACAATAATTCTAATAAGTACAAAAATATTTGACGAAACAATGACACATAGCAAAAAAAACATCGCGTGTATCAAGTAGCACGCCCGTCTTGACCGGGAAGTACAAAAAAAACATCCGGAAAGATTCGACGACGTCCGTACAAAACAATAATTACGGGACAAAAACAAAAATACGAGAATTATAGTCCTAAATTATAGATGGCGCGGACACGATGTGTAATTTTGAATTTTTCAAACCTCGTGCGTGTCATTTAGACGCCCGAAAATCGGCAAAAAATCTTCAAGAAACAATTAGGCGGTCGCTTTTGAGTGCTTTTTTTTTCGGATGTACGTAATAACCAGTCTAGGGCATTTCGGATTAGGTTTAAAGGGTCTTGATGGATAGGTTAGAAAAATTATGCCGTTGATAGATTTGTAAGTAACTATTTTTAGCGGACTTAAAAACGGATGACGTTTCATATTTAATATAAAACTACGGCTGTGGTTTTATTTGTATTCATTTTGAATCAAAATAAGCTAAGGATAGACTTGAGCCTTCATCACTTTCATCAATCATTTATGTAGGCTTAAGTAGGTCAACTTATTAGAATAAACAATGCTTTTAATCACTTTACTAAATAACACAATAAATCCACAGCTTTATAAATACTACGTCGGATTACAACGATTCGTCTATATGAGATATGACAATAATTTTCTGCATGATGAAATATTGAATTAACCATCAATGTGACGCTCCGTTAGAATGACAGCTTTTAAAATATTATCTAATACCTTTAAACGAGGAATTCTTGTATATATATATATATAATTGGGATCTCAGAAACGGCTGCACCGATTATCATGAAATTTAGTATGCATGGGTTTTCGGGGACGATAAATCGATCTAGCTAGGATTTATTTTTAGAAAATGTGGCATTGTCCGTGTTTTCAGGCCGTTGTCGACACGCCATCTATTATCAACAAAATAAATTAAAAATGTCAAAATATATAAGTAAATTCACAGCGCACTTGAGCGACCACGCGTTGCTATGGCAACAAGGATTTATTGAATTGAATCGAATGACAAACATTTCTACAATGACAGTTGACGTTTTCTTTAATTTTTATGTCACTGACTGACAGCGATGCGTCCATTAGAATTTAACAAAATACTCAACAATCCCAATTTTTGCGGATATAACTTGTTGTCGAAATCATTATTTTATTATCGAGGTAAGGTTTCAATCGAGTCTACCGTACCCTTCACGACTTTCGATTTACCAAAAAAAAAAAAAACTGAGCATAGCTCGGTCAACCAGGTACTCTTTATAATCCAACGTATTAAACAGTTTCTATAGCTGTAATCACACGACACTTCGCCATGCGCCAATATGATGTATTACAATTATGATTACTAATGTTTTTGGAAAATGGCTAAAGCGATTTGGATTGGTAAATCTTTATACTGTTAAGACTGATTTGGATGTGATTGGCTTATAGTTATATAATATTAGCATCTGTCCACGACTTCATCCGTGGCAACCTAAGAATTGGCTTCAGAGAGAAATAAGACACATATAAATCGAATTGCAATTAAATACAAACTGTAGTATTATTTTGATAATCCCACAGGAACAAAACATTTTTTCGGGATAAAAGTATTCTATGTGATGCAGATAATAAGATTTTAATTCCAATCCGTTACGGCGTTTATGCGTGCATGAGTAACAAACATGCGAACATTATAACAAGTTTTTGTTTAATTTGTTATATGTTATATTTTAATGGACTTTTTTCCAGTATAATGTGTAAGCTAAATTGTTTGTAAATGAATATATTGAATGAATTGTATTTATAATATTAACTGACATAATTGAATGAATGTATTCGTAAATTGTGTTCACATGGTTTTGGATTTTAACTTGGTCAATTTGAATTGTTTAATTATATATTGAATGTACTTTAGAATCTGTTTTGTGAACCATAAATAAATAAATAAATAAGTCGGTTTTCTGATAATCCCACAGGAATTTATAATTTTTCCCGGATAAAAGTATTCTGTCTTAATGCAAGTAACAAATCAATATCTGTGACTAGTTTCACCAAAATCCGTTAAATCGTTTTTGCGTGATTAAGTAAGATACGTCCAAACTTTCACATTTATTATATTAGTAGTTGTAATAGTTTTAATAGACTTCTCAACAATTAAATTGCGCATTGTTTTAACATCGTGATTTTTCGATGTGTTTTTCTTAATGTGCCCGTCAAAAAATATATAAATAATTAAATTAAAATGCATTTAAAATGCACTGATGTTTAAATACATGGACTTGAAGAGAAGAACTAGACATCGAGTGACTGGCAGTCAGACTCGTAAGCGGTTTTAGAGCCGCAGAAACCATGGTAAGTAAAAGGTATGCGTTTCCGAAAAAAAAATTTAGACCTAATAGTGTCGATTTTTCTCGTGAAGGATACGTAGACATTTGGTATAATGTTCAAATAATGAAAAATAAAAAAAAATAGAATTTATGTTATTTGGGTTACGTTTCTTAACTTATATACCTAGCATTAATCCTGGTATTTGCCTGGTTCCGCTTATTACTCTCAGAGAGAAAGAAAGTAAGAACAAGTTTATTCAGAACACTGCAAAAATAAAAATGAACAACCTAACGTACAAATAGTCTTTTTATATATATAATGGAAAAACAATAAAACAAAGGTTTAAAAATGTTAACAAAAGCTATTAACAAATACAATACCACCGTGCTGTGTTCCAAAATGGCGTACCATTCAGCATTTGTTAGGTAGGCATACACAACGCTGAATTTCAATGGTAACAATCTCATCGAAATTTGACAGGTTACTAGTTTATACACAGCGATTGTCATCTGACTTCTACAACCCTAAGGGTGAACCAGTAACTCATTGGATAATTTTTGTTTTTTACCGGCGTCGGGATGTGACGACCCCATCGCCCGCTGTTGGGATAACCTCTGTCACAGCAGAATTCCACCAGTGCAATCAGTCACACTGGTTGTAGGTCTTTTGTTGCAAGAGGCCGGCTAGGTAGGTACCACCGCAGTGTCAAATATTCTGTCGCCAAATAGTAGTGCTTAGGCATTACTGTGTTCCGGTTTGATAGGCACTGTACGCTAGTGAAATTACTGGGCAGAGGAGATTTAAGAACCAATATCTCGAGGTTGGCAACACGTGAGTGGCACCTACTAATGGTACTCCAAGTGCTCATAGGCTATGGCAACCACTTACCACAGGTGTATGCTTGTTTGCCAACTTGTAACATAAAAAAAATTGGATAAGAACAAATGACCTATCAAAACTTAATGTTCTCACCGAGGCATAGTGAAAAACCCAGACCGAGACAGATATTTGTAAGATCTATACAAATATCTGTCGACCAGGAATCGAATTATCTGTCGAGACTAAAGGCAGGTCGCTCGATCTATATATATATATATATATATATATATATATATATATATATATATATATATATATATATATATATATATATATATCACTTTTTCATTATTACCTACACATACAAAAATTAACAACAATTACGTAGTGAAGCATCCCTAGACAGTTTTTATGTTAGAAATTAAGGTTCATTACACACGAAATGTGTCCCACGAGATGCAGTGATATGCGCTAAGCCTATTAAGATAAAGATTCAAAAATTATGGATATGGCATTCGTACTATTCCCGGTATTTTTATGTACCCAGGGTCTGCTTATTACTCTCATCCGGATTTGACAGGTTACTAGTTTTTACACAGAGCGATTGCCATCTGACCTCCGCAACCCTAAGGGCGAACCAGTAACTCATTGGATAAGAGCAATTTACCTATCAAAAGTTAACGATTATTATCAGATATTATTATCAGATGTTATTGATAATAACCGGGACCGACAGCTTAACGTGCTCTCCGAGGCACGGATTCCTACTTAAAAAAATGCACTTAAAAATAGTCGTTAAAATTATTTTAAAAATAACATACATTTTATACTTTAACTTTTTAGTTAAAATGGTATAAGTAATGGTAAAAGTAATTTTAGGCGTCGGGACGTGATGACCCAATCGCCCGCTGTTGGGATAATCTGTCACAGAGAGATTATTCCATCAGCCTCAATTTATCACACTGGTGGTAGGTCTTTTGTTGCAAGAGTCCGGCTAGGTAAGTGCCACTGCTATATCAAATATTTTACCGCAAACCAGTAGTGACAAAAACAAAAAGAAATACAAACGAATTGAGAACCTGCTCTTTTTTGAGGGCGGTTAAAAATAATATTATTCTAAAATCAAAATGCCGCATCCAAATATTATTTCATCTATGTATCGGATAATCAAAATCACATAATGATCACAGCCCTAACAAAATATTTTGACCCATTGAATTAACCCCTGCGGTGCGAGGGTGGTCTGTAATAATTAATTTGCCTTGGGAAGAATTGCGACAAATTTGCTTATATTAATTTCGGGGTTAACCTTTTTTTGATACCGGGGAAGAAATCTAAAATCAGATACCCGACCTCCGTAAACTCAGGCCTACAAGACACTGACGCTAGGATCTCATTAAGCAATGCCCCTTACACAGCACAGACACGCACACAACACCGTTTTTCGCCGGCGAGGACGAGGCCCTTTGTTTCGCACGACTCTCTCTCCATCTCTGGTGACGTCTTTAGCCGTGGATCGGCTTCGCAGGAGGCACCCTAAGGACGGAATCAAATTTGAGCCACCGCGAGGGCCGTCCCTTTTTCACGGCCGGGTATCTGTACTTGGCCTCCCCGCTTTATGATTTTGTCAAGGCCAAGAAAAAAAAAAGTCTGTCCAATAAAAATTTCAATCACTCAACCATCAGAATTGAGAACATCTTTTCTTTGAAGTCGGATAAAAGCTATTATACAATTTTTACAATTACCACAACGCATACTTTTTTACAGATCAAATAATTTCAATGTCTTTCTAATTGTAAGTAGCTCGTAATACAATTGGGCACACACGTGTCCCGATTATTCCGGGACGATGGGTGGGAAGCATGTTGTTATGTAAGTGTGAATGGACGGATTTACTAACTTTCGCCCACGGCTTTATACGCGTGGGATTGGAATAATAATTGCACTTGTTTAAAAATTGTCTTTATTAATTTTTATGTTTGATGATTTTGATTTTGATAAAATGACGCAATAGATCGAAAACGTAGACTTCAACCAAAGGTCTCTGGTTGAAATCCGGGTAAGCTCTAAGTTTTCAAGTGCTTAATTTGTATTTCAAATTGATGTCATGCTCAGCGACAAAGAAAAACATCGTCAGGATACATGTCCTGGAAGATATTCTTAGACGAAGTTGTTTTTATCTCAGAGGACACAAACGAGCAGGAAGCCCATCTGATGTCAAGCAATTACCGCCGCTCATGAACATCTGCAACACCAGAGGGCATATGCATTGTCAACTTAACGAGTTTTTCACCAATACGTTACGGTGAATAAGTTACGGTGATAGCTGACCAGCCGAGTATTTAAGCCCTCCATCCATAAAGGGACATGCAGGTTTCCTCACGATGTTATCCTTCACCGGAAAGCACGAGATAAATTCGAAAAACAAATTAAGAACTTACTAATTCAGAAGTGCTTGGTTCCGTGTGCTTGCTTGCCAACTTAATCGCATAAAAAAAAACAATTATTTATTAATGTTTATGAGACCTTTAGTACGCTTGTAGTATCCGTATTTCTACACACATCTACTGATATCAAGACTTTTTTTTTAATTATTTGTATTTTGTTTATACAGAGTGCCTGTCATTTGACCTCCAAAACTCTTTATTAATAAGACTAATTAAAAAGTTGTGAAGAGATATATTGCGTGCTAAACTTTACAAGAAGTTTTCTTATAACAACCGAAGCCGACAATGGGTACTTAAGTATAAAATATCAAAATAATGCCAACATAAAGTACCAATACGATAGCCTCTGAGAATCGACGCTAGCAAAAACCGCGGCCCGTTTGGTGCGAGGGAGAAAGAAAAGTGGGTGTGAAAGGGACAGATATAGAACCTGCGCGGTCAGCGCGCCGCACATAGCTGGGGTGGGTAGTTGGCAAAGATTAGCGGACTCAAAGAGTTTCAGATTAATACCTACGAGATACATTTAATCAGAAACTTGTAATTTTGATTACTGACGTACATATGTATGTTTTTTGAAGTTATACTTCTTTAGGCGCGTTATGGAAAAATGATGAGAGTGAAATTTTAAGATTCGCGCGCATGAGCGTCACACAAAATTCACAGGTTGAAGCTGTTAATAAAATATAAGTAGAACCTCTATTAGTCGCGCATGTTGGCACGCTCATCGCATCTGATCTCTGTTTTCATATTTACAATATTTATCCACATATTTCCAGTTTCTACATTCACAGCACGTGTTTTAGTTTCATGAAAGTGGGGAAAGTGCGAATTATATATGTATTTAATTTTTCAAAATAAAACTGAGCTTTATTGAC
This sequence comes from Hestina assimilis, assembly GCA_023373885.1. Lineage (NCBI taxonomy): Eukaryota > Metazoa > Arthropoda > Insecta > Lepidoptera > Nymphalidae > Hestina > Hestina assimilis. The sequence goes on along the minus strand of CM041767.1, from coordinate 3,763,827 downwards.
CGTGTCGTCTATCCTTCGTTAATCCTTTTATTATTATTGTAATTAATTATTTGCATGCAATTAAAAATTGTTTTTAATGATGCCAAAGAAGTATAACTTCTGACGCGCGTACATAAGTACACGCACCCATAATTTTATTTTATTTAGCTTGGGAGACTATTGACTCTACCTGATGGTAAGTAGACGTAGAATCACAACGCGAAGGCTCCTAATACGTTTGCAGACGGCGAACTGCACTAGCCCATGTCCTATCCTCAAAATGCATCTGGTAATACCTTGGCTGACATCAAAACGCGGTTGAGCAGTCACTTGATTAGCTTTTCACCGACGTACGATGGTAGTTAACGAGGTGGCCACTTACACACTACCACCACCAATCGTACTAAATATTACAGAATTAAGTTTATTATTAAGGGAAACTTCTTTTTTCCAATCTAAATTGTTATTAGCTCTTACGTTGAATATGTCAACTGGTGGGCGGAGGAGGTCCTTAACAGAAGGAAACGAGACATTCATATGAATTTATATATTACTAGCAACCGGCCCCGGTTTTGTCTGCCACCAGCTTCATACACAAAGACACCACGCTGTCGCGCCATACTAGTTTCACTTTATAAACTCACATAATAATATCTTTTTTTTAAAGAATATTAGCAATGTTTTTCAAAACATTACTAATATTACTATTGCTCCTCTAAATAAGCTCTAAGCCTGCGTTAGAAGTGGGTACGACAATAGCCTAAGGGTGTCAGTACCTATCGAAGCCGCGACTCTCACATTAACAATGTGAAGTCGGCCCTTCTTCAGTTGAGCTACTGGCTGCTCTTAAGGGCATCTTATAATTTCCTCAATAACAGGCTTTTTATAACGAATATTTATATATTTATCGAATCAAACAAATAATTCTTAATTTAAAAAATTTTATACTTTAAAATATCTGCGTCTTAAATAATCTTTGTGATCAAAGTCGTTCGCCGCCTCAGTTCCCTTTCGTTGGTACAAGCAAAAACGCTGCCTAGATCACCTACAGGCAACATAGGAGGCCTAGATTTATTTAAACGGACTTTAACACGTTAAACGCCATGGGACAACATATGATTCTCACTTATATATAATAATATACAATGTATTTAACGGCGTCAAGACGTCACGAGCATCGCCTGCTGTTGGAAAAACCTCTATCATAACAGAGATTATTCCACCAGTGCAAGCTGTCACACTGGTGGTAGATCGATTGTGGCAAGACGCCGGCTAGGTAGATACCACAGTGTCAAATATTCTACCGCCAAACAGTAGTGTTTAGGCATTACTGTGTTCCGGTTTGAAGGGCACTGTAGGCTAGTGAAATTACTGGGCAAAAAGATTTAAGAACCAATATCTCGAGGTTGGCAACGCGTGAGTGACATCTAATAATGATACTGCGAGCGCTCATAGGCTACGGCATCCACTTACCATTAGGTGGGCTGTATGCTTGTTTGCCAACTAATAACATTAAAAAAAAATACCTAGATGAAAGAGCCAGGTTAAAAACTCTAGATCATATAATTTTTAATATAAGTTTTTATTTCTATGGGCACAACCCATTACTATATATATACTAGCTTCTGTCGACGGCATCACCCGCTCGAATGAATAAATATATAAATAAATAGTAATTGGATACAATCTTACAATCTTTTAAAGAATTTTATCGTAATACAAGTAGCCTATGTCCTTTTCCAAGTCTAAGTCTGTACCAAATTCTTCAACATGGGTTCAGTGGTTTAGATGACGACGTTGTGGCGCAGCCGTAGCGAACCTGGTTTAAGCACCGCGGGTCACGGGTTCGATTCCCGCTCGGACCAGATGTTTCTATTGAACGAACAGGTATGTGATTCGGATCCGGGTGCTTGTCCGCGTCATTGTGTGTGTTTCCCGACCCCACACAAAGAATATTACTATCCTACTTCGGGCCGTTGAGTGTGTAGCGCTTATTATAAAAAAAAAGTTAAAAGACAGACAGAGCTACTTTCGCATTTATAATATTAGTATTGATATACAATTATACATTACCTTCATTTTTGTGCCCGGCTAAACTTCTACTGAATGTCACTTCTAGCTCGTGGTCAAATGATGTCCCACACGGCTCAAACAGACGGACTGAAAAATCAATCGGGCGTTCAACGTGTTAAGACATGTTTTTACGTATTAATCTTGTTACTTGATGTATTTTATTGATCCGTCGTAAGCACTGACATGGCATTTCCATTTCTGAGTCGAAATTCTGTACATACTTCTTTAGTATATAGCAAGTTTAGGCTGTTTGAGAAACTAGTTATAACCAGTATTACTTATAAAAAAGGTCTCTGTAATACCAAACAGTTATTCATAAAATTATATTTATTTGACTTTCACTGGCAGATAGCTGATCTTTATAAAGAGTCAATTAAGCTACTTTTTATTTAAAAATTATAGGGGTCCTTAAAAATATTTTTAAAAATCTGTAGACTACACGAACAGAGCCGTGGGTACAGCTAATATAGAATAGAAAGGGTCATGTTGGGTTCCACAAAAAGATACCCATGGAGATCCACTAAAACATCCTCAGTACATGTAAGAGGTTGCGAGGTTCCTCGTAGAGCGTTGAGACGTTGTGGCGCGACGGTAGCGAACCTGCCTTAAGAGCTACAGGTCGAAGCAGATGTTTGTATTGACAATACAGGCATGTGTTCCGGTCTGGGTGTGTTTTTTCTTGTCCTTGTGTATGTTTCCGGACTCCTGATACAAGATATCACTATCCCGATAGAGATTGTTGAGTGCGTATCGTTTATTAATCACACCGATTGCCGACCACTTCAGGGCTGCCTAACACGGACGCACAGGCTCTCACTAAAAGAACTATATCCTTACTGGTTATAAGCTATAACTATTATCGTGATTTCGTCTGCGTTTATTTCAGAATGTTTATTAAAAAATATAGTTTGCCGATTTGTTATGCCAATCTTCTTCTTCTTATCAAGTGGTTAGTGGTCAGCCTAGTGTCAGAGTTGTTCAGGTCGCCCGTAGGCCTCTGACTTGACTTTTTTTTTTTTTATTTATTTTGATTCACCAGTGGTAATTACACTAATATAACAACATGTCTTAATCAATGAACTTAAAACTAAGTGCATTACCTATTAAGGCGACTTATCGACTGTTGCCAAATTCTCAACAGCCGGGATCGACTTTTTACGTGATCTCCGAAGCACGAAGACGATCGGTTGAAATATCAGTATGCGATCACCCATCTAGTGACTGACCGCGCCTAAAGTTGCTTAACCTACCGATTGTTTACCGATCAGTGGGTGCACTCGGCTATGAGCGTCTCAATGCTAATAAATGTAGAGGACATTAAATTCCTCGGGAGTAGTACTTTTGATAGGAAAAAATATATCTTTTTCTGTAATGTGTTTGCAAAATTATTAGTGCCTAATCCTGGCCATCCCACATGTGATGCTGTCGAGGCCACTGGGACCAACAATAAACGATACTCCGAAGAAAAAAATTAAATGCCAAAAAAAACCCCACGCTTTCAAGACGGAGTTTAAAAATATTATTACTAAAGTTTTAGCTTCAAGGCATAGAATTTCTAAGTTTTATAGTTTATTACATTGCAAATAGAGCGCATAAAAAAGTTTGTTATTAAAAATGTAATTATAAACCAGCTGTGTTATATTAACCTTTTCGCCCCATTGTATAATAATTATTCGTAGTAAAAACCTTCATAATTTTAAACCTACTCTCAAATAATAATGTTGATATTTTACGCTATATTAATTATATTGTAAACTGTTAAACAGGATTTGTCTTATTAGTTCTTATACACATAATTACTAACGTGTATGTCGGGATATTTGTACAGCATAATCTATTAACCACGTTTTTTTGAAGGCATTCCTATTGAGTAATGTATATTGGTCTTAACCACCAGGCGAGGGTGGATGAGTACTGAGACAAAGAGCCGAGAAAAAGGTACAGCCTTAGTGGAAGCTCAAAGTTGTTTCTGTCCATAGGTTGCGAGGTTGAACCACGGCTGTGAACGTCATCGGGAATGAGGCGACGCTCTGAGCGCATTCTAGTCGACGGACTCATCCGACGGTGTAAGCGTCGCGACGTGCGAAACAAAGGACCTCGTCCTCGCCGGCTAAGACGGAGCTGTATTTATCGTCTGGGGATAAATAGATTTTTTAACGAAGGTTCTTCTTTTTATCGAGTGGTTAGTCGCCAAGCTAGTGTCTGAGGTGTCCAGGTCCTCCGTATAGGCCTCTGACTTAACTCTTCGACTATTGTCAAATTGATAGCAGCCGGGGCCGACTTTTTACGTGCCCTCCGAAGCACAGAGACGCTCAGTTGAAATACCACTATGCGATCACCTATCTAGTGACTGACCGCGCCTAAAGTTGCTTAATTCACCAATCACTGACCGCACTTGGCTATGAGTGTCTCAAACGAACGAAGGGAAACGTTTGACGATGGTGACAAAGAAGAATGTTCTGATGGTAAGCGTTTTGTTATGACGGTGCTCCTCGGGTCTCCTTTAACAAAAACACATTTATGTTACTTCAATTATTTTTTAACTTAGAATTGGCTTTAGAAAGAAATGAATCCTTTGTAAGTGAATGATATTCCACAAGACACCTCTATACCGAATTTTAATTGAATACGTCCTGTAGCAAGTTTTTAGATAATCCTACTGGAACTGAACATTTTACCGGGATATAAAATCCGAGAGTTTTTGGTACGCTGATAGGGTTCCGGAGGGCAGATGACAATAGCTTTGAGTAAAATCTAGTAACCTGTCAAATCCGGATAAGAGTATTAAGCAGACCTCGGGAAAATACTGGTAATAATTATAGAAAGAAGAAGTATAATATACTGTAACACTATTACTGTAACTATAAATTTTTATTTCATAAATAATTGACATTCGTTATAAACAGACACACCTTTCAAAAAGTTAAAATTCTTATCCTCGTTAAAAACCCATGATAACTCAATATAAATACATTTACTCTTAATAAATTTAATTGAAACAAAAACAATATGACCGCTCAAACATTTGCGTTAGCCAATTTAAAAGTAGTTAGATATAATTAAACGTAATTACGGGTACGCCATTACCTTTAAGTGTTAACGCGCAGCGCCATCTGTTGGTGAGTAGCGTAAACCTCAGTTTATGCTTCGTAGATATTAAAATGTCGGAATAAATACTACATCTATATAGTGGTACCGGTGTATATATATTTATATTGAGCTTTTTAAATTTTGGTTTTAGTTTTTTTTGTAGTTTTCAAAATGTAAGGATGATAGAAATAACGGACTTTTTATAATGTATGACGGAGAATGGTGATTCTCATTGACGTCGTCATCAGTGGTTACAACTGTTGTAGGCACCATGTTGGTAAAATGTAAGCACAAAATAAACTGCACAATATTTATTGTGGATTTAATCCTTTTAACAAATCACAGTGTCAGATGATATTCGAGCAGTGGGTTAGGCGCACCGATCTGACTTTACCTACCAACAATCTAAGAGTGATCCAACTCAACCCAATCACAATTCTACAATATATCTTATTCCGGTAAAACAACATAATTTTTATATTCTCATTACTAATGACAATGTTAAGATGGTGTCTCGATCTCACTAGAGGTTTCCCTCTACTCGATACTCCAGTATTATAACAACTTAATAAAAACTTATGCAATATTAAACAGTGATAAACAAATCAAATTAAATTAATTTATGATATAAAATAAACAATTATCAGTACAATTATTAGGGATGCTCGTTTAACATCCAACTCCGACATGTATATAATATGTAAAATAATTAACACGTTCATCCACAAACTTATGAAATTAGCTTATTGAATTTATTACTATTACTATTACCCATTTTATTTTTATGGTGGTGGTCTGTTTTTATTTGTGTTTGTTATTTTGTGTCTATGATTGTTCGGTATATTTTTTTCTTTTAATGATTTTTTTTATGTTAAAAGTTGGCAAACAAGCATACGGCCCACCTGATGGTAAGTGGTTGCCGTAGCCTATGAGCGCTTGCAGCACCATTAGTAGGTACCACTCACGCGTTGCCAACCTTTGATATTGTTTCTTAAATCTCCTCCGCCCAGTAATTTCACTAGCGTACAGTGCCCTTCAAACCGGAACACAGTAATGCCTAGGCACTACTATTTGGCAGCAGAATATTTGACACTGCGGTACCTACCTAGTCGGCCTCTTGCAACAAAAGACCTACCACCAGTGAAAATTTTTTGTCAGTTCACAATAACATTGTGCCTGTAGTTTACATTACTGATTCTAAATAATTCTTCTTCTTCCCAGTATTATTCCCGGTACTATACGAGTTTACCCAGGGTCTGCTTATTACTCTTACCCGGATTTGACAGGTTACTAGTTTTTACACAGAGCGATTGCCATCTGACCTCCGCAACTGTAGAGGCGAACCAGTATTCATTGGATAAGAGCAAATTACCTATCATAAGTTAACGATTATTATCAGATGTTATGATAACAACCGGGGCCGTAAGCTTAACGTGCTCTCCGAGGCACGGTGGACCCACAAGGACAAACGCCCAGACCTAAACAGACATTTAACAAACATCGGTTCCGAGTGGGAATCGGTTCCCATCCTGGCTTAAAGCAGGCCAAGTACCAGCACGCCACAACGGTCGTCTGATTTTACATACTGATACTGATTTTACATATAAATAAATACATTTATTTAAAAAACTGACATACATTATTTTTACACACACACAAATTTAACTTAGTCTCATTTTCGACCGTTGAAGGCTAAGTGTGAGGTTATGCAATTTCTAAAAAATATTACACGCCGACTCATTGCCTTCACAGATGACAGAGGGCTGGTTCCTTTTACGCCCATAGCGGAGGATGGATGGATGAGGATTCAGAGGAGAAATGGAGCTAGCATTGTTCTCGTGGTCATGATTTTGTAAAGTTGTAATTATTTGTAAATATAGTTAGTATTGAATTGTAAATATTGGTTGTAAATAAGCATGATAAAAAAAATTCACACCAGAAGTCAAAGCCTTATGTGCTAATGTTGGACTTAGCACTGACGTATGTATAAAGATAAAGAAAATATTTATTTTTAGCTTTAGAGCTGGTATTTTGTCCCCCCAAAATAGTATGGTTTTAATTTTTTCAAAGTTTGATCTTCTGAAGGTCGTGTCATCCTCTGAACATAAAGCGAAATTTGATTATTTTTACGCGACAATTAAATGATAAATATATCGCTAAATTAGTATACAACAAAGTTGCTTTCCGTGTCTGTACCATCTCCGATGACGTCCTCAGCCGTGGTTCGGCTTCGCAGGAGGCACCCTAAGGACGGAATCAAATTTGATCCCCGTGAGGGCTGCCTCTTTATCACGGCTGAGTGTCTGTACTCGCACTACCACCCAAGGTGACGCTGTCAAGGCCAGTAAGGCCAACAGCAATACACATGCCGAAAAAAAAAATCGTATCTGTCTGTTTTACCACTAACTCCTGCAAGCCAGGCAACAAAAAAAAATGCCGTTTTCAATATGAGCTATAAATGAATAAGCTCGAAGCTTGCGCTAGGAGTGGGTGCGACAATAGCCCAAGGGTGTCAGGATCGAACCCGCGACTCTCGCGTAAGCGAAACGAAGTCGGCCCTTCTACTTTTGAGCTATTGAGGCTTCATAATTTTTAATTCATTTAATAAAATAATTTATTTCTTTTATTCTAATTATGGATGTTTTCTATAAATAACATTTATTGTATTAATATATTATACATACTAATATAATACTTATTGTAATGACTAGAGTCTGCTTGCAGTCTCACCCGTACTAAATTAGTTTGACACTGCACCCCATGTCGATCTATATATAACTGCCCTTTGCCCGCGGTTTTGTCCGCGTAAATAACTAATTTTAAAGCCCAAAAAAAAGTTTCGAGTTAGAGAAGTTTCCAATGTCAATTTTTCAAGGTGCCTTGTATTACTAAACTTAAATTTATTAAAATTGATTCAGCCCATTCGTTAAAATGTAACAGACAGACAGGATTACTTTCGTATTTATAATATCTCGGGATTATCAAATTGTAGATAATGAAAGTCTTACTTAAGTAGATAATCAAATCGCCTTTATTATTTTAATTATAACATCAGACAATTTGTAAAATAATTGTAAAATTTAATGTAACACAAAATAAAAGGTTTATTGTGACGTAATGCATAATTATAGAAAATCTTATTAAAAATTTAACCTGTAACTTCCCACTAATACACCTTAATTACATCACTACATAGTATAAAACAAAGTCGCTTTCTCTGTCCCTATGTATGCTTAAATCATTTAAACTACGCAACGGATTTTGATGCGGTTTTTTTAATAGATAGAGTGATTGAAGAGGAAGGTTTATATGTATAATAACAACCATTAAATAGTGGAGAAAAAAAAATAGAGGTTTCTAATGTGATGTCGTAAATAATTACATTTAACGCGTGCGGGCCACGGGCAGTAATAAATCAAAACTACTGGATCGATTTCAATCATTTTTTCAGTGAATGACATACCCGTGCGAAGCCGGAGCGGGCCGCTAGTAAGTTATATATACCATACTAAACTCGTGGTCTGCTATGACTTCTGTTTGTTGTTATTTCGTGGAAGTCAAAATTGTTTTTTTTTTCATGACGGTTGGCAAACAAGCGTACGGTCCGTCTGATGTTAAGCAGTCACCGAAACTTATAAACGGTTGATACTTGAAGTATCACATGCACGTAGCCAACCCGAGGAATAGGAGGCAAAAAAGGAATGGAATAAAGAGGTGGGAAATTAAGCCTCCGGCGCTCTCACTCATCGCTCGGAAGGCAATAGTACCTACCGATACTGTTATTTGACGCCGATTTTCTTTGAGACGGTTCTCAACTAATGTTTTTAGTACTGCCTCTATACTTTAGCGTGTCACCTAAGTTTGTGGACACGCATGTTGATGGCTTTCATGGGATATAATGATATATTCATTAATAATTTATAAAGTTAGAGATAGATTTTTTTATTACTTTATGGGCCTAGTGGCCTTAACAGCGTCACCAGTGGGGTAGAAATACAATTACGTTGTGGGTTCGTATATCTTTGTAATTTATAAATCGGAAAACTGTATTTTTTTATGTGAGAGGGCAAACGGGCTGGAGGCTCACCTGATGTTAAGCGATCACCGCCGCCCGTGAACATCTGCAACACCAGAAGGCATGCAGGCGCGTTGCCGACCTTAATATAATAATAATAATATGGTTTATAGTATTTTATGCGTTGCTTTAAAGTTGAACTATTAATTGGAAACACACTATAAACAATACACCTACCGTTACAAATGACCATTTTTAATACTTCCGTGGTCACCTGCCTTCATCTCAATAATGTATAATGATATAATTTTCTCTAAATTCTATTAGGGTCCGATCCCAAACTATAAATAAACACTTAAATTTACAATACTAATAAAATTAAATCAATCAAATAATTATGAACACTTTGAACATCTGCAGTTATAAAAGCTAACTTAACGGCGTCGGGACGTGACCCTTCGCTCGCTGTTGGGATAACCTCCGTCACGGCAGAGATTATTCCACCAGTGCAGTCAGCCACACTGGTGGTAGGTCTCGTGTTGCAAGAGGCTGGCTAGATAGGTACCACCGCAGTGTAAAATATTCTGCCGCCAAACGGTAGTGCTTAGGCATTACTGTGTTCCGGTTTGAAGGGCACTGTAGGCTAGTGAAATTACTAGGCAGAGGAGATTTAAGAACCAATATCTCGAGGTTGGTTAATGCGTGAGTGGCACCTACTAATGGTGCAAGCGCTCATAGGCTACGGCAACCACTTAGAATCAGGTGGCCCGTATGTATTTGCCAACTTGTAACATAAAAAAAAAAGATAATATTTGTTAGTTCTCCCGTAAGCGGTCAATGGGTTTAACAGCGCTAGGCACGGTATCGTATTTCGAAGGACACGTAAATAGTCAGTCTCGGTTGTTATACATTTAAAGTTAAATCGGAGACTTATTAGAGCGACCTGGAGAAAGGGATTTTTGCCGATCTGAAAAATTGAGCGCGTCGCGAAGAAATACAGTTCTAGAAAAGTAAATGACAAACAAGCAAGTATTTGATAGCCTCAAATTTTGGGTAAAATAGAAGAAATAGATGGATCTGAAGGACCTTAGGCACAGCAAGTGGCAATTGCCCCTCAGTTGACACTTGTGCATATCTCTGGTGCCTTAAAAATTCAAAAATTAATCTGAATTGACATTTATATGCGTTTTCTTTACCACATCGCTAGTAACTTTTTTTATAGATATATTTTTTCTCAGAGTTATCTCTATAGCATCTAATCACGGTAGCAAACAAAGACTGCTGTTCTCCGAAAGGTCTTGTAATTATACCGTTCAGTATGATACGAGGGGCCTTAGGCGAAAACTTACCATACAGGCTGTTGAAAATAACACCAATATACAAATATATCAAGATTTATTTATTGACGACTGTAAACTTGAGGTGTAGTGGTGGTAGGTCTTTTGTTGCGAGAGGCCGGCTAGGTAGGTACCACCGCAGTGTCAAATATTCTGCCGCCAAATAGTAGTGCTTATGCATTACTGTGTTCCGGTTTTTAAGGCACTGTAGGGCTAGTGAAATTACTGGACAAAGGAGATCTAAGAACCAATGTCTCGAGGTTGGCAACGCGTGAGTGGCACAACAAATGGTGCTGCAAGCGCTGATAGACTACGGCCACCACTTACCATAACATAAAAAAAGCAGTGGCAGATGAAAAGTTGTGTCTGTGTGTGTCTATGCAGGAATTTTATGTCCTAATCTTGCGAACTGTCCAGTCAATCAAATGATTTATATAGTTCTTTATGAAAATACTAAAAACCCTGTTAAATCTTGAGAACATTAACTAGCAAACTCTTGGTAAATACTGAAACTGTAGTGAAGAATAAGAAACGTGGTATTATATCAACATGTTAACATCTCAATGCGCTTCTCCACAGTGACACCGTTGACACCGTTGTGGCGTTGTGAGTAGCGAGTCTGCCTTAAGCCGGGACGGTTGCGGGTTCGATTCCCGCTCGGAGTAGATGTTTGTATTAATCGTACAGGCATGTTTTACGGTCTGGTTGTGTTTGTCCTTGTCATTGTGAATGTTTCCGGACCCCCGACACAGGATATAATTATCCTAATGGGGGCCGTTGAGTGTGTAGCGTTTATTGTAGCGTTTAATTTAAAATAATTAACAGTAGTCTGACCAATAGAGCTGGATTCTCTGCGCAATAGTTCTTCTCCACAGCAGTAGAAATAGAGCCATGCTTCCCCAGCACAAATGGACAGAGTCGACGGACGAAGTAACGCCCTCTAAAGGAAAATCGCCGTAAAGTATCAGTAGATTTTGAGGTGTTTCGTGCGACGAGTGAGAGCGCCGGAGACCCAATCCTCCATTGTCTGTTCGCTTCCTTTTTTCCCATCTCATTCCTTCCCTCCTATCCCCTGGATTGGCAACACGCGCATGTGATACTTTAAGTATCACAAGCATTGGTAGGTTATGGTGACTCCTTACACTACTTTACTTAACTTCTTTTTTTCTTTTCTTTTTTCCCATCTCTTTCCTTCTCTCCTATCCCTGGATTGGCAACCCGCATGTGATACTTTAAGTATCGCAAGCATTGGTAGGCTATGGTGACTCCTTACACTACTTTACTTAACTTCTTTTTTTCTTTTCTTTTTTCCCATCTCTTTCCTTCTCTCCTATCCCTGGATTGGCAACCCGCATGTGATACTTTAAGTATCGCAAGCGTTGGTAGGTTATGGTGACTCCTTACACTACTTTACTTATAATTAATTTAATAAATATACGCAACACACTCAACGGCCCCCATTCGAATGCTTAAATCTTGTGTGCGGAAACAGACCTAGACGGACGGACGGACAGAACGGGAATCGAACCCGCCACCGATGGCGCTTAAGGCAGGTTCACTACCGCTGCGACACAACGTCATCAATATTTATTTAATTATTTATTTAAATACCGAAAAAATCTTTTAATTTTTTGTATACATCCTGTGTGTATAAATTCCAGAAGTTTATACTGTATGGTAACTCGCACGCCTTATTTTCGTTCCAAAATATATTTTAATCATATATCTGTGTGTTCATTTGTTGAATATTTATAATATCTCGGTAACGTTTGATATTTCTAACGCTGAAGTTGATCCTTCCTAATAAATATCTTTTTTAACAGACTTGGCACTAGCACTTGTTTTCGGAATTGTACTTCTATGCACGTGTAGCGACACGGTTTTCCGACACTTACATTAGAACGCAAATAAGCAATACCATGTCAACCTAAACGAATGTCATTTCGAGAAAAACGCGTTTGAACATTTTGAACAACTTGATTTATATGATTTTTTTATGTATTGGTCAAGTTTTTGGCAATTTCACATTTACCTAAGTTATTTTACTTATTTTCACAAAAAAATAAGTATACAAACTGCATATTTCGTATATAATATAACCCAAAACGTTTAACATAATACATAAATTGTATGATTAAAAATGGCTTTTTAGAAGTTATAAGCTTAAAACGTTACAAATATTTAAAAAAATGTTCTTCAACCATTTACCAACACTTCTGCATTCTCAGGTTTTTCAATTTTGTGGTTTGACATGGTATTGCTTATTTGCGTCCATTTTTGGTATTTCATGACGTTTGGCACCGCAACCTATGCAAGCGGGTTGTCAATCTTCCTGCCCTCTCCTTGTCCCTTACAAGAGGAACGGGATGAGAAGAGAAAAAGGAAGGGAACAGAGGGAATGGGACATTGGGCCTCCGGCGGTCTCATTCATCGCACGAAACGCAACAGTAGGTACCTATGTATTAGTATTGTTACTGTACGCCGATTATCTTCGAGAGGGTAGGTACTTCCCCAGTCGAACCGGCCCATTTGTAGTGGGAGTAGCATTACCGTATTACTTACCGTTTTTTTTAATACAGCTGATGTAGTACAATAACTCATACAGAATGTTTTTGGGGCCGGTGAAGCAGTAGTTTTGCATTGCTGTGTTCTGGTTTGACGGGCAAAGTAGGCTAGTGAAATTACTAGGCAAAGGATTAAGAACCAATATCTCGAGGTTGGTAACGCGTGAGTGGCATCTACTAATGCAAGCGCTCATAGGCTACGGCAACCGCTTACCATCAGGTGAGCCGTATGCTTGCTTGCCAACTTGTAACATATTTTTTTTTTCTTTTCAAATTTTAAATTGTTATTATGGTGTTGACGGAAACATTTATTTTTACATTAAATTAGTACTTACATTTTTTTCGAAATATGCTTTGAAAAATAACTTGTTTTTTTTACTTTAGATACCACAACAAAGTAGTACGTCTTGTAAAACTGCTGTACGCATAAATTATGGAAAATAACACTTGTTTAATTATGATGAAACTTTCTAGATAAAATAGCTTACAATACATATTTCATAAGTCAAACGGATGTCTAACCATGTTCAATACAAAAAAAAACACAAAAAGTCTAATGCTGTAAAAACACGACATGAACCCTTCAATAATTCATGCGTACATAACGCCCCGGGGAATCGAACCTGCACCTCAAAACCAAGTTAACAATTATCATTCAAAAACGAAAATCAACCTTAAGTACATGGGAAATAGGAAATATTAAGTATGCAATTTTTTACTTATGACATTTTAATATTAAATGATTTGCGTTAAAAATGATAAGACGATACAATGAAATTTATAATGTATAATAATACAATCGATTTTCACCCTTACAGTATAAAATAAAAACACTAATTTCGGTTGTATAGATAAGGAGTTATTGGGCTTTTTTTCAAGAATAATTTATCTGCCTTTGACCGCAAAAAAACACTAAAAAGGACGTAAGGCAAAACAATTGTTATTCTAAAATGTGTTTTAAAATCTTAAAAATAAAATATATTATTTTTGTATGTTTTTTGAAATGTTTTATGTGCTCTCGTGACAACGATGGAGTTATTTTGTAATATTTATAAGGGAAGATATTTTGATACGAGATATCAACGATATTTTTTTGTCGCGTTGAAATTTAAAAAGTGTTTTTTACATGCAGTTTAGCAAACAAGCGTGTCGGCCTGATGCAGTCACCGCAATACATGAACGGGCGTGATACTTGAAGTATCACATACGAGTTGCAAACCCGAGGGATAGGAGAGAAGGAAAAAAAGGAAGAGAACATAGGGGGTGGGAGATTGGGCCTCCAGCACTCGCACGAAACGCAACAGTGGGTACTAATACTATTTATTATATACTGATATAGTTATTTCAAGATGATTTAAAATAATTTATTTTATTTTATATTATGATAAGTTTTGACAAACAATTCGTTTTTCTAAACTGTCTTTTTAATAAATTTAATTCAACTTCAAAAAAGCATAATTTATAATAAAAAGCATAAAATATATAGCAATGGCAAAAAGCATAATAATCCCATAATTTTCAGAAACAATTGTGATTTTTTTTTTATCTTACAATATAGTATTAGCCGTAGGGTGTTTTTTTATATCATGACGGTTGGCAAACAAGCATACGGTCTGCCTGATGGTAAGTAGTCACCTCAACCTATGAGCGCTTTCGATACTTGAAGTATCACAAGCGTGTTACCAACCCAAGGAACAGGAGGAAAGGGATGAGAAGGGAAAAACGAAGAGTGGGAGATTGGGCCTCCGGCGCTCTCACTCATCGCACGATACGCAACACTACCTACTGATACTATTACTTTACGCCGATTTTCTGTGAAATGGTAGTTCTTCCCCGGTCGAGCCGGTGGTTTTGTGCTGAGAGAAGCATGGCTCTTCTACCGTAAGAACAGTAAGGGTGTAGCCATAAATATAAATATATAAAATACAGTATAATATACAAAAACACGCGAAACCGCATGAAAGCACTAGTGACTCGCCGTCGGAAGCCTGTCCCGGTTTTGATGGGCTTAGATCGATTAAAACCATAAATACTGCTTCTAACCAGCAATTATGAATTTATCGAAAGAAATTATCTATAAACCTTTTTTATATTTTAGAGTTTAGTATGTGTTAGAATTTTATACGGAACTTCGATGTCTTAGTTTTAAATGCCTTAAGCGTCATAGGTTGCGGTTTCGATTCTTGCTCGCAGCAGATGTCTGTATTGACCATACATGCATGTTTTCCGGTCTGGGTGTGATTGTCCTTCTCATTGTGTATGTTTCCGGACCCCCGACACAGGATATCTAACTATCCTAATGGGGACCAATGAGTGTGTAGCTTTTAGTATGACTATATAACCCAAGATGAATCAGCGAACGAACTTCATTCTAAGCACTCGTCTTTAGAACTATTAATCAAATTAATAGTTCCTGCATAATTTTTAGGGCTCCGTATCCAGAGGGTACAGAACCCTATTACTAAGCTTCCGTTATTCCTCCTTCCGTCTGTTCGTCAGCAGGCTGCATCAGAGTCATGAACTAGTTGAAATTTTTTCGTCAGCAGGCTGCATCACAGGACATCATGAACTAGTTGAAATTTTCAAAAAATGTGTACATATGACGCTATAACAAAAAATACTAAAACCAGATTCAACTTTAAAAACCGAGATGGCTTTAAAAACCTTCTAATTTATCTCGTGCTTAGCGGTAAAAAAACCTGGCAATCCGCCAATCCTATTTGTGGTGGTTTGCTGATGATGCGCATGTGGCTTCTTCTTGATGATGAGCGATGCGCCGGAGACCCAATCGTCCCCCTACTCTGCTGCCTATCTTTCCTTCTATGCTTCGGGTTGGTTGCGGTAGGTTGCGTGACTGCTTACCATCAGGCGGACCGTATGCTTGTTTGGTGCCCATCATGAAATCAAAATATTTTAAATTATATGAAATCTTCTACACGTTAAAATGATAAATAAAATATTTTCAAAAGTTAAAACGTATTATTTATGTGAAAACAGTAGCTGGATACTGTAATTACAAATTTTCAAAATTATTATAATCGAAACTTAACGAAAATTGTTACACCGCGTATTGTACGATAGCGTCAGCAAAAAAAAATATAATATCACACAAAAAATTATATACCAAATTTTTTATAACAGAATCAAACTAAAAATTAAAAAAAATGTAATGGCATTATAGAATTACTTCCACTTACCATCAGATGGCGTAGAGTCATTTGCTCCCCGAAGTAAACAAAAAGTTTAACAAACTCGAGTAAAAACTGGAAGCAAGAATATAGACCGAAGACTATTTTTAATATTTTATTTTAAACATTATTGATTTATTAATTACTTAAATCTCAAAATATAAAAAATACAGAACTTTAGACTGGGTGAACCGATTTTGATGATTTTGGATTTGGTCCAGCTCTGACAATGGCATCCATGGTAAAACCTTATAAGTTTTAAATTTGCATTCTAACATTGGTAAATTTCATTAGTATAAAGTGTAAAATAATAAAAATTGTGCGAAATAAGCATTCTATCTATCTCGATTACCATCATTATTAATAATCACGATAATCGCCGATACTTAACGTTTCAATAGCCTTTGTAACTCCCACAATTAAAATAAGCCTAATTATACTTTTTTTAATGACCGACTGAGCTTAAGTTACATACACCCATAAGGAATAAAGAATATTCCTTGACCAGTCGCGTACTAAATAAATAAACACAACATTAAGACCAGACTCAACGGCTCCCATTAGGATAGCGGAGAGGTAGGTGCTGAAACGCGAACAAATACAAGCACATCCAGACCGTAACACGTCAATACAAACATATACTCGAGTGGGATTCAAGACCGCCTATGAAACGTAGGGCTGTTAAAACGATGGTTCTTTACAACGATTATCAAAAATTATGTTGTAATAATTTTAATCATTGTTTTATAAAACTGTTTTGCTGTCAGTACTTTCAAACTAACGGACGCCGGCGGCCATTTTGTGAACGTGATTTTTTAAATAAAATATTTCGGTCGATCTGTTTAGAGGAGATTTTTTATCGGATATTTATTAATATTCATTCAAAAAGAATATGTATCTTAACGCATTAATATTGTATTACTTTGTCTTTCATATAGCTTTTCATTTTCTTGAAATACCGGGAATATTTTGTAGTCAAACTAATGACACTTATTTCTTCCCACGTTGGGAAAAGAACTACCTAGAAGAGAGATGGCGAAATCTTAATTTCGATCTTAAGAATGGGAGAGGGACAACATGACTTTTCTTCGATAGTTATTATTTACATCGTCCAAAATACCTTAAATTCACGTATTTCTTAGTCTTACAATATATCATGTACATGTAAGCCCAAGAGGTATACCAGCAAAACCTCTATAGCCTACTGGAAGACCTTGGCCTGCCTATAATTGCAGTCAGTACTATTTTAGAACAAGCATCAAAAGCAGCTCTGACAGGCTCCTTTCAAATTTGGCTAGCCAGGGGAGCCTTGGGGTCCCGGGAACTGCTCGGAGTTTCCCCTCTACCGCACGATGGACTGCATCCATGGATGCTAAGCAGTTCGTCTCGTCTCTATATATATTTTTTTATGTTAGTTCGCAAGCAAGCATACGATCCTCTAATGGTAGCGGTTGCCGTAGCCTATGAGCGTACGCAACATTAGTAGGTGCCACTCACGCGTTGCAAACCTCGAGATATCGGTTCTTGAATCTCCTCTGCCCAGTAATTTCACTAGCCTACAGTGCCCTTAAAACAGGAACACATTAATGCCTAAGAACTACTATTTAGCCGTAGAATATTTGTCACTGTGGTGGTACGAACCTAGCCGGCCTCTTGTAACAAAGACCTACCACCAGTGAAATATCTGTATAAGTTTGTTTTAATATTTAACAGTTTATAGCGTGATGTTATTAACAGATTTCTTTGGAACTAATAAATTTTATCACGATATCGCGTCAGCCGCGGGCACTAAATCAATCCTTCTGATATACATTCTTATTCGGAGCATTAATATTTTTTAAAAATAAGAGTGAAGGAAACGGCGATCAATTAAAATAATCACAGAGAATGATGTGGAGTCGTCGCTTTTTTTTTTTATTTAAATTGTTTTTGTTTACACTTTTTTTACACTGCACACCCAACGGCTCCCATTACGATAGTCATATTCGGTGTCGGGGGTCCGGAAACACATACAAAGACAAGGACAAATACACCCAGACCGGAAAATATGCTTGCATGGTGAATACAAACATATTATGCTCAGAGCGGGAATCGAACCCGCGACCTGTGGCGTTTAAGGCAGGTTCGCTGCCATTGCGCCACAACGTCGTCATGAAAGAAAACGAACATAACTGTTACGTGTGTGCTGGCGTTCCAAGATTTGGATCAAAACACCTGATGGCTCTAAGTGAGACTTCAAGGCTACAGTACAAAACTTCCAAATAACAGGTCAATAGTAGTCCAGAAGGATAGCAGAGGTCGCACTTGATCACTTGTATGGCTTTTAGTTTCTTCGCTTGTCGCTCAGAACTGAACGAATCAGTCGACGCGCCGGGCCGTTTTTGTAGCGCAGAACACGGGTTCGAGAAGGTTCCATTCACGGAACTTTATACGGCAAATTTCGAGAACACAAGTTTCTAAGAACGATTTCGAACCTTATGTTCCGTAACAATATTAATTTACAAAAGTGTATAAAAAATTATACTGAAATTCGACTCCATGTATTACCCAATCTTATACCCAGTTGGATTGATCACCGATCAATCAAGGATCGTAATAAATCGTATATTTCGTACCGTATTATTATCGGAATTATCGACAAACCGATAATTATGATCTATTGATCTATAGATCTCTGTTTCATCTTGTTACCTATTGTTTTTATCGTGTTAGTCATACTAAAAATCATACATACGACATTATTATATATACTCACTTTTGTCAGCTAAGCCCAAAATAGAGCCGACTTCACTCAGTTAACGCGAGAGTCGAGAGCTTCGATTCTGACCACCTTGGGCTATTGTCGTACCCACTCCTAGCGCAAGCTTCGAGCTTATTTGGAGGGCAATAGGAATATTAGTAATGCCTTGAAAAAGCATTGCTAATATTCTTTTAAAAGAAAAAAAAGATTTCTATGAATTGAAAAGAGATTTTGTTTTTTTATGAAACAATCGGATAAAAAAGTACTACTAGTTACTAACAAAAGCTATTGTAACAATTATATATAAACTAACTGTACCCGCGGCTCCGCTAGTACGAAGTTATTTTTTGATGATCCCATGGAAATATTTTTCCGGGATAAAAAGTATCCTTTATGTTATCCAGGTAATAAGCTATGTGTTTTTTTTATATGGCTATGTGGTAAGTGGTTGCCGTAGCCTATGAGCGCTTGCAGCACTATTAGTAGGTGCCACTCACGCGTTGCCAACCTCCAGATATTAGTTCTTTAATCTCCTCTGCCCAGTAATTTCACTAGCGGACAGTGCCCTTCAAACCGGAACACAGTAATGCCTAAGCACTACTATTTGGCGGCAGAAATTTTGTCACTGCAATGGTACCTACCAAGCCGGCCTCTTGTAACAAAATACCTAACACCAGTGTGACTGATTGCACAGGTGGAATAATCTCTGCTGTGACAGAGGTTATCCCAACAGCGGGCGATGGGGTCGTCACATCCCGACGCCGGGAGCCAAATGTGGGTGTACCAAATTTCATTTAAACCTATCTAGTAGTGTTTGCGCCAAAGTGTTTGGATAGATGTTTATTCATCCAAACTTTCACTTTTATAATATTAGTAAGTTTTTCTTTTAATATGCATGGTTTATAGTGGAGGAGTAGATTGTCTTGTATAAGATAAAAGGCTTAAAACAAATATATTATTCCATCATCAATTAATTTTTAATTATCTAATATATAAATTAACAGACTTTATTAAATAATTGTAATCGTTTAATATGAATTTGATTATTAATGGAATTTTAACAACCTAATTGATAATTACAGTTTCTAATGTAAATCCTATGTAAACAATTTCATATATTACTTTGTTCAGTAATAAAAAAATCGCACTATTTATTTTATAGAGCGGTGTAAAGTATTTTTTTATGTAAGAGGGGCAAACGGGCAGGAGGCTCACCTAATGTTGAGCGATCACCCATGAACAACTGTGACTGTAAAACCAGAGGCCATGGAGTTGCGTTGCCAACCTTTAAGGAATGAATAGGCCTTTAGGAAGGACAAATAAACTCGAAGATTGCGCTAGGAGTGGTTACGATAATAGCCCAAGGGAGTCAAGATCGAACCTGCGACTCTCGCATTAAAGGAGCGGAATCAGACCTTCTACCGATGACCTGTTGCGGCTTTAATAAGTCGCTTGGACTATAAACGTTCTTGTAGTCCCTAGTAAAGTGTGCTTAAAAATTGTACTACTCATATTGTTACTTTGATTTCAACCGTAATAACCGGCGTCGGGATGTGACGACCCCATCGCCCGCTGTTGGGATAACCTCTGTCACAGCAGAGATTATTCCGCCAGTGCAATCAGTCACACTGGTGGTAGGTCTTTTTTGCAAGAGGCCGGCTAGGTAGGTACCGCCGCAGTGTCAAATATTCTGCCACCAAATAGTAGTGCTTAGGCACTACTGTATTCCGGTTTGAAGGGCACTGTACGCTAGTGAAATTACTAAGCGGAGGAGATTTAAGAACTAATATCTCGAGGTTGGCAACGCGTGAGTGGTACCTACTAATGATGCTGTGAGCGCTCATAGGCTACGGCAACCACTTACCATCAGGTGGGCCGTATGTTTGTTTGCCAACTTCTAATATAAAAAAAAACCTTTTACCCCGGTGATAAGCTTCTCCGTAACAATATTTTAATAATTATTTATGTTGGAATTTGTACTTTATTGCTAACCTCACAAAAAATATAGACTTGAAGCAACAGTGTGTGCAGTGTGGGGCTTCCAATTTAGTCGAGGTGGCGTTCGCCAACCGGGCCCCAGACTGTGCGCAAACCAGTAGGTAGAGAGCCCACTCAGGCTGTGGCTCTGCTCTTGCGACCTAAATGTAAGTTAGATCGGAGGGCTTACCATTAAGTCTTATTGCGATTCAAATGACGACCATTATACATTCGTATTTTATTGAAATGTATCCTCTAACGGGGTTAAAAAGGGGTATAAAGTTACTTGGCTGCGATATGCTTCGAAGTTTATATCAATACTCCTTAGTGCTTTTGATTTAAATGACATTTTATTTTGACAAATGTTTGAAAACTCAATCCGGTTTTGTCTATACCGTATAAATAAATAAACGCTACACACTCAACGGCCCCCATTAGGATAGTGATATCCTGTGTCGGAGTCCGGAAACATACACAATGATAAGGACAAATACACCCAGACCGGAAAATATGCTTGCATGGTCAATACAAACATATTATGCTCCGAGCGGGAATCGAACGCACGACCTGTGGCGTCTAAGGCAGGTTCGCTACCGCTGCGCCACAACGCCGTATAAAGAGAAAGTGTCTATACATGTAAAAGCAAAAGATCTGACTGGCATATCAACGCCCAGCCTAAACGCTTGGATCTAGAAATATATTTTTCTGATTTTTTTACAGGTGTTGTTTACAAAGGAAACACGTGTTTTAACATTTCCTTAAATTCCATGGCCTGAATGGGTGAAATGAGGGTTCAACGATTTTATTAAAATCTTTATTCACGCGGACGAAATTCAAATCCTTCAAATTAATATTATTTATAAATTACCGTCGTTTTGGGTCATTCGGTTACAAAAGATTTTATTTACTCTTAAAAGAAACTCAAAAACAAAAGGCAAGGTAACAAGAGTATATAAAATAAATGGAAGAACAAATGCATTCCTTTTTCATAATTGCGCTTACGCACGCGATGCACGCGATGATCTAAGTTGATCCAAGATGGCTGACATCTTGACTTACATACTTGCAACATTAACCGATTTTAAAATGGAGGAAGTTGTTCTATATTCCTTTATGTATTTATGTATCACCGTAGTAATAAACATAAAAAAAAAATCCAATTTGGTTTAATTTTGACTTAATTGTATTACTTGTTCTATAGTCAAAAAATTGTGTACCCTACTTATAAATAAATAAATAAATGCTACACCCTCAACGGATTAAGATAGTTATCCTTTGTCGGGGGTCTGGAAAACATGTCTGTATGGTCAATACAAACATCTGTTCTGAGCGGGAATCGAACCCGCGACCTGTGGCGCTTAGGGCAGGTACGCTACCGTTGCGGCACAACGACGTCAATTATTTTGAACTAACTAAAATTCTGGAAAAAAATTGAGATAGTAAAATACAGAAAAAGCTTTTCTTGATAGCTCAATTCGTTAATATTTTTTATTATTTATTTATTTTATTATGAACTTCTGATCTCCATTGTACCGGCCCACTGTCCACGTGTGGACCCACCCACTTGAATGATCAAGGACTCTGAAGATATAGAATAATACTTCTGAAAACAAAAGAGATCAGTTATTTTATTTTTTTTTATTAAAAAACTAACTAATATTATAAATGCGAAAGTAACTCTGTCTGTCTGTCAGGCTTTCACGTCAAAACTACTGAACCAATTTAAATGAAATTTGGTACAAAGTTAATCTAGAGCCTGAGAAATAGGATAGGCTACTTTTTAACGCGAAAAAAGGGTTATAAAGGGTTGAAAGGGGTGATGAAAAGTTGTATGGAGGTATTGTCATATTTAGAGCTAGAAGCTTGAAACTTGTTTTTTAGTCTATTGATTCGATATAAATAAATATGACATTCAAAGTTTTTATGATGGGATGAAATAAAAACGTTATTCACGCGGCCGAAGCCGCGGGCAGAAGCTAGTAATTTATATATAAAAAAATATAAATGGAAGCACAGACAATATATAACTCAAAATACCCTTGTAACCAATAAATCACTGTGCCTTACGTGAATTATTACAGCGGTCGTCGGTTCGATTCCCGGTAATCGCAGCCCGAGGGTAGGAATTAGTTGCAATTAACTGCACATTTCCACATACCTTTGAATGTGGTTTTTTTTTAATTCTAATTTCTTTCTAAGCTTGAAAATTACTCGGTTTTTAGTTTTGATGTATTGTTTAGAGATTTTTTAATCCTCTAAGTAATTACTGTGAATACTTCAAAAATGAAACGATCTGTTTTTTTATACTTCCATAAATGAAAAACAAGCACACAGGTGTCTGGACGTCACGACCCCATCGCCAGCATTAGGGTAATCTCTGTCACAGCAGAGATAATTCCACCAGTGCAATCAGTCACGGTCTTTTCAAAGTGTCAAACATTCTACCACAAAGTTGTGGTTCGGTTTGAAGGGCAATGTAGGCTAGTGAATCGCGGCAAAAGATTAAGGAACCAATATCTCGAAGTTGGCAACGCGAGAGTGACACCTACAAATGTTGTTGCAAGCGCTCATAGGCTACGGCAACTACTTACCATCAGATGTGCCGTATACTTGCTTGTGAAATAAGTAACCTAAAAAAAATATGTCGTAAAGAAATTCAAAGACATTTATATCCATCAACCCTAGTGGTACCACTGAAGTGATTACTCGTCAGCCACGTTTCGAGGTCAGGAAGGGTACAACCACTTGCAGCTAGGACTGTTCTTCTGTAACAGTATTAGCCACCTTCTC
This sequence comes from Hestina assimilis, assembly GCA_023373885.1. Lineage (NCBI taxonomy): Eukaryota > Metazoa > Arthropoda > Insecta > Lepidoptera > Nymphalidae > Hestina > Hestina assimilis. The sequence goes on along the minus strand of CM041767.1, from coordinate 3,740,074 downwards.
AGTTGGACTTAACTTCTATCTACCATCAGGTGAAGGTGAATCATTTGCGCCCCGGGCTAAATATTAAAAAAATGTGGTATTTTTAACTACAAAGATTTCATCATCATCATCATAATCATCATCATCATCATAATCATCATCATCATCATCATCATTATCATCATCATCATCATCAATCATCGTCGTCATTATGTCAGCCGAAGAACGTCCACTGCTGGACATAGTCCAGCGCCACCCGCATCCCGTGACTTTTGCCAGGTCATAAGTCCACCATGGACATCTGCCGCTGCTGCGCTGCGCTTTCCGGTACGTGATCGCCACTCGAGAACCTTTCCGCCCCAACAGCCTTCGGTTCTACGAGCAACTTACCCTGCCCACTACCGCTATAACTTATACAAAGATTTAGAAACACATTCCATCTCCGATGACGTCCTTAGCCGTGGTTCGGCTTCGCAGGAGGCACCCTAAGGATGGAATCAATTTGCGCCCCCGTGAGAGCTGCCCCTTTATCACGGCTGAGTCTCTGTACTCAGCCCCCCCACTCGGTGACGCTGTGAAGGCCAGTAGTGCCAAAAGTATTGCACATTCCGAAAAAAAAAACATATTTAATCGCTCTCTATACTAAAACCACAATGGATAATTGATTTAAAAGACACACGTCAATCTACATCGTTATTTAATTACCGCAGTGTCTATGTACGGATACATACATAATATATACTGTACGTCTGTCCGTCTGTACAACTAATTGCGGAGCAGCGATTGGTTGATTATAGGGGGTTCGATTCCATGCAGTTCTCACGGCGGCTTGATGTATTGGGGTGAATGTGTAGGTTATAGGGTGTATATACTATTTGGATTTGACGGAGACTTTTTGTAAGTAATTTTTTATTATTACATCCAACAGTCTAAAGTACATAGTAAAATTAAATAGCTTTCATCTCAATTTTTGAGTCACCATATTTCTGAAAACATATGACAGTTATTTTTAACAGGACTGGACTAACAGGACAGGTTGTCAATTCTTATCAAGTTTTGTATGATTGTATAACATTTTGTGATTTTGAGATCTATGCAAAGACTCTGGAAGTAGTGAACAGAGCTTCCTAAAACTGAAATTTATATCATACTATATCTGGCCTACAACTCGCCAGCATGAATAACGATTGTAGATGAGCCACATTTATTTATAACAATAAAAATGCTTATAATTGAATGTTGCAATTTAATTAAATGTTTTATTTTTGTTACAAAAAGTAACCTCCTTTCCCACCTGCTTCTATAACAATTTTTTTTAAATGTCCTATGACTCAGGCGTGAAAACGTAGACAGAGCTACTTACCCTTCAATTATGTCAGTCTCCGTTATAAATTAATAATAATTAATAAACTCTACATACTCAACGGCACCATTAGGATATTTATATCCTGTGTCGCGGTCCGGAAACATACACAATGACAAGGACAAACACACCCGGACCAGAAAACATGCCTGGGCAACATATGGTCCATACAAATTTCTACTTCGAGTGGGAATCGAACCCGCGACCTTTGGCATTTCATCGTTATACTATTGTATTATAATTTGAATATAAGTTTTTTAGATATTTTGGAACATCCACTGAAATCAGAAAGCGTAGTCACCGTAGCAATCTGGTCGACAGCAAACGCATCAATTTGAAATACGTATGTTATTTTAGATTCGTGAAAATTTTTCATCTCATAAATAAAAATCGTTATCTGAATGGTTTTATTTGATTTTTGGCATTTCCATGGGAAATTCACATGTTTGATTAGAAAGGAGATTTAACGAAGGTCTAATAACATTGATTTCACTGTCTTTCGTTAGGATACTTGAGGAAAATTTACAATTAAATTAAGAGTAAGAATTTTAGTTAGGCGTCGAGACGTGACAGCAGAGATTATTCCACCAGTGCAATCAGTCACACTGGTGGTAGGTCGTTTGTTACAAGAGGCCAGCTAGGTAGGTACCGCCGCAGTGCCAAATATTCTGCCGCAAACCAGTAGTGTCTTAGGCTACGGCAATCGCTTACCATCAGGTGGGCCGTATTCTTGCTTGCCAACTTCGTAAATAAAAATAAAAATAAGAGTTATTTTAGAAATGTATCCGTTTGCTAATATTTTAATAACATTCGTGAAATTTTAATGGAAATTTCGTTTGTGACCTTGTCACGGCTCGTAATGAATCGATTTATATTTTTCGCTGAAAACTTCAAATCAAATCAAATCAAATATTTTTATTCAACGTAAAAAGCATATAACTTATTAGTTGAAAGTCAAAATTCTACTACCGGCTCCAAAATTAAAACTCTACCCGAGAAGAGCCGGCGAAACAAAATCGGAGGGTTATATCTTTTTTTAATGTATTATTTTTTTTTTCATCATCAGAATCATCTCTTGTATCATCAAAAGCTTCGTTGTTTTCTTTATCACAAAAACAAGAAAAATAAATACAACATAATACTTTAATAAATATTTATTATATAACCTTTTAATGACGAGGGAGGTATGTCAAAATAATGATGCCAGCAGGTCATAACTTGGAGATCATGACGTCGAAAATACTGCGTTGTACAAAAAATACATTTAATCTAAAACTTCTTTTTCTTCTTATCGAGTGGCCAACCTAGTGTCAGAGTTGATTAGGTCGCCCGTATAGGCCTCTGACTTGACTTTTCGACTATTGTAAAATTGATAACCGGGACCGACTTCTTACGTGCCCTCCGAAACACAAAGACACTCAGATGAAATACCACTATGCGATCACCCATCTAGTGACTGATCGCGCCTAAAGCTTAAACCACCGATCGTTTACCGATTATTAAGCCCGGCTACTTTAAAACAATATTTTCTTATCTGTAAAAGACATTGTACTAATGGATATATTTCGTATCTAAAATAAAGTTATCATTGAAATATTTCATTTGTTCTACATGTTCAAAATTTGGATACAATGTTATGGGGTAGTTTACAAGAAATAATGTTCAATAAATAATGTTTAATGTTTAATTTAATTTATTATAATATCGTACCCAAAGGGAAAACCATGACCTTAACTAAGATTCCGATGAACCGTGACAGTTAAACAGTTTAATTTTTATAGATTTTCTATTTGCTGCTATAACAACAAATATGAGAAAACGGAATAAAATAAATATTAATTTTTTATTATTATTTAAGGGAGCGCCGATACAACAAACGTGATTTTTTTGGTCGTTTTTGCTCCATATCGATACCGCCAACAAACAAGTCAATAATTAAATTAAAATAAAACACTTTTGTTGGCTCCCTTACATCAAGCGTAATTTTTTGTCGTTTTTATAGATAGTACGCAACCCATCGTGCGTGAGTTCGACTCGCACTTGGTCGCTTTTTTTACATAAATAATTTGACTCTGCACAAACTAGTCTCAAAGTTAGAATCGCCACGGGTAAATACTTACAAATGCGGCTACTGTTATTAAAGAATAATAACTTTATAAAATCAACAGTAACTTTCCACAAAATGACCGCTAGGCTTTCACACAACCAAAATGTATTTTTAATTGTCGGTACGTAAATATTTGGTACATAATAATATGGTCTATTCCGTAATTAATTGTTTTATATAAATAATAACAGGCTTCTGTGTGACTTCTGAAAGGAATTCGTTTAATTGAAAGGTTGCTTAGAATGCTACCTTAATCTTTCTCCTCGAAAATAATCTAGGAGTGATAAACACAAAATGCGACTTCTAACTAACATTATTCCCGGTATTTATCCAGGGTCTGCTAATATTTTTATGCTGGCTTGACGGGTTATAAGTTTTTACACAGAACTATTGCCATCTGACCACCGCAACCCAAAGAGGTGAACCAGTAACTCATTGGATAAGAGCAAATTACCTACCTATCAAGAGTTATCGATTATTACTAGATATTATAATAACAACCGGAACCGACAGCTTAACGTGCTCTCCGAGGCACGGTGGGGGCTCAAATTGGGGAGAACCACGGCTAAGAACGTCATCGGTGATCTTCTACGAGATACGCTATGTATAGAACACTTTATACGCGAGTCCAACACGCACTTTGCCGGTTTTAATTTTTAAAATAATTTCGATACGAATTCATAGTTTCACTTGTAATTATTTTAATGACACTTATTGTTTGAGGGAGACAAAACGAGGTGCGGTTTAACGTAAATTCTGGCAGTTTGACATATGGCATAGCCTGTTTGTCACAAAGGATTCTTACGTATATTTTCCGTCTGTCTGTCTGTCTGTGCATCATCGCCGATTTTTTCAGGAACGGGTGGACCCAACACGTTGGAATTTATACAACATACTGTGATATCTATAGACCCTTTTATCTAAAAATCTGGGTCCACGATTAAAATGCGAATTTACCTTCATTTTTAACTCCTTTTATTTTTTTGCTTGCTTTTTACCAAAATGTCTAATATAGGATGATAGTTTAGACAGTTTTAGGGATGGGGCAGTGTATGATCGTTAATTAATTCGAATTAAAAAAAGACTTATTGTCATAGAACTGGTAATCGATAGTTTCTAGTATACGCTGTAACAAAAACTTACGTAAACAAAGAAATAAAACAGGCTGTTAAATTGTTAATAGCTTATAAACCCTGAGTCTAATTGTGAACGGAAGTGACACCGGTGAAAATTATTGAATTACTAATATCGCTATGAATTAGGCTTTGATGGTAGATGGGTCAAAATTTGGGGTTGTATGTTTTGTTTGATTTCATGTTTGATTCATAAAAATAAAAAAATTGTCCAAATAATAAAAATAAAAATTTGGGGTGGGCCGACCTCTTAAAATTTAGGGGTTTGAAAAATAGATGTTGACCGATTCTCAGACCTACCCGATATGCTCACAAACACCGCGACACACACACACGAGAATTTTATGTAACATATCGGATTTTTAAAGTCTGTGGATATTCACTAAGCATAGCAAGCACTAAGTGGGTAGTACCGCTCTATGTTGTACGAAATTATCTCAAAAGCATTTTTCCATAAAAAATACGAAACTTCATAGGCCTCTTGTAGAAAATAAACATGAATATTAATGCAATTTTTAAGTTATAGAAGAATTTTTTTTTTTTTTTTTTTATGTTAGAAGTTGGCAAACAAGCATACGGCCCACCTGATGGTAAGTGGCTGCCGCAGCCTATGAGCGCTTGCAGCACCATTAGTAGCTGCCACTCACGCGTTGCCAACATCGAGATATTAGTTCTTAAATCTCGTTCGCCCAGTAATTTCACTAGCGTACAATGCCCTTCAAACCGGAACACAGTAGTGCCTAAGCACTACTATTTGGCGGCAGAATATTGGACACTGCGGTGGTACCTACCTAGCCGGCCTCTTGCAACAAAAGACCTACCACCAGTGTGACTGATTGCACTGGTGGAATAATCTCTGTTAAGACAGAGGTTATCCCAACAGCGGGCGATGGGGTCGTCACATCCCGACGCCTCTAAAATATGAAATACCTATCTATGTCTAGATAATTTTTTTTAAGCGAAATACAACCATTTAATATAAAAAGCTAAACGCTATGATCGGTGGGTGAATCAATCAAGATAAGGTTGTGTTTCTGACATTTCCTCGGGCATAATAAGGAGATCATCAATCAGTTCTCATATATTTCTTTTTATTGACTACGCTTTAGGATTTCATGTTATCGTATCAAATCATTATCTTTTGATGTTTTTCATAATATCAGGCGATTTTTTTGCTATATATACAATACTAGCTTCTGCCAGCAACTTCGCCCGCGTGTAAAACATTCACATAAACCTTACATATTTCCATAAATTAATCCCCTATTCCCTATTGTTATTTTATACCCTTGCGGGGAAAACTTTTATAATAGTGTCCAATATTCTGCCGCCAAATAGTAGTGCTTAGGCACTACTGTGTTCCGGTTTGAAGGGCATTGTACGCTAGTGAAATTACTGGGCGAACGAGATTTAAGAACTAATATCTCGATGTTGGCAACGCGTGAGTGGCAGCTACTAATGGTGCTGCAAGCGCTCATAGGCTGCGGCAGCCACTTACCATCAGGTGGGCCGAAAAAAAAAAAAAAATCTTTTATAAACTTTGAATGTCGTATTTTTTTATATCGACCATAAAAAATAAGTTTCAAGCTTCTAGGTCTCAAAATGATAATTCTTCATATAACTTTTCATATATCATTACTAAATTCAGCTGTTTCCGAAGAGGCTGCCACGTGTAAAACCATCTCTCTGACATGGGCCCCCCATATGTCAACGTACAAAAGGCCCCTTTCCCAGAGAATTAGAGTCAAACATTTAGTTACCATCATCCTAATTCCACATGGCTCAAAAAAGCAGGAATTTTCGAAAAGTGTATTGCTGTTGGCCTTTCCTAGTTTCAAAACGACGACGACGTTGTGGCCCAGCGGTAGCGAACCAGCCTTAAACACCACAGGTCGCGGGTTCGATTCCCGCTCGTAGCATAATTTGTTTGTATTGACCATGCAAGCATATTTCTCCTATGTTTTTTATAAGGTGTGCGGAACCTCTATCTTTCCCACTAGAAAGACTTTTCAACAAATCACTTTCATCCGGGGTTTTTCCATCAAAATGGAAATCTGCTAGAATTGTTCCTATATTTAAATCTGGTGACCGTCAAAACATTGAGAACTATCGTCCAATATCAATATTATCCGTACTAGGTAAGGTTTTTGAGAGTCTTATATGTAAACCTTTGATTTGGCATTTCAAGAATATTTTATCCACTCACCAACATGGTTTTATTGCAAACAGATCCACGAGCACAAATTTGGTAACTTTTTCGGATTATGTGTGTTCAGCTGTTGATTCAAAGTCTGCCGTGGATGTAATATATACTGATTTTAGCAAGGCTTTCGACAGGGTTAACCATAAGGTTCTTTTGAATAAATTGAGTGGAATGGGTGTTATCAATAACCTTTTGAGTTGGTTTGCATCATATTTAGATAAAAGAACATCAATTGTGGTCGTAGATGGATATTCTTCAACATCTTTTATATCTTCATCCGGCGTACCCCAAGGGTCTCATTTGGGCCCCATTTTATTTAACATTTTCATAAATGATGTTTCAGAATGTTTTAGAAATTCCAACTATTATTTATTTGCAGATGACTTAAAAATATTGAGGAAAGTTAACACTCCGTTGGACTCTCTGCTTCTGCAGAGGGATTTAAATGTCTTCTCTAGTTGGTGTAATTACAATTTAATGACACTAAACGTCAGCAAATGTCATTTTATACGATTCACTAGGAAAAGGTCGGGGGGGGAGCTTGACGCAGTAACTTACAAACTAAATGATACTCCTCTTGAGCGGGTGTCTTGTATTCGAGATCTGGGCGTTACTATGGATAGCGAGTTGCGTTTCACGTTACATATTGATTCAGTGGCATCTAAAGCATACCGAATAATGGGATTTGTTCTCAGGAATGCTAAAGAATTTAAACAAGTAAAAACTGTTATTGTATTATATAATGCTATGGTCAGAAGCAGTCTCGAGTATTGTAGTACAGTTTGGAATCCACATTACAATAATCAAATTGATCGTCTGGAAAGAATACAAAGATACTTCGTGCGTTCTCTTGCGTATAGATACAAATTTAGGCATTTATCTAGCTATGAACAAGTACGGAAATACTTAAATATGCAGACGCTAACATCACGTAGACAAATAAGTGACTTGGTATTTTTGTATAAAATCGTTAATGGCGTGTTAGACTGTCCGCACCTTCTGAACCAAATAATGTTTAAAATTCCAACTAGGTTACCCAGACTTAACAAGTATAAACCATTTGAACCAAAAATAAGTAGAACCAATTTAGGATTTTTCGCACCTATTAACCGAATGGTGCGACAGTATAACACACTGTCAACCAATATTAATTTTAAAGGTGACATATACGGCCAGAACTTAGCATCATTTGTGTCTGCCTTGAAAAACACGATTATATAAAGAATACATCTAAATTACTGGTATTATTACTGGAACTACGAATGGGTTGCCGTTTGCTGTCTTGTTCTTTGTTATTTTTTATTTTATTTTATTATATGTTAATTTTATTTGGTACTTTAACTTCGCAATATAATTTTTTTCTTTTATAAAAATTAAGTGATGTAATTCTAAGTTTTTAAACCTATTCTTAATATTTATAACATTCCTAATTTTGCATCGGATATGTTAATATTCCTTTTTTACTTGGAAAGATATTATATTTAAATAATTAAAATTAATTACTACAATTGATTTAATTTGAGCACTATAATAATAATATTGATGTGTATACATACAATTTGCATGCTGTGTACACCTATAATTAAGGAAGCACTAACATTTATTTTATAAAATTGTTACTGTACTTTGTCTTCTAAAAGTGTATTCCTTGTTGGTGTTCCTAATAAAGTAAATAAATAAATAAATAAATATTTTCCGGTCTGGGTGTGTTTGTCCTTGTCATTGTGAATGTTTCCGAATCACAGGATATAACTATCCTAAAGGAGGAAGTTCAGTCTGTAGTGTTTATTTATTTATTAAAATATGAAGTCTGCTCGCAATCACTTGAGTAAATTCTGCCTGCAGAATGCATCTATGCCCTTAGCGGTTGAAACAAAATTAATATAAAAATAGTCAGATAACATTGCCATGTCTCAGTTCATGGTAAATAATCAATCCAATGTAACTCTTCTTCTTCATCCTAGCATTATTCCCGGTATTTTTTATGTACCCAGGGTCTGCTTATTACTCTTATCCGGATTTGACAGGTTACTAGTTTTTACACAGAGCGATTGCAGTCTGACCTCCGCAACCCTAAGGGCGAACCAGTAACTCATTGGATAAGAGCAATTTACTTATCAAGAGTTAACGATTATTATCAGATGTTATTGATAATAACCGGGACCAACAGCTTAACGTGCTCTCCGAGGCACGGTGGGGAGACCCACACGGACAAACGCCCAGACCGAGACAGAAATTTTAACAAACATCTGCGCGAGCGGGATGTCTAGACTAAAGGCAGACTCGCTACCCACAACGCCACAACGGTGTAAATCAATCAAATCTAACTAATATCTTTAAACGAGAAATTCTTGTATACATATGTCGAAGTTGGATGTTAAACAAGATTCTCTTTAATAATTTCACTGATAATTGTTTATTTTAAATCATAAATTAATTTAATTTGATTTGTTATCACTCTTTAATATTGTTTAAGTTTTTATTAAGTTGTTGTAATTCTGGCCATATCGAGTAGAGGGAACCTTCTAGTGTGGTCTAGACACCATCTTGACATTGTCAATAGGAATAAGAAAAGATAGGAAAGTTATGCTGTTTTACTGGAATAAGATATTTTGTAGAATTTCGATTGGATCGAGTTTGATCACTCTTAGATTGTTGGGAGGTGAAGTCAGATCGGTGAACCCTTTTTTTTTTTTCGGAATGTGTATTGCTGCTGGTCCTACTGGCCTTGACAGCGTCACCGGGCGGGGACCGAGTACAGAGACTCAGCCGTGATAAAGGGGCAGCCCTCACGGGGCTCAAATTTGATTCCGTCCTTAGGGTGCCTCCTGTGAAGCCGAACCACGGCTAAGGACGTCATCGGAGATGGAGGCAGCGCTCCGAGCGCATTTTATATGATAGACTCACCCGACGGTGGCGCCGAACCCACTGCTCGGATAATACTATGATTTGTTAAAAGGATTAAATCCACAATAAATATTGTGCAGTTTATTTTGTGCTTACATTTTCCCAACATGGTGCCTACAACAGTTGTAACCACTGATGACGATGTTGATAAGAATCACCATTCTCCGACATATTTTCATGAAATTTAGTATCCTGAGGGTTGCAGGAGCGACAAATCGATCTATCTAGGTTTTATGCAGTTCGAATATATATGACTCTTCCTGACACCGGGCGTGTAATAATACTATTACTGCTTTGACGACCCAGCAAGTAATTTAGCAAGCTAAAACTAGTTTCCAAAACACAAGATTTACCAAAAAATATACCGAGCAAAGGTCGGTCATCCAGAAACTGGTATATAAAAATTGTATGCAATACACCCTTTGAAAAGAGGTACATTAGTATATTATTATGTATTTACAAATATGGCACCCGTCGAATCGTGACAGGCCGCGGGCGCGCTGCCTCGCGATTGGCCGACCTGGCATATGCGCACGCGCAGCTTACAAAGATTTATACTGAGTTTTAGTTTATTTTTCATTTTGTTTATTGGAATGTATTGATCGAATGGCTTTATGTATGTTAATAAATCAAATAATAATGTTATATAAACCGCGGATAAGACTAATTTGATTTTTTTTAATTGAGAAGACAATTGCAATACAATATAAAAAGGAAAAAAGTAACAGCCTGTTAATGTCCCAATGCTGGGCAAAGACCTCCTCCCCTGTTAAGGAGAAGGATATGGAGCTGAATCCACCACGCTGCCGTCCGTCTGTCCGTCTGCCCGTCCATCCGTATGTCACAGTCATTTTACTCACAGACCATTGGCTCTATCTATACAAAATTTAATAAATAGGTGTATTTTATAAACCGCACAACGATTTTGTAATAAAATCTTGAAATATATAACAATTAAGGGTAGCAGTCCATACATGTAAATGAGGATTGAAAAAAAATTTCAACATATGACAACGTGTGAGATATCTTTGGACAGGTCTTTCAAAATGATAAGGAGGTTTGATTTTGACTTTTTCATTAAGTCAGTAGTTGTTGAGATATTAGCTCCTAAAGTCGTAAAAATGGTGTCACTCTAACTTTTGAACTACGGGATTTAAAATTCTGGAAAAATTTGAGCTTATAGGACATCAAATAAAATTTCAACCACATTTGGTTTGAAGAAGATAGGTCTACAAATTTAAGAGATATATAAGTTTTTCATAACTTTGTTTTTATATAACTTTGTTTTTCATATAACTTTTAATAATCACTATGAAATTACCAACTTATTTTTGCAGTCGATTTTAATTCGTTATTATTTTTAAAGGTCTTAAGATTCTTAATAACCAAGCTACGGAACCCTTTAGTTTCAACTGTGCGTGGTCCACAACGCACTTGACTGCTAATTATTTAAAATTGTTGACTTTTATTAGGTTTTTAACAGTTTTGTAAAGGCTCTGATCTGAAAGGAATAAGTACTTTATTATAATTACTGAGGGCTAATTAATTATCAGATGTATATATACATATTTACCTATGTGAGCACTAGGACAAGTGCTAGGTGCTAGAGAAAACGAAGTGACTTATACTTTACTAGCTCGTGCCAGCGATTACACTCGCGTGTATTACGATCTTAATACAAACTTCCAACCTTGAACTTCGAGAACTTGTTCACCACGTCAGGGGTGGAATTTTGAAAAAAATTAAAATATGGTCACTGGTGGTAGGTCTTTTGTTGCAAGAGGCCGGCTAGGTAGGTACCACCGCAGTGTCCAATATTCTGCCGCCAAATAGTAGTGCTTAGGAAGTACTGTGTTCCGGTTTGAAGGGCATTGTACGCTAGTGAAATTACTGGGCGAACGAGATATAAGAACTAATATCTCGAGGTTGGCAACGCGCGAGTGGCACCTACTAATGGTGCTGCAAGCGCTCATAGGTTGCGGCAGCCACTTACCATCAGGTGGGCCGTATGCTTGTTTGCCAACTTCTAACATAAAAAAAAATGTATTTTTCATTTTTAATTGTTTACCGAATTGTGAATTTTCATGTTTCTAATTTCAAAAACGACTGACCTATAGAAACTTTCAACCCCTTATTTACTTTTTCAGGGGTGGAATTTTAGAAAACGGTAAAACATGTTTATTCGTCTCTAATTTTTAATTTTGTTTTAACAAAATTTCATGCTTCTGGTTTTAAATATAACGGATTTCAATACATTCATAGTTTTAATCCTTTTCATAGGAATGAATTACGAAAAATTCTTTCTTAGTGTGCGTTGACGGCTTAAAAACACTAGTAAAAATTTAGCTTTCTAAGTGTAAGGACTGGGTGTTTATAAGTCAGTCAAGTCTTTGCCTTTTATTTATATTCAAGAAATTAAATTATTCAATATGCTCTCGATTTATGTGTAGACTATATGTTGTGTCCCTTGGTGTTATTATTTATAGCACAATCAATATACGCCTCGTTTCACCAGTAAGGACGGACAGACTAATAAAATTTGCATATTAATGAAATGACAAATATATCATGATTTTATCAAATTAATTAATTTACATCACTCACCGACAAATATTTTTCATGTAGAACGTTGAACTTGTATACCTAAAGGTTACGTAAATGGCTGAAATAATTGTATAATGGAAGAACTAGGCATGAAATGTTCCTCTAAGACGAATGAAAGGATACTCAAGGTAGTAGAGCCATGCTTCTCTCAGCACAAAAGGGACGGCTCGACAGGGGAAAGTACTAGCCTCTCACAGAAAATCGCCGTAAAGTATCAGTATAAGTAGGTACGGTTGCGTTTCGTTGCGATGAGTGAAAGCACCGGAGGCCCAATCTTCCTCCTTCCTTTTTGGCAACGCGCTTGTGACACTTCAAGTATCGCAAGCGTCCATAAGTTGCGGTGTCTGCTTACGGCCATGCTTGGTTGCCGACTGTCATGACATAAAAAGAAAAAACTAACGAGACCGGTGATATTGCCTGGCGGGCCGCGGCCCGACGACTTGCGTTGGGAAGTTGTATGTATAGTTTACTAGCGTAGAAAGCTTTGATAGCGTGATTCAGGATTGTAACGATCTTATTCGTCAACAACACAATAACAATATTGTTGCGTAGACATATGTCATGTAGATTGTTGTCTTTCTATCTCCTTACGTAGTGATGTGTGTAGATGTCGCTACGTTTTTTTATAATTTTAATTACGAATCATAGTTGGACAACCGACACCGTTGTGGCGTTGTGGGCAGCGTGTCTGCCTTTAGTCTCGACGGTTGCGGGTTCGATTCCCACTCGGGCAGATGTTTGTTAAATTTCTGTCTCGGTCTGGGCGTTTGTTTGTGGGTCTACCCTCGTGCCTCGGAGAGCACGTTAAGCTGTCGGTCCCGGTTGTTATCACATAACATCTGGTAATAATCGTTAACTCTTGATAAGTAAAATGCTCTTATCCAATAAGTTACTGGTTCGCCCTTAGGGTTGTGGAGGTCAGATGGCAATCGCTCTGTGTAAAAACTAGAAACCTGTCAAATCCGGATAAGAGTAATAAGCAGACCCTGGGTAAAATAAAAATACCGGGAATAATGCTAGGACGAAGAAGAAGAAGTTGGACAACCATCCAGTTGTAGGGATTTAGTATTTCATAGTTTCGGTGGCCATCACTTCACACAAGTTACTTTAATAAAATATCCAAATCGCATTAGTTCGTCAAAAATTTAATGACTATCCTAAAATTTGAAATAATTATTTGCAGTATCAAATGAAAGAGAACAATTATAGAATAATAATAAATAAGAATTTAATGAAAGCACGAAACATTAGAATTTATTTCTAAACTTGGTACCTATATGATAAAGTTCTATTCAATGAATGCAAAGATGGAAGCTCCATTATATTACCAGCGAACAGCTTGACATTTTCACAAACAATCACACGCGGCTTACAATTCGAATTATATAATAACTTTAAAATATAACCAGATATATAATTTAATTAATAAACTAGTAACTAGTACCTTTCAAAGAAATTTCTAACGTACAATTTAAATTAATACAAAATGTCTGACGCTAATCACAATATGGCCGACTTGTTATTTAATTATGCATCCCCCAATCCAATTTCATTTTCTAAATAGGTATGCCTTTTTACACCAATTATCGTACAGGACTTGTAATTTATTGCCTTTCTTGTACTGTATTATGACGGAACGAAGATTATTTAATGAGAATATGAATGTCTATTGATTGGAAGGAATTATAAGTAATGATATGTTAAAACAATGTCCCTTGACATTTTAAGAATTGCTTTCGTAAATTAGATATAAGGTAATTTTGTATATAAGTAATTTTATAATTTACAAATGTTAGTTTATTTGTGTGGATAAATAGTTTCGTCTTGATGAGGTCAATAAAAACAAACGTTTTTAAACTATTGCATAGCTTTTAGGGTTTGAGCACGGCGACCAAATCAAGAATTTCCGTAACGAAAATAAAACCTAACACTCCCCACAAGAAAAATTACAGCAAATACCTCAATAAATGTATTGGAAAATGATCTTTAAATAATACGTTATAAAGACTAATGTTCGATTTTCAAAAAATAATAAATAGCCTTTATACATAATTCTTATATATACAAAGGATTTTCGTCTTTAAATCAAAGAGAATTAAAGCGATTATTCTATAAGTTAAAAGTTTAATATAAAATGTATCTATTGATGATGTACTTACGTTCCAAATTCAAATATTTTGAATTAGAAGTTTCTTTATTTCAATGAAATTTTGTATTATAGAAAAAATTGTATCTTATTGAAATTAATGTTCCATGTCATTTGTATTTTAACTTTTTAAAAACAGCGAAGATTTTATGTATTGCTATTGACAAAAATGCTATCCAATAGCTTTACCGCGGCAGTCCCCAAGTGCCACAAGTTTTTTTTAACATTTTTCGATCTTTTTGACGTTTTCAACTGTCATATCTCCATTTTGAAAAATTAAAAACACGTGATTCGACAAAAAACCATATATATTATTATCAAATCTGCTCATCATTTCACGAAAATCAGATTGAATAATACGATTTGTAGACTCGAGCAGTCGGATATCTGGATATACGAAAGTATTTTTGATGAAGCTGAAACGGAGACGATTTGCCCAACGCATCTCCGGCAAAGCGTTTCCTTATCATCGCGTCTCGGTCAATAATGCGGTAAATAGTAAATTAATTATTTTTTCTTACAAAAGCGTCAATGCATTACATCTAGGTTGATTCTATAGGATTACGAATCTATTGAATTGACCTCGGAGATGCATGTCTTCGTATCGGGTTTATGCACGCACTGATGTCAGCGACCGAGGAGGTTTAGTGCCTGGTTATTGGCGCCAAATTTCCTCTACTTTAAAATTATGCCAAATGTTAAAACAAAACTAACGTTTTCGTTTGTAAATAATGTTTCATATTATTTTCTCTATATAAAAAATGGGTCTACAGTTAAATGATAAAATAAAAACAATAAAATATATTGTATAATTTATTTCAATAAATGTCAAAAAATACAGACAATATATGTATAAAAATAATCTTATATCTAATAAAATATTTTTATAAACATGTATAATTATTTATATTCAAAATAAATGCAGCCTTAAATTTATTGTAAAATATATTTATTTATCATTATGGATACTGGTTAGTTAATTTATTATCTATGCCCACAATCTATAGACAAAAAAAAATGTTATTAAAAATATTATAATATTTTTTATTTTACCAGTATGATTTGATGTATTTTAACTTAACATCCTGTGAGCATTGATAATAAAATGTGTTCTTATCGTTGGTTAGTGGCCAACCTAGCATCAGAGTTGGTGTGGTCGTCCATATAGGTCTCTAACTTGACTTATTAACAAATATTAAGTCAATAATGTCGGATATTTTTACGTGCAATCCGAAACCAAAATTAAAAAAAATATATATATCTTACAATTTTATGTCATACATTGAATGACATGTTTTAACAATTTTTCAAAGATCTATAGATAAAGAAAATATACTCTTTCTATAGGCAACCTGAAAAAATCTGATACTATTGGCCACTAATGACAGGAATAAGAATAAAAAAAAATCACAAAACCTTTTGGAGTATAACTAGTAATTACTGAGTCTCCTATTTTATTTTTATTTAACACTTTTTCACAATCAATTTTAAGTAAAATTTTAATTTAAATTACCAATCTTACAAATACAATCAACCAAAAATTTTTTCGAAATATAAAAATAATACTGTTTTTTTTTTTTATTAAAGCCATTTTTTTTCTATGGCACGGACCAAAAGAATTAATAAAAAAATATGGTAAATGTCTTGTCTCTCATAGAGAATATCTTAATTAAAAAAACATAATCGTTTTAAAATATAATGTTGAGTATTAAAAAAATCTTTGATGTCTGTAATTATGAAGTGTACAGGTATAGGGGAAGCAACTCACTGGATTTTCAACCTAAAAACTGTCCACTCGCGTAATGTCGTTTTTGTTCCAGAATGGGTATTGCTGTTGGCCTGACTAGCCTTTACAGCGTCACCGGGCTTGCGAGTATTTTTTTTTTTAATTAGCAATGCTTTTTAATGCATTACTAATATTCCTATTGCCCTTCCAAATAAGTATGAAGATTGGGCTAGAAATGGGTACGATAATAGCCCAATGGGTCAGGATCGAATCCGCGACTCTCGCGTTAATGGAGAGGACTCGGGCCTTGTAGCTTAAGCTATTGCGGCTTCAATGAGACCCTTAAGTTTCCGTTTGATTTTTATAATGATTCCGAGAGAGATTGATATTTTTAGCCTTTGTATGGGCTGTCTCAATACTCGGCCATGTGCCCGTTGACGCTCTATTGATCAGTATAGCTAACAGCAACACATATTCCGAAATCTACTGGCACTAGTTTAGCAAAACGGTATTAAAAAGTAGCAGAACAGAAGTATATCGAGAGATCATTTTTTTATTACCCTACTTATTCACGAATTGTTTTCACATATAAAATCTTCCTCAGGTTACTATTATATTACTAAAAGTGAGCGTTCTTTTAGATGGTACCCTCTAGATACAGTAGCGCCACCCAATTTAAAACATTTTATATCGGTATATTTTAATCACAATAATTAATATTACTGGCTCTACTTTCCATATTTTTCATTAAGGTACTGACAGACATGCTCACATTTAAGCATACTTGCATTAACACTAGCATGATCTGCATCTGTTCACATTGTCTAGCAATAAGCATACCAGTTTTGACTATATACGTATAATACTCCATTTACTAGCATTTTCATAAGCAAACCTTTTCAGACGCGCTTGAAGGACGTCCTTTTCAACCCGCACCTCAAGTATTATGTTCGAAAATCAAACGATTTTTGAGCGAGCTCTAAATACACATGCTGACAAGTAGCAATAGCTTATTAATAGCATATTTTCGTGCTAGTAGTGAGCATGTCTGTCAGTACCTTTATGATAAATGTCAAAAAGAAAATTACGTACATTAATGGAAGTCTTGTTTTCAGTCTATACATAACTATCCGATTACTTTAAAAGGTAGGTAATGTTATTCGAGTGTGTATATGTATGTACATTTCTTTGTACATACGCTACCGCTGAAGTGCCTTGGTAGTGGGATTGAAATGGGTTGTTAAAAAGTTAAGCAGCCATAGAATTATTATAGATAGGATCTTTCATCTAAAAAAATGTCCAAAGATTTACTGGTGCTCCTTCGTAAATTCGCACTAAAGCAACGAAACGAAGTCAGTCAAAATTGCAATATATCCGAATAAATTTAGCGTCATTCATTAAATTTTTTTTTATGTGAGAGGGGCAAACGAGCAGGAGGCCTCACCTGATGTTAAGTGATCACCGCCGCCCATGAATAACTGCAACACCAGAGGGCATGCAGGTGCGTTGTCGACCTTTAAGAAAGGAATAGGCTCTACTCTTGAAAGTTCCCAAGTCGTATCGGTTCGGAAGCTGATTCCACAGAGTTATATAATTATAGAATATTATGATCTAGATATCTAACAGATCTGACAAATAAAACTAATAGATTATAACTATGTCATCTGCACCATTTTGTGGAAATTATATCTGTCTCATTCTAACTTATGAGTTTTGACAGTTGACGTCTTAATGTCTTTTATTATATCATTATTTGAAATAAATCTAATAGATTATAAATATTTGTCATGTGCACCATTTTGTGGAAAATATATCTGTCTCATTATAACTTACTAGTTTTGACAGTTGGCGTTTTAATGTCTTTTATTATATTATTATTTGTCTAATCGAGGGTACTACTAAATTCATGTATGTTCAACGAAACGATGTTAGTCACAAGCTTGCAACATAACTGAATGAAGACAACTTGTAAATATTAAATGTTTCATTGCCTTTACAAAGGAGCCATCGACTGTCATTTTTTTTTTGTCTATGTCTATGTATGGAAAGACCTGACCATAGCATATAGGAAAAAAAACTTAATTTCGCCTTCGTTTTTCGTTAGAGAAACGGTGTAGTGTGAGTGTGTGGGACTTTTGCTGTGGCTCTAGTGGCCTCTACAGCGTCACCAGTGGGGATCCACAAACTATTGAGCTTATGGGTTTACGTACGTGATTCAAATATGTTTTCATTGGTATGATGATACAATTTTTTTTAGAGAAGTAAGAACTAGACAGATATATTTATGTGTATCAACAAATTGTATATTTCGACTAGCTACATTATAATAAATCTCGTTTTATAGGTAACAACTTTTTTATAATCTATACCATAGATTCTATAGTAAAAGTCAATATTGTGTATTATATTAGAATGTGTACACTGCAATAAAGATTTGTCAAATGTTCCAACGGTAGAAGGCAGACTCCGCTCCATTAACACGAGAGTCGCAGGTTCGATCCTAACTCCCTTGGATTATTGTCGTATCCACTCCTAGCGCAATCTCCGAGCTTATTTGTAGGTGCAATAGGATTATTAGTAGCACCTTGAAGAAAGTATTACAAAATTCTTTAAAAAAATACTATTGTTTTTTTTTAATTATATTAGCATTTACAAGTCATACCTAATACTCCTATTGATTCTCCAAAGGGGGTCAGGATCGAACCCCAATAGTCCAAGGGGGTCAGGATCGAACCTTTGACCTATTGAGCCTTGTCGAATTATTATTGGCTAAACATTAGCTGCTTATTAACATAAGTTATCTATCTATGCTGATGCTCAGCCTATATTTTTGTGCGTTTGACATCATTTTATCTATTTATAAGGACACTTCAGAATATTATATATTGCCTTATAATAATTTATAAATTAAAAAATGTTAATATCAATAAAAAGCTTAAGCAATATTAATAATGTCAAAAATAAAGTCTTTTTCACATGTATACTTCGCTACAACCTTTTTTGTTATTCCGAATAGTATTTTTTATCTATGCGTCATTAAAAATTTAAAATTATATTTTGCCTTTTTTTATATTAAAAAGGTTAATATCAATAAAAAGCTTAAGCAATATTAATAATGTCAAAAATAAAGTCTTTTTCACATGTATACTTCGCTACAACCTTTTTTGTTATTCCGAATAGTATTTTTTATCTATGCGTCATTAAAAATTTAAAATTATATTTTGCCTTTTTATATTAAAAAGGTTAATATCAATAAAAAGCTTAAGCAATATTAATAATGTCAAAAATAAAGTCTTTTTCACATGTATACTTCGCTACAACCTTTTTTGTTATTCCGAATAGTATTTTTTATCTATGCGTCATTAAAAATTTAAAATTATATTTTGCCTTTTTTATATTAAAAAAGGTTAATATCAATAAAAAGCTTAAGCAATATTAATAATGTCAAAAATAAAGTCTTTTTCACATGTATACTTCGCTACAACCTTTTTTGTTATTCCGAATAGTATTTTTTATCTATGCGTCATTAAAAATTTAAAATTATATTTTGCCTTTTTTATATTAAAAAAGGTTAATATCAATAAAAAGCTTAAGCAATATTAATAATGTCAAAAATAAAGTCTTTTTCACATGTATACTTCGCTACAACCTTTTTTGTTATTCCGAATAGTATTTTTTATCTATTATTCATTAAAAAATTTAAATTCTATTTTTGATATACCTACCGCCACGAGAAGCTATAAATTTTGTAAATAAAGATCTTGTATTACGTTACTTAGCGAAAATGCAATCAACCACAAAAAATACCCAAATTCAATAAACTTTAAGTAACATAAGAGTAATACGAAAAGAATTAGCAATTTTACTTGGTCGGGTAATATTTTAACCATAGAAAGATAAAGAACATTAAATAGAAGGAACATTAAATAATAAATAAATAAACGCTGCACACTCAACGGGGCCCCCATTAGGATAGTAACATCCTGTGTCGGGGTCCGGAAACATTCACAATGACAAGGACAAATACACCCAGACCGGAAAATATGCTTGCATGGACAATACAAACATATTATGCTCCGAGCGGGAATCGAACCCGCGACCTGTGGTGTTTAAGGCAGGTTCACTACCGCTGCGCTACAACGTCGTCGTTAGATAAAGACGGTAAAGTTTTTTACACTTAATTTTTAAAAAATTTAAATAATTCACAATGTCTGTGTTCATGATTTGTACAATTTACATTTTATAAAAAAGGAGATGACCTGACTGACTTATAAACGCCCAGTCTAAACCCTTGAACTTAAAAAGCTGATTTTTTCACACGTGTGGTTTTGAAACGATTTTTTGCAATTGAACCCTTAAGGGGCGAAAAAGGGTTGAATTTTTGCATCGAAGTTTCCTAAAATTTCTCCCGTCAAGATGTGAAATGGGGGTTCAAAGTGTGTATTAAAAATTTTTAGATTTTCTGTCTTAGACAGTATTAAGTTAAATTTAAAAAATGCTTCAGAAAAGTATTGAGTATATGACTTTGTAAAGAGGTACCTAACTTCACGCTCCGGTTTAAATCATTAAAACTATCGTGAGACATTATTAACTTAATGTAAAAATCTAAACGGCTCCCACTCACGTTTAATCGGTGTAAGTACCGACTAGTTTCGGACTCATCGGAGGTCCTTCATCAGTGCGAGACGGGTCGCGACTGCGAACGAAACTAGTACCGGTACTTACACCGATTAAACGTGTGTGTAAGCCGTTTAGATATAAGATTATGATTATCCGGATATTAATATATGATCATACGAGGCATATCAGCTGTTTCCCTTCGTCCATTTGGAATTGTACCTTATCAGAGTTCGCCGCCTTATCGGCTGTCTTTGATAACGCACTAGCTAAGAATACCTGAGCAACACCGATCGCTGTTACGAAGAAAGCCCAACCTGAAGATGTGAAAAAATTTATTGAAATAAAAACTTTTAGGAATATAGAGTAATATTTCTTCTTTCTAGCATTATCCCCGGTATTTTGCCCACGGTCTACTTATTACTGTTATCTGGATTTGACAGGGTACTAATTTTACAAAGAGCAATTACCATCTGTAACTCATTGAATAAGAGCAAATTACCTATCAAGAGTTAAAGATTATCAGATGTTGTGATAACAATCGGGATCGATAGCTTAATGTGCTCTCCGAGGCACGGTGCAAGATCCAGAAGGCTATAAGTCCAGACCGAGACGTTTGTGAGATGAATACAAACATCCATCCCAAGCAGGAATCGAATCCGAGACCGTTGAGGGTAAAACCAGGCTCACAGGCTTCCAAAAATGAGGTTCTATGTATGTATAAATATTTTTTTTATGTTTACAGATTTCTCCGTCATCAGCTGATTATAGAATTCCTTTTTTTTAAAGGGTCATCTTTAGTCTAGTTGGTCCAATTGTAATTTTGCCTGATGATGGAATTTTTGAGAAATTCGGGGAACTCTTCAAGGCCCATACCTATATTGTGGATATATTTTTTGTACTTTGGAAAAGCACCATTTGGTAATATGGAACTTTTGAGGATGTTTATAAATGTTGATAATTTTTTCAGAGGCTCGTCCGATATATCAACTGACATCCGATATTCAGAATGCTAGTCTAAACTACTTTTAAAATAAAAATTTACCAATAGAGCATTCTCCGGGTATATAGGGCTCCGAGTAGTCCCCACAGAGACGCTTCACACGAGGAGCACCCCAGCCCCACGGGTACAGCAGAAGACCAAGTACTCCGAAGAAACCTGAAATATAATACATTTATTTTAATAATATATTTTTCTGAAGAATTTGTTTTTAATTGTATGAATATTGCTTAAGAAGTATCGGCCATATTTTTATTATTTTAGCCTGACATTGCGTATTTTTAAGCGGAACCAGAGCTACGAAGCAAACGCTCCGGACGCTACTGGACAAACACTAGGATGATGATAATTGCGTCTTTTCAAGATGGAATGGCGTGGAAGTAGAGTCCAAATACAAAGGTGGCTAATACTGTTGAGATGGCAAACTGGACTAGTCGCCTTTACGCTGCCTATCTGCAAGATGCTACTAGTTGTGTCACCAACGTATGGTGGTACCTAGCCAGGCGGCCATTTAACGTTAATTTTGAAACACAAATTAATCACTTGAAATCTCAGGAGGTGCTTGCCATGTGGCCATTTTAACTTTAAAACTAAGTCTTTTACTTATTTCTATTATCTTTTTAACTTATATTCACTAGAAGAAAGGTATCATATATACCATTAAGTATCACCAGATGAGGTAAGGGACGAAAAATCGGGATAAACGGGGCAGAGTTGAGCTTTATTTTTTTATGTTACAAATTGGCAAGCAAGCATACGGCCCACCTTATGTTAAGCGGTTGCCGCAGCCTATGAGCGCGCGCAACACCATTAGTAGGTGCCACTCACGCGTTGCCAACGAGAGATATTGGTCCTTGAATCTCCTTTGCCCAGTAATTCCACTAGCCTACAGTGCCCTTCAAATCGGAACACTGTAATGCCTAAGCACTACTACTTGGTGATACAATATTTGACACTGCGGTGGTACCTACCTAGCCGCCCTCTTACAACAAAAGACCAACCACCAATGTGACTGATTGCAATGGTGGAATAATCTCTGCTGTGACAGAGATTATCCCAACAGTGGGCGATGGGTCATCACGTCCCGACGGCGCCGTCTTTATTTTAAAGAACATGGCATCAATTTCATAAGGAATAAGTGAGTGTTGACACTACAATTATAACTGACCTCCTAATGCTTGCGTCGCTCCAGCCAGAGATATAACACTCTTCTTAAAAACAGATTGGACACAGCACGCCATCACTCCGGCCAGAACTGTCGAAAATTGTATTGCAGCACCTTAAGAAAGAAAAAATTAAAAATTTTACAAAACATTTTGATCAACCATAACTTCTTTACTTTATATAATTATGGCAGTATAAGCTATCTTTTTTAATTGAAATAAATTGGACAAGCAAGCTTACAAGCCACATCATGGTGTTTTTTTTTCTGTTGGCCCTGCTGGCCTTGACAGCGTCACCGAGCGAGGGGGGCCGAGTACAGAGACTCAGCCGTGATAAAAAGACAGCCCTCACGGGGGCTCAAATTTGATTCCTTCCTTAGGTTGCCTTCTGTGAAGCCGAACCACGGCTAAGGACGTCATCGGAGGTGGAGGCAGCGCTCCGAGCGCATTCTATACGATAGACTCACCCGACGGTGTCATGGTGAGAGGTTGTTGTAGCATATAGATATATATACAAAACCATTCGTTTGAAGGAGTCTCTCACGCTAAGCCTACCTCAAGATATTCTAAACAAATAAACGTTACACACTCAACGACCCCATTAGGATATTTATATCCTGCGTTGTGGGTCCGGAAACATACACACTGACAAGGACAACACACCCATACCAGAAAACATGCCTGTATGGTCAGTTTAAGACAGGTTCGCTACCGCTCCAACGTCGTCTATAATTCTTAAATCTCCTTTGCCCAGTAATTTCACTAGCTAAGTAGCTACAGTGTCCTTCAAACAGAGCCACACACACATGCAAAATACACGACTGCTTTGCGGTAGAACATCTGACACTGCAGTGGTACCTACATAGATGGCTTTCTATCATAAAAAGTAAAGTTCCACCATCTATCTGCCTGTTGGTAAGGAGTCTTCATAGCCTATGAGTATGAATGTACTAGACAATTTTGAATCTACCACTTATGAAATTTAAATCATATATCAAGCGGTGTTTACTAAATAAAGCTTATTATTCCGTTAATGAATATATTGCAGATAATGTGGCATGGAATTAATATACGTTGAGTTTCATGCGGGATATATATCTTAATTGTACATTTGACAAATGTAATGTGATTAATTTTGAAAAGAGTAACTGTAGAGTTTCTTGCCGTTTCTTCTCTGCAGAATCTACCTTCCGAATCGGCGGTAGCTTCACTTAGGCGGACATAACAGACTGTATATTTGACGATTCAAAAGCGCTTAAAAGCCTATTTGAATAAAGAATATTTTGAGTTTGATTTTGAGTTTGAATGCTCATAGTATCAGTAATGACACATGCTTGACTCACATGACATGATGAGGTCACTCAGCATATATTTAGAGGTCAGAAAGAATAAATTTTTTTACTGGTGGTAGGTCTTTTGTTGCAAGAGGCCGGCTAGGTAGGTACAATATCAGTATCAAATATTCTATCAAAGCAGTAGTGTCTTTGGCATTACTGTTTCCGTTTAAAGGGCACTGTAGGCTAGTGAAATTACTGGGCAAAGAAGATTTTAAGAACTAAAATCTTGAGGTTGGCAGCTCGTGAGTGGCACATACTAATGGTGTTGCAAGCACTCATAGGCTATGGCAACCTCTTACCAACAGGTAGGCTGTATGCTTGTTTGTCAACTTAGTAGCATAAAAAAGGTAAACTTACATAATGACAAGAAGAACAGAGCAGCTTTCCATGGTTTAGGGTAAACAATGGAATCAGTAGCCAGACCATATAGAGAGAACGGAGCACAATTATAGTGGTCATGTCTCATGCGAATACATCTGGAAAATTTTTATACAATTGTTATAAAGTTATTTATACAGCATTTTAATTTTTTTTTTTTGGAAAATAGATAAATAGATAAATGCTACACACTCGAAAGCCACCATTAGGATAGGAATATCCTGTATCCGTGTCACATAATGACAAGCACAAACATACCCAGACCAGAATGTGTGTCTGTATGGTCAATACAAACATCTGCTCTGAGCGGGAATCGAACCCACAACCTGTGAACCTTAAGGCAGGTTTCCTACCACTACACTGCAACATTTTCTAAATAAAAGAAAATCATACATGTGTAAATAAAGTGAGTAGGCATAAAAAGCAGTTCACATTATAAATATTTCATTAGAACAGGCCATAACAAACAATGGTCTATGACTAATGATTTTTATCACAAAACCTACATCACTACAGTTTTATATACTCACATTTATTTCTTAAAATAGCTATTAACGATTCTTTTGTAAATAAAACAATCATAAACTTTACTATAATCAACTCTCAAATGATTATTTTAATACAGAATTACCAATTCAAACTGTTTTGAAAACTGAAAAGGATTCAAGAATTCGTTTCAATTACAATAACTTGTTTTAACATAAATAATACAAACCGATTATATATTCCAACGCTTGGAACGTAGAACTTTGTTATGTTGTTCTCGTTTAACACATCTGGCTGGCCTAAAAGCCATTTGGGCGTCATTATACCGGTTAAAATTAACATAAAAGCCACCAAACTCAACAGCATCCAAGCGAGACTGCGCCCGGTAATAATTACGTAGCACATTGTACAAAACCTAGTTAGAAATGTTGTTTAGAATATTAGCACCAGTTTAAGCCAGTTATGGTAATTACTAGGCTTACGAATACATTGGTAAATATACAAAATACAAATAGTCCGCTTGTTGATCTTTAAACAATATGTCAATTGTCATTCTCAATCTGTCAATGTCATTTAACATTTTTTTTTATTTTATAGATTTGTCTAATCAACTGACCAAAAATTTTAAAACCTAAATTATGAAAGTATCACGTACACTTTTAATGACTAGATATTAAAAGGGTTATTTAAATAGAATGATCGGATACTAAGAATTTTTTTTAAATATATTTATATTGTTATAAAGTAGTGGTACTGTAATACTGCTTTATAACAATATACAATATACACGACTAATATATATACTAATAACTGCCTATTCTAGTTACATAATTAATATTGAAAGCATTTTACATCTTGTGAAATATTACATTTAATTATTTTTGTATGTTATAATAGTAAAATGAACACGACCTAAAAAGCGTCACCTAGTGTCAATAAGCTGAAATCAATATCGTGCTATCGCGTTCAAGTATGCTCTTGCCTCTTGCTCTTTCTTAAAATTCTTTTCATTTGATGTGATTTGACTGCGTGAAATAGTTTTTAGAAATAGTGCTTTAAATAAATAGATTTCAAAGCAATGTAATGTACTAATTAACAAAAACTTAACATAATACTAAATGAAGTGATTTTTACAAGTTATTATTTTGTGAAGTGTTACATCTCAAAGTAAAATGTGGTCGATGACAGTGTAAAACGGGTGTTCGCTACGTAAGTATAACGAAACCAAATTATGAGTTAACATTTTTTTACCATTAGAGCACAAATGAAAGATGTATTAAATTTAGTAAGATAATAGTAAAGCAAAAGCTGTCAATTGACAAGTAAATTCAGATTTCAGATGGCACAGCTAGTTACCTACAGTGTATTTAGAAACTTCGTCGAATAATGAAACAGTGGATTTTATAATTTCCTTTTTTATAATAGTTATTTTTAATGTATAGAAAAGTATATAATGTGCATAACGGTGCCATGACTGTGATTTCTTAAGGCATTACGAAGGTACGTCACAGATGCGTAAGGAAGTAAAAAAAACACGATTTGGTTTGGCCTTGTTGATTGCAAAATCTCGATTCCTTTGTCAGATGTTTGATACTTTTACTTTTCTCTCTGTATATTGTTAATTAATGGATAACCACATATGATTCCCGCTTTTTTTTTTCAAAAATGGAGGTAGAGAGATACAGTTGAGTTATGTCGAGAATTGTAAATTCACAACTGTCGAATATGTTAAATAGGGCATATTTTATGGTTGAGTAGATTTTAACTGTTGTTTGGTGAGTTTTTTACTTTTTATTGTGTCACAATTATGCTAGATAGTCATTTATATGCTTACTACTGTATTATTTATAGACTATAATGTAACAATAACCTTATTTACGCAATTAGACCTATTTATTACATTGTTAAATTATAGTTTCGTACTACGTGCGACTTGCGATTTTACTATTATACATACATACATATATATACATCAGGATAAATATTATTACTATGCATTTATCAGTCTGGAGGTTGATTCAACTGATAGATGCCTTTTGTTTTCTTGAGATTCAAAATCTAAGATGTTTGTCAAGTTTATTATTTTTCTATTCATGGGCATAATCAGGTCATAAGTTTCTGGGAACAAACATGTACCAATTTTCAAAACACGAAAAATGGACAATGGTTTTACGTAAATTTTGACACATTATTTAAGTTGCCCCAGAGTGTTTATGAATACTTTGTATTCCAAGACTGCCATACATCTTCCTCATGCATAATGGTCCAATAGGACCAAGTGCGGAAAAGAGCCATCAGAAAAAAAAAGAAACATCACACGAAGTCATAGTTAAGCATCGATTCAACCAACTTAATTTGGAAACAAAACAAAATACATATAATAAAAATTAATAAATAAAAATTAATTTATTATCAATTTTTGCACAGAGAACCAGCAAATATTAATTGTCAGTTTGAACAACAAAAACCGACTTACTGTTTTCATGAGTCTATTCTTAAATTTATAATTTTGAGTTTTCACAACTCATTCCGGGAGTAGGCATCACTCTGACCACTCCTGATACCTAAGAAATGTGTTTGAGGTCATGTTGCTTAAGATTGTGACCCCTTAGACTGTCTAAATATCCTTTAGAATTTCTGTAGGTCATAGTGGTAACGAATATAGGATAATGTTATCCTCTTTTTGTCAAATTTCAACATATTTCCTGCTTCTACAATTCTGCTATAATTCAATATAATATAGGTATTGTTATATTTAAAATGGATTTATCAAAAAAGTAAGTAGTAGACATACCTTAGACAGAGATCTTATGTATTCTATAGATTATAAATATTCTATAAATTAATGAAATAAGAAAGCTATATATTTACTGATGTAAATGATTTATGATGTATTATTTGTAATAATTTTTTAAGGAATATCAGTAATGTATTTTCAAGTCATTACAAATTAAATTATTGACATCTTTAATAAGCTTGTAGCTCTCTCTAAAAATGTGTAGGACAATAGCCCATTTAGGTCAGGATCGAACCTGCAATTCTCGCATCAACGGGGTGAAGTTGGTAAATTAATTAAATCTTTATTTAAGTAAAAGTAAGTTCTGAATGTCGAAGCATAATAAATAGATTTGTCTTTTGTAGAAAGACAAAGGGTTAATCTACCACAAAGAAAAATATCTTTGTTTTAAGGCTTATCTAGTTAATGGCACAAGGTATGAAACAACTTATGTTGGATATACTGCTGGAATATATAAGATAATATGTATAACTAGCTTCGCCATGAATGACATTTTAATAAATAAATAAATGCTACACACTCAACGGCCCCCATTAGGATAGTTATATCCTGTGTCGGGGTCCGGAAACATTCACAATGACAAGGACAAACACAACCAGACCGGAAAACATGCCTGTACGATTAATACAAACATCTGCTCCGAGCGGGAATCGAACCCGCAACCTGTGGAGGCTTAAGGCAGACTCGCTACCCACGACACCACAACGGTGTCTAAACAATAAATAATACAAACTCTGAAACACCCCCTCCCTTTTACAAACTTTGAATGTCATATTTATTTATATCGAATTAATAGCCTAAAAAATAAGTTTCAAGCTTCTAGCTCTAAAAATGACGATACTTCCATACAACTTTCATCCTCCACTTTCAACCCTTTACAACCTTTTTTTCGCATTAAAAAGTAGGCTATATCCTTTCTCAGGCTCATGTTGACACAGGCGGAACATAATTTTTTTTTACCAAAGTCATTTTGCATATAGCTTCCTTGAATGAAAGTTACTAAATATTAGGTACTGTATGTCAATAGCATCACTGCACATTATGTTGAAGAAAGAAAATAGAGTAGGTTTGGTGCCTTCAGTACCTTCATTTATCAAAAAAACAATTTTCTTTGATATGGTATCATTAATGCCTTAAATATTAAACCTCTACTGTTACATAACACGCCTGTATGGTCAATACAAACATTTTATCCGAGCGGTAATCTAACCACGACCTGGGGCTCTTAAGGCTGGTTCACTACATGTCACAACATAGTCAAGGCATCGTTAATAGTAAAAAAATATTATTCAGTTGCCTAATTCTTTTTTTTTTTGTTTCAGGACGAAGACCAATAGTGCTGGGAAAAATCTGACGATAAGAAATTATGTTCTTGTGAATAACGTTATCTGTGATCTCGTGTGACATAGTGTTTTTTTTTTTTATAATATTTTTTTTATTCTTTGAATCGTGTCCAGCTTTAGTGCAATACATTTATGAAGACAAGATGAGTTCATTGGGGCCGCATCACTTGCGACAGATTGACTTGGATCAGGTGAGGTTTTCTGTAATCTTAACGGTTTAACGGTAATGGAACATGGATCGGATCGACTTTTTTTTTATGTAAGAAGGGACAAACGGGCAGGAGGCTCACCTGATGTTAAGCGATCACAGCCGCCCATGAACATCTGCAACACCAGAAGGCACGCAGGCGCGTTGCCGACCTTTAAGGAAAGAATACGCTCTTCTCTTGAAGGTTCCCAAGCCGTATCGGTTCGGAAACACCGCCGACGGAAGTTTCATTCCACAGAGTGGTTGTGCGAGGAAGAAATTGTGGATTTCCAGACATCGAGTTGGTACGGATGGCATTTAGAGTTTTGTCGCGATGTACGATGGTGAAATTCTATCGACGGGATCAATCCAAACAGTTCCTCAGAACGTTCCCCGTGATATATGCGATAGAAGATGCAGAGTGATGCGACATCTCTACGCAATGCCAAACAATCAAGCCGAAGTACTACTCTCTCACGGAAAATCGGCGTGAAGTAACGGTATCAGTAGGTACTGTTGCGTTTCGTGCGATGAGTGAGAGCGCTGGAGGCTCAAATTCCCACCCCATCATCTCTGCGGGCCACGGGCAGAAATTTATAAATCAAAACTACTAGATATATTTTAATAATTTTTTCAGTGATATGAGTGTCATAGGCTATATATTTTATACCCGTGCGAAGCCGGAGCTGGCCACTGGTAATATATATATATATAAACAAAAACACTTTAGATAATGGAAAGTGTATTTCAAGTGTTAATAGTTACGATGGTTGCGTATTGTTACGATCGTATATATAAGAAAGTTTTGTATGTTTGGATGTTCGTTACGTAAAAACGGCTAAATGGATTTAGATAAAATTTGGCATACAGATATAAATAGGTTTAATATCTGAGTATATATAAATCTCTCTTTTGTCGCGTGAAAAAATATTGAAAATGGAGAAATAGGACGAATCCGTTTCGAGCTGGAATCGAACTCGCGACCGTCGAACGTCTGTCCGTGTGACTGTTTATCCTCTGACCCAGTTTTAAACAATAGTCATTTAACGTGACTATTTCTCAACACAGTTAAAATTTCACGTAACTGTATTGCATTACGTATAGTGCAACGTTGTGTTGGAAAAATGGCACGCAATTGTTTGATTATATAGAAATTTTTATGAATTACGATTTTGTCGCATGAATTCCGTACCCTTAGGATAAATTGGCAAACAAGCATACGGCCCACCTGATGGTAAGTGGGTGCCTTAGCCTATACACGCTTGGGGCACCATTATTAGGTGCTACTCACGCGTTGCCAACCTCGAGATATTTGTTTTTAAATCTCCTCTGCTCAGTAATTTCACTAGCGTACAGTGCCCTTTAAACCGGAACACAGTAATGCCTAAGCACTACTATTTGGCGGCAGAATATTTGTCACTGCGGTGGTACCTACCATGCCGGCCTCTTGCAACAAAAGACCTACCACCAGTGGAGTCCCTCCTATCACTTAGGTTGGCAACGCGCATGTGATACTTCTTTTTTTCGGTGTGTATCTTACTGTTGGCCTTAGTGGCCTTGACAGCGTCACCGGTGGGGGGGCCGGGTCAGAAGACTTCAGACGGTAAAAGATACGCCGCGCCGGGCTCAAGTTGAATCCGTCCCAAAGGCCCCTCCTGCGAGGTCAAACCTAGGCTTGGGACGTCATCGAGAGGGTGATACTTCAAGTATCGCAAATGCTTATGGGTTGCGGTGACGGTTTTCCATCAGGCGGTCGGCTTGTTTGCCAACCGTTATGAAATAAAAAAATGGTGCAGTCATGAAGATGTGCTTGCACAAACTGCCCTATCAATATAATATCATATTGACACCGTTGTGTTGTTGTGGGTAGAGAGTCTGCCTTTAGCCTTGACGGTTGCGGGTTCGATTCTCGCTCGGGCAAATGTTTGTATTGGTCTTACAAATACCCGTTTCGGTCTGGGCGTTTGTTCTTATGGGTGTCCCCGTGCCTCGGAGACCACGTAGATAAAACTGTCGGTCTCGGTTGTTTTTTTTATTTTTTATTTTTTTATTTTATTTAAAGGTCACCAACAAAACACACATCAATACAAGATAAAAGTACATAATCGATTTACATACAAATATAAATGGTGTCTCAATTACAGGTGACACTACATTAGTAAGGCAAAGGTAAATAAATTTCAAAACTGTACACAATTTAAACAAAATAAGAACTTAGAACTTTTAAAATTTAATGTATGGATAAATAAATCACGAACTAAAAAAAAAAAAAGAAAATAAAAAACTACAGTGACAGAATGAATTTTTTAAATTTAGGTTTAGAATCATCAAAAATATCAATGTTGTGACCATTTGACCATTTGTTATCAATATACCGGCAATCGGCCTGTGTAGAAACTAGTAACCTGTCAAATCCGGATAAGAGTAATAAGCAGAACCTGAGTAAATACTCGTATAATACCGGGAATAATGCTAAGAAGAAAAACAATTTTCATATATCTAATCCTTTCTTGTGTTACGTAAGAAAAGAAAGTTACTAAGAAGAGTTTCTTATCGTTATGCCGTCGAAGAATGACATGAATGGCCTGTATATGTTATTTTTAAAAAGGTTTCTCAATTCGACTGTACGTTACACCATCTTCAGTTTGTTTACAAAGTTATGTCGGATGGAGAAATTTTAGCCTATTTTTATTATGTAATAAGCAAGTACTTAGGAGGTTATAATTAGACCTAATTACGAGCGATTATTCTAACCAAATAAAATTTGGACGCAAATAAGCAATATCATGTCAACCCACAAAATTGAAAAAACTTGAGTTATATACGCAAAGTATTGGTAAATGGCTGAAGAATATTTTTCTTTAATATTTGTAGGGTTTTAAGCTTTTCAAACTTCTAAAAAATCCAATTGTTTAATCATGCCATTTATGTATTATGTTAAACTTTTTGGGTTATATTATATACGAAATATTCAGTTTGTATACTTATTTTTTGTGAAAATAAGTAAAATAACTTACATAAATCTGAGATTGCCAAAAACTTGAACATTCCATAAAAAAAATCATATAAAGCAAGTTGTTCAAAATGTTCAAACGCGTTTTTCTCGAAATGACATTCTTGTGGGTTGACATGGTATTGCTTATTTCCGTCCATTTGTAGCTATCCTTAGAATGTTAAAGTTTGCTATAACTTTTACTAAAACAGTCTTAATTTTTTTATGTTAGAAGTTGGCAAACAAGCATACGGCCCACCTGATGGTAAGTGGTTGCCGTAGCCTATGAGTGCGCGCAGCACCATTACTATGTGCCACACACGCGTTGCCAACCTCGAGATATTAATTCTTAAATCTCGTCCGCCCAGTAATTTCACTAGCGTACAGTGCCCTTCAAACTGGAACACAGTAGTGCCTAAGCACTACTCTAGGGCGGCAGAATATTTGACACTGCGGTGGTACCTACCTAGCCGGCCTCTTGCAACAAAAGACCTACCAACAGTGTGACTGATTGCACTGGTGGAATAATCTCTGCCGTGACAGAGGTTATTCCAACAGCGGGCGATGGGGTCGTCACATCCCGACGCCGGAAAAAGTCTTAATGATTTGATCTTTTGTCTTCTTCGACCTAGCATTATTCCTGGTATTTTATTTACCCAGGGTCTGCTTATTACTCTTACCCGCATTTGACAAGTTACTAGTTTTTACACAGGAGCGATTGCTTTCTGACCACCACAACCGCAAGGGCTAACCAGTAACCCATTGGATAAGAGCAATTTACCTATCAAGAGAGTTAACGATTATTATCAGATGCTATGTGATAACAACCTATTGATTGATCAAATGATTTCATCAGTTATCATCTCTCTTTTTATAGTACTAAATTGGCACACAAGCATATAGCCCACCTGATGGTAAGCGGTTGTCGTCGCCTATGAGGGCTTGCAACACCATTTGTAGGTGTAATCGATTCGATCCCCAAACATTTGAAGCACTTATCGCAAAACTATTTCGATCAAAATACTTTCCATCCAAATCCTCTGATTAGACATGCTTGTATCTACACAGACCGATGTAACCAACCGACAAAAGTTAGGCGTCCTAAGCACGTCCTGCAAGACCCTGACGATAGGATTACATCAGAAAATGCCCCTTACACAGCACAGAGACGCACACAACACCGTCTTCGCCGGCGAGGACGAGGTCCTTCATTTCGCACGTCGCGTCGCGCTCACACCGTCGGGTGAGTCTATCGTATAGAATGCGCTCGGAGCGCTGCCTCCATCTCCGATGACGTCCTTAGCCGTGGTTCGGCTTCACAGGAGGCACCCCTAAGAATGGAAACAAATTTGAGCCCCCGTGAGGGCTGCCCCTTTATCACAGCTGAGTCTCTGTACTCGGACCCCCGCTCGGTGACGCTGTCAAGGCCAGTAGGGCCAACAGCAATACCTATTCCGAAAAAAAAATGAGACAAGTGAAACTGAATCTTTTTTGTAACTACATATTAATAGCTTTGACCGCGGCTCCGTTCGCGTTATGTAGTTTTTGGATGAACCCACGAGAGTCTGACATTTTTCTGGGATAAAAATAATAATCTATGTGTGTACCAAATTTCAACCAAATCGATCAAGATAATTTTTGCATAAAAGGGTAACAAACATGCATCCATCCAAACTTTCACATTTATAATACTAACTAGCTTTTGCCCGCGACTTCGCCCGCATGAATCATGTTTTGTTTTCATCCCCTATTCCCTATTGTTATTTTACATCCTTGAGGGTAAAACTTTTACAAACTTTGAATTTCATATTTATTTATATCGAATCAACGGCCTAAAAACTAAAGTTTCAAGCTTCTAGCTCTAAAAATCACGAAACTTAAATACTATTCATCCGCCCATTTTTAACCCCTTACAACCTTTTCTATGTGTAAAAAGTAGCCTATGTCTTGTCTCAGGTTCTAGACTTTATTATAATAATTACTTCGAAGTTAGATATTGGTTAAATTAGATAAGACTTGTCCTATAGTGAAAAATCGATTGGCGCTCTAAAGATTTCTATAGACCGTGTTACGTCTTATAAAAGGATCATGACTCACTCCCCCACTCACACACACAACTTTGTTGCTTACAAGAGTTCAGTTATGGGTCGTTGTATTCCAAGACAAAACTGATCTCTTTTTGTACTAATAAAACGGTGAGGTGTTTTTATGTGCTAATTTCAGGAAGTAACGGTTCAATTAAAAAAATACATGAGTTAAGAGATTGCTTTGCAAATTTGAAATTTTGGAATAGTTCATTTATTATAATTATAGTACCTGGATAATCGAGCTATACTCATTAATTTTTTTGTTAAATTGAAATATATACTTAGTATAATTTTTGATGCGTTGAGAAAAGAGGTCCTAATAATAGTTTTTCTCATCAAAGAAAGAACTTGAAAAAGAGCAAAAATTGTCGGACATCTGGCACTCAAACTGAGAAAAACTCGGATAAATCGACATTATTCTAAAAATGAATTCTAAGCTAGATCGATTTATCGCCCCCGAAACCCCATGAATACTATAAATTTTATGAAAATCGTTGAACCTGTTTTCGAGATTGAGATTATATATAGGTCGTGTAAAAGTATAAAAAATTATAATATCATAATTTGTAAATAATTAAATTTGTAATTTTAACTATGAATTAGAAATTTTACCTAACCTCTTTGGATCGAACACACACATGATAAAGCCAATGAGTTACTGCTTCGCTCTAAGGGTTGCTGAGGTCAGATGGCAATAAATAAAACTAGTAGCCTGTCATTCGTATAAGAGTAATAAACAGACCCTGGGAATGTACCGGAAATAATGCTAAGAAGATCATGAGAACGTGCTTATAGGTGGAGTTATACAGTTCGATCAAGGTCCGTCTTAAAAATAGACTGACGTATAGAAATATGACGTTTCACGATAAGTGTTTTTCATTGCATTGAAACTCTTATATTGCGACCTCCACTATTGTAAAAGTTCTTGCGACTTTGAAACAGTGTTATGTATTTCGAACATCATGAAGAAACCTGCATTTTGTAGAAGTTCCAAGACATCTATACCCGATCTGTGGTGGTGGCCCTGTGTAGTGGTAGGGCTTAAATGCCCGCCTGGTTAGTTACCACCGTACGTTCACTAATGAAATGTCTGGTCGTCAGCCGCCTGTCGACGTTTGCCTGCCTATTGTAGTGTGTGTGTTTACCACCAATTGTTGTGCCACTTCTTCTTCTCATCGAGTGGTTAGTTTCCAACCTAGTGTCTGAGTTGTTCAGGTAATCTATAGGCCGCATGACTATCCGACTTTTCGACTATTTTCATATTGATAACAGCCCGACCGTCTTTTTACGTGCCCTTCGAAGCATGGAAACGCTCAGTTTAAATATGACCAGTGAGTGCACTCGGCTATAAACTTGACTAAAAGAGTAATACTAGAGACTATAATAAAAACTTGAACAACTAAAGTCGTATTATACGCTTTTAAATTATATGTAGTTGCATCTTGCGGGTAGGCAATGCAACGACGTTTTCGGCCTTCTGCAACAATATTGCGTTGGCACTCTACTTCCCCTTCCCGTCCGGAGTAGAGTCATCTCTCGCAGTCACCCGCCGGGCTGAATAAAAAAAAAAAAAAAAAAACTAAGGAAACAGATATAACAAAAATATACACCGGACTTCTAAAATGGTACACCACCCATAACAGTAATCTGAGATTAGCACAAAACGACAAAATACAATAGTTTCCACGCCGTATTGTTATGTGAAATATAAACAATAGTATACAAATTGGTTGTATACAATTTGAACACTTTCTACATATTCATTACAAAATCTTTCATCGCTATAACAGTGCTGTTATGTTAGTTAAATTATATTTGATATTGGTATCCTGAAATCTATACTTTTTTTAAATGTGTAATGCTGTTGGCCATACTGGCATTGATAGCATCACCGGGTGGGAGAACCGAGTATTGAGACCCAGCCTTGAAAAAGAAACGGTCTTCGCGCGGGCTCAAATTTAATTCCGTCCTTACGACTAAGGACTTCATTGGGAATGGAGGATACGCTCCGAGCGCATTCTAGTCGATGGACTCATCCGACGGTGTGAGCGCGTCGTGATGTGTGGAACAAGGGACCTCGTCTTCGCCGGCGAGGACGGTGTTGTGGGCGTGACTGAGCTGTGTATGGAGCATTGTCTAATGTGATCTTATCGTCCCGGTCTTGTAGGAAATCTATACTATGAATCGGCCCTTTCATACGGACAAAATATCAAAGACTCGCTGGTGCTTCTACGTAAACTCAACACCAAAGCAACCGAATAATGTTAGTCACACGCTAATTTCACATTCCGTTTCTTTGACGTTGAAAATACGAAGGGGCACTAAACTGGTGGTAACTCTGGTGCCACTGGTAACGTCAATTATTCTACCGCCTACTGTGTTTCGGTTTGAAAGACACTGTAACTCTTAAGGGCGAACCAGTAACTCATTGGATAACAGCAAATTACCCATCAAGACTTATCGATTATTATCCGATGTTATGTGATAACAGCCGACCAACAGCTTAACTTGCTCTCCGAGGTACAGTGGGACAAACGCGCAGACCGAAACCGATTTTTGTAAGATCATTACAAACATCTGGCCGACCGAGAATCGAAATCGCAACCGTCGAGGCTAAAGGCAGACTCGCTACTAATACGCCACAACGGTGTATAAGCGCACGCGTCGCTCGGCGATAATTTATTTTTGCATTCAAGTAACAAAAAAAAAGAAATCATTATTATATCCAGATATATTTTTAAGTCAACACTTGGAATGCGGCCAGGCATATATCTTTATGAATAAAAATCACCGTATCGGCCCGTTTTCTTTTTATGGGTTATTATATTTAGATATAAAATTATTGAAAGAAATAATAATTAAAGTTTTTGAAAGTTGAGATTGCTCGGTGGATAGAAAATGAACTTTATAAATGGACGCAAATAAGCAATACCATGTCAACCCACAAAATTGAAAAAACTGAGTTATATATGCAGAAGTGTTGGTAAATGGCTGAAGAACATTTTTCTTTAATATTTGTAGTTAAGCTTTAAAACTTCTAAAAAAGCCATTTTTTAATCATGCAATTTATGTTAAACGTTTTGGGTTATATTATAAACGAAATATGCAGTTTGTATACTTATTTTTTTGTGAAAATAAGTAAAATAACTTACATCATTATGAAATTGCCAAAAACTTGATGAATACATAAAAAAAATCATATTAAGCAAGTTGTTCAAAATTTTCATTTTTGACATTCGTGTGGGTTGACATGGTATTGCTTATTTGCGTCCAAATATAACTAAACGAAGCAAATTAGCACACAGTCTGTCTGATGGAAAGCAGCTGACCTAGGCCTATCTATATAAAAAAGAATTAATAATTTTTCTGTCTGTTTGCTCCGCCTAATATCTTAAGCAGTAACAGTCGAACATAGAACTAGTTTTTTTTATTAAGTCGGTTCTTCTTATCGAGTTGTTAGTGGCCAAACTAGTGTCAGAGTTGTTCAGGTCGCCCGTAGGCCTCTGACTTGACTTATCGATTGTTATCAAATTGATAGCAACAGGGACCGACATTTTACGTGCCCTCAGAAGCACAGAGACGCTCAATTGAAATACCACTATGCGATCACCCATCTAGTGACTGCTATCTAGTTGCTTAACCCACCGATCGTTTACCGATGATGAGCACCTCTCTACCAGGTTACCAGGTTACTATGTTTTATTGCGATTGGGATCTTCGTAACCTGAGTGACTTATGAATTGAGTTACGAGTATGTTGGTTACTTTAAAGCCCCATTTCAACCCTTAAAGAGTGAAATTTTGAAAATTTTTTCTTAATCTTTAATTGATAGCCAAAATGCAAAGTTTGATGTGGGTGCCAGTACAATTAACATCAACAGTATTAAATAAATTAAATATAAAATAAAATATTATAAAAGGCTATGAGCATTTAAGTCGGTTAAAAAGCGTGACGTCCCGCAAGGTACGTGTCGCAACTCGGCGAGTCGTAGCCCTGGTCACGTTCCTCACGTTTAATGCGTATTAATTCTCGGACGCCACGTGTTTGTGACATTACCTCAATCAGCACTCGAGTTTATTTATAAACTAGCTTCTGATAGCGGCTTCGCACGCGTGAATAACCATTTTAATACAAACTTTTGAACCCCCATTTCAATCCTTTAAGGGTGGAATTTTAAAAATGATAGACCTCCCATAGAAACTTTCAACCCCTTTTCACCCCCTCTGGGATAGAATTTTACAAAACATTAAAATACATATATTTTCATTCCCTATTTTTAATCTTAAAACAATTTTTCATTGCTCTGTTTTAAAAATGATCGACTTTAATACAAACTCTCAATATCTTATGGTATTGACGATGTTGTGGCGCAGCGGTAACGAATCTGCCTTAAGCGCCTCAGGCCGTGAGTTCGATTACCGCTGTTTTTGTCCTTGTCATTGTTTATGTTTCCGGACCCACGATACAGGATATAAATATCCTAATGGGGGCCGTTAAGTGTAAACCGTTATTTATTTATTTACCTATTTTCAATGCCTTAAGGGTTGAATTTTGAAAAACCCTTCCTTGCGCGTTCGCGTTTTAAAAATGGCGCCTAAGAAAAAAAAACAGCTTTCTAAGTCTAAGGGTTTAGGCTGGGCGTTTGTAAGTCAGTCAGGTCTACTCCTTTTATATGTATAGATTAATTCTCGGACGCCGCGTGTGTATCATTAACTCAATCAACAGTCTAGCTTATTTATAAATTAGCAGTGACCGACGATTTCGATTCGAGATTCCGCGAATATTAAGTTGGCCGAATATCGAATAAAGAAAATTAGGTACGCCATAGGAAGTGTGGAATTTTCGGTGAGCGATATTTTTGTGAATATCGTGCGTAACTCGTTATGACCTGGGGGCTTACCATGAACTATTCGTAACAACTCTATATCGATCCAATTCAATTGTGACAGTAAAACGATTCATATTCGATTTTATAGGCGTCGTAACGTGACGACAGAGATAACCTCTGTCACAGCAGAGATTATTCCACCAGTGCAATCAGTCACACTGGTGGTAGAGCTTTGTTGCAAGAGGCCGGCTAGGTGAATACCACCGCATTGTCAAATGTCTACCGCAAAGCTTATGTTATGGCATTACTGTGTTTCGGTTTGAAGGGCACTGTAGGCTAGTGAAATTATTGAGCAAAGGAGATTTAAAATCCAATTTCTCGAGGTTGGCAACGCGTGTGTGGCACCTACTATTGGTGTTGTAAGCGCTCATAGGTCAAGGCAACCCCTTACCATTAGGTTGGCTTATGCTTGCTTGCCGACTTAGTAACATTTTTTTGATGAGTATGACGTATAAATATATATGGCATGGTACGAAATAGCGATCCAGCTCAGTTTACGTTGTTATTTGAATAGCAATACGAGTTCATGGTAAGCCCTCTTCAATAATATTGCAGGGTTGTAACGACACTGACATATTTCTGATCGCTTTTACTAAAGTTAAATTTTCATATGAATTATATTTATACAAATAAATTAAATTGGTGTATCTGTATGTAATCCCAAATTAACAGCAATTATTTTCTTTAAATGCGTATAAAATTATATACGATACTTATATAGAAAATCATTTTTTTTTCTATCTGTTTGTAACGGCTAATCTTTGAAATCGCTGGACAGATGGTTGTTTTGTGTGTTGTGTGTAATATACACACGGTGCT
The DNA here is from genome assembly GCA_023373885.1 of Hestina assimilis. Lineage (NCBI taxonomy): Eukaryota > Metazoa > Arthropoda > Insecta > Lepidoptera > Nymphalidae > Hestina > Hestina assimilis. The sequence goes on along the minus strand of CM041767.1, from coordinate 3,699,812 downwards.
GCCAGCCAGTTGTCTTTTCTTGAACTTGGCTTCACACGCTACCCCGTCTGTTCCATTGAATATACTTATAATAATCCCATCGCCAGATCTCCTGTTCAAGCGATTGGTTTAATCAGCTTTAGACACGATCGGTCTATGGATTGGTTACCCCATAGTGTTATTTCGCTTTTTAAAACTCTTTTTTAATATTCCTATTGCACCTCCAAATAAGTTCGAAGCTTGCGCTAGGAGTGAGTACGACAATAGCCCAAGGGAGTCAGGGTCGAACCCGCGACTCTTCGCGTTAACGGAGCGAAGTCCCTTCTCCCGTTGAGCTATTGAGTCTTTAATCTATTTTTTAATGATGAAAAAAAATTTTTTTTTTCAGATATGGGGCGATCTGCGAGAAGGCATCGAACATGTGTATACGAGGCAGTTTATGTGTAAACTGAGATACATGACCCTATACACGTATCCTTTTCAAAATAAAAAAATCTATTCATATTAATAGTGGCAATATTCTTTAACGCACGACGGCCATTTTATTACAAAGGTTGCATAAAACCAGCCTTCTGGGAACTTGTACCATAACCGCCTATACCAAAGAAAGAAAGAAAGAAAGAATAAGTTTATTGGAAACACAGCTGAGTACAATTTAAAACAAAAAAATACAAAAAAAAAAAAAAAATTAACAAGAAAAAAGTTAAAAAAAAAAAGTAAACAAGCTATTAAAAATAAGATACTACCGTGCTGTGTTCCAAAATGGCCGCCATTCAGCATTTGTTAGGTAAACATGCCCAACACTGATTTTCTATGGTACCAGTGGCTCCCAACCTCTTATTCGTATTAGTCCGAATGCCCTGAGATGGCGCTGTAGTAATTAAAAATTATATATTGTTTTGAAGTATGCTCGTGAGACGGCGCCAGCCACAGCGCTCGTCACAACCCATGCATTTTTAAACAGTACGTTGCTACGAGAACACCACCGTTGACACCGTTGTGGCGTTGTGGGCAGAGTGTCTGCCTTTAGTCTCGACGGTTGCGGGTTCGATTCCCGTTCGGGCAGATGTTTGTTAAATTTCTGTCTCGGTCTGGTCGTTTGTCTATGGGTTTCCCCTCCGTGCCTCGGAGAGCACGTTAAGCTGTCGGTCCCGGTTGTTATCACATAACATCTGGTAATAATCGTTAACTCTTGATAAGTAAATTGCTCTTATCCAACGAGTTACTGGTTCGCCCTTAGGGTTGTGGAGGTCAGATGGCAATCGCTCTGTGTAAAAACTAGTAACCTGTCAAATCCGGATAAGAGTAATACGCAGACCCTGGGTAAAATAAAAATACCGGGAATAATGCTAGGACGAAGAAGACGTTGCTTCGAGAACATGTTTTTATCGTCTTCACTAGTAACCATTAAATCGACAGGCGAAGAACTACTTTCTCATAGAAAATCGGCGTAATATAACAGCGCCGAAGACACAATCCCCACCCCAAAGTAAACGCTCAAGTGCTACTTCAAGTATCGCGCGCGCTGATAGGTTGCGGTGACTTATCAAGGTCCTGCTTGCCAACCGTCTTACCATAGAAAATAATAACCTTAGCACGACACAGACATGTATATAATTACTGTACATCGGTACATCAAAACAACCCTGCAGCGACCAGTTCTTCCAGTTCGAGGACCGGCGTTGCAAACACTGGCAGAACCGGATTCAATAGTAACAAGAAACAGGTATGTCATATTTTTTAATGGCGTCGGGATGTGACGACCCCATCGCCCGCTGTTGGGATAACCTCTGTCACAGCAGAGATTATTCCACCAGTGCAATCAGTCACACTGTTGGTAGGTCTTTTGTTGCAAGAGGCCGGCTAGGTAGGTACCACCGCAGTGTCCAATATTCTGCCGCCAAATAGTAGTGCTTAGGCACTACTGTGTTCCGGTCTGAAGGGCATTGTACGCTAGTGAAATTACTGGGCGAACGAGATTTAAGAACTAATATCTCGAGGTTGGCAACGCGTGAGTGGCACCTACTAATGGTGGTGCAAGCGCTCATAGGCTGCGGCGGCCACTTACCATCAGGTGGGCCGTATGCTTGTTTGCCAACTTCTAACATAAAAAAAAAAATTCTTTTACAAGCATTTTCTGGGAGTCTATAAAACCCCAGCGGGCCAGGCAGACGTTGTCCTGCCACGAAAATAGAAAAAATTATCAGTCAAGTGCGTTGTGGACCACGCACAGTTGAAACTAAAGGGTTCTGCAGCTTGGTTATGAAGAATCTTAAGGACTTTAAAAATAATAACGAATATAAATCGACCGCAAAAATAAGTTGGTAATATCA